>CM053584.1:301263490-301285763 GCA_028627135.1 Pseudochirops cupreus | reverse complement strand
GTCAGGCCTACCCAAGCCTGCCAGAAAGGCCTACCAAGCACCACAAAAGCCCTCCAAGCAGAACACCACAGCCGCTCACCCTTACCAAGGAACCAAACAAGGGATTTTTACTGTCTGGGTAACTGACAGGTCATTAATCAATGCTATCCTTTGGTTTCTGTATTTTCCCCGCTTGCTCTTAGAAACTATCAAGTTGTGTTTTCCCTTAGCTACTGTTATGTTGTGGTTTTGGTCTATATAAGCCCTAAGCATATACATCTCAGGACCGCTTGATTTGGGTTCACCTGTCTGTCGCTGGGGATGAACAATAACGTGATGGAATACTTTTATGCTGTAAGAAATAATGAAGGGGATGATTTGAAAGAAACTTTGAAAGACTTGTATCTGAACTGATACAGAGAGAAATGAACAGAACCAGGAGAACAATTCATAAGATAGCAATATGATAAAAACAATTCTGAAAGAATGAAGAACTCATGTCAGCATAATAACCAATGACAATTCCAGAGGACTGATGATGATACATGCTACCCACCTGATAGAGAAGTGAAAGACTCAGAGTACAGAATGAGACAAATATTTTCTGGATATGGCCTATGTGGAAGTTTGTTTTTATTGACTATACATAATTATAATGTTGTAATGACAATTTATCAAGTGAGACCATTCAAAGTTTAAAGTGGAGTTTATTGTTGTTCCATCACATTATTGTTCATCTATCTTCCAACTTATGGGCATTTCCTCAGATTATCATTCTTTGCCACCTCACAAAAGCTATACATATTTTTGTACAACTTCAGAGTTTATTTTGTTTAGGACTAATCCCTCCCTTAATTTGGCCTCCCCTCTTCTACCCTTTGTCTCCTATTTCCTTGTTGAATGAAATATATTTCTGTAACCAACTCTGTACGTGGATATGTGTGTGTATTCTTCCTTCCCTTAACCAGTTCAGATGAGAGTGAGGTTAACTACTCATCCCGTTTTTTTTTCTATAAATGTCTACTTGTGTAACATAACTATATAAGATAATTTTCCTAACCTTCCTTCCTCTCTTCTTCTCTTTCCATTCTTCTCCTAAGATCAATATATAACATAGCCATTCCTATGCCATCTAATTAGACTTCCTCTATGAACTCTGATAACAGAGTTCAAAGGGAATACATGTATCAATACTGTATTTTAGAATGTAAATGGGTTTATCAGTTTTAGTCAATTATTATTTTTGTTCACATTTACCTTTTTATGTTTCTCTAAACTCCTCTGTTGAAATTTCAAAATTTTTACACAGCTGATTTTTTCAGTAAGAAATGCTTGGAAGTTCTCTATTTCATTAAAGATCCCTTTTCCCCTCTACTCAGGTTTGCTGGGTAAGTTGTTCTTTGCTATTAAGTCCTAACACAGCCTTTGTTTTCTAGTATACTGTATTCTAAGTTCTCTGCTTGTTTAAGGTGGTGACTGCTCAACAGTATATTCTGACTGACTCCTTAGTACTTAAATTCTTTGTCTGCCTCCTTGAAGTATTTTTTTTTCTTTGTCCTAGAAGCTCTGGATTTTCACTATGATGGTCCTGGGACTTTTCATTTTGGAGTTTCTTTTAGGAGGTGAATGGTACATTCTTTCTATTCTAGTCTGCCATCTGATTCTAAGAGATCTGGGTAGTTTTCTTTGAAAACTTCTTGAAATATGATGTCAGTTCTTTTTTGGTCAGGGAGTTCAGATAATACAATGGCCCTTAATTTAAAAAAAAATGTTTATCCTCAATCTTTTTTCCAGGTCAGTTTTTTTGCTATGAGATATCTTACATTTTCTTCTATTTTTTTTTTCAGTCTTTGTACTTTGTTTTAATATTTGTTTTTTCACGGAGTCACTGTCTTCTGTTTGATCCATTCTAATTTTCAGGGAGTTTGTTGCTTGGGTAATGTTTTATACCTTTTGTGCCAAGCTGTTAATTCTCTTTCCAATTCTCTCCCATAGATCTCATTTCTTTTCTAATTTTTTCCTTAAGTGCTCTCATTTCATTTTTAAAAAATATTTTAACTCTTAAAAAAAAACAAACCTCTTGCTTTATTGCTTTTGGGAATTCTAGTTGAATTTGTGCCCAAGTTGTGTTTTTTCTCTGAGGCTTTACCTGTAAATGTTTAGGAGTCATCATTTTCTTTTGCATCTGTATCTTATGCATCCCTGCCACCATAACAGTTCATTATGGGTTTTTTTTTCCCCCTGTTTGCCCATTCTTTCAGTCTATTTCCAGGTCTCAGACTTGATGTTAGGGATGGGGTCTGCCACATTTTGGGGGTGAAGGAGAGGACGATCTGGGCTGGTCCTGTTGCTGCTTTCTTGGGGAAACTGAATGTTGTGTCTAAGGGACAGGATGGAAACTACAAGCTTTCAGTGCCCCTCAAGTGATCTATCCAGGGAAAAGTTTGATTGCTGTTTCCTTGGTATGAGCTCTCTCTGTAAGTTTCTGACCTTGGTTCTGGTCAAAGGAAGAACAGAATGCGGCGACACTCAGCTCCCATCAACCAACTATTTAATTCTGCTCATTTAACATGACAGACCTGCAGATTGCACTTTGGTCTGGAATTTTTGCCCTAGTTATGCTTCTGAAGGATGAGACAAGCTAGAAATGACATCTCACTCTGTACCAAATCGCTTTCTGCTTGTTCATGGACTCCCTTTCTCAGCCTGCACAGGGCTTCACTGCCTGGGAATGTGTCTCCCCTACTTAGGCTCCCTGTTACAGGTTCCCTTCTCAATCCAACCTGGTTCTGTGACCCAGGACTGGGTGGTGGGTGACAAATTTGTAGTTAGTACCTGTCTGCATTGCAATGCCCTGATATGAGTCTGGCTCTGGGATCTCTTCTTACCCTGGTATACAAGTCCTCTAAAGGCACGGGAATGCTCATGAGAAGCGTATTCCTCTTCTCAGCATCAGCCAACTTCCCTGTATGTCTCCTTATCCCAATCTGGGCCAAAAGACTCACTGTGACTTTTTCTGGATTTCCCTCTTACGATATGGTCTGGTGCATTATCTAGACCTGTTTAGAGAAGTTCTGTAGATGGGAACACAACTTACCGTTTCCCCATATTCTGGCATCTTGACTTTTTAAAAATCACTCATTCATAATCCAGCCTCTCACGGTGAAGTCTGCTCTGCTGGTAATTCTACCCTCCCTTAAAATTTAAAAACTGATTGTCCCTTCCCATTGTCTTTGTCTATTTCCCTGTTAAGTTTAATGGATTTCTATGTCAAACACTCTGTGTGTGTGTGTGTGTGTGTGTGTGTGTGTGTGTGTGTGTGTGTGTGTTTTCAACCTCTGTCTGGTGCAGGTTAAGAATGAGGTTCACAGACTGCCTGTTCCTCCACCCCTTGCTTTATCTTTATATACTCTTTTTCCCACACTTTACGAGAAATATTAAGTTCTATCCTCTTATTCTATTCTTCCCTGGTTTATTACTTTTGCACTCTCACTTTTCTTTCTTAAGAAAATCAAAATAGAAGAAAACCAACCCTGCTTCTCATCAGTCTCTTATTTAATTCCCTGTGAACCTTGAAGATAATGAGATTATAAATGGAAATTTATCTCTACTACCCCATTAGCATTCAAATATTTCATCATCATTTGGCTCCTTCCATTTGCTCACATTTATTGACTTCTCAAGATTCCTCTTGATTCCTCAGTTTGTATTTTAACTCATTTCTGACCTTACTGATTAATATTGCTTGAAAATCCTCTATTTCATTAAAAGTCCATCCCAAAGAATATTCTATTTAGTCTCAAAGGTTATAGTATTATTAACTGAAAACCCTTATCTGTTGCCTTTTCTCTCCTTTATATAAGTTTCTGTCATGTTGCATATGAACTTGACTCCTTGATAACTGATTGATGATTCCTTGATATTTGAACTCTCTTTCTAGAAGCCTGCAAAATTTTTTCTTTTTCTTTTTTACCTACAAGCTCTGAAATCTGCCTAAAATATTTCTGGGGTTTTCATTCAGGAGGTGACTACTGAATTCTTTTTAATTTTCACTTTACTTTTTTGTTCTAAGACAACTATGCAGTTTTCATTTATGATTTCTTCAAATATGACATCCAAGTTTTATGTTTGCCTTTGGTTTTCAGGGAGTCTGATGAATCTTAAATTATGTCTCTTTGATCTATTTTCCAAGTCAACTGGTTTTGATATAAGATAATTTATATTTCCTTCTTTTCTTTAATCTTTTGATTTTGTTTTAATATTTCTTTGTATCTCAAGGAGTCCCTGAGTCCTGTAGGCTCTGTTCTAATTTTCAGGTAGTATGTTACCTGGGTAAGATTTTCTACTTTCTGTTGTAAGCTATTAATTCTCCAACTTTTTTTCCTCCAGACTTCTTATTTTTAATTTAATTTCATTTTTACCTTATTTTTTTTGCTTCATTTAGCCCATGTACTTTTATAGTCCTTCTCACTAACCATTTTTTCCCTCTATAATGGTCTGATTTCTAGTTGACATGGATAAAAAAATACAAAGTATCCCAAAAATTCTTACTGTAGTTAAAGCTTAAAATTTAAAAGAGCACTAACTAAATTATTTAAGTTTAAAACTGCATTAAGATTTTTGGGACATCCTGTCATATGGAGACATGCTTGTTTCTTTTGAATACAAAGTCATAATTTCAATACGCATGGTATGAAGAAAATCTCCTAACAAAAACATAGGAATCATATAAGATTTGAGGCTATTAAAACTTTTTTTTTGGTATCGTAATTCCACAATTCCAATGGCTAAATAGAAAAAAATATTTAATTTCAAGGTACATTTACCGAAAAGCTTTCTTTTGCTACTTTTAAAAGTTTAAGTAATTTTTTTATTTTTAAAAATTAGCTTTTTAGAATTTTTTAAATAATGTTTTACCAATACTTCTACAGTAAGCTCAAAATGGATTTCTAATCTGAATGTCAAAGTTCATATTATTTCTCAAAATAGGTAAGAATGAGAGAAAGTACATTTCACAACAATGGTTAGAAGAATTATTAACCAAATGAGGAATTGAGGAGGGTTATAAGACAAAACAGACAATTTCATTACATGAAAGTCTTTGTAGAAATAAAACCAATGTTGATAACTAAGAGAAACTTTGGAGGAAAAATATTTATATCTAATGCAATGATCAAAGAACATGCAAAGGGCACGAAAAGAGAATTCCAAAGAACAATTACAAACTATAAATTGTTAAATGGTAACATGTTCTAATCACTAGTGGGTAGAGAAATACAAAATTAAAACAACTGTTTCACCTTAAAGCCTGTGTTTTGTGTTCAGAACCAAGTCCCCAATGAAGCTGCAAGCAACACGAGCAAGCACTGCCAAAAACACCTTGGATTTATTAGTTTGATTTTGAATTAATTTTTGGTCCTTGTATGTTCAGAAACCTTTTACTGTTGCCAGTCACAACCCACTGTTTAAGAAGCTGCTACACTAATACACCACTCCATATACTGGTAAAGCTGTGAATTAGTCTGTTTTGGGTATCAATTTTAAATTATGAAAGAAAAAAACTTCAAAATCTTGCTCTTGAGCACATACCTCATGGAGGTCAAAGATACCAATATACACAGAAATAATCATAGCAACACTTTTTATGCTAGTATAGACCTGAAAACAAAATAGGTGTTCACTAACTGGAGAATGGCTGGAAATACCATGACATATGAATACTATTATGCAGTTAATCATGATATACCAAGGCCAGCATGACTAGGAGAACAGTAGATTCTTGCTAGTGATTAATTAGTTCTAATATTTTTTTGATTTTTGGAGGGCAATTGGGGTTAAGTGACTTGCCCAAGGTCACATGGCTAGTCAGTGTGTCAAGTGTCTGAGGCCAAATTTGAACTCAGGTCCTCCTGACTCCAGGGCTGGTGCTCTATTCACTGCGCCACCTAGCCGCCCCCAATTAGTTCTATTTTGCCTTGTAGAATAAGATACCTTCAGGATATGTGATTCAATAACCAGAGGCAGTTTGTGATGAGTGATTGTAGCAACGCATTAAGATTAGGATTGAACATTAATCATCAGCATGATCATCACTGAACCCAGGGGAGCTGGTGAGATCACCAAGAAAGGCTGTGTAGAGTAAAAAAGAGAAGAAATTCCAGAAAAGTCTTGGGGGATACTCAGGGGGTGTATTGTGGATGAAGAAACAGTAAAAAGAGACTGAGGAGTGGTCAGAGAGGAGAAGGAGGATAGAGTCCTATCACAAAATAATAGAGAAGAGAATATCTAGAAGGAAAAGAAGATCAGGGATCAAGTAGATCAGTGTCAAATGTGAATTTAGAATTTAGAAATAAGAATCAAGGAAAGGCCTTATTTGGCAATTCAGAGATTACTGGAACTAAAGAAAAGGCAGTTTCAGTTGAAGGATGAGGTCAAGAGTCAGAATGTAGAGAGTTTAGAAGACAGAAAGGAGAAGTGGAGAGAATGAATATACATCATTTTCCCAAGGAGTTTAGCCAAGAAGGGGAGTTATGATAAGGTAATAGCTAGCAGGGGTGACTGAAAAAGCCAGGAAAGATACAGAAGTGTTAATAGGAATCAGAGAAAAAGCTGGTACAAACAGAGCAATTGAAGATAAGAGAGTTGGGCTGATAGGGCAGGAATTTTCTATGGAAAAAGGGAAGGGATGGAATATCAAGAGTGCGCACAGAGAGATTTGCCTTGGCAAGGGGAAGGGCCACCTCTTCATCTGAGATCAAAGTGAGGGACTACACAATGCAGGAAAATGTCTGGATGATGAGAGATACGGAGTGGAGGATGGGTTCTCAGCAAAGAGGATCAATTTATTTGGTGAAGTATGAGACAAGAGATCCTCAGATGAGATTTCATTTTTAATTTTTTGAAGCTGACATGACAAAGGAAAAGAATTCTCTTCCAGAAAATGTTCCTTAGAATCAATTATAGGCTCAAGATACTAAGTTACCTGACCTACTATGGTGATTCTTAACTTCTTATATATTTTAACCACATAATTATAAAGGATGTCCCAAAATTTTAGTGCAGTCTTAAGCTTTAGTAATTTGAACCCACACTAGGACTTTTTGGGACTCCCTTGTATATTCCTTTATACTTTCAGACTCTACATCAAATTTCCTTCCCCAAATGAAATAAATCTTTTTGGCACTTATTTCTTCCTTGAACTCCTGTGACTTGCTCTTCCCCCCACTTACTTAGAAAGCATTTAAATATTCAAACCTATAAAAGATATTATAACAATATATGTGTTAGTATAGGTCTTGTAAATTGTTCTATATATGCTAACTATGTGTCAACATTTATTAGAGTGTCTCTATTCTCTTCTGCCTCACTAATATAGACTCCTTAAGGGCCAGGACCTTATCTTTTCTTACCCTGTCATCTCAATTTAGTTTAATTATTGAGTGATGGAAGCTCATTAATAAACATTTCCTCAGAATGAGCAATTTTCAAGTAGGACATAGTGGATAAGCTCCTCTCATTTTTGTTAAAAAATAAAACAAGAAAAATACATGAGGAAAGAGATTAAGAGAGGTCATGTGACCTGTCTAATGTTATAGAGCTAGTTAGTGATGTTCATGTGTAAACTACAAAGCTTTTAAAAGCCCTTTACAATCTGGTTCCAGCCTACCTTTCTAGGATTACTGAAAATTCTTTCAAGCACTTCTAAGTACTCTCTCCAAAGTTAGTAATGATCTCTTAGTTGCCAAATACAGATGGAGTCCTGATAGCACTGCCCCTAGCCCCAATATTCATTACAGGCCCACTGTACCTACCTAGCTCACCCTCAGTATCCTAACTTATGCCTCACTGCTCACTAGAACAACAGTTGTGTCCCTGAACTCTTCAAACAGTAGGAGTGTCCATGTGATAGAAACCCAGCACTCCCCCCAGAACCTCTCCCACGAAACAGGTGTGCAATCACAATCATATCATCCATTTAGGCCCAGATGGGACCACAATAACTAGCCTATCAGAAGACATACCACCAAATGTAGAGCAGGATGCTTGACCACATAATCTAATAGTAATAGTAAAGGACCTAGTGTGAACTTATGACATAGAGAGGCTTATTATAATATCATTATTTCCCCCAACTATATGCATTATGGGTAACTGCATGCATAGTTCCACTGAGGCTGGGACCCCTCCTCTATTACCTAATTTCTTAACAAACTCCTCCCACCTTTTTAATATTAATCCTATTCCTATATTCTACGTAAATTTCTGCTATGTAATTGCATCTTTGCCCTATAAAAATCCATCTTGCTTTCTCTGAAGTTGCTAGTTCCTCCTGGAACTTAGTCTACTCCATGAGAGGCATCAATCTCAATAAACACCTATACTTGGATTAGAGGTGGTCTGACTCTGAATTCTTTGAGACCGTTCCACCACAACACATCATGAAACCTGAACAGTTTTTGGGTGGGCAGAGTCCCCACTGCAACAATTTTTGGCATTTCTGGGTGGGCAGCTCTATTAGGACTCTATCACAAAGGTCTTTTCTCAATCCTCATTCTCCTCAACCTCTCTGTTACTTCTGACACTGCAAATCATTCTCATTTCCTTGATAAGCAATGTCTTCTCTGTAGGTTTCTGGGACACATCTCTCCTGGTTTTCCTCCCACCTATTTGACAGCTCCTTCTCAGTATCCTTTGCTGAGTCCTCAACCAGATCATGCCCTCTTATATTATGTGTCTCTTGGGTTCTGTCTTGGGCCCTCTTCTTTTCTCCCTCTATACTGCTTCACTTGGTGATTTCATGACCTCCCATGGATTTAATTACCTTTTCTCTACTGATGATTCTTAAGTCTACCTTTCCTGCCCCAACCTCTCTGCTGACCTCTAATCTTACATCTCCAACTGCTTTTCAGACACCCGAACTGGATGTCCTGTTGACATCTCAAGCTGGATATATCCAAAACAGAACTTATTATCTTTCCCCCTAAACCTTTCCCTGCTTCCTCCCCTCCCTTTTATGGCAGGTATCACCACCCTCTTAGTCCCTAAGCCTCACAACTAAGCAGTCATCTCTGACTCATTATCTCTCATTACTCTCCACCCCCCATCTGTTGCCAAAGTCTGTCAATTTCCCCTTTGCAACATCTTTCAAGTATGACCCTTCTCTTCTGACACTGCCACCAATGAAGTATAGGCCTTTGTCACCTTGGACCTAGACTACTGGGTGTGTCTGTTTCCAATCTCTCCCCACTCTAATTCATCTTCCATTCAGCCACCAAAGTGATTTTCCTTAAGTTCAGGTCAAACCATGTCATTCCCCCTACTGAATGAACTTCAGTTCCCTATTACTTCCAGGATTAAATACAGAAAGTTCATTTTGGCATTCAAAGCCCTCCCTACCCTAACCCCCTCCTACCTCTTCAGTTCTCTTATACTTTACCCCCTACCCTCATACTTTTTAGTTCAGTGGTACTGGCCTGCTGGCTGTTCCTTACACAGTACACTCACCTCTAGGCTCCAGGCCTCTTCTCTGACTGTCCTCCATTCCTGGAAAACTCTCTCTCCTCCACTCCAACTATGGATCTCCCTGACTTCCTTCAAGTTCCAACTAAAATCCCACCATCTAGGAAGCCTCCACCAACCCCTATTACTTCCCTCTGTTAATTATTTCTTATTTCAGTTCTTTATATAACTTGCTTTGTATATATTTGTTTGCTTATAGTCTCCTTCATTAGACTGTGAGCTCCCTGAGGGCAGGGACTGTCTTTTACCTCTTTTTGTATCCCCAATGCTTAGCACAGTGCCCAGTACAAAGTGGATGCTTAATAACTGATTGACAGACTCTACATTCCTATCAAACTGGCCTACTTGGTATTTCCTACACATAGTATTCCAAGGGCCTCAGTGTCTTTGCTCACGATGTGCCCCATGCCTGAAATGTATTGAGAGCCTTTGCTCTGACTGTCTCCCAACCCTGAAACATACTCACTCTTCAGATCTGCCCAGTATGATATCTAACTTTCTTTAAACTTCAGCTCAAGTGCCACTTCCTATACAAAATCTCTTCTCATCCCCCCTCACACCAGTTGCTTGTTCTTGCCCCTGAAAAGCTTACACTATGACATTTATACACATAACTAAATATTAAATATCTATAAAGTAATATTAGGAGGATGAGAGCACTAACAGCGGGGGTAGAGTGGAGGTAGGAGATCAAGAAAGGCCTCATGTGCTACAGGTTTCACCTGAGCTACAAAATATAAATGAGGCAAAGAAGCATAAAGCAGAATCAGGAAGTTTGACTGGAATGGAGAGTTAGTTCTTGAATAGGATAATATGAAACAAGACTGGAAAGGTAACTGGGCTTTAAGTGCCAGGCTGAGAGTTTTGTAAAGATAAACATAAAAGGGAGTTTAAAAAGTTATCTTCAGTTTTTCATCTCCCCATGATGTAGCAAAGAAAAGTAAACAAATTCTAATTCCTTTTGTTAATACCTTAGAAATCTTTGTGAATAGCTTTTTAAAATGTTTGTTATTGTTCAGTCATTTCATTTGTCTGACTCTTTGTGACCCTATTTGGGGTTTTCTTGGCAAAGACATTGGATTGGCTGGCCATTTTTTTCTCCGGTTCATTTTGTAAATGAGGAAACTGAGGCAAATTTGTTTTTTTTTGTAATCTTATGCATTTCATTTTATGTATTAAAAAAAAAATCTGAGACAGGGCTCCAGAATGCCAGAAGAGTCCATGGCCCAAAACAAAAAAGGTTAAAATCCCCATCTGAGAGTCTACAACCATCAATCAATCAACATTTATTCGACATCTACTACGTGCCAGGCACTGCGATAAACTGAGGATACAAAAAGCGACAAAAGACAGTCCCTGCCCTTAAGGAGCTCACAATCTAATGGGAGAGGAAATAGGCAAACAAATATACATAAAACAAGCAATACACAAGGGCAGAGAGGTGGCACAGTGCATAGAGAGCCAGGCCTGGAGTTAGGAAGGCTCATCTTCCTCAGTTCAAATCTGGCTTCAGACAAATTACTAGCTGTGTGACTCTGGGAATATCACCTAACCCTGTTTATCTCAGTTTCCTCATCTAAAATAAGAACTGGGAAAGAAAACAGCAAATCACTCCAGTATCTCTGCCAAGAAAACCCCAAATGGAGTGGCAAGAGTCTACTAAACAACAACAAGCTATACACAAGATAAATAGGAAATAATTAACAGAGAAAGAACTAGAACAGTAATATAATTTATCATCATGTCATTGGGGATGGGAAAAATTTATGACTTTTTTTTTTCCTTAATAGCAAAAAAAAAAAAGCCACCTAAAATTTTCATCGAATTTTAAAATTTCTGAAATTACGTTTAGTTACAAAAATTCTATTTTGTTACAAAAATATACTTGGAGATGTAGCCTATATTACAGCACTGCCAAGCTGGATAACCTAAAGTTAATCATCTGACAATTGTAAAAAAAGTTAAATAGAGACTACCTTGTTAATTTGGATGTTTATACAAAATCCTTAAAACCAAAGTCCTTTACTGTAACATTGCTGCCCCCTAGAGGATTTTCCCAAGCAAAAGAACAGTAAATCAAGATTTTAAAGTTGTATAAAGCAGGGACAATCTATAATAAAATTAAAAGGAATGTAAATCTTAGAAATATTTTTAAGTTTCTGGAGGATATCTGACAATGTTTTTGCCTTCTTTCTGACAAAGGAAAAAAACCACAACAAATATATATTCATTCTTTGCTTCCTGCTCAGGTCCCAGAGAAGCATCCTTCTGTGAAGAAGTAGAGAGCCAACTCCATCAATTTTGAGATTCATCAGTTCCTACTTCTCTAATTCTCCAGGGAAGTTCCAGATCACATATATTTGCTTTCATTATTTATAAACTGACAGCATCCAGAACTAAAACAAAGATTAAAACTAGTTCTATTTCCTCATTTGACAGTTGAGAAACTGAGGACCTAAGAGGTTGTTTGAGGACCTGAGAGGTTGTTTTGTCCAAGTTACATGGACAGTAAGAAACGGAGAAATATTTTAAGTCACTCTTCAAATTCCCATTCTTTCCAATAAATTCCTTTCATTTCAAACAGGATGTCAAAATTACAGCCTGATATGAAGTTTATATATAGAATGTGCACACGCACACATACACACATATGTGGATTTAGACTAAAAATATTTGGGTTACATTCTTAGGTATGTCACTTACTATCAATTCATCATGACTGGAGGATGGGAAGAATGGAAAAAAAAGTTAGAAGGGACAGTAATAACAAAAGGAGACCTCACCTAACATTGTGGTGCAGTGGACGACAATGTATTTGGAGCCAAAAGGCCATATTTGAATTCTAGTTCTACTACTTACTATCTGTGTGACCCAGGGCAAAGTCATCTTTCCTTCCTGGGCCTCACTTTCCTTGTCTATAAAATAAGGGGTTTGTACTAGATGATCTTTAATGTCCTTTCTAACTTTAAAATCATAGGATCATAAAATCTAAGATCATAAGATCTCTCTCTCTCTCATATGGGTATGTAAATATGTGTACATACACACATACACATATAAAAATATATCTATATGCATGTATGAAAACTGCTTACATATGAAACTGCTGAGTCACTTAACTTCCTTGGGTCTCAGTTTCTTCACCTGTAAAGAGGGGCCTGGAGTAGGTGTCCTCTAAGGTCCCTTCTAGCCCTAAATCTATAATTTTAGGCATACAGATAAAACATTAGGTATTTATTACCTTTGAGTTTAGAGGGAATACAAAGGAACAATATATAATTAAGCCATAAATAAATACAGACAGTCTCTAATTTATTACCTAAACATGTAAATCAGGGCTCAGAAAAACTCAGGTTTCAGACTTGGGAGCACTGGAAGAACTCATAACTCATATTAATAAAGTTTAATCGACAGCATGGGTCAGAGGGACTTTTGTGGGATTACCTAGAAATATAAGCACCATAAGCACCACATAATTTCTTTACCTTTGCTCAAGGATAGGGAAGGTAAGTAAGTACTGTATCTTCTCTTCAAGTGTCACTCTTAAACATAACCTCAATAAATACCTGTTAAACTGAAATACCTGGCTTAGAAATTAATTTTAGAAATACAGCCATCTTTTCAGCACTTAACACAATCCCTGGCATATAATAAGGGCTTAATAGACAGATGCTTGTTGATCTGACATCCAAAATATTTTCTGATGAAGCAACTTGACAGACTGTTCATCAAAATATATGTTATAACTTGAATATAAATAGAAAAGCAGTTGGGCTAAGCATGCTTCAATACCAAGACATTAAAGTCTCAGTGATACACTGGTATCCATGTAATGTTAAAATGCTTAAAGAAATATCTCTAGAACATTGGGGTCAACTTCCCTTTTTTCCCTCTGCTGCCCTACCCCCAAGGAGTTATGTATGACATGACCTGAATAAGAGTAGCATAAGATGACAAGGAAGATGGGTTGGGACTGTCACCACTGAAGAGAGACACCCACACTGATGAGATCAAAGATTCATTAAAGCGTACAAACAGAAAGAAAAAATGTCAAAGCATCAAACAACAAGCATTTATTAAGGACCTATTATATTACAAGCATTGTAAGCCCTTGCAGATACAAAGACAAAAGTGAAACAGCTCTTGCTCTCAAGAAGTTTAAATTCAATGAAGGTTAACATGTATACATATAGGTATATGCAACATGTGTACAAAATAAATGCAAAATAATTTTTGGGGGATCACTATTGGTTGGGGTGGGGTAATAAGAATGGCTTTATACATTGAAGGAAATTAGGAATTCTAATTAGACGGAGATAAGGGAAAGCATTTTGGGCACTGGAGATAAGCAGTATAAAGGTATTAAAATGGGAAATAAAGTACATGTGTGAGAAACTGGAAGAGGCTGGGTTTGACTAAATTATTTAAGGTGTGAAAGGGAGTACTGCACAATAAAGCTGACCAGGTAGGTTGAGACCATGTTCTTGTGAAGTACTTTAAATGTGATAGTTGATTTGCTCCCATGGGAGTGACAGGAAACCATTAGAGCTAAACAAGTAGAGGAGTGATATCATTAGACCTGAACTTTAGATCCCTTTGGAGAATAGATTCGAGTAGAGAAGTATGAAGTAAGATGACCAAATAAACTACTGCAATAGTTCAGGTATGAAGTAATGAGTGGCTCAATTTGGGTAATGGCTTTGTGAATGGAGGAAAGGTGATGATGCAAGGGATGTTGTGGAAGTATAAAAGACAAGATATGGCAACTAACAGGATATATAAAGTGAGAGTTGAAGATAACACCTAGATTGTAAGCCATAATGCCTGGAACGCGATAGTGCCCTCAACAATAATTGGGGAGTTCAGAAAAGAAGTGGGTTTAGATGAAAAAATAATGGTTTCTGTTTTAGACATGTTGAGTTTGAGATGCCTATGTGATATCCAGTTTGAAAGAAAAAATAAGCAGTGGGTAATGTGGTAATGGACGGG
This sequence comes from Pseudochirops cupreus, assembly GCA_028627135.1. Lineage (NCBI taxonomy): Eukaryota > Metazoa > Chordata > Mammalia > Diprotodontia > Pseudocheiridae > Pseudochirops > Pseudochirops cupreus. The sequence continues at coordinate 301,271,276 of CM053584.1, read as the reverse complement.
AGCTCAAGACATCCTAAAGTTTACCATATAAAACTGGGAGTCACCTGCATAGAAAGACTCATTAAAACCCAAAGGGAGCTGTTTGTCATGTCACCAAATAAGAGAGTATAGAGTAGAAAGGCTTAGGATAGAGCCTTGTGGTACACTAACATTTATAAGGCAAGATATGGATGCTCAGGCAAAGGAAAATTTAAAAAAAAACTGTCACACATGTAGAAGGAGAACTGAGGGTGTTACAAAACTCCAGATATGAGCAAGTATACAGTAGAAGGTAACCAGTAATGTTAAATGGATGAAGATTGTGAGAAGAAAACTGGACTTGAAAACTAAGAGATCACTTTTTGGGAGTACAAGTTTTATTTGAGTAAAGTTGGAAGCCATATTACACATGGGTTAGAAGGGCAGAAATAAAAAAAGAAGAAATTGTTTCTCCCAGGAATTTGGCTGAGAAAAAGAAGAGAAATTTAGGGGCCGTGAACTGATAGGATGGTAGAGTTTAGTGAGGAATTTTTTTTAATTGAGAAAGACACAGTCATATCTGTATGTAGCAAGGAAGAAATCAGTATTGAAGGAGTGAAGAAAGCATCTGGCAACAGCCTGAAAGTTTGTTAAGTGGGGTGTCAGAAGAGTCTTCAGAATCACCCCAAAGAGGAGATTTCCAGGAGTCAAGATAATGGAGTAAGCAGTAAATCGCTTTAACTCTCCCATATCCACCCCCAAACAACCAAAAAATAGCATCCCAAAACAAATCCTGGAACAACAGAACCAGCAAAAAGATGGGGCAAAACAATCTTTTAGGCCAAGAAATTTGGAAGACTGTCAAGAAAGGTCTATCTCACTAAGGTTAAAGGGCAGCACATTCCAGGACTAGGAGCCTCCAAGCAAACTAGCAGCAAGTTCCTCCTCAGCAAACCAGTGGGAGATACTGAGCCCCAGTATGGTGAAACTGGCACCAGGGTCCCCCATAAGCCTCAGCACAGTCAGGGGAACCAGCAACCTCCAGCTCTGAAAACCACCACAGGCTTCAGTGTAGCCTCAAGGAAAGGCAGAAACACCCCAGTACACACCAGACACAACCACTAGGACCCCAGTTCAGCACCAGGTTAGGTGCAAGAGCCCTATGGCTTCCAGCAGGGTCAGCTACCACCCATCCTAACCCCTCACCACAGCATCAGACAAGAGGGTCTCTTCTGGCCCTGAGCAACATCAGTACAACCCCAGGTAAATAGCCAACACCTGTAGGCCCTGGCACTGCAGGAACAAACCTCAAATTTCAAAGAAAGAAAAAGGAAAAAAATGAGCAAAGAACAACAACAGCAACAAAAAGAATCTGATCATAGAAAGTTATCATAGTGACAGGGAAGACTAAGATACAAACACAGAAGAGGACGACAAAACCCGAAGAAAAACAAGAAGTGATCTCAAGCCAAGAAAGAACTCACTGAAGAGCTCAAAAAGGAGCTTAAAAATAACATAAAAGGCTGTCCTTCCAGTCTCTGTTGTCACTCCAACCCCACTCCACGTGTCTTGGTTATGGTCCTACTGCTGCTCCCTTTACTGTTGTGTCCTGTGCCCCACCAACCTCCCGACATTGCTCCCCACCGTGGCTGCCATCACCCATGCCTTCAGAGGCCTCCTAGGAAGAGGAACTGCCAGTGGGTTGGCCCCTGACACCTGCAGTCACTCTGGAGCACTCCCAGCCTATGCTCATACACATATAGGGGGACTTCACATCAGGGGTTACAAGGACTTTGCTGAATTCCTGACAGATGAAATTAAAGAGGAGAGGAAAATCCAGAAACATAAATCTGTCCCCAAGATGTCCAGGGATTGGGAACTGGGTGTGCAAGGGACAAAAGTCAAGTTGGTCCAGAGATTAGCTGGCGAGAGGATCACAGTCATATTCAATATTAACAACAGAATCCCATCAGCATTTTACAATGAACCACGAGAGGGACAGAAAGCCTAAGAATAGAAAGAGCCTGAACTTACGTCAACCCAAAACTTCATGGTGAAAGTTGCGAAGGATACCAAGAAGGCCCTTGTGCTAAACTGCCACTATACAGAGGACGAGGCTGGACAGGAAGAGGATGAGAGTGACATCTTCTCCATCTGGGAAGTTAGCTTTCAGTCTACCACTGAATCTAGCTGGAAAGATACAAACTACATGCTCAACACAGATTCTCTGGACTGGGTCCTGTATGATCACTTGATGGACTTCCTGGCTGACCACAGAGGGGACAATATGTTTGCAGATGAACTGATTAAACTCAGCATGGCCTTAAAACACCAGGAGTACATCAACTTTCTGGAAGATCTGAAAGGGTTTGTCAAGTGTCAGTAGGGAGGCCTAAGGCTGGAAACCCTTTCTGTGCACAGCCTTTCCTTCCAAGAGTTCAGTTATCTATGAGCTGGCATGGAGAAAGTGCTGTAATACTTCCAGTCATAAATTATGTTCCCTAACCCTTTTACTTCCTTTCTCTGCTGGTATTTTTGTATACCACCACAGAATGACAAGAAATAAAACCTTTGGATCCCTCTAAAAAAAAATCATGTAAGAGAAGTAGAAGAAAAATTGGGAAAAGAAATGAGAGTGATGCAAGAGATTTAGGAAAAAAGAATCAACAGCTTGGAAAACTGCTTAAAAAGTAGAACTGGCCAAATGGAAAAGAAAATAAAAAAATCCATTGAAGAAAACAACTCCTTAAAGAGTACAACTGGCCAAATTGAAAAGATTAAAGTCCAAATGCTAATTAAGGAAAACAACACCTTAAAAGTTAGGATTCGGTAAGCGGAAGCTAACGACTCTATGACACTTCAAAAATCAATCAAACAAATTCAAAAGAATGTACTAGTGAAATGTTAAAAGATCCAGAGATGCATTCCTTCAGGAATGTAGATCCTCTATGAAAAGTTTATAGGAAGATGTTTCCAACAAGATATTTTCAACGTAAGATGAGACTGTGTAGAATAGTTAAAGATCTACTCAATTAATGAAATGAAAGGCAAACTTTATTGCAAAGGGAAATAGATTAGAGGTGGCAGAAACAGGAAATGATTACAATAAACCCAGGCTAAATTTATAAAGGTCTTGAAATTATTGTTGGCCATGAAAATGGAGGAAAGAAGGTTATCTCAAAGACATTTTGAAGAAAAGCTATTTAATATGGTGATTCGACTAAAAGAAACAAAAGAGATATTAAAATGAATGATGAATCCAAGATTGAGAAGCTGGGAAATGGTGGTGGCATTAATAAAAACGTGGGAAAAAAGCAAAGACTTTTTCTGAGGGAGAGAGAAGTAACAAGATACTAATTTTAGTCAAATTGAACTTAAGGTGAACAGTGAGGCAATGAAATAGAGGCAGTGTGTTACAGTGTAAAGGAAATAGTTTGATACAGCGAAGGAGAGGCATATAGTAGAGTAAAAATGGTACTAGATTTGTAGTTAAAAGACCTGTGTTCAGACCCTGCCTCTGTTTTTTGTTACCTACTGTATTTCACTGCATAGCTGCAGCCACTGCACAATCATCACATCATTTTTTGTTTGTTTTTCTAGCCCAAAAATTAGTTTATAACTTTTTCATCCCGTAATTGCTGCATGATATAATTCTATTCACCACACTGCTTGAAAGGTAATTAGAACAGCAATGTATTCACCAGTGGCATATGGATACATGTTTATCTCTTGTTCATTGCAATCCAGGAGCCTAGAATTCTCAAGGAATATACACTGAAAATGTTATTTCTGAAAGCTGATTTGCTTGGTTTGTTTCGAGTACTGCAGTACTAATTGTATAGTCACTGAAACCCATGAAGAGCTGTAGGTACAAGGAGACCAGGGGAGTAGGTGAAGCTGTCATGAATGAGTCATGTGATACAGTAAGACTTGCATCTTGCCAATTTTAAGGTATATTCACAAGTATTCTGTTGAATCCTAATCTTGTACCAAAGACAGTTTAGTAGTAATAAATGATTCTTAAGTAATACTGGCACTATTTTTAAAAGCTTAACAAAATGTTCACACTCCACTTTCTTGCAAAAAAAAAATCATAAACTCTGTGATGATTATGTGGTGAAATATGCTATGTAGCTTTGGGAAAATCATGTCACATCTCTTGGACATGGCCTCCCAAGTTTCTTTCAACTCTAAAGCTGTGATCTTTACCCCACACACAATAATCAGTCAGCAAATAATACATTCAGTACATACCATGAGCAAGATGGTAAGGGAAATAAAAGTCCTAAGTCCATTTTCTTTATAAGCTTTCACTCCAGATGGAGAGATAAGACACATTCACTAAAAGATAACTAACGTTACAAAGTAGTACATGAATGAGAAATGCTATATGATTGATACCCAAAACTCCTACAGTAGTTCAAAGTAAGAAGAAACTTATTGCTAACAAGCAAAAAAATGTGTGCAAACCTGCTCTATGTAAGATAAACAGGAGATAATTAACAAACGGAAGGCACTAAAATTAAAAGGGGTTAGGAAAGGCTTCTTGTAAAAGATTTGATTTTAGTTGGGATTTGAAGAAAGTCAAGGAAACCAGGAGGCAGAGATGAGGGACAGGCAGAAAAAATGCTGGGAGCCAAGAGGTGGAATGTTTTGCTTGTGGTACAGCAAAGAGGCCAGAGTATGTGACAGGGAATAGGTTGGAAAAGTAGGGAAGATGAAGCAGGTTAGAAACAGCTTTGAATGTCTGAGGATTTTGTATGTGATACTAGAGGTAATATGAAATTCATTGAACAGGATGGTGACATGGTCAAATCTACACATGGTGGCTGAATGGAGGAAAGATTAGAGTGTAGAGAGATCTGAAGCATGCAAACCCATCAACAGGATATGGCCAAAGTTCAGGTGTGACGTGATGAGGGACTGCACCAGGGTGGTGGGTCAGAGGAGAGAAGTAGGTTATATTCGAGAGATGTTACAACAGGCCCTGGAAACCTAGATGTCATTCTCAACTCCTCACTATTTCCATCCCTCCCATAACCAATCTGTAGCCTGAGGGATGAGAAGATGGTAGTGTCCTCTACAATAATAGGGAAATCTGATGGGAGGGGCAGGTAAGCTTTTGGGGGTGGCGGGGGGGAAATAATGAGTTCTACTTTGGATATGTTGAGTTTAAGATGTTTACTGGATATGAAGTTCAAGAAGTCTGAAAGGTAACTGGAGAAACCAGACTGGTTCTCAGCAGAGAATCATCTTAAAAATCATTAACACAGAGATGATAATTAAATACAGGGGAGTTGATGAGATTACCAAGTGAAGTAATAATAGAAGGAAGAGAGAAGAGGGCCCAAAACAGAGTGCTGTCGGACACTTAAGATTAGAGGGCATGACCTGGTCTAGGTTCCAGCAAAGGAGGAGAGATTTGATAGGCAGGAAGAGAATCAAGAGAGATTGGTGTCCCCAAAACCTAGAGAAAGCAGAACATCAAAATGGAGGAGACATCAATATATTTGTAGTCAGTAGTGAAGGAACAAGTAAACAAAGAGATTGAAGATAGTATTATACCCTCTGTCCTCCCATCAACCGTGTCAAAAGGCTGCAAAGAGGTCAAGAAGAAAGAGAAAATGGGAATAGGTCATTGGATTTGATAATTAAGAGATCATATGGTAACTTTAGAGAGCAATTTTGGTGGAATAATAAGGCCTAAAGCCTAAATGTAAAGGTTAGAGAGAGAGTGCAAGGAGAAAAGGCAAAAGAGATATATGATGATAGTGGGATGGAAGGATCAGGTGAGGGTTTTTAAGAATCTCCTGGAGGAGACAGGCAATGTAACATAAATCCGTAGTGGACCTTGTTAGAATAGTTGAGTGATTTTCTCTATCTTCATTTAATATTGCCTGTGTAGGATGGAAGGTGCTGGATATGGAAGTTATCTAAGGCTGAGGGACAGCAGGGTGCAACTGGTGATATAAGGGGGTCAGGAATTAGAGAAGACAGCACAAAGCTGAACTGGTTTATGCAGGGTTATGCATGGCAAAGAACAAGAGGGAGGGGTCAAGTGATGAGAAGTCAAGGTTTGGAAGAGGTATAGAGTTTGGTAAGGGAAGGAGAAGGAGAGGTGGAGAGTCAATAGATTATGGTCAGTTTAAAGGATTTTGGAATTATTGAATATGGATGGTTCATTTGTGGGTGATAGCAAGATCAAGGGTATGATCATTTGTGTGTGTAGCTGAAGCGCATTAGAGCGTAAGAGTAGGTCACAGAAAGTATATAAGTTCAAGAAGAAACTGAAGAAAAAAAAAAGAAGAAACTGAAGAGCAAGCAGAAAAAGTTGAAGGAGATTAATATTCTGAAAGGGAAGAGATGAGACTCTATAAAGCAAGCTGTCTCTTCCTCTGGGAGGGGGCAGAAATATACACAAAGATAAATCATTTTGGATAATTTCCACAAGATTACCTAATAAAAGTGAAGGACAGGACGGGATTTGGGATTGAAGAAAATGAAGGCCATCTGCATGGCCTGTGTGGAGAGTATGACAGTATGAATATGCAGTGAATCAAATCAGTATGGTCCTGTAACTTTCTCTAGAAAAGCTAGTCTATTATCCAAAAGCTGGAACAGAAAGAGTAAACAAGGGCTGGATTTCATCTTAGAGAATGTCAGAATAGGAAAGTCTGAAATTTTATTAAAGACAATGATGAAATAGTTGACCATGAAGTCCCAGATAACTAGAATAAGGCTAAGGAATGGGGTAAAATGAGAGGAGTTAAGGACTAGAATCGATTGTTAAGAAGGGCCAACATTGAGAGAGAGGTTAGAAAGTCACGGGTAGATCAGTGCCAAAGTGACAGTGAGGTCCAAGTTGTAGGTAGTTGGATGATGTGGGGTGAAGGAGTTGAGAACAAGTACTCTATAGTTCTTTAACAAAGATGCTGAAGTTAACAATTATCAGATGACAAGGAAGAGAGGAATACTGAACGAGATACTGAAGGCATCAAGAAAGGTAGAAGTGATAAACAGTAAGAGGAATAGTATAAACTGATGATACGGACTTCAAATGAGATGCCCATGAATCTAGTAGAAGCAACTCAAACAATTTTCTTGATACTGCTCCCCACTGATTGAAACTTTGTGAGGATACTATCTAGGCAAAGAACATTAGCCACTTGGTATGCGGAGTCCACGCTCCTTTTTTACTGTCCTAGAGTAAGAGAAAAGATAATAAATACAAGTGCCCTTAAAAGAACTTCAGGAAACCATGGTAAACACAACTATAATGCAATCTGTCCCGTAAGCAGGTTTAATCATACCTTTTTTATGGTGTGGGAGGATGTAATAGGGGAGACAGTAGACAGTTCTGGCCTTAAGCTGCTTAAGCTAAGTTTATTTAAAAAGTTATGCATCTCTACTAATTGGACACGACTTGTATCATGTCACATGGCTCCATAATTTTTGCCTCTTTAAAATTCCCTCTTTATCCAAGATTTGCACACAAGCTTTTATATTCAGTCATTGTATTAAATCATAATTCTACTTCCTACTGCTTCAGTTTTCTCTGGAATGGGAAGTAATCAGGAAAATGTAAAAACTTAATGAATATTTTGTTGAATCCCTTGAGGAAATGAACATCTGAGCATCTATGATAATTTTAGCAAGTATTTCCAGCTCATAAGTCTTCTCTAGTTTGAGGAAACAATACACTTAACTTTGTCAGAAAAAGCAGATACTTCAGAATTCCTAATAATTGTAAAATGTCCACTCCTTTTCATTTTACAGTGCAGACATGGTATAATATGCAAAATAAAATATTTGCACAAATTATAGGAGT
>CM053584.1:301216609-301262990 GCA_028627135.1 Pseudochirops cupreus | reverse complement strand
CATCTATGTATCTATGTCTATATACACACACAATAGAGATGATCAAACCCAAAGCAGAAATTGATGCAGAATATTGTATGTTGGAATTAACCTTTATTTGTAGATAGTTTTAAGTATGTATTTATTTTGTTTTGTTCTTTAAAGTTAGGTACATAAATTAATTTTGTAAAAAGCATCATTGATACTTTATATTATTCTCAGAATATAACATCTATCTTCATTCATGCAAATCAGGTAAAAACACATGAACATGTCCACCTCATTTGATTTTGTTATTTGCTTAATACTCACACATCCTTCATAGAAGTTCTTGATGTAATTTAGAGACATATCTTGGTAGATGTTATCCTGGCACCACTATGGGGGATAATTTCCTGTCCTACATTGCCATCTTGTTCTCCCTCATCTCAAACTCAAATCATTATATTCTCCCATGACTCTTACAAGCAGAAAACACTCATCACTGCACATTTGTCTCTCTTTATTTTCTCTATACCCTCACCTCCCCCTAACCCCATAGACCTCCTTTCATCTCTGGGGCCCCAGCCAACTTCCCTATCTCTGGACAAAAAACCACTAAAACAAAAGCAGAATGCATGTGGTTCATCTAATAATCCCTAAACAATCTCATTCAGGCAGCCAAAGGTGCCAACACAGCAAGAGCCAATGGCATAAGGGGGCAGATTGTCATGAACAGTGAGCTCTGAAAATATTCGTAATAACCTGAAACCAACTCACAGAGACACGAAAGAGACCCTTTCAACTTTAAGCATGGTCCTAGAGAGGCTTAGGAAGAAATAACTTTCTGTCTCTGTCCTTGAACTCAAGGAGAGGGGAAAAAAATCTTCTTTCCTAGAGCTTTTTGTGGAATGTATGGAACCTGGGTAAAGTAGACAGACAGCTCAGTCAGAAAAAGGCAGAATTCTAAGTGATTTGCTACAAGTGCCAACCCTGGTAGACATAATCTACCTCTCTGAGTACAATCTCATTAATTCAATATCGTGATTCTGTTCTTGCCCTAACCTTGTCTTTTCTTAGGACTGGAAAAACAAAGCAGAGCCTGATAAATTCCTACCGCTGCCCCTGGAGAATCAAGCTGGTCATGAAAAGACTATTTTCCTCCTCTTTTTCCTGAGATTATGGAGCACACTTTCATGCCGTTAAAATTTTCAAAACTACATAAAGAAATACCTAGGAACAGCTAGATGGCATAGTGAATAGAGCACCAGCCCTGGAGTCAGGAGGACTTAAATTCAAATCTGGCCTCAGACACTTGACACACTTCCTAGCTGTGTGGTATTGGGGAAGTCACTTAATCCCAATTGCCTTGCCTTCCCCCCTTCTAAAAAGAAAAAGAAAAAAAGATAAATACCTACAAGTTCAAATGTAATGTTGAAATGAAGACTAAAACCAATTATTTCTTTGGCATACCCACCAGCTTTAGACATGGAGTTTGGTTTGGACATCCCATTCATTTAGCTTCTGGGTTAGATCTCTCTGATGTGCTGTCTGCAGGAATTAGTCCAAGGGAAAATTTGGAGGGGGAGAGAGAGAAACTGTGAATTTGTTACCCTCCTTTCCCCCTCTATCCCCAGCACACTCAAACACAAAACTGCATTCCAGTAATCCTTCCCAAGTCAAAACAATGGACTTCCTCTTTTCCCTGCCTTTCCTTTCCACTTTTGTCTGTGACCATAATTTACTTATGAAATGATCTTTGCCTCAAAAAAGCTTTTTCATTTTAAAATTTTATACAGCTTCCATTCAGGTCCTGTTCTAATGCCTCATCTTGAGTAGGAGGATGAATCTGGGCTCTGTAAAATAGGATTAGAACTTGAGCTCTAGTCCCAAACTTCAAAGGCTCTGAACATTAATCTAGTTTGGAGGTAGAGATAGGGGATTTACCAGTGATTTCATTGGTTGGTATCGGGAACTACATTTCCCAAAGCAGTCAGCACCTTCTCTTCAATTTATAGTCTTGGAGAACTGGTTAGAGCACTGAAAGATGAAGCAACTCGTAGAAGGTCATGTGACCAGCATATGTCAAAGGTAGGACTTGAACCTAGGGATTCCTGGCTTTTAGTTCTGCTCTTTGTCAAGGTTACCAAGCTGCCTCTCATAGTTTGGGAAAATTCATCAAAGTATTGGCCCCCTGGTGATTTTTACCCCTCACAGAAACACATAAGGCATAGAGGAGTTATGATTTATGTTGATAGAAGAGGTAACCAAATAAGATTAAATCATGGACATATAAAAATATTGAAATATTCAACAAATATTAGGTGATAGAAATAAGAAAAAGTTACAGGTTATGCTCCCAGTTTGATTGACAAAGTATTTTATACATAAGTAATTGAATCACAAAAGTTGTAAAGTATTACATATTTTTAATTATAGTACATTCAGTGGCTATACATAAGTGTGTCTATGTGTATTTTTGTATGCATATATATGTGTATGAATAGGTTGTGATGTGTGCCCTGTTGTTAACTTGTTTCAAATGAGGTGAGCTTCTTCCCTATTTTTCTTTCATTGCAAAGTGTTGAAAGAACATTGGAGCAGGAGTCAAAGATCTGGGTTCTAGAATTTGCTGCTAGCCTGATGTATGACCTCAAACAAGTCACTTCACTGAGCCTAGATTATCTCCGAGGCCTTCTCAGTTTTTATATTCTATAATTATGGAATGCATCACAGACACAGTTTAATGAAGAGTACTCTATATAGAGTTAGAAGAATTCAATTCAAATCCCAACTCTACTACTTGGTACCTCTGTGACCTTGCGCAAGTCATTAATCTTTCTGAGTCTCAATTTCTTTACCCATAAAATAAGGACATTGGACTAAATGCTCTGTAAAGTTCCTTGGAGCTCTAAATCACAGAATATCAGAACCAGAAGGGACCTTAGAGATCATCTAGTGCAACACCTTCATTTAACAAATAGAGAAACCAAGGCCCAGAATTATTTAGGATTCTGAATTTTATAGTAATAATTTATGTTGTAAAGTCCATTGACTCCAAGCAATGTGGAATGGGAGTTAAGTTGAATCCCATATGTCATATTACTGAGAGTGATTAAAAGAGAAAGTTATGCTTTGGAATAAAAGAATCTAGATAGCTGCCACTCTAAAATAACTTGTTTATTGAATAAAATTAAGTTTCTCGTAGGGTAAAACCTTGAACCAGTTTTGTTAAAATTGCATCTAGTGGGAAATCCACTTACAGCAATTTCATAGGATATAGTAATTGACTAACAAAAATATTAATTTCTTCCCTTATACAAGATGTTGTTTTTTTCTATGTAAGATGCTAAACTTCATGCGGATATCGCAACTATTGCCCTTCCCCCGTTTCCAGCCCTAGAGACAAAATCTGTTCTGATCTAGCCCCAGTTGTCTAAGTCTGGGCTAGGGCAAATTTGAAAAACATGCTAGGTGAGACTGGCCCAGAGCATGTTCTTGAGTTCTGGGCTTGGCGTGAACTATTCGATCCTTGACTGGTTAGGACAAAGAGCAGACCTTTAGCTTGCATTGGAGAAGATCTTAGTCCCTTGGAACTCATCATAAACAAGCCAATTTCCTCTAGACTGGGAAGATACCAGAACTTAGCAAAATATTCCTGGGAGTGAGTTATCTTTGTAGGGTTCAGCTAAAACCAAAACAGGCTCTGATAGGGCATAGATAACAGATATTATTTATCCAGAGGTTCTTGCAGCATCTTTCATCTTTCTGGTTCTTTTAGGAGCTACTACTGGGTATTATTGACCAGGTGTGTACATGCCTTGTTACCAATCTGCTTGCTTTCAACATATACATAAAAGAAGCATCTCTAAGCTGTTCTTTTATAGGTTCTCCAATTTTCCACTTACTCTGCCTGATGTGAATATTAAGTTGCCTGTGATTTTGTTGGGGAAAAAAAAACAAAACTTCAGCTGGAAATTAATAGAGGTATCATCACAGACAAATCTTCTCTACTCCTACCCTTACATAGACATCTCAGAAGGTTTTCCAGCTGTATAGAAATTTGTGGTTTATTTTATATCCTGCAACTTTGCTAAACTGATCATTTTTTAGCTAGTTTTTAGTTGATTCTCTAGAGTTCTCTAAGTGTATTTTCATATACATGCAGAGAAATATAGTTTTCTTTCCTCATTGCTTATTCTTATTTCTTCAGTTTCTTTTTTTCTTATCTCTACCCCATTCCAATGTCTCAAACTTATCTCTCATCTCCAAAATTGTCTTGGGCTGGAAAAATGTTTCACCCTGATCTTAGGTTGGCTCTTTAACTCCAGAATTTGGTTTGAGGAATTGTTTTAAAGTTGTTTGGAGGGGAATGTTGAGAGAGCTGGACTGAAGCGCCTTTTCTACTCTACCGTCTTGATTCTATCCCATTATCCCACTATTTCAAGGCCTTTCCTTTGAATTAATTATGGTATCTGACCTACAAAATGGAATGGGGCTTATGAGTTATCATTTTAAGTGGATGTGGACCCACAAAGTATCTTGAACTTTGGGCAGTTTTGTTGGTAGAAACTTCTGTCTTGGGATTTCCCAGATGCTATCCATGGCTTATGGTTATGTTATGGACAATTATGGTTGTTGGATGACTGTGATCTCTAGATAAATGAAGTGTTACTGTGACATCATGTGAAATGTAAGAAATTATATTTTATAGAAGATGTAAATGTAAATTTTAATTGAAATTTCTGTTCTAGCTCGCCTCTTGTGCAGGAAAGCAATGGTTTTTGTCTGTATGCCAAGAGAAAATCATGGCAAAAAGTGAAAGCCTATAATGGAGACTCCACACCAGAATTCTTATGAAGGTGGAGCAGATTCTTCCCTCCCCCCCCACCCCCCCCGCAAGAAAGTTGCTGAAGCTAAAGAGCAATACAGAGGATCTTTAAGGTCCATTCTGGTTTTAAATCCCATGATCTTGTGGTATCATATGTCTGGAAAGAAGGGCAATATTCAAGGTCAGCCAGCTAGTTCCCTTGTGATCTCATTAAAGAGCTCTAGGTACCTGATGTTTTAGTATTTGATGTGCTGGAAGATAGAATATTTCTTTTCCCTGAAATTCATGCAAGCTGCTCAAAAGCTTCCAGGCTTCCTGAAATTTTTATTAAGAATTCAGATATTCAAACAATAATTTTCAAGTACTAGCACTTCTACTAACAGTTAATTTTAAGTAAATCTGAAGGGCATATTAAGATAGCTCCTCAATTCAGAGGTTATGTCAACATAAGACAATTTGTACCATATAAACATGGCCTTAGTATGCTCCTATCTGCAGCTATCATAGGCTATAATTAGCAAACCAGTAGCTCAAGAATTAGATTTGACTACACGGACATGATAAATCCTTTTAGTTCCTTTCCCTTGGTGATCACTACAAATATGCATGTTAAAGAACTGTAGTGTCTTTTTAAAAAATGTAAATAGTTCTCCAGAATTGAATATTGATCATGTTATTTAAAACCCCAGAGACACAGGGATTATGTTTAGCCTTATCAAAGTATTGCTGTATCTATTAAAATATTGGTCTGGATTATACCTGATTGGTAAAAAAGTTTTATTTAATTTTATTCATAAAATCTTTAATGATATTTACATATGTGTCTGACCTTCAGAGAACTTTGAGAAGTAACGAATTTGTGAGACCAGGGGATCAGAAAGGTTAAACTCGGTAACTGGTACATTTCCCCGATTCTCCTTTTATTTTTATTCCAGATATAATGAGAAGTCATGAGTAGTTTTGCTCCCATGCTTTTGTGCAGAAATGGAATGTTATTTCACATTGAGCAATGCAGCTTCAGGATATTTTAATTGCTTATGAAATCCAGGAGGTGCTGGGCTCTATTCCACTAATTACAAAATAGATAGCTCATTACCAAAATACACAGCATTACCCTGGTTCAGAAATGCTTGTAGAATTGGACTTCACTGCACATAACTGAACATATGTGCATAAACCCTAGATTACTGAATTCAAGCAGCATGCTAAATTGGTAGCCTTTCATTAGTACTTTCATTTCTTATTCCTTTTGAGATGCATATTACCAGGGAAAATCCACTGCTTTGAATAGTAATGAACTTTCAACAAACTTAGTTTGTGAATGCTGATTAATGCTTTCCCTTGAAATGAATAACAGAAAGGCTAGTGTATACCTAATTTATTAACTGTGCCTTTGCTCTCGAATTTAAAGAAAATTTATTTAATGTCAATTTTTTCTTCCATGAATTTAGATATTACTACTCAGTAAGGATTAGGAATTACTAATTTATCTTTTTAATATAAATATAGTTCTCAAGATGTAAATGTACTGTTGGCAGAAATATGAAACCATATGTTGGTTGATTACATCAATCTGCTATACACTATAATTATCTGATATCTGTGCAAGTCTTGAGAGTTAAAAACAACCAATTCTCTAGTAAGGATAATATGACTATACATTTGCAGTTGTATCTGTTTTTTTTTAGAGTGGTATGCATATATATGTACATATTCATGTGTGTATATATAATTATGATAGATGTTGAAAATAGTCTCCATGCATTTACAAACATGATAATGTTTACTTTATCAAGGTTACTACATGTATCGAGAGCCACATAATCAATTTATACAATTATGTATACCTTGATGAAGCAAATATTATTATGTTTGTAAATGCATAGGGACTATTTCCTACATTTATTATATCTTAGAGGCAGTGGTCTACTCTCTCCAGTCAGGAAGATCTGGATTCAAGTCCTACTTCTGACACATGCTGCTCAGGTGATCTTGATCCCTTAACCTCTCAGACCTTGAGTCAACTCTATAAGACTATATAAGCTTCAGGGAGAGTGGAAATTCGTCTTTGGTGAGTTCTCTCTATCAATGAAATCATCTATCTATTCCATATCCCTATTGTTAGTATAACTTGAGTAAAGAAAAGAAGTATGTTTTATATGATTTATATGCATAAGTTCTCTGATGATACTTTGTATCTGTGTCGAATGCTTGGGAGGACCTTCTGAATCATCTTATAGATATAAATGAGGATTATAGATAAGGACTATATGCCAAGGTTTTTTTTGTATAGAATGGAAGAGCACTTGGAAAATTAAACATTATTGTCATCTGTCCCTTTCAATTTCTAACCCAGTACTCTAGCTCAAGATCTTATAACTTTATGGTTAGACTGTGTGAATAGCTTTTTAAATGATATTCCTATCTCTAGTCTTTATACCTTCCAATTTGTTCTATACACTAGTACCAGATACACAATTCTGATTGAGTCTATTCCATCTCAAAAACATTCAATGGCTACACATTGCCTGTTGAATAAAACTCGAACTACTTTGGCACACTATGTGCACTCTTTCCTGTTTTATCTTCTACTGTTTGTAGTTAATACATTATCTTTTTTTTGGCAAATATAGTTTTATGTACAGGTAATTTATAGCATAAATGGTACAACAATACTAGGCTCATCATTTTCTCCATTGACTCCTGTTGAGCTTCTGTTCTGTTGAAACCATAGATCTGTTTTTCAGAAAACCTGCTACACAGCCTGTATCTCCTGTCTTGTACTTGAGAAACTGATTTTTTTAACTCAAGTGTAAGATTTTATATTTATCATTATTAAATCTATGCTTATTCAATTTGGTCTATGTTTTATGTTATTCAGTGTGTTAGCTATCCCTCTCGGATCTTTACCCATACCTTTCTCCAAGACATTTATAAAAATATTAAACAGCGTAAGTCAAACATTGATAGCTGGATTCTTTCACTGGAGACCTACTTCACAGTTAACATCATACTGTTAATGGGCCATCCTTTACATCTGGCCATTGAAACAGTTTTGAACCCTCCTAATTGTACTATTCTCTTACCCCTCTATCTTTTATTCCTTAAATAAAACTAGAGGTTTTATTAAATACTGTGCTAAAATGTAGCTAAATTTTACCTATATCCCTCTAGTGACCCTGTTCAAAAAATGTAATGGGGTTAATCTGACATGACTGGTTCTTGATGAAGCCATGCTGACTTTTAATGTTCACTGACCATCCTTTTAATATTTTTTAGAGTTTTTCCCCGTGAAACACAAGTCAATTTAACTATAGTTTGGAGACTATTCTTGTCCCGTAAAAAAAATCGGAACATTTGCCCTTCTCTATTACTGAGTTACTTTTTTCTCATCCTATATTTTGCTTTAATAATATTTACTGATGATCCTAATCAGGTTAGAGTTGATTTAAATCCAGTCATGAGCCTTGATGATGGAAGTATAAACAGAATTTCTCAAATTTTCTAATTGTATTTCTTTGATACTGGTATTACATTATATTAGCTGATAGTACATGTATACACACATGCCCTTTCATCCCCTTGAAATAGAAGGAAAGACAGTATCCTTCATTACCATCCCAATCTTGAATTCAAGTTATCACTTATTACTCAGAATTTGATAAATTTTTTAAAAAGGTAGTTCATGTGGAATGATAATCATTCCTATTAAATTAATATGAGAACAATTTCCTTTTCTGCAACACCATTTGAAATAAATAAAATTATTGCACACAAAGATGTAAAAAAAACCTAGTTATCTTTCAAAAAAAGATAGAGATGGTTCTCTATGCCATTTCTCAGAAAAGGCTCTTAGTGTTAACCCCTAGAAATTGCTTCAAAAGGCAAAAAAGTAACTTATTTTGTCAACCTAGACACATTCAAATTTTTGTCCTCTGCAGATATTGCTGCAGGTGGACCAAATTTACATCAAATTTTTAACCTCCTTAGAGTCCTTTAATGCTGCATGAATTAACTTTGAGCAAACACTATTTACTAACTGATGTCTTGAAGCAGAAAAAAATAACATCTTAGGAATGTGGAGGATGAGCTTCAAAAATGTGGATGCATGTAAATTGAATGTTTTAAAAAAGATTTTAAATGTGTAGGTCATCTATTGATATACTGAATCAAAACAACTGATTTTTAAATACATTTATCTGGCTTCAAAGCTTCAAAACATTCATATAAAAAGTGTCAGTCATTTTCTATTTTTAAGCAAATTTCTAGATGTTTTCATAATAATAAATAAATAAATATAAATAGATAAATAATTACTTCCAAATTAAGGGAAACCAAGCTACTTTTCCTATTCTGAATTCAGTTAGATTACAGTTAAGATCATATTTTATGTACATGGTGATGTATGTATTCCTTCTCTTATATTATTACATATTATTAATATATGACATATTATTATAGTATATAGTTATGTAATATGCTTTTGTTTATCCTTTGTTTTGAAGAGGGTCAGTGATTTCATGGGGTCATATCTTGACTTGTGAGTGAATTAGATTTAAGTGATGTAGAGTGGCACAAAATTGAAAATCTCACTCCCTTCTGGAATCATCAAAGTCCACTGGTAAAGCAAAAGTCAAGATGACTAGCAGTGTCCTTGGCTGCAGTGGGTGACCTTGCCATCTTCATTGACTGACTAAGCTCTAAGTGCTCCACAGCACCTTCCTGCTTCACCTGCCTTAATGGCCATTGGAACAAATTGTTCTCATCTGCATTTTCCACTTGGGGAAGTTTTCACATGTTTGGAATAGACATTCCTCTAACTTGCAACAGATTCGATGTCCATTAGTTTCCTTCAACATGGTTTAGCCTGTCTGCCCAGATAATTTTTACTGGGATGTGGCCACTGCACATGCTACAGATTCTGGGAGCTACAGGTAAGAGTCGAGTGAAGGTGAACACCAAAGGTGGATGAATAGCTCTGAAATGGACTTGGCAAGACCTTACATGAGAGATGTTAGTCTTCCTTGAACACCCCATATACCTCATGTATCTATCCCATGAACATTGCAAAGCCTCCCAAATATCTTGCCACTGGATTTTGATGGCTCTGGAAGATAGAGTTAGGCTGATGACTTCCTGCATCTCTGCTTCACTTAAATTCAGTTCAGTCACAAGTCAAGATATTCTACCATAATGTCACTGGTCCTCTTCAAAAATGAAGGACAAACAATAATTATATGCTATATAGTATGTAGCATACAAATATATGTTATAGCATATCTTAATGCTATATATATTATGTTATATATAATGTAGCAATATATACATTATAGTATATATAAACTATAGTTTACTAGATAATATGATCTTATTAAGTGGTTATTATCTTCTTACAACACCAATAGAATAGCAGAGCTACTGAATTTAGATTTATAGAGAGTATTTTATAAATATTGAAGTACTTTATAAATGTTATTTATTATTATTTTTTTAGAATTTAGAGAATGCTTTTAGAATTATATGTTTAATGTCATATAAATAGTCACAATGAAGATCAAATCAATAGAATAATAACTATCGCCAAAATTATAATATTTACTACTGGTCCCATGAGCCACACCATTGATTTAGGAGTTTTCTTCATGAGTCACGTCACTAGAAAATGAAATTGGAGGTTTATTCATGTGAATTTACTCTGTGTTTTCTTCTAGATAATAATTAGCAATTAACAAATTTAATGAAAAAAATCGTGTTCCTTAAGATAATAGTTAGGTTTGGATGTTGTAAGTGTGTAGAAAGAAGTCCTCCACAAATTCACACAGTGTTAGGTGGACAACAAATTCTTTCTCTCAGATTCTCTTTTATATTGAATGTTATTCTTCCAGGGCATGTAAGTGGAACACTTACCTCTTCTGCCTGTGCCACATCATTATCTTCTCCCTTGTGGGTGAGGATACAAAGGAGGCTAGTCATCTCTCTTCATTTGGGAAATACCTTTTCCTTGGTTTGGGGGGAAGAACCAAAATCCCATCTCAGCATTTTCTCTCTCAGCGTCCTGTAGCTTTACAGTATAGGTAAGGACGTTTGGAAAGGTTAAATAATTTTTAGCTTTGGTAGACCAAAGCAGCGAGTATTAATGATGCATATTTTTCTTGGAATACTGTCTATCCTATATGAGACTTCTTCTGTAAAGTAATTCTATCAATTTGTCATAATTTTTGCGATTTGTTCCTATGACCCCTTTGTTTTAAGTACATAAAACAGCTGGATTGTTAGTAAGATTGATGAAATGTGACCAAATCTCGGTAGGTGGCGCATGTGAGCTATGCAACACTGAGTTGTCAAATCCTTTTCCTAGGCAGATTTTTATTCCACAGCCCTGTAATAAGGATGTCAGTGTAATGACTGGGCAATCTTACACAGTCCCTCAATTGGGGAATGGTAAAGTCACATTAAATGATTTTAGAGATTTATTTCATCCTTCCTCTACAGTGAATTTGAAGTTTGTATGTCTATTCCTTCCATCACAAATACAGAAATACTGAAAAATGAATTCTGTGTGTCCCCAAATGGTCATTTCTTGTCTCTCCTTCAAAATTTGAAAACTTGCTTCATTTTTTTTAGCTGAAAACCAGTCATATAGCCGCCTTGCCAGTTTTCTACTGCAAAAGCAAACAAATAAGCAAATAAACAAACCTGGAGCAAATTGAGGTGATGCTTTGGTTAAGGAGGATATACAGAATTTATAAGAGATTCTTGGCAGCTACTGCCTCCCAAGAAATTATAACCTTGCTTATCTTTTACACACACCAAGCAGGTTATCCACCAGTTTCCCATTCAATCTAAGTGTTAAGAAATACTGTCAAGCACTAAGCAAATTGCTTTTTTTATTTGCTCTACTGAGCTTTCAAAATATAAACCAGATGTACTTTTTGAGCTAAACAGACTTTTTAGAAAGAGGAAACACAATTTAATTAAAAAGGACCAGAGTTCTTGCTTACCTTGTCATTTTGGAGAATAAAACTACTCTGTAAAGGTTCCCTGTAGATTAGAATGGAAGCTGGTGGTCTTTGGGCAAAAGCTATTTTGGAATTATCCAAGTAAAAATGGAAGAATTGACTTCATTATATATAGTGAATTCAGGAGAGTGTATTAAAATAATGTGACATCTTAATAGTTTTATACTTTTTGTATCCTTATTGACATTATTTTGTTTCCAGAGTCGCTCATTGGTTCAAGTTATTTCCAAGTAAAACTAGGTCTTAGTTGATGTCCGTATGTACTAGTTTCAAATGAGGCAGTGTAATATAGTGGGTGGAATTTTAGTTTAAAATCAGAAAGGCTTGAGTTCAAATTTTGTTCTCTAACACTTACAAACAGGGTGATATTGGGTAAATCACAACTTCTGTTTGCCTCAGGAAACAGCTATTAAATCATAGATTGGTTGATAGTCACATAAGTAGAGAAAGTAATTCATACAGACAAAATCCTGATAGGTAAGACTATTAAAAATAAACCTAAATTATCATTAAAGATAAAACAAAAGATTTAATCAGTTGTAATTAATCAGAAAAAAGTTAAGATGTGTATGATAAAGGCAATTACAATCTGAGCTCCTTAAATATGGTGTTTTATGCCAAAAATAAGAAATAAGTTTTCTACATATACTTTTATTGTTTCTTAACCAATGTGAATCAATAATCACATCAGAGATAAAGAGCCTAGAAAACAAGCAAGCCAGCAAACCCTTTATTTCCTTGCCAAGTAGAAATATCTAGCAGGCAAGGACACTATCAAATCATTTGTGAAATATTATGGCAAAGATGGTAGACCATAATGTGCAGTATTACCTTATAAAAAGTTATAAGCAATAGGAAAAAAATAAGTTCAGAAAGCTTGATTAGAAAAACAACTAAGTGTAGTATCAATGCAATATTCACAGCACCAACAGTCACGATAAATATACCTGCATAGTGCTTGATCACAAAACATAACGGACTCTCCATATAGAAGACAGAAGCAAAACATTTATTCAGACACAAAAACCTGAATCCCAAAACCACTAAGCCTATTCCGTCATAGTAGTAAAGATGTGAATAAGCCACAATAGCACAGAGAGCGACAGAATCCTTTAGCCTTCCCACAAACCAACACAAGACCAATATTAACTCACAAGCCTATCTGTCTCCCTTGGAAGAGTCCTCTCCTCCCAACCATTTAGCTTGCTCTGACTCCTAACTTCCTGTGGGCTCTGCTCCACCCTTCAGCAGACTCCTCCCACCACAGGCTCCATGTGATTGCATTCAGTCTATTAGGGGGCAGAGTATATTTGCAAAGCAGGGAAGATCTTCAAATTCCCGTTACTATTACACTAAGTCAAATGATCCTGATGGCATTTAAAGATGAAACTGGAAGGACAATGAAGACAAAAACTAGAAAAGATCTGTAAAGCTTTCTTTTTAAAAACATATTGGTA
Organism: Pseudochirops cupreus; assembly: GCA_028627135.1. Classification (NCBI taxonomy): domain Eukaryota; kingdom Metazoa; phylum Chordata; class Mammalia; order Diprotodontia; family Pseudocheiridae; genus Pseudochirops; species Pseudochirops cupreus. The sequence continues at coordinate 301,249,725 of CM053584.1, read as the reverse complement.
TCATTTTTACATTACTTATATCTCCAACCATATTTATCCTCCTCCCCACTCAAAGAGCTATTTGTTGTAATAAAGAATAAAGAAGAGGAAAAGGCAGTCAAGCAATTGATCCTTCAGCTAAGTCTGGCAGTATGTATAATGTTCTAGAGCTGTAGTCCCTTATCTCTGCAAAAGAGAGAGGACAGAAAATTTTTTCCTTTCTTGTTCAGTGCCAAATTTGATCGTTATCATTATTCATCATTCCTTTGTTGAGAGGGTTTTTTTGGTGGTTGTTACTAATGTTTCTTTCATTTATGTTGTTTTAGGCCTTGTGTATACTGTTTTCCTGGTTTCGCTTCCTTTATTTTATATTGATTAACATGTCTTCCCATGTTTCTCAGTATCCTTCATTATCATTATTTCTCAACAATTTGTTTAGTTCCCACACGCCAATGAAGGGCATCTACCCTTTGCTTTGTGTCTAGTTCTGTACAAAAAAAAATGCCAATGTAAACATTTTGGTGTATATAAGTCTTTTTCTATCTTTGACTTTGCTGGAGTATATACTTAGCAATAAGATTTTTGTGTCAAAGGGTATGGATATTCTAAATTGCTTTCAAGAATCAATTCACAATTCCATCAATAATATGTTAGTATTTGTCAAGATTCCTATAACAAATGTTTTTCTTTTAATGGCAATGGGTACACCACCTTCCTCTAACATCACAATTCCTGTTGTGATAAATGAAGAAGTAGAAATGATACTAAAGAAAATTTTAAAAAGAATAGATAAATGAGGCGATCTATGTTGGTCATAACAAAATTTTGAGGCTGTTGAAAAATCACTTCAGACATTTAAAAGAAGAGAAGATAAGAAATGTTTGGGGGAAAAAATTACAAACTTTATAATTACTGAAAAAGATGACCAAATAAATATCAGCAACTACTGATGCATAAATCCATTTTTCTGCCTCTAAAAAGCCTTTATGTAATAATCCATATTCTTGATGAAGAGGCAGCTAGGTGGCAGAATGGTTAAAGCATCAGGCCTAGAATCAGGAAGACCTGAGTTCAGATCCAGCTTCAGACACTTGCTAGCTGTTTGATCCTGAGCAAGTTACTTAACCCTTTTTACCTCAGTTTTCTTATCAGTAAAATTAACTGGAGGAAGAAATGGCAAACCACTCCAATGTCTTTGCCAAAAAACCAAACCAAACTCAAATATTCTTGATGAATTCATAAAAAAGAAAGACATAGCTTTCCTAAATATGGCATAGCAAAACATACATGTTTTAGTCACTTAATTGACTCGGAGTTGTAGCAAATACAGTATTCCACTGAGTTTACTGTTTGTTGACTACAGAAAAAAGTGTTTGACTCAGTAATCTACTCCTTAATCTCCTTCAACAAGGTGTCTTCTATGTATACGGCATCATCACACAAGATTCCCTTGAAGATATAACAACAGAGGTCTCTACTTTGTTCATTGACTCCCATATAATGTCAAACAAGACAAAAGATAGAAAAAGGCATGCTTGCCAAAAATGTTTCCCAATTTTATGAAGGATATTTAGCACAGAGTCTAACTGAATGTTTGCTTTGTAGACAGTGAGGGCTTCCAGATGCTCCCATTTCTATATGTTATTGTACTGAATTCAGTAATCCTTATAATACTACACAGCCTCATCCTAAATGATATCCATAATCCATTAAGGATTTGGCTGAAGATTTGGCTTTTCCTATTAAGATAGGAAAAACCAAGTAAATGAAGAATATTTATTGTCCAGACTGTTATTTATAATCTGATGGACAACCCAAAAAGCCTGTCCATCAGTACATATATATTAGACAAATATTGCATATGAATCATAACTTGGGCCTAAAATTGAACAGGAAGAAGAGAGTATCTTAGATTACTTTTTAAAAATTGTACAGTAATTTTTATAAATTCAAGCTTCTGCCTGAGACATAGCCTCATCTTTTTAATATCAGTCTCCTTCTGCTGATGCTTTTATGAATTCAAGCCATAGAATGAAAGTGTCTGAAACATTAAAGTTATGGGTAACTTAAAAGATAATAGGTGTGTAGTGGTTATGAGTAGGTGGCAGCATATTACCAATGAAAAATTGTGAAGGCAAGAGAATAAATGATGGTACATTGGAAAAGGAAATGAACCCATCATGCCTTGTGTGGTGTTTAAAAAGGTTTGAGAGACATAATTTCTGGGTTATTTAATCATTTTATTAATAAGGTCAGCATGTTTATTAGTAAAAGGATGATCATTTGGCTGTCTCCCTCAGACTACAGACCCCCTCATGGAAATGGGTTTATAGTTTATATGCTGTTGGAAGAGCATTTGTTCCTGAGGAGGGCAATCAATTCTGATTGGTTAACAATTAATTAAAGAATGAATATCACAATGAGAGAATGGGCTATATTACAATGAGGGTCTTGGGGTATGTGACTTGGGTCACCCAAATCTTGGTCAAAGAGACTTATCAGTTTCCATATTGCTTGTGTGACAAAAGAGAAGATCCATATTTTCCCAGACCTGTCTGAACAAACACAATGAGCAGGAATGCACCACTAGCCCAAACTTAGAATTCCTTTTACTATCTTTGATTAGATCTCAGCCATTCTGACTGAGTGTTTCAGAAAATTTCCTACACTGGTTGATTTCTGGATGAAGAGTAGAAAAGGGGGAAAACCTTGGTCCTAATCCAATAATTAAGTATTAATAGAAGAGAGAAATAATCATTTCTCACAATTGAGAGTGAGAAGTATCATATGAACAATTCATGTTTTCTGTTGTTACTCCTATAATATTAAGTAACATAGAAGAAGGTTCTGAACAGTTTGAGCAGATCTACTGGAGATCATTGAAAAGAGGAAAGAAAGTTGGGAAGGCTTGGATGGGATGTGATATGCATCACTGAAGGGATTCCCCACATAAGTAAGATCAAAGATCCACCAAAGTATCAAAATAGTTTTGGGATATTGTTTTGTCTTTTACCTTTACCCAAGGACAGTGCCTTGGACAAAGTTGGTGCTTAGTAATATTCAATTATATTATTAGGAATCTAGCTTCAGACACTTCCTAGCTATATAACTCTTGGCAAGCCACTTAACTTCTGTTTGCCTCAAGTTCCTCATCTGTATAATAGGAATATAAGTAGACCTACCTCTCAGAGTTGTTGTGAGAATCAAACAAGATATTTATCAAGTTCTTAGCACAGTGTCTGGCACATACTAAGGACTATATAAATGTTAGCTATCATCATCATTATTATTTCTTCCAGAATTTATTACACATCAAACAAAATAATGCACTCCATCTGTGAAGGCCTTCCTCAGGAGGGACTAGAAACGTATCTAGCATTTCCTACATGCTCGACTTTTGTGTCCTACCTCATGGAAAGTATCACTTCCTGCATCTGGTTCACAATTTCCTTAGGTATTTTGAGGGATTATAATTACAAAGGAAGACATTATTTTGGTTTTCTATTAGTGGAACTTAAATGTGAGGATAGGAAACTTCAGACTTCATTTTCTCCTAATTTCTTTTTGAGCTGTAGAATGATTTGGAATAAACATAACAAAGATGACAGTAATGGCAGGGAGGAATTAAGGAAGCAAAAGGTATTGTTAGAAAGACATTGAAAGCAAGATTTTCCTTTTTAATGAAACAATAATGCTATGATAGAGAAAGGACATTGTCATTCTTAGTACCTTAGTCACTTCCATTTCTGGCTGTGTAATGAAGCATACTTAAAAAAAAAAAAGACTTACTTTGAATAAACCTAAATGTAGCTATTCCAGATTACAGAGAATTGAATGGATTTACATTAATAGCAGTTGAAATAAATATGGAAATAGTAACTTGGAAAGCAATTTAACATACTGGGATATTCTACTAATCTGGGAATCAGATTACCTGAAATCTCATCCAGAAAGCAGAAATAAACCAGAATAGTCACAAAACCAATAGATTTATTTCATAGAGGAGTCAACTCTTCTCTTCTAAGACACAACAAATATAACATTTTTGTACATGTTATTGGTTATTGAATTTCCCCTAGTAACCTGTGGTTCTCTTCTAAGTTATAACCAGAGTGGTCAGATGAAAAACAGATTATGGAGCAACATTTTGGTAGGTTAAGAGTAGAAGCATAAGAAAAAGATGCATTAATAGTTATAAGTAAAAGGAGAAAACTGAGGCAACCAGAAAGGAGGGAAGAGAAGAAAATCATTAAAAATAACACAGGCATTTGGAAAATTTAGTGAAGTGTGGAATAGCCCCATATAACTTCATACATCCTGAGGGTGTTACTTTAGGGGGAAAATAGCAGAAGTACCAACTACAAAAGTGCTGTGTTCTGGAGGAAATCAGTCAAAAAGCAAGTTAAATTCTTTCTGCCCCAAGAACTCCTTGAGGATGTCATTAAGGTAGTATATACAATAATTGATATTCATAATGATGAGTTGTGATACATTGAGAATTATAAATTATGGTTTGTATATTTGTAATGGTAAGGGAAGATCTTCCCTGCCACTTGATAGGCCTCACTTGGAGCCCAGCAAGAGAAACTTGCTTAGGGAAGGCATGTTTTTCAACACACTTTTTGTTACTTTGTAATTAGTCAGTGGGTCATGAAGATTGTGATGTCTTCTGACTCTGGGGAACTCCCTGACGTGGGATTTTGCTTTGGGGCTCACTTACGGGAAGAATTGTGTGATTTGGCTGGATTCTAGGCAGCCATTGAGCCCCCTGGCTTTGGAAACTGAGATATTGGTGCTTCTCTCTCTGGTAACTAAACACTGTATGTATATAATGGTCAGACATCTAGAAGCCCTGTCTGTTAAATTGTATTATTTTCTCTGTGTGTTTTTGTCTGCTTGTAATTTGTTTGCATTTTTGGAAGTTCAGGGTGCTTACTTTTTCCCCTGAACTAAGTGAATGATATCTATGTTTGATTACAGTAAGATTGTTAACCCTTTTTGAGTTGCTTTCCTTTAGAAAAGCAGATCAAAGAACTCGTGCTAGCAGCCATCCTGTGTATGCTAGGGTGCTTGCTGTTACAGTATTCTAGTAATATTGGGAAGTTTATAATAAATTTTAGAAAATTTTCTCTTGAAACCTATTAAAATAAAAAATGCATAAAGTATTAAGCTTCAGTTATTGAGAAAATACTTATTAGGACTATTTGATTACTTGACAATGCTTCATAAATGAGGCTATCCTATATTGATAATATTTATATACATGCACATATATTTCTGTGACATAGCATAGAGTGGAAAGGACATTAAAGAACATCAAATTCAACCCTAAACCTCAATTTTTACAACCAAACTTCTGATTTCAATGGTATTAAAAACTCTTAATGAAGAAACTCCCCCTACCAACTCAGATTATCATCTACTCTAAAATTTCATTATGTCAGAGAGTAGCCTAGGGCACTGAAAAATTAAGAAACTTGACCAGAATTATGTCACTAGTATGTGTTGGATTTGAATACACATTTGAATACACATCTTCCTAAATCAGAGGCCAACTATCTATGTATGCCACACTGCCTTTCCACTTATAGGTGGGAAAATTGTGAAATAACTTTCCTAGGGACACATGTCAGGCCTAGATTTAGAATCCTGGTCTCCTAACAATTTATTTGGTGTGTTTTCTATTTCTGCATGCCATATCTAAGGTAGGATCTTGTTTGTGTAAACCTCAAATTGTATTAGTAATTATGAAAATAATTTTAGCAATTGCCATGTTAAGAATTAGTCACTTAGAATAGTGAACAGGTCTCTAGATTTAAGAGCAGGAGAGATCTAGGTTATCAGGCCTACCTCATGTTCTTCTTATACCTACCTCACAGAGTTTCTGTGAGAATCAGATTAGATAATATATAATAAAGGGTTTTACAAACTTTAATGTACTCACTATTCGCTACTTAGATGGCTCTGTAATCTCATCAGGTCTAAAAGTCTTTACAATTGCAATCTACCCATTCCTGTCTTTTCTGAGTGACTTTTGTCCCTGTGTCCTTCTGAGATTTTTTGTGACATTGGTGGGGGTGGGAAGTGGGGGTAAGAGTAACATTGAAGCATTCTAGCTATCTACCTGCCATGTCTCACTCTCACTACATGACCAACTCGTATTCTGTTTCCATTATATAATTTTTGATGGCATCTTTGATTCTTGTTCTTGGAGTACCTTAACTGTTACATACAGCATTCACTCACACTCACCACAAGCTTGTCCATTGCCCTCTGTGTGATGCTCATTTTTAGTTCTTTAGAGGCAGTGGTGTTTCATGTTGTGATGACATGCAACATCAGTGGTAAACGATTTGTATTGAAAAGATGAGTGCTGAGTGTGGTGACGCATGCCTGTAGTCTCTTCTACTTGGATGGTGGGCGGTAAGGCTGGTTTATCACTTGAATTTAGGAATCCTGAGTTGTAGGACTAAAGGTGATTTGGCATCCATACTGTCTAACACTCATACTGTGAGACACTAGGCATCAGTATTGGGGTCTTGTCCATGAATGGTTGTTGCATTTCCAGTAGGAGTGAGATAAGGAGACTTATCTTTAAAAAAAAAATAAATTAAAAATGACCTTTTGTCATTAAAGGAAGTTTGTGGTTCAGTAAAAGTGTTGTGCAGTTTCCTAAAGGGAATCTATCTTTTATGCCTTTTCAACACTGGGTCCAGTCCATTGTCCGTCTGTATTATTTATCCCAGATATATGTATTATTGAAAATCCCTATGGGGGGTTAATTCAGATGCATGTTGATTTCTGGGCAATAAACATTCTTTATGCATTTGATTTTTCCTGTGTAGATGTACATGTGACTCTTCTTTGAGTGATTACAGGTTTCTTCCACAGAGTTCTACAGTGTCTTCAGATTGATGCAATCAATCAACAAAATATCATCTGTAAACAGTATTATCTCAAAGACCTCTCCATCCATAAGGAAGCTTTCCCTGACTTGCACTCTACACCAGATTTCCTTGATCACAGTGACAAATACTTTTTGCAAGTATGTATCTTCCTGTTTAATAAGGGTCATCAAACAAGATTGTTTCTGTTGTTATGTACTTGAAAGAATTTTTAGTCATCTTATTATGTGGTAAGGAGATTATGAATAAATAATCTATAAGGAAGCATTTTGTTATACCAAATAGAATTTTTGTTTTAATGCAACAAATAAAGCACAGCTGGAAATTATTTTCTCTGGATTTTTAGTCAGTTGTGAAATTGTAAATGTGGTTTATTTTGAATAAATAATCCTAACTCTATAATTTTCAACTATTACTACTAATAAATATTAGTGGATAATTTCTAACATCATTGATATCATTCAAAGTATTATTAAGAGCCTCTGTGGTTATGGTATTGCCACTGAATTTAATCTTTTATTCTATTGGATGTTATCTAATAACTTTTTAAGGAATATTCAAAAAAAAATTTCTGTAAAACAAGATCTATGAAAAATGTAGGGATAGATTTGATCAATATGATCAGTTGCTAATATTTTTATTAATGTTACCCATTCTTATGGGTAGATAGAAAACCTTATATGTTAACATTGTAAATAATAAGTGTGTTTAAAATAATATACATACAATAATATGTAACCTATGGCTCATCATTCCTAAGCCCTAGGCCAATATGGACAGGATTCATTTCTTGGATATAACCCATACCCACTCCCAATCGCTGTGTCAGGCACATATCCAGAGTATACTCTGAGAAACATCAAGACATATAAGTTTCCTCTTTGTGAACAAAAAGGCATTCTCATACTCCTTTATCACCTATAAGTACACAATATGATGAGTTTTACATATATATATGTGTGTGTGTGTGTGTGTATGTATGTATGTATTATATGTATTATATATACTTATATTTATTACTGGACAACCTTTATTTTACTCCACAGAAAATATAGAAAATTCAGAGGACTCAGAGAGTACGTAAACAAGTACAAAAAACCCCCAAACATGAAGCAGTCCCAATAACCTATAAATAGTCAATACAATTTCATTTTTCTCTAGTTATTAATAGGGTCTTGTAGTCTTCTCCCAGTGCCATCCGATGGTTCGGACACCTACAAGGGAACTGAACGTAGGGTTGTCACTCGAGCAGTTATGGACATCTTGGATAGTCTCTTTCCACAGAAACATCTAATATCCAGTTTTACAGCTCTTCTTTGAGGTTTGGGCTCCTGTAGAAGGGCAGTGAATTTAGGAGTGCTAGACAGACAAAAGCTCATTGTTCCAATAAATCTCCTTTTTATTTCCCTTTAACTCATAAAGTATTCAGTTTTATTATGCTTCTCTGAGATCTTGGACTATCTCAGGATGTAAATGTGCTTGGGGTTGCTATATAGGTAATCCTACTTCCCATTAGACTCACACTGTCTGAATAACTCATAGTAATAATAAAGGATAAGGTCTTTGACTCTTTGCTCCTCTATGCTATAATTTAGTCCTTGCTCCTGATCTTTTAGCATTCAGAGCCATGGGTGTAATCCTCTTCCTTTTCTAAAAGGCACGTAGTTCTAGCAATTTCTCTTCCCTCCATTAGTCAGATACTTTTTCTTCACCTTAGAGTTACTTGTAAGACAACCCCCAATGATGGTATTACTGTGAAATTTCCTGCTTCTCTTCTAGAAGGAAGGACTAAGAATCATGATTACAAGGAATCCTCTTTTCCTGGCTTTGATGACATGTGATGTGAATATTGGACTTAGTACTTCTAGATAGGTAACCCTCTGAATCAATCACCATTTAGATTTCTGTTTCTCTTTTTCATGACTGACATATGGCTGTTTTTCACTGCCTCACCAAGATTGAAGCCTAGATATAGTAATTTCTTCAATGTGCCCCTCCAAGAACTCTCAATATTCCACTGTTATATCAGCTCCTATTGTCTTTGGTCTGAGAGGATACCATTTCTCAGATTGAATGGGGAGGGTGGTGGGATGATTGTTCCCTGGGGTAGCTTCTTGGGTTCTGAAGTTCATCTTATGCTTCTCCTATATGTCAACCATTAAAATCACCCTCACTTCTCCACTCTGTGCTACCAGGACCTGTTAATATGAAAGTAGAAAAAGAAAAAGGGCTAAGCAAATTTATATGCCAGCACAGAGGGAGTGGGCTCTTCCAATAATAGAATCCTAGTCAACCAATTCATCTTGGGAGTAGCCTTTATCTATGAAACTCATGCTCTAAGAGTTGTCAAAAGTCACTCCTTCTTAGGAAGATGCAATAAAACCCCCCTACAAAGACCTACCATCCTGTAAGCAAGTCGACTGGAGAAGTCCCTTGATCCCTATACATAGAATTTCAGAGTTGGAAGATACCTTGGAGATAATCTAATTGAATCCATACCTGAATAGGAATTCTTTCTACAATATCTCCAATAAGAAATAATCTAACCTGTGCTTAAAAAAATTCATGATGGCTTACATCACTACTTCATGAGACAGCACATTCTACTTTGTTGGATTTTTTGAAAAATGTTTCTTTATATTGAATAATAATCTGACTTTCTTGTATTTGCCAGTTGTTTCTAATAATATACTTTTGGGACCAGACTTCAAGTACCTGAAGGCAGCTATCATATTCCCTCTAAATTTTCTGTTTTTACTAATCATTGATATTTGATCTTTGTGTGGTATAATATTTTGTTATTTTATATGTATATATATATACATATATGCATACATACATATATGTATGTATGCATATATATGTGTGTGTATATATATATATATATATATACAAATACACACATATGATTTGTGTCAAAATCTCAGGCTCAGGAATAGTGGCAAGGGTTACAGCCAAGGAAAATGACTTTTTATGGAGAAAAAGAAAAAAATATTCAACTTACTTTTATATATAAGAGGAAAAGAAAAAGTTGTTTAATGAGTTAATTAAATAATAATATGTATTTCAGTCCCGTATCCTAGACTTTTAAGGGAGACAAAAAGAGGCAAAGACTAAAAGACAAAAGAATACAGGAATAGAGAGGGGAAGAGAAAAAGATGATGGGGAACTGGAAGATGAAATAAATGGAAGGATATGAAAAAATTAATAACCTGCACAAACCTTGAACCTGTTTCTTTAAATTCCATCCTTTCAGTGTTTTTTTCTGTTTGATTCTGATTTTCTGATTCACTCCAATGACTGTGTCAAATCACACCTCTAGTTTTCCATTTTTAAAAATCACTATGATTCCTTTCATGTTGTCCTAACTGCCCCAATTCCCCCAAACCCTTGGAAAGCCAACACTGCTTTTGTCCTTCCCTATTCCCACAAATTATAAATAATATTATTCCCTTTTTGTTCGTCCATAGACAATATTCTTCATCTGCCCAGTCCATAGCACTTGGAGTCTCTACTCCAACTGCTGACAAGGGTTTAGCTTCATTTCCCATTTGACTTCCCAACTGGTCAAATCTTTTACCTATTCATATCCATACCTATTACATAGTGGGGCTAGTGCCCTTATAATGCTCTTGACAGAATGGTATGTATTTTAAAGCATTGGTGCCCAATTCAAATAGAAATGGGGTCTCTAAACCATATGTTAGGATCTCTGCAGGCTGCATATTGACTTAGTTTTAAAATGTAATATTTTCTGTACTTTATTAGATTTTTATTTATATTGTTAATTATTTCTTAATTTCATTTTAATCTGATTTGGGCCTCACTCTGGAGTGTTACAGGCTTACTGTTAGTGTGACACATATTTTATACCTCTGGTGTAAATAATGCTGGACTTGATGTTAGAACATCTGAGTTTATATGTAAATTCACATATTCAACTAGTTGTCTAAGGAAATTTACTTAACTTTTCTGAATCTATATTTCCTCGTTTATAAAATGGTAAACCATATAAGTTCTTACACATTTTACCTCACAGCAGTGGTAGGAAAACATTCATAAGCCCTAAAGTGATATATAAAAATGAATTATTGTTGGGCTTCATTGCTTTTGTCATCACTTCCCAATTCCAATATGTTATTGCCAAATAACAGATGTATTTCCTCAAATTTGACCAACATTTAGTGCTTTGCCTCTCAAAGTGTCGTCTCAGAGCAAAAACTGGGGCAAGAATGAGAACTCTATAGCTGGGTGAGACCTTAGAGGTCATCTGATCCAATCCCTTTATTTGACAGCTGAAGAAATTGGACCTAGAGAGATGAAATGACTTGAAAGAATTGCCAGAGTTTGCACACTGATATTGCACTTTTAGAAACCAGGGTCCCTTCTATGCTTCAATGGAACATTGGAATGAGAACATTGTGGCCATATGTAAGTCAATGAATCAATCAGAAATCATTTATTAAGTGCTACTATGGGCCAGTCACTGTGCTACTTGCTGGGGAAACAAAGACAGAAGTGAAACAGTCCCCCAAGGAATGTATATTCTAATCAAGGAGATAACAAGATCCAGAAAGGCTTCCAGGGAATCATTTGAGATGAGTCTTGAATGAAACCAAGTATTCTAAGGACTGGAAGTGGAGAAGGAAAGTATTCCAGGCAAGGAGTACATAGGAGTGTTTTTTCTATGGAAAACAAGTCACTATATCTATATCACATAATATAAGGGGGAAAATAATATGTAAAAAAAATGTGAAAGGCAGGAAGGGGCAAGGTTGGGAAGAATTTTAAATGCCAAATGGAGTAATTTATAGTTGATTAGAGGCAATGGGGAGTTATTTGAGTTTGTTCTTCAAGGGCTGACATGTTGACAGCTGTCCCAGTGAAATTACTATGGAGGCTGTGTGGAGTATAAAAGGGGAGAGATTCAAGGCAGGGATAATAATTAGGAGACTATTGCAATAGTTTAGGTGGAAAATAATGAGATCCTCAACCAGGGTGGTGGCTGTGTGAGTAAGAGACAGGGACAAATGTGAGATGTGCACTGGAGATAGAAGTGACAATATATATGGATATCTGTGTTTATATATCTCTATATATTATATAATTCTATTATATAAACTGGAATTGGCTAATAAAGATGCTGGATCAGAAGTATAGGAGCATCCAGGTTATTTATCTTTGGTGTCTTAGCAAGCATAAACAACTTAAAGAAATGCCATGTCAGTGCTATCTGTTCAAAATTTTTTACTTAGAGAACTAGTCTTGGAGTCAGGAAGCCCAGTATTCAAATTCTGCCTCTCATCCATATTCTGAATTATTCTATGACACAGGGAAAGTAATTTAACTTTTCAATACTTTAGACACATTTCTATGAGAACAAGATTCAGAAAAGTTACTGATCTTCAATTGGCAAAGGGCCAATGAAATCTCAGGTCTGGACCAAAAAAATTAAGTCTAAGCAATTTAAGGGCCTATGCAAATTTAAAACAATATTAATGATGCCAGGGTTTTAAATTCATTTCCTGTGTGTTTTAGAGTCTCTGTATGTATGTGTGTGAATGTATACTCATATGCTTGTACACACATATGCATAGATACATATACATACATGTGTGTGTGTATACACATACGGGGAAGGAATGCATACACAATGAATTTATTCCTTTAGTGTTTTAAAAAGAAAAGTTGATGTAAAATATTTATGGTAAATTGGGCCATCTTTCTTTAATACTCAGAGTAGTGACAATTCCGTTAGTTTTATTGTACTCAATCTTTAAGAAAAATTTCTGAATTTTTATATAATCAAACCTAATTTTTGAATCTGTTGAATACGTGCTGATATCATTGATGGGAAGCATGGAAAATCTTTGCACTTATGAATTTCATTAAAAGAAACATTTACAAATTTATTCAGTATCTGCATTTATTATCACCCTTAATATACATGATAACATTTCATCCTCCCAACAATCCTGTGAGGTAGGTAGGTATTGCAGATGTTTTTATCTCATTTTTTGCAATGAGGAAGCTGATGCTTGAAGAAGTTAAGTGAGTTGCTCACAGACACAAGGTCAAGAGATGTCAAGGATAGGACTTCAAAACCAGGTGTCTCCTGACTTTCTATTATACTATGCCACTGCTGCAAATCCAAACACAACAAAATACAGCAATAACATTTACCAAGCACTTGGGAATTTGCTCCATTAAGCCTGCTGTTATATCAAACTTCTGTGTGAAGACTTGAAAAATCAAGTGCTTTGTTATACAGTGCTAAAGATGTGGATGCTTACAAAAATAGAAATTTTAAGCTGAATATTTTTGGTTTTCATAAGAATTTTAAGTATTATATAGATTTGACCAAAGAAAAATAATGTCAGAAAACATATAGATAATTTAGTCCAAAATACATTCTTTACTAGACATGTATAAATAATGGCGATAAAAATGCTTTTAGTGTGTTGTGTGTATGTTTTATGAGATGGATTGCCTACACAATTGCTTTTATTTTCTAATTTGTTTTGCATAAGTAATGATATTTATATAGCATTTACATTCTATAATGGTGTTAGCATTGGATGTGGGTTTTCCTATATGGTGTACATATAGGATAAAATAGATAAAATGGAATATTGTGGATCATATTCAATTAGTCTCTGAATCCTTGCTTCCCTCAGACCCAATTTAGGACTTTTGGCACCTAAGTATTTTCAGTTCAGTCCAAACCCAGAGAAGCTAGGGAACTTCTAGCCTATGTTTCCTTAGAGTTGAAAAGCTCCTCCCCTGTGGAGGCGGGTCGATATGAATGTATATAGGAACACAGTGTGAGAGGGAGGGTCCTGATCCCTTCCACTCTCACACATGTTCGGGGAACTGCAGAAGTAAGGAAAACTCAGCAGGACTAAGATGCTGGAGTGGACTTGCCCTAGTACCTCCTAGTTATCCTAACAGAGTTTCAGCGGCATCCCGCTGGACAGCTCCAGGAGGCATTGTCACAACTGCTCTGATCTGTTGTTTTAGGAATCCAGATAGAAATTCTGATCTCAGGGAAACCAAAATCTCTCTCTCTCTCTCTCTCTCTCTCTCTCTCTCTCTCTCTCTCGCTCTCTCTCTCTCTCTCTCTCTCTCTCTCCTTCCCTCCCTCCCGACCCCCCATTACCCCGTGAGGTTTGCAACATCTGGAATAATTATCCAGTTTTCAGGTACAGATTGTCTGCACTTTAAGGAAGGAATTAAAGCACCTAAGTGCATGGATCAACTTTCGCAGTGTGTTTTTTCCTCTGATATTTTTTGCAGGACACTTTCTCTAGTGGCAGAAACTTGACGAGGAAAAGAGGAAGACCTATCAATCTTATCGTTTACTCTTCATTCCTCAGTATTATAGAACGCATGAAAACTACAGTGGATTTTCCAGGAATAAGGAGTATGGTTACAAAATCTCTTTCTAATCTTTCCCTGCAAACCGACGAGAATGAGAGCAACTTGTTTCCAGAGGTCTTAGAGACAGATTCCTTGCCTTCATCAGAACAGGGCACTGCGGAGTTGGTGATCCGCTGCGTGATCCCTTCACTGTACCTGCTTATTATCACAGTTGGTTTGCTGGGCAATATCACGCTAATGAAGATCTTCATCACTAACAGTGCCATGAGAAGTGTTCCGAACATCTTTATCTCTAGCCTAGCAGCTGGTGATCTGCTCCTTCTAGTGACCTGTGTGCCGGTAGATGCCTCTCGCTACTTCTTTGAAGAGTGGATGTTTGGGAAAGTGGGCTGCAAACTTATTCCCGCCATACAGCTTACCTCGGTGGGAGTTTCTGTGTTCACTCTCACGGCGCTTAGTGCAGACAGGTAAGAATGCCTGCCATGGCACCGAGACTTTTTGATGTTCTTTTTTTTTTTTTTGGAAGGGGGAGGGGAGATGAGACGAGTAGGTGAATAGAGAAAAGGAGGAAAGTAAAAGTAGAGGGAAAGAAACAGAGAGAAAGGAAGAAAGAGAGCTAAGGGGATAGGGAGGAGGGGGGAAGGAGGAAAATGGGAGAGATTGAAGGAAGAAGTAAGGATGAAAGGAGAGACAGAGAAGGGAGAGAATGAGTCAGAGATAGAACTAGAGAATGGAAAAAATGCATTAAAATGTAATTTAAATGTGAAATTTGAAAACGTAATTTAAGAAATTTATTTAAGAAGAGATCAAAGTGAAATCATTTCTAAAATACATTTATTGGTACATTACTACCATGAGACTCTTTTACAGATAGTTTCACCACTTTGCATGGTAAAAATTCAATTTCAGGTGTCTTGTGAGGGGAGGAGAAATCTTCAAAGTGAGACTATATTTTATGTTTTTATCAATAGTCTAGCTTGCTAGTTCAGAATATCCCTTTAAAGTATCCCTCTCAAATATTATCAGTATTTTGCCCCTGAAGTTTTTAATTAGGCAAGGGGAAAACCTTTGCATTAATGCATTACTTCAGATGCATTACTTTTGAAGCAATAGCAACCACTTTTCAGCAGTATCCTAAGGCCCAGTACTTTGAATGTTTTATACCTGTTTTACTATCATAAGTTTAAAAACATACACTTTCCTTAAAATTGGTATGTACCAGGTTTTATTATTTATAGACAATGGAGCAAATTAAAATTCAACCCCATGCAAGATGCTTTCAACATATTTTACAAAAATAAATAAATTGCAGAGCAGGTGCTGGGCTTCAGTGATAGAAGGAAATTCCTCACTGAGAGTTCCCTGTACAAATTAAATCATAAGTCTAGTAAAAAAAAAGTTCACAACACCCTTAAATGTGTATGTCTATACACATACATATATACATAATATGTATATGTAACTATCCTATATGTAACTTTATGGAGACATATAGACTAGAATGTCATTTACAGCTTGAGGGTCATCTAGTCCAATTGTTTAATTTTACAAATCAGAAAAGAAGATCCAGAGATGTCATGTGATTCATAACTTATAGGATGGTATGGACCTAGGATTAGAATTTAGGTCTCTTATTGCTGTCCAGGTGTATTCTCATTATATCTTGCTTTCAGCCTTTCAAACTCCTAAGTAGATAACTAAAGAAAAAAGATGATTTTTCTTTTTCTTTCTTTTTTTTGTGAAGGAGGATAGGCAATACCTCCACAGCTGAATGGAAGCATGAACCGGAGACCTGTGTACGTCTTAAAATATGAATGTACTAATTTCATAGTTTATACTTCCAGGAACTCACTCTGTACTACCTAAACATTTGAATGTTACATTGTCTGGGAAAGATGAAGAAAAGTTGGTGTAAAAATAAGTGTATGAAAAATTGAGATTCTTTAATTTCTTAATCCAAGTTCTTAATGAAAAAGTTTGGTTTATTGAATTATCCAGATCATTGTACTACTTCCTTCTTCTGCTTTGTCAGTGGAGAGTTGGTCAGAGATAGCACAAGGATAAAGGGAAGTAGAGGATTAAATAAATATCTGTTAAGTTGAAGACTATACAAAGTCATTCCAAAAAAAAAATTGACTTCAATGCTCACTTTAATAGAGAATAGTAGAGTTATTTTGTCTGAGTTATCTGGAAACTCTATTCAATGATCTATGTTACTTTACTTATATGGATACAATTCTTATTGTTCTTTTTAATGTGCTGACAATTTTCTTGAAGTGTGTGAAACTTCAGATATTCCTTTTTGTGTTATATAAATCCAATTTTACATTTTTAAATTAAAATGATACTATGATGATTTTGGACAAACCTCATATATGGATCTTACTGCAGCAGTCCTAGTAATCTTTGTCATTTTTATGTGATTTTTTTCATACATGAATCTTAGTATCCCAGTAGGACAATCCTGAGTTTACCAAGTGGGTTTTCATAACTGCCAGGAAAACATAAGTAAAATTGTCCTGTCTAGGGTCAATATACTGCTTTCTATTTTCTTATCAGGTATTAACAGATAGCAAATAAGTGTAGGTCATTTCCATGTAGACTATATTCTTAGTGAATAAATCCTAGACAATTTTAATACCATATGAGTTTCCTTCCTTTTATTCAACTGACTTTTTCCCTCTGTATTGATATGTGCTTACAGAATAAACATAGTTTTAATAGCAATCCCAGGCAAACAGATAATTCAGTTGAAAATCTGAAATGATTTTCAAGCTATTTGCTATTTTTTTATTATCCCTTTCTTGGTTCTCCTCTTAAAGTATGGATGAGTATGAGATGATGGTGGTGGTGGGAGTGGTAGTTAAAAAAATGCTTCAATCCACACTCTGAGCCCATCACCTCTTTCTCTGGGATGGATAGCATTTTTAAACATGAGTCCTCTGCAACATGCTTCATTCCATTGTGTGGATCAGAGTTCCAAAGTCTTTCAAAGTTGTTTGTCCTTACAATATTGTTGTTATTCTAGAAATTGTTTTCCTGGTTCTGTTCACTTCACTTTACATTAGGCATTTTTTTCCTACTACTTTTCATCCTCAACACATTGTTGGTAATAAATTCTACATTTCTGTCATTTTCAAAAAGCTCATTTTTACTTCACTTATTTGGAACTTGGAACACATTTTCTTTCTTCTTTTTTATTATGGATGTAACAATCATTAACAAAAACAGACATTTCATTATACAAAGAAGAACAAGGAAGAGAATTCTTCAGAATATACACTAGGCATCCTTCCATTGCCCTTTGAGTAAACTGTAATTTTGATTCTGCTGAGATTATGGTGTCATATGATTTGGAACCATAGAGCATCATTGGAAAGCTATTGTTAAAATATACACGTTTGAAGCAGTGAGCAGCTTGAAATCATTGAAGACATCGTGCAGCTTCCCAAATTTGATTCAGCCCAAACTCCTCCTCCTATTCAGTTTCCCGTCTTCATAGTGTGTCCAAGTTATCTACACCAATGGATTAATTCAACTTGTGACCTATTTCAAGATAATAGCTTATATTTATATAGGATTTTATGGTTTATACAGTGCTTTAAATACATTGCTTCATTAAATCCTTACTATAATCCTGTAAATAAGTTATAACAGATATCCTTATTTTACAGGAGAAGCTATGGATAGTGCATAGTGGATAGAGAACTATTCTTGGAGCCTTGAGGGTCTGGCTTCAAGTCCTGTCTCTGACATATGCTGGCTATATGACCCTGGGAAAGTGATTTAACTTAACTCACCAAGACTGTAAGTTGCAGAAAGGGTGTTGACCTGCATTGGTAGAGGGAGAGTCCTTGCCTAGGAGTTCAATATGCAAATGAAATAATAGGTTTAATCTCTATCTGTATTTTACAGATAAGGACACTGAGCTCAGGGATTTTAAATAACTTGTCTAAGGTTACACAGTTAGTACCAAACCTGTTGGGACTCAAACTGAAGTCCTCTGCCTCTGTATCCAGTCCTGTTTCCATTATCTCAAGTGACCCTTATAAGTATACTTTGTCTAGTTTAGAAGCTTTAATTTCTCCACTTATTGTATGTTTTATCTCTTATTAAGTATTATATGTGTATATATTGTGTAAAAACACAGCAATAACAGAATAAAAAAAGAGAAAGTTGTTACTGACCTGACTTATTTGACAGCAGACCAAAAAGTCACATGTTAAACAATCCAATAATATTAAACATGGATCACATTAACTAGTCAGTGACAAAATAATACATATTTGAATATAAATTAAAGAGAAAATTGAAATGGTTTTCTGGTTAAATCATACAAAAACCCTGATAATGAATTAAGAGGGCATTGGGCTGCTTTTTTTTTTTAGTCATACTCAGATATCTGCAAATTTCATAGTCACCAAATCATAGAAGATCCATCTGATAAACCTTAATCTTCTATGTGCCTTTTCCTGGGGCCATAGAGAGACTGTAAACACAGGTATTACAGAAAGGAACACAAGCTGTTTACATAGTACAAAGTATGGTGGAGACTTCATAAGATTCATCAGTGTAGCTAACAAGATCACATAACTGAGGTATCAAATTTTGAACAGGTCATTCTGACCCAGACATCTATTTGGGGCCTACATCATATTTTTTAATATAGGGACAGAGATTGATGGCCTATTTGGGGGCTGCTTTCGTATACTTGTGCCTGGGGTTGTTATCGTCACTGTCTAGCACACATAACAGACTCTTTAAAATGCTTGTGAATTGATTTAGCTATTGTTGTTCTTTGAAGAGAATCATATATCCATGGAATATACACAGTACTACTTTTCATATACTGTCCACTACAGGCATACTGGTGATCTACTTGGCTACTCTCTGTACGTGACGTTCTATTTCTCATTGCTATGTCTTTGCGCTGTCTGTTGTCCATGTTTGGAATGCACTATATCATCACCTTTGCATGTTGGAACCTCTGGTTCCCTTCAAGGATCAAGTCAAGTGCCACCACTTTGAGGAAGTTTTTACCCCCAAGTTGTGAGTGACTCCTCCCCACTAATCTGCAATTATTTTTTATGTATCCTGCATTATTTATCTGTGAATATCTTGTATACTTTCTCCCAGTAGAATCTAAGTTCTCTGGGGTCAGACACTATCTGACTTTAATTGTATTTGTATCTCTGGCACCTAATGTTGTTTCTTCTACATAGAAAGTACTTAATAAATACTTATTGAAGTAACACAAACTAATTATTTGATATTTGGTAATTAAATTAAACAACAGACATAGCAAGGCAGAATATAAAAAAAATAAGGATGCAATATATAAGACTATGATGGGAAAAGAAGGAAAAGAAAGGATAAAGAGGAGGTCTGAGGGCATCAACAAGAAACTGTTAATATCACAATTTTAACCAGAGACAATTCCCTCAATAATGCCAGAAGCTGATATTTACATAGTACTTATACCATATTCATGTGACTATGAATTTGATTCCATTTTCTTCACCTATTTCAATCTTGACTTCTTTCTGTACTAATGATTCTCTGGGCTACCATTTCCTGTTTTTCTTGTATGTATTTCAGATATGGAACAATTTTTTTTCTAGCCACTTACTCATCCCTAACAATAACAGTAACTCTCAAAATTTACAAAATTCTTTCCTCCCCAAAACTCTGAGAGGAACATAGCATGATCATCATTATCATTGCTATTTTGTATATTAAAGGCAGTACTTTATATGTGGCAAAAAGTGTTAAATTTCAGTGCTTTAGATTCAGCAAGCTTCTTCCAAAAATGAAAGGACATTAAAAAAACAACAGCACTATTTTTCTGGTGACTCTTTATGACTGTGAAGCAAGGAATATCACAGTCTCAGAAGAATTAAGTTTATGGGTCATACAAAGGGCAATGGAGAAGTACAAGGTAGACATGTGTAACACTTTGCAAATGTAGAATCACAATGGGGAGTCATAAAAAATGTATAACCATTAAAAAGGAAGGTGGGTGGATCATAGTGCAAGCACATATTAATTTATAACTTCTTTACTCTAGTGGTGTGTATATAAAGTTATGAGAACTAGAGGAAAGCTTATAGCACAGAATGTTGGGTAGCCTTCCTATGGAAAATTAATAGGACACATGAGAGAATGTAGAGTAGAGAGGGACATAAATGGGTGATGATCACATCATTGGAATGGAGTACTCATAGTGATAAGGTCATATCTCTCTACAAATATTGAAGTATCTCTTATTATTTCTAGTTGATTAATCAATGTAGTCAGTCAGGTTTGTCTCACATGACCTGATCTTGATAAAGGTATATTAGTTTTTAGTTATCATGATTTTCCTAAGTGTTAATCAACCATTTCCTTTCAAAGAACAGACAACAAGCTCACTGTCCTAGAGTGTAGATAGATTCTACTATCTCCTACCTTTTTTTTTTGAAAATCAAGACAACATTATTCTTCTCTGGTATCATTCTCTAAGAACTTTTATAAGTCACTGACCCATGGTTTGTCATTTACCATTGCCAGTTCTTTCAGTACCTTAGGATCTATTTAAAGGAACTTAGTTCATTAGGTCCTGGAAACTTGAACTCATTGAAAGCAAGAAGGTGATGCTTTAATATCTCCTTACTTTCTTGGGATGTCACTTTCAGCTGATAATTTTTATTCTATCCCCCCTTCTTCAAAAATTTTTCTCTATGGAAGAGAAAACATAAGCCACTGAAGAGCTGAGTTCTGTCTTATTCTTGTTGTTATCATCCTCTCATTGGCCTGAGAAGCTGTTTTTTCCTTCCTTTGCTCCTCTCTTATCTCTAGTATTACTACAATATGCTTTTTTCCCATCTTATCATTCACTGACAGTCTCAGCTTCTCCTGACACAATTCTTATAGGGGTATACTACTCTTTGAAATTCATCCTCAATTATTTGCCATTGCTTCTCTCTTTAGTAAATGTCATTTTAAAAAAAAATTGAGTTTATCCATGCATTTCCTGTATATCCACACAAATATTGTCAGGCAGATTAACTTTTCTCTCTTTATTAGAATAATTTCTTCATTTGTCTTCAGAATTTCAATCTTGTAAGATTTCTAGTCCTTTTGGAATGACTTCTTCATAAAATTGTCATTGTAACCTAACTATCCTTTCTCTCAACCTGGTAAAATCTATTCTCCATCCATCTGGGGTGAGTGGCAGATTATGCTCAGATTTCATTTTCTTCTCTTTTACTCTGTGATAGAGTAATCACAACCCCAAGAATCCTGTCATTTCTTCTTTATAAGAAGTTCTTTGTTATTAGTTCAAACATTTGTACTCTACAGATGGCTAGCTATTATTATCATATTGACGATCACATTTACATTTCTTATGGAAACATTTTCTTGGAACTTTACATTCCATAACTTCCTTCAAAGGAATCAGCAAATTAATCACAGGAATCATAGGATTTAGAGCTGAGGGGAACCTTAGAGATTGTCTAATTAAACTCATCTTAAAGATGGACAAACTTAGGCCTGGGAAATTTGTGCCTAGGGTCATGCTGATGTTTAATAATATAGAAAAAGTTGCTTATCTAATTAACAAAGAATTCCCCCCACAAATAAAATAAATAGAATGAACAAAATAATATGGAGAGAATCCAAAAGTGAAAAAAGAAAATGATTATGACACTGTCATAAAGGCTTTCTAACAATTGGTTTTCCATAGGAAATAAATTGTTAATATGATTTGGTGGGGATATAACTGAGGACTTCCTGACTCCAAGTCCAGCTCTGCTAAATACTGTGTCACCTAGCTTCCTCTAATGAGGAGACATTAGTAGTAGGCTATGGCTTCCATTGCAAGCTGCATAGGAAACTTTCCCCATGTTGTAAAAGTCATCATAAAGGATATATGTGACCAGAAGAGTAGTTGGGCTCGTCATGCATTCCAAGTGAGGAATGGGAAGGGGAGAAGAACTAAGAAGGGATTGGGCTACTGCTCAGAGTGGAGGAATGCTCAGAATGAATGACGGTGAAAAATAATAAATTAACTCAGCTCTTAACATCTTCATACTGAGAAGGATTTTAAAAAGTAGTTCAATGGGAATTATTATGTTGCTTTCTTCTATCCAGATCAGATCCTATCAAGAGTATTGAAGTCAGTTCTAGGTCTCACTTTATATGAATCACTTATATATCCCATTCAACTCATTAAGATCTAATTTTCCACAGGAAAGTATGAAGAGTCTTGAGAATAGGATAAGGACTGGCTCAAGGTTTTGGGAGTGTTTAGTAGTATAGGCATATGCTATGAATTTCTAACAATTAAAAGATATTAAAAATAGGGTAGACTATCTTGAGAGGAAATGTATTTTACATATGTCAGCTTTCTATTATTGGAGATACTCAAGTGGGATCAGTTTTCAGGAGTATTGTAAATATTTCTCTTCAAGTACTGGTTTTAGTAGATGACCATTAAGGTACCTTCCAAATCCAAGATAATGTGATTCTAAGGTCCTTTGAAGTTCTAATATTCTATGAAGTCCTGTGAAGCTCTGATTCTGTGATAGAGGCTACTGAGAGAAAGGAACTGAGAAAAGTAGAGGTCCTGTTGATTCTGATCATCCCAATTTTGAATAATTTTTCATAAGCTATTAGGAAGTTTGGCATGCCATTTAAGTCGTTCTGCTACTCTATGGTCTCACCACACTTAAATAACTACAATCAGAACCAAAGAAAGAAGGTCTGCTTCCTCTCTCACTAATTTCATTCCTTATTTTTGGGAAATTCCACCTGTTGTAAAATGAAAAGTTCTTAGGTTGAAGCTTAATCCTCTTTTCTTTTACTAAGTTCTACAAAAGGAGGAAAAGTGTTTTGTAATTAGTAAATACTATATAAAGTGTAAGCTATTACTAGTGAAAGTTGTATACTCCTTATGTTAGATAACTTTTATGAGACTTCAAAGCAGAAAGATGTGAGATATGCAGAATTTAAAGTTTTCCATGTGCATTCAAGCTTCTAGACATTATTTATTTAGTCAAAATAGAGTCAAACATTATCTCAACATTTAAATGCTAATTAATGTCCATGTCAAACTTACTAATATACGCAGTCAAAGCGAGGGCTTGTAGTCAGAGGGTGATGTTAATGGAGACACTTTTGGCCATGCGAACCCTTTTGATTTCCCTAAATTATATGGACTGCACATGGGGGTAGCCCAGTGTTAAATGGTGTTGTTATTTGGTTCTTTAAATTAATCAATGATTTTATCAACAAGGATAACAAGCATAAATAGCTACTATGTGCGGGTTTCTAAGGATACAAAGATAAAAATGAAACAGCCTCTGTCTTCTATATTGAGGACACATATACATATAAAAGTAGATAGAAAAAAAAACACATACAAAATGAACGAAAGATAATTTTGTGGGGGAGGCAGTAGCATCTGGGAAGATCAGGGAAAGCCTTATGTAGGAAGTTACATTTGAGCCAAGCTTTGAAGAAAGTGAGTTATTCTAACTGGCAGAGGTAAGAAGGGAGTGTATTCCAGACATAAGTGACAGGCAGTCTGTGAAAAACTGTAGAAATGGAATACTTAGAATGAGAAACAGGGCAATGTTGTGTGGGAAGGGATTTTATATAGGACCAATCAATTCAGTGAATAAGAACATGATAGTGTTCACTTTTGGTTGGTAGAAAACATCAGGTGGATTCCAGACTGGGGTTGGCATAGTAGAACATAGAAGATGAGTTGACTGTGAGAGCTAGTGGTAAACAAAGATGGCTTTTGCTTGCTTCATAATTTGATCAATTTTAACCCTACTCTAATTGGTTGTTCAGGTAAATAAATGAAGATTTGACATGTAGAGACAATACAGCAATCAGCCTATGAGAAACTCCTAAAAATAGAGGGTATTTAGGTATGTTTTTTTAAGATTCTGAAAGAGAATTGAAAGAAAAATAAAATAAATATGTTTCTTATTGCTATGTAAGACATTTATGTGTATTACAAATTTAAATGTGTAATATTCGATTGAAAACTGAAAGTCTTTATGTACAGGTTATCATATTGCAAATCAAGAGGAGAATATTTTTTTTAATAAAGGATATTTTCTATTTTAGGAAATGTGGGTAGATTGAGCCCTTATTCTAAGCAAGTTGATAAACTCTTATTACTTTAAGAAAAATTCGCTTTGCCTTGTTGAACTGACCTATGAGGAATATTGTACCATTCAAGAGACTCACATTCTCTAAGTAAAAAAAAAATGGCATCTCTGATTTCTTGCCTTCATAAATAAATGTAACCGATTCCAGTAATCAAAACCAACAGGCATGAAATTCACTCAAAACTAACTCTTTCTTCAGAATCCCTATTTCTGTGAAGCATTTTCCCAGCACAGAAGTGCCTTTAGGACCATTTTCATAGATGAGACATTCAAACGATTCCAAATAACTGTCAGGAACTGTCAGGAACTGTCAGTTCTATTCCCTTTAGTAAATAAGAATAACCTTTCAGAAGTCAGTTATTTGCTTAGTCCATGTTTTGCACTCAACATGTGGCAGTTCTAAGATTCCATTTATTTTTTTGCCAGTGAAATTTGTTGGAATATCCCGATTTGATTCCTTTTCCTATTAACCCAAATAACATTTCTGAGGTGGGGTGGGGTGGGGTGGGGGGAGGTATCTCCATTCCTGTAGTCTACTAATCAAATTTTAGGAAAAAGCTCAAAGCCATTGGCTTCCTGAAGGTAGCAGATAAATTGCTTTCATTGTACCTCTCAGACTGATGTCAAACAATTTGTGGAAAAACAGCTGGTCTCTACAACACAGAATTAAAATGGATAGAGACCTGAACAATTGATCTAAGTTGAGGGTTTGCCCATTGCATGGATGACTTATCCTCTCTATTTAAATAATGAGTCATGTTAAGCCTAGGGCAGGTATTTAAATGGAGATAATGATGAGCCACATGCTCAGAATTAGATCTTAAATATTTCAGTCTTAGGGACAATAATAATAATTAATGATATTAGCTACTGCTTTTTATAGGGTCAATGGTGATGACATACTTTATAAATACTAAGTCTTTTGATCACAAGAGGCATACATTCTTGTTTATCAGATGAGGAATCTGAGGCTCAGAGTATGCCAGAGCTGAAAGAGTATAGAACTTGGGAGTCTGAAGACTAGAGTTCAAGTCTCTATTATTTCTGTCACTTACTAGCTGAGTGACCTTAAGCAAGTCACCTTATCTTTCTGGATTTATTTCCTAATCTGAAAGATTGGTTTTGGTGCATAGTTTATATGAATTCCAAGGTCCCTACTAGTGTAAATATTCTGTGATTCTGTAGTGACCATTAGCATATCAAATAACCTCTCAGTGCCTCAGGCAACTCTTGAGGCCATAGTCAATCAGTCAATCAATAAACCTTTATTAAGCACCTCCCCATGTGCCAGATTCTGAGGCTATACAAAGAGGCTAAAGATAGCCCCTGATTTCAAGGAGCTCACAATTTAAAATTAGAGGTGTGTTGGATGAGTTCCTCAGGCTGATGAAATCACAGGTCCAGACCAATGCCCTCCCTCACCTCAAACCCCATCCCCTTCAAAATTAAAAACAACAACTCTTGTATTATCTATTGGGATTGGTATGGAGAATGAAATATTATGGAGAAACATCTTGGTGTAGTGGGTAGAAAGCTAGCCTTGAAGCCAGGACTACCTACTTTAAAGTAATTTTCTGGTTGTTTCAGTGTTTTGGGCAGTTCTCTAGACCTCTAAGTTTTAGAGATAGTGCCAATCTACATTAGTAGAAGTAGTTTCCCCACTCATAAGTTCCATGCTAAGATAAAATTAATAGTCCCATCCCTCTCTATCATGGTCCTCTGGAGGACTACATAAAGTATAGTTTTGTGGAACAAGTTTACTTTTAGGGGATCTGATTGTGGTTTCCTTGATAGAGGAACCTTCCTCTTCTATCAATGCAAGTAAGCAATTACTCTGCCACTCAGGGAAGTTAAAATACTGATGTTAGTTATCATTCTAATACCTAAAAACTTTTAAATTGCTAAAAAAAAAAACAAACCTGATATGCTCTTTTTTCTTCAAACACTTATTGAAAGATTTTGTATTTTAATCTGACATAAAGTGCTGACAAAGTACCAATATCTGGAGTAGAGAATACTTGTGGTCTTAACCAGAAGTTTTGAAAGTCAATGGAAGTCATAAGAGTGCGATATATATAATCCAAGAGGGAAAACACCAAGTTCTAATTCAGGGAAATGTGGAGATGAGTGTAGTGAGAAGATTTTTCAAACAGAAAGGAATTTAGAAGGTGAGAGAATTTTCATTTATTTTTGAAAATTGTGATTAAATCAATTTATGATGTGTTCATACTAAACAGGATGGCATGCAAGATTTGATAAAAGGTTTGTTAAAATGTCAATACATAAATCACATTTCTATTTTCCATTTTTCTTTTTCCATTTTTTTTGTTTCTTATTTGTTAAAATTGAAACTATTTTACTGAGTTTATTTGTATGAGTGAAAATAGCCCTCAGCACATATCAGACTGTTATTACCTACATATAAAATAGTTTGGGGACCATTGTTATTCTCACATTTTCCTGTCAATGTTTGAAGGAAACCTGATTGATTGTATCTATTTTCATTCATGTTATATTCCTTCATTTAAAAAAAAACATTTTCACAAAGACAGATCCTTTTGAAGCAAAAGATAGGTAAAAACATTCTTCAGATTATAAAACAGTGTTGCATTGCCATCCTGCGATTGAGTATTTGATAAATTGCCTGTTTTCAGATATGTCTTCTGACATTTTTGAATTCATATTATGACACTTACATAGAATTTTTGATTATCTGCACTATTCTGCTCCTTCATTTCGTGTGCTTAATTAACAGTTAAACCTAGAACTTGTAACTCATGCACAATCTCTGGCCCACCTTACTAACAAAGAGTGAAAATGACCTATAGGTGGAAAAATGAGGAGTGAAATACTTAGACAATTCACAATGGGAAAATCTGTCGCCAAAGAGCAGAATGTTGACTTCTTTTACATGCGTTAGAAGAAACTTGAAAAATAAAATAAAAATTTGTTTTCTCTTTAGATATAAAGCCATTGTGAATCCTATGGATATCCAGACATCAGGTGCAGTCCTGTGGACCTGTATGAAAGCCATTGGCATATGGGTCATTTCTGTGCTGTTAGCAGTTCCTGAAGCAGTGTTCTCTGAAGTGGCCCACATCAGTAGTATGGATAATGGCAGCTTCATAGCATGTATGCCATACCCACAGACTGATGAGTTACATCCAAAGATCCACTCAGTGATGATTTTCTTGGTCTATTTCCTCATACCTCTTGTTATCATAAGTATTTATTATTATTACATTGCAAAAACATTAATCAAAAGTGCACACAACATCCCTGGAGAATACAATGAGCATTCGAAAAAGCAGGTAAGAAATGGGTGGGAATAAGTACTGTATATTAGCAGTTGTTTTTCATTTTGCCTAAAAAGCTGAGGAAAGTAAATGAATGAATGAAAAAGTGTTTGTTAAGTACTTCCTATGTGTAAAGCACTATGCTAAGTATTGGAGATATAAATAGAAAAGGAGAGACTCTGTACTCGTGGAGCTCACATTCTAAGAGGGACAGAATATACATATGAGAGATTTTAGTTACAAGTCAGATAGATGTAAGGGTTTGATTGTTCTTAGGATGAAAGAGCAGTCTTCTTTGTAGTCAGGACTAGAATGGTACATAAATGGATTGTATATTTATACTATGTGGTTTGATTTGAAGTGCTCTTAGAAGGTCTTATTTCCCCCCTCCAATATGTGCCCCACCATCCTGTAATAAGGTTTACAATTCTGTTAGAAATTAATTTCTCAGGGTTAATGTCTTCTTTTTTATTTGTAAATATCTTAGTGAGCAGGGTTTGGCATATAACAGTGTTAGTCATGGTTATTCTGGTTTTAGTTTTAATCAGATTTTTTTTAGCCTTAATCAGATTTTTTTTTCTCAGAGCAGTTAACTGAAATTCAGATAGGGAATTGGAATTTTGTTGAAGAATAAAGGATGGAAAAGACTTAATTTTAGAGCATGGGGAAGGAAGCATAAGAAGAATAAAACTGTGGTTGTCATAAGGCAGTTTGAAGGTAGCAGGACACCGAGGAGAATTGAGTGTCAGGAGGTGGAAAGAGGCTGAAGGTGGACTTTGACTCCTGCATAATTTTGCTAAGAGTTGGCCCTGAATTTCCACAGTAAAAATTTTTTAAAAGTAAATCTCCAAATTACTTCACCACTAACAGCATTGCCAATAGGAACTAATCATACTGATTTTTTAAAAATAAAAAAAGGAACCTAAATACTACTACTGAAAATCAGAGCTTTAAAGGTCAGCCTTCTGTGTAAATCTGGAAAAAGAAATCCTTTATTAGTTTTCATAGGTTGGGACAAATTATCTCTGCTTATTTCCTTGTTTGAGAGGAGAAGAATTGAATTGATTTAAATTATGAAATAATAAGTCATAACTTCCTTTGAATTAGATAGAATACAAATAAATAAAAGAAATATGGATGGGGTTCTGAGCTCTACTGAAATAGTATTATCAATATTTGGTTTCTTAAGTAGGGATTTCAATCACAACTCTTTTTCTTATGCTGGGTCTCGATGATATTTCTTTTCTGATTGAAAATTGAGCATTTCATTTCAGACAATCATCTGGATATTTGGTATCATAAATGCAAAATGTACAATTGAATTGTACTTTTCCACACATATCTGGCATAGTGGGAAAATTACCATTGACTAGTTTTTTTTTTACTTGATGATACTTAATAACATTGCTGTACCACTTTTTTTATAATAACTCTGAGGCCCAATGTGTTTAATTGATTTGCCTAGAATCATATATCTAGTGTTGGAGCTGAGACTCAAACCTAGTACTCTTTCTTCTTTATTAAATTGTTTCTTTCTTCTGCTTTCTAGTCTTATGGTTGCCCCAATAGAGGAACTTCTATCTTTTATACCACAATGGCAATTTAGATGAGCACTTTGCAAACTCTTGACAACAAAATTCAAAACTCACTGGCTTCAAATTGTATATCCTCCAAATAGAGTTTTGTATACAGAGAATTCTTGCTCATAAAACTTTTTTTTTTCCCCTAACCTAAGCAATTTTTCTCTTCGGTGCCCAGGAAGATATACAACCAACAATGTCAAAGAAAAAGTGTATTTGCCACCAAATCAGTCAACTAGTAAGAAAACATTTTTTGAGAGCCTACTGTGTGTCAAGGTACCATGTTAGAGTATGAGAAAGACAAAGAAATTGGAGACATGATTTCTGTCCAAAGAATGTTCAATATACCTTGGAAGATAAGACATAAAGATAACCCATCAATAAATTCGTGTATTCAATTAGATCATTTCTATAGGTCCATTCCTCTTCTACCATTCTATAATATTATTACTTTTTTCTGTAGACAATGAAAATTCAGGGGAAGGAGAGATCAGTATGGGACAGGGAACATTTGGACTTTATCCCATAGTTAATGGACTTTTTAAAGGTAGCAAACATTTGTTTATTTCTTAAAATGACTCATAAAAAATTAAAAACCCAAATTACCAGCTATTAAATCATTCCAAGCCAAATGAAATTGTTTAGAGAAAACAGTATGAGTGTAAAGGTAAAAACCCTATAGGTTTCCCTATTTTCCTCTTCTCTGGAAGATTATTAGATCTCTTGGGATAAAGAGGGTTTTGCATGTGACAGATCTTGAGTAATCTTCCAGGGAAGTGTGTGGAATGAATGTTGGGCATCATCTCACCACGAGGAATGGTTGCAGCCGCCATGAGCTAGCAAATTTCCCAGTCATTTTGAATGACTTGTTGGAAATGGCTGGAGCCAATAGTAATTAGAGCTTTTTTGTTTGTCTAAGCAGTATACCAGATAATTCCAGTTATTCTACTGTCAAATATTAACTCATAGCAGCCAGAGAGATTGGAGGTGAAATTGAAGTAGTAATTTCTGAGCTGGTGAGATAGAGTTGGTATTTTTGGAATATTAACTTGGATCAGAAGTACTACTATCTCTAAATCTTGATGTAATTTGTTACAGAAATGGGCATCAAAAGCATAATTTTGAAATTGGCACTTTCAACTGGAAGGAAA
This sequence comes from Pseudochirops cupreus, assembly GCA_028627135.1. NCBI lineage: Eukaryota > Metazoa > Chordata > Mammalia > Diprotodontia > Pseudocheiridae > Pseudochirops > Pseudochirops cupreus. The sequence continues at coordinate 301,219,268 of CM053584.1, read as the reverse complement.
CATGATATAGAGAATAATAAGCTGGTCTTGGAATCAGGAAGTTATATTCAGATCCTAAATCTGACATAAACTGACTGTAAGCAAGTCACTTTGACCTTTCAGTGTCAGATAATTCTCTAAGAGGATGTTAGGAGTAGTTGCTCATATGTATAGGGGATCCTTCACTGAAATGAGTGGTAATTTTTTCACTATGCCAGACCTGGGTGGAAAGGTACAATTCAATTTCCCTATACCAATAAAATCACAGATCTGAACATAGTCCACATATTCCACTAGTAACTCAAGGAAAAGTCTTACTTGGTAGCAGTACCTTTTCTCAATTTGCTGTATAGCTCTTATTTTAAAAATACATTTTAAAATTCTAAAACAGATATAATCAAACTGTCAGAAACTGAGCAGTAGAAAATGATTTAGAGATAAAACAAAACAACAGCAATCCCCTCACTCCCTCCCACCTGAGGAAGTTCCTGGAGACTTTTCACCAAATAATTACCTTCAAAATGTTTGCTACAGTGAAATGAAAGGAAACTAATTTTGATTTTTTTTGAGATTTTAAAAATTTATTTTTTAACCATTTTAAAGTTGTGAAATACTTGACAATTTTCACAGGTCAGTAATATATGTATACAGGTAGCAAGAAGTACTTGAACTAAAAAGATCATAGATCACAGATCATAGATTTAAGGCTAGAAGAGACTTCAGAGGTCATTTAGTTCAACACCTTCATTCTACCTATGAGGAAATCCAGAGAAGTTACATGAATTGCCTAAAATCACTCAGACAGTAAGTGGTAGAACTAAGATTTCATCTCTTGCTCTGTGGCTCTAAGTTCAGCATTCTTTGCACTGTCTTATACCATATGATCATGGGCAAGTCACTTAAACTCTTTGAGTTTCAGATTTCTCATCTCTAAAATAGAGATGCTAATGTTTTGTATTTCAAAGGGCTCTTGAGAGGAAAGAGCTTTGTAAACTTCAAAGGGCTCCATCAATGTACAATAGTATTAGATGTCTGTTTGGAAAGGTAAGGGTTAAACAAAATCATTTCTACTTTCTTCATAAGCTTCTTATATTTTTCCTATTCAGACTAGTCTTGTGTCTGAAAAATGCCCAAGTTTGTTGAGTTTTCATGCCTCATTAATTGGGTGGATTTAACATAAACAGAGATAATTCGTGTTAATAGTTGGAAGCTCAAGAAAAAGAAAAACAGTTAAACACAAGGGAGCTTTGAAAGACTGTGGATTGGAAATGTAAAGGCTTAGGTATTTTCTTGTGATTTATCATCTCAGTATATGTAAACTGTCAAATATAAGTGGTAAAGGCAATGCTTAGTGAGATTAAGCCCAGAGATTTCACAGCATTGCCTGGCACCACTTTTATGAAAGGAAGTCATTGTTTTGCTGATGTCATTTGGATGCATTGTCATATCAAGATCCACTTCACTCTTTTCAATGACTATTAGGTTAGGGGCTGACTTGATTTGATTCTGCTTCTCTGGATGATTATTTCTCTTCTGTTTTCAGATGGAAACACGAAAACGCCTGGCTAAAATTGTCCTGGTCTTTGTGGGCTGCTTTGTGCTCTGTTGGTTTCCGAATCATGTTCTCTACATGTATCGATCTTTCAACTACAAAGAAATTGACCCATCCCTTGGCCACATGATCATGACATTAGTGGCCCGCGTACTGAGCTTCTGTAACTCCTGTGTCAACCCATTTGCTCTTTACCTGCTCAGCGAGAGCTTCAGGAGACATTTCAATAGTCAGCTTTGTTGTGGAAGGAGGGCCTTTAGGGAGAGATCTACCAGCTACCTGCTTAGCTCCTCTGCTGTGCGGATGACTTCTCTGAAAAGCAGTGCTAAGAACACAGTGAGCAATTCTGCCTTCCTGAATGGGCACAGTATGAAGCAGGAAATGGATCTGTGATTCCAGTCATTTGAGTCACTATCTTGAAAGAAGACACTCAATATCTGAGTTGAGCTGAGCAGGACTAAACAATTCCTTCCTTCTTCCAGCGTTCTTTTAGCTAGTTCATTAGAGAATTGATCATTGTTGACTCAGAGAAGGCAAGACAAACAAGACAAGTATTTTTCTTTAAATGGGCCCTTTAATTACATTCAACACATGGATTGCCCACATAGAGAAGGACTGAATAGCAGTCTGAAACATCTTTCATATTCTCAACCTGCACCTCCCCCTAAAAAAATACCCCAGTTCTCTGTAATATAACACAACATTACAAACTGTAGGATTTAAGCTATTGCTGTAGCTGACTGCAGAATAATTTCCTTAGAAGTGTTTTTCTTGGAAATATGACATGAATTTCTGTGCTTCTTAAGATATTCCATAAGGGGTTACATGATACTGAGATTTAGTTTTTTCAGAGACTTCATTTCTAGTATAGGCTACATTTTCAGATGTTTATTTTGGGAACTTCTTCTACAAATGGTGCCAATATATGCAAAAAATTTGGACCCAGGATCTAAGTGGTGATAATACCTATTGCAAATTCAGTGAATATGTCAACATAAAATGCATTCCCCTGGGGCGGAGTCAAGATGGCAGCATAGAAGCAGGAGAACTCTGTGGCTCCAACCATAACCACCTCAAATACCTATAAAATATGACTCTAAACAAATTTTAGAGCTGCAGAACTCATAA
>CM053584.1:301192419-301216109 GCA_028627135.1 Pseudochirops cupreus | reverse complement strand
GATGGAGGGAAGGGCAGATTGGGGAAGAGGGTTGTTAGAAGCACACACTTCTATAAAGCTACAGGGACAGAGTAGAGAATAGAACAAGGGGAGGGCGGGATAGAAAGGAGGGAAATATCAGTGTTACACATTATGTCCATGGTAGAGATGTTTTGCATAACTACACATGTATGGCCAGTATTTAATTGCTTTTCTTTCCAGTGGGGGTGGGTGATAAGGGAGGAAGGGAAAGAATCTAGAATTTAAAGTTCTAAAATTATGTGTTAAATATATATATATATGTACATATTTATTATTATTATTATTTACATGCAAGTGGGAAATAAGATATACAGGCACTGGGATAGGGAGATCCATCTTGCTGTACCAGAAAGTCAGAGGGGTGATAGGGAAGGATATAGGAGAGAGCAGATTGGAGAGGGGGTATACAGTGGGATCACTGTTTTGGGTGGGTGGGTATTGGAAAGATGGAGAGAAAATTTGTAACTCAAAATCTTGTGGAAATCAATGATGTAAACTAAAAAACAAAAGTTAACTAAAAATAAATAAATAAACAAATAAATTTTTAAAAAATAAAAAAAATAAAATGCATCCCTGACCTTCAGAACTTTGGCTTCTAAGATAATATATGTTTTCTTTAAATACAGCTAAAACAACAGTAGCAACTATTCACTAAACAATGAAATAGCATAATGGTTAGTACCATATGTACTAAACAGTAGAATTGTTCTTTGCTGATGTATTGCTTCTGTGGGTATGGGCAAGTACACATATGCTGTACCTTGAGAATAATAATTATGGAGGTTCTGCAATTCATTTCAGCTTCTGAACAACAACAAAAGATTAAAAATCTGTAGCTGTTTAAGTTGTTCTATGGTTCACATCTCATAGGGTCATAGATTTAGAGTTAGAATGGATTTTAGAGGCCATCTAGTACAACTTTGTCATTTTATAAATAAGGAGGCTGAGACTCAGAGAAATCAAGTGACTCTACATAAGGCCACATATGGATCAAGTGACCAAAGCAAGATTTGAACCTGAGTGCTCTGATTCCATATTCAGACTGCTATCCACTATGCCATACTACTTCACAATCTGCTAGGAATTGGCATCTTGTTTTTTTAATCTAAAAGCAAATCTGATATTAATTAAATGATCCAATCTCCAATCATGAATCAGAAAGCCTTGCCTTTGAATCAACCCTTTTAAAATCATTGCTGTTTTCAAATGCCATAGAGCAGAAGTGAGCTAGATTATTTATACAATAACGTTGACAGTACCAGAGGGTAAATCATAACACCTAGTGACCCTACAGCTCATCAGAAGAAATGTAGCTGTTGAGTTTGATCTTATTCAAACACTGTGAGTAATCAAGTAGTCATTTCAAGTGATGAACTCATAGTGACAAAGTATTTGATATTCATGTAGATCTAATTGTCTGAAAGTTCTTCCTTATATTGAGCTGAAATCTGCCTACTTAAAATTTTCATCCATTGATCTTAATTTTGTCTTGTGAATACATATAAAGGCCTACACTTGAGTTAAAAAAATTCACCTCATAACTATAGAATTAGAGAGATGTCTGCCATGCACACTTTTCCTGTTTTTGACCACTATGAATTCTTAGGGCCAAATGGTCCCTGTCTCTTTAGGTGCCTGAAAGTTTTGCTTGACTAGCCAGTTGCTCCTAATTAGTCAGAATTAGTTCCAGATTAACTCTTCATTAAACTTCTTTACCTTGTGGGAACTAAAATTATTATAAAACCAAGAATACATTTCATATAGCATTTTTTAATAGAATGATGTTTTTGGTAGGTATCTGTGTAGTTTAAATCCCTTGTCACTAGAATATTTGACCTCAGTGCCAGTTCTATGGTCTGTATCAATAATTTATCATCTATTTCCTCCATCCATCAAGGTGGTCTGAATTACATTCCCATGAAATAAGTTGCTTTTCTTTTCTTACGTCTTCACCCAAATGTTTGCTACCATATTTTAGATTCCTGTATTTCTGTGTAGATATAGACTTCAAACATCAGTGCTACTCTGCTGCCCTTTAAATTGGGTCTGTTTCCTTAAAATTAAATCCAACAGTTATTAGTTAAGTGACTGTTATGTACAATTCCTAGGCACTGGAATTGACATATTCCCATCATGAATTCTTTCCCACCAAGAATCAACAATACATATGAGGGTATTTATCATTTATGTGTTAAATTTCAATATACTTTATTTGTTATTTACATTTTTTGCGGTTCAATATACATCTAAAGATGTCAGAGCTTTTCCTGTCCCTCTTCTTCATTATTTTCTTCTATGAAAAGTGGAAAATCTCATATAGGTTACACAAATCCCTCTTTTTGTTGTATTTTGTAGTTCCTGTAGGAACATGTTTATAATTTATCTGTTTTTTTTCCCACTTCCCTCTTTCATTTTTCATTTTATCATCTCTTGATCAGACCAGCAAGCCTCTGGTCATATATAACTTTCTCAGTCCTCAACAAATATGCTTCATCCTTTGTCAAGAATTTGTCATTTCACTCTCTTAAGCTACATTTTGAATAATTAAGTTGTGCTTTTTGACATCTTCATTCATAGTCAGCTGTTGACTTTACATAGCCTCCTTTCTCTTCCAGATTCACATCCTTCAATTCACATATGTTATGGCTTGTATCCAAAATCCCATTAATTTAAAACTATCTGAATAATCTTAGTATATAATCTGACATCTGGCCAATGTTAAATTTTGCAAAGAATAGACAGAATCTGTTTAATAAAGCTGTCTGCCTATTAGGTTTATCTTAAGTATTTATTACACATTTGCCATACTAACCATTGTTAGTCATTGGTAGTTCTAATTTGATAATAGTGGTATTACAAACTTGTGTTTCTTTTCAAAGTTTAACAGTACCTAAGAATCTGGATAATATTAGGGTTAGATGTTTCTCATTTTGCACCGATTAATTATCCTTCAGCTGTTGCTTTGGTTATTTGTGATTTTCCCACTTTTTTGTTTTATTTTGTATATTTGTACTTTTATTTTTCAATATATTTAAATTTGAAGTTGAAAATTGCCTATGTCTTGAAGATTTTGAAGAAAAATATCAAATCTTGATTTTATGCATGCAAATGTACTATTTAGAATAGTATAAATCTAGAGTATAAATCTACTATAGTATACAAGTTCTATGACATAGAGCTGGGTTGTCACCCTGATTATACTCTTCCTAAAAGCCTTCCTTTATGGGATGATGTTATTTTCCATTAACTTCAGTCTTTCCCTTTTAAAATACAGATAATTGAGAATATGGTATATTATAAAAGATATATTTGGCACTTGAAATTTCCTCTAAATAATATTAAAACAAAAAAAATTTACATGTGTTTAAAAAGGAGCAGGTTAATGTTAAACTGAGATCTAAAAGTTGCTATTTTCTGGATTTCATAGAATATTTTTAGATAAATTTATATCTATCCTCCAGACACTCTATCTCTCCTCAATGTTAATTTTAAAGACAAAAATGATAATAAGTTCATCCAAAATTCATCCATACAATAATATCACAGAAACAAAAACCTATGGGTATGTAGAAAAAGAGAAAAAATATGCAAAATGATATATTGGGCAATGTCTACATGTCACCAAACACTTTAGAAGGTGAATAAACTGTATCTTATGTATAGCTTTACTTTTATCACAATGGTAGAACTAAGAGATAGAACTGAAGAAATAATTTTGGAATATGTTTATTTAGTACAGTACTGTATAGATTTGAGGAATATTTTAATAGTACACTTGCCACTAAGATCTTTTTGATGCCTCCATTTGGTTGTCTGCCTGATATTTAGATGAAAAATTCCAATTATGGAAATATCATATTATGCTTCTCTCCCATAGACAGATGTGGAGGGAGAGCCATATTATGCTTCTCTCCCATAGACAGATGTGGAGGGAGAGCCATTATTGGCAGTTCTGATAAAAGATTCAATTCACTTGCCTTGGAGAGTGGGGATACATCAAACGTATGAACACTTCTAATTGCAGCTCGTGTTTATTATGGAAGTTACAGATATTGAGGAACAGGGAGGCAAGGTGACAGAAGCTGAGACAGAGAAGATTCTGACCCAGGTATTGAACTTACTAGGGAAGAGAGAAAATTGTCTGGGGGTCTATAGATGACAACAGCAAGGATTTGGACAGGATGGAATGAACTTTAAGGTAAGAGAAGTGATTGCTAAGTGATGGTGGCAAAGGAGGGTGTGTAAGTCACAATGCAGGCAACAGATATGCAGCTTTCCCTGTGTCTCAGGGAATGTGAAAGAAAGCACATAAACAGGCTTAGAGAGAACCCCAAGAGATTTGTCAATTTCATGAAAAAATTGGTTTCTGCAAAGAATGTAACCAGAAGAGATTTGAGATTATAGAATCATGGTTTAGAACTTGAAGGAATCTTGGAAATCATCTAGTGTAACCCCTCCATTTCTGAGATGAGGAATTGAGGCCCAGAGTGGTAAAGTGATTTGCCTATAGAATTACAGGTTTTAAGTTGCAGAGCAAGGATTTGAAATCAGATCTTGTGACTTTATAAATCTATTGACAGTGATTTTTAATAAAGGCATTTCAGAGATGAAAAATGGGATGGTTTTTAAAAATGTGTTTCTTGCTTCCCAAATCTCCATCCACTATGGTGTTTCAGAGTCAGGAATAATATAGAGAAGCAGGTTCATCCAAATATCATATTGAACCTTCACAGCTCTACTTCAAAGCAATGATTTTCATACACACATAGCCCAAATCCAACATCCCTTTAGTATCTAGCATCCTTTACCCTCACTTCTCTGACCTAGAATCCTAGATTTAGAGCCAGAAGGCGTATTTGGAGTCATATAGTCCAATACTTTATCACTTTATAGATAAAAAGCTAAAGCTTATAAATGTTAAAAGAACTGTTCAAAGTATTGCAAATATAAATTACACTGTCAGAATTTAAACCCAGGTCCTCTGACTCCAAATACGGTGCCCGTTTCACTGGACAATTCTGCCTCTCTGGCAGTATGGCCTTGGTATCCCTAGTGCTTAACAGTTCTCGGCACATAGTAAGCAATTAATGAATGCTTGTTGACTGACTGATAAGGCTGATATAGGCTATCTTCTTTTCTGCCTGACTATAGGGAATAATCCTTTTGTAAAATGGTCCTCAAGGCCAGGTTAATTACTGCTAATACATTTGAGAGCACTTCAACTTCACATCTTTGGAATGAGGAAGGGAAAGCCCACATTCTCTCAATTTTTCCCTCCATTTTGGTGTATGCCTACTATTTAGGTAAAAAAATAAGGAAAAGATAAAAAATCACATATGTGAACTAAAAAAACCCTACATATTTGGAAAAATTCTCAGAATATTAATGAAATGCTCAAAATATTAATAATGAGCTCATAATATTCCATAGTCACAATGATTTCAATGTTTTGTTTTTATTATACCTGAAAAAAACCCTAATTTTTCTGATTCACTTATTGCCCAGAAGACACTTCATTCTGAAGTGAAGACACTTCAAAAGATCTTCTGATGATCTAAGAAGTGGAAATTTTGACCCATAAATTTCTCTTAAAATAGAGAAACTTCAATTATCTCAACATCTGGGTGTATTTTCCTAGGATTCCTAGAAAAGAGGAATGGTGTATGTATTTTGGCTGAAAAAGTTTTTCTTTTTAATGAGTCAAAGCACGAATAATCATAAAATCTTGTGTGTAACTTTATCTATTATAACCATTGGTATGAATGCAAAGCATGTACCCCAGTTATAGTGTTATTCATCCTTTTGCCCTCTAAAGTATTTTGTCAAGTTATTCCATATGTCACTTCTGACCAAAATTTCAAACAGTAGAGTTTTATTTTTGGAGAGGCAGCTATCGGACTGCAGAGAACAGTTTGTTTTTGAAGTGTGATTCAACAATATTTGGCCAAAATTTCATTCCTGGAAACTAACTTTGTTAGTAAATAAGCAAGACTTATACAACATGTCCCTTTGTGCAAGATGAAAATATAAATTCATATCCCTTGTCATATCAGAAAACATGGAGGACACCAAAATGATTCAAAAGAATCCTTTATATTATTTAATAGTTCCCTGGGAAATAGAGACTTCTAAAACATCTATTAAATCTAGGTCTTGTAGATAGCCAAATCATTTACATGCTTCTGGACCCCCAAATTCATAGATCTTTGTTCACTTGCAAAGAAGAATGATAATAATTACTAACCTTTTAGTGCCTACTATGTGACTGGCATTGTACTATATACTTTGCCAGCCTCTCATTTGAACCTCACAACGAGCCTGGGTGGTAGATGCTATTATTATCAGCCTCATTTGACAATTGAGAAAATTGAGGCAAACAAAGTTTAGGTGCCTTGTTTAGGGTCACATAGCTAATACGTGTCTGAACTTAGGTTTTCCTGACTCCAGGCCCAGAACTGTATCCCTCTGTGCCACCAGACAGATTAAAGTATAACATTTCTGCTTTAGTGCTACTTATCTAAACAATTATCTGTGCAACCCTCTGGCTTTTATGATGATTTTTTTTTATCATTATGTCAGCCAAAAGAAAGAGACCTCACAGTTTTATTTTTTATAATACCAGTAGCTAGCATTTATAGAGCGTTTTAAGGTTTGTAAAATAGTGAACAAATGTCTTACTTTATCTTCACAACAATCTCACAAAAATAAATGCTGTTATTCCCTATGTTATAGATGAAGAGATTGAGACAGGCAGAAGTTAAGAGACTTGTCCACAGTCATATGGCTAGGAAGCTGCTAAGACAGGATTGAAAACTGAACTCAAGTCTTCCTGACTCCAGATCGAGCTGTCCCTAAAACATTCACCATTTTTGGAAGAATGGGCTAATGTAGAGAGGTAAGAAGAGAGGTAGGGCCCAATGCTCCTAAATGATCCCAATGTCACTATTAGACCTAAAATTCTCAGAAATTTCCCTTTATGTCTAATGAGTACCATGTCTTCATGTTTCCTAAACACCTTGGTTTTGAACTAAGAAATTAGTGAAGCCAGTTATTTGGCATCATGTTGCTCAAACCCTAAACCAAATGGTTGATCAGTTTCAATTTTGTTTGTTTTGTGTAATTTACTGAGTTCAGTGGGCAGGCAGTTATCAAGTAAGAATTTACAGTTGATTTCAGAAACACAAAATTATACAAATAATGATTTACCAATAGCTGCATCATTTTTCTTCATATTGTCAACCAAATAAGCTCTGACTGTGAAGTTAATGGGGGGTGTTTTAAGGCAATGCATTGGATTTTTGTCATACAAAGTGTGTTAATGCTGGTGGTGCAGTGTTTCTTGGATATCTGTGCATCAGTTTGAGATTTCAGCCTTGACTGTAATGAGTTATCTAGAACATTTAAAAATTAGGACTATTTTGGCTCATTAGGTAGTTTTTCAGAAAGTACAGCAACGTAACATGGTACTGTTTATATTGAAATCATTTTGCATATCCTATCACCCATTATAGAAGGATACATCTTTTCTCAGAATTTGTCTGTAGTGAATGAGATTAAAAAACATGAAACAAAGATGAATACTTGGAACAGTACCTTGTTTCTTCTCTGACTCATCCCTTTTCCCCTACCATGCACATTCATAATTTTATAGCCACTATTTTTCAATTTATTTCAATTTACCGAACACTTACTAATTTCCTACTGTGTGTGTAAGGCACTGGGCTGGATGTTAAGGAGTTAAAGATAAAACCCTACATTATGCTTGACCTTAGGAAGTTTATGCACAAGTAATTAATGTAATTATATTAAGTCAGTGCAGTGGGAATAGGGGGTAGTAAGTATACCATCTAAAAGCAAAATCATTCAAAACTGAAGTCTAATTACAGAAACCACAGAGAGAAAACTAACAGAATAATGTTTTAAGTGGATCTGATTAAATAATTTCATAATGATGTCCTTTTACTTTTTAAAAACTTCCTAAAGATATTGTATATCCTAACCATCATGGCTTACATAATTTACTATTAAGACAGTTATTTTACTTTGGGCCAAAACTAGAATCCTGCAGACCTCCGAGTCTGCAAATACCATCCTTTGGGTACCTTGAGAAATCTCTATTATTGTTGTGATCAAAGTTCTATTAAGTTTCACCATACTTATCTTTTTCTTTCTTACTTTCGGATGTAAGCAACCCCATTTCTTAAATCAAAAACAAAAAAAATAGTTCTTGAGGTCAGTTCCACCTAAATTTTCTGGTTGTAGACTAGAGTTAATATCATGTTTTGCATAGTTTCAGTGATTAATCTATACTATATTTTCACCTCTTTTTTCCTGTAACTTTTTGAAATAACTTGGCTAACTTTTATCAGTAGTTAATTAGCTTCATCTTGACCATTTCAGAGCCTCTAAGTTTCCAAAATCTATTTCCTTTTACATTTTAATCATAATAGCTTTCTACTCCCTATGGCAAATCATAGCATCTACTATAAAGCTTTTTTTATGAGGGTCCTCAACTTAAAATATTCATCACATGAAATGACAACTAATATAATGAAGAACATGAATTTTTTTTTTTGAATATCACAATTCAAAGACCTTTTTGGATCCAACATAGATCCTTTAATTAGCCAGCTAAGCGGCACGGTGCATTTTCAACTAGAAATGGAGTTAGGAAGACCTGAGTTCAATCTGATGCCAGATACTAGTTGTGTGATCCTGAGAAAGTCTTTTTATACTCTGCCTGCCTCAGTTTCTTCATCTGTATAATGAGGATAATAATAGCATCAACTTCTCATGATTCTGAGGACAAAATGAGATAATGCTTTTAAAGAACTTTGCAAACCTTAAATCATTATGTAAGTGCTAGCTACTACTATTAGAATTCATAGCTTAAAGTTTCACAAGTATTAGGATTCAGTTATATTGAATAGATTTGAAATTTCCATGGTTAAAATTTGGTAACCTTTGGTATTCCAGGCAGGAATGCCTAGATTTATGATATAGTATGCGATAAATACATTTTAGTGAACTTCAAAATTGATTCAACATGAATTAAATCCAACCAGTATGCACTCTGTATCATCTATCTCAGAATCTGTAATATCCCAGAATCAGTATTCCTAGGTTTATTTTATATGTTTCAAGGCTGTCTCACTTTATTACTGAGTGAAATTCTCACCAGTATCATAATTTGAGTGCTACCAAACACCTGACTGTATAACTCTCCTTAAAGGCATTTTGTAATTCTTTTGTATTCATTATGGCTTTGATTTATTGTGACTTTAACAATAGCTTATGGGATGGCATGAGCTGCCAGCTGCTTTTGTTCCCTCAATTGCCACTGAACTGTAGAACTCTGCTTCCTTTTGGTTTTCAAGTTTAAAGAAGGAGTGGACTGGCCAGGACCATTCTTCTGAACAAGCAGCTTATGCAACTGATGCAATGTCCACATGGTCTTTGGCATGTGAGCGGACCTTTTCAAATGGTTCCAGGTTTTTGGATTGACTGTTGAGTCACAATCAAAATACATTCAGAGGGCAATAACTGGACAAAGTTGAAGCCTTTCCTTCTCCCACCTAAAGTGGTTCCTCTTCTAGAGTTTCACTGAAACACCAATCTTCTTTCAAGCTTAGGAATAGCTTGGTTCTTGATTCATTTATTTTATAGAACACACCTAGAATGTGACTACATTTCTTCAACCAATTCAGTCTATTGGAATATGATTCCTATGTAACATTACTACAATTTCAAGGACTCTTACATAGTTAAAGCTCATAATTGATTAATTAAAATTAATTAAACCTAAAGTCTTGATTGAGATTTGTTTTTTGTTTTTTTTTTTCCTGGTTAAGGCATTGGATAACTTATTTACCTTAAGTAGGGTGGGATGAACTCATTGATTTATTCAACCAAATCCCAACCTTACACAAGAAAACAAACAAAAAAAGAGCAGTAACAGCAACAACAACAACGAAATGTATTTTCAAAACAACTTGACTAATGAAACATACTGTTGCTAATGAGGAGGAAAACGACAAAATTCAGTAACATAAAACCAGTGTGTATTGGAGAGGAATGAAATTATGAACTCTTTAGTTCTTTTCAAACACAAATGATTTGATTGAGAAAAACTTGGGTGTATTTCAGGCTGTCTTCTCTAAGACAAGAGAGCAACTGCTCCTATACTCTGAGTAAGCTTTCACTTGCATGCCCAGTATTATTACGGGATTTGGCATTCAGAGTCTCTTCTGTTTCAGTGTTTACTTAGTATTTATCCCTTGAAATAATCTGGCCACTTTTTTGCCAGGCTGAATGAATATGTAAAGTGCAAATTAGTCATTGCAACTTTATGTTCTAAGCATCAAAATTATTGTGAGAGAACATATTCTTCTTTGTACAACACAATTACAGCTTTGGAGCCTTAAATCCTTTCCAGTGGATTGCTTGGAGTTGAATTGATTTATAAGCGAATGTGTGCTTTAAACCTATAGGGGAGATATCTGTGATTAACCCAAGAAGAGACAGATGGATTTGGAATTTTGAAATAAAAGTTCTGAGGCTTCATTATCACCAGAAAAATATCAATTAAAAATTTTATTTTTTTCTGCCTTTTCTTCTGTACTGTCTGATTGGACACAGTCTTTGCCCTCTAAGATTTTACTCTATTGCATAGACAGTGCCAAACAAGTGCAGATGATTGACTAAATGTTTCACTTTTAATGAAATATTTGTTCATTCGTATAAACACAGCTAGAACATTTGTACTAGTCTAACAGATTTAGAGTTGGGGAAAGACCTTAGAGAACATTGAACCCAACATCTTCATTTTTTCTTTTTACAGGGGAGGAAACTAAGGTTTCTGGGCCCTATATAGCTAGTCAGTGTCTGAGGCAGGATTCAAACACATTTCTTGCTGATGCCAGATCCAGTGCTCTAACCACTCCACCCTGTTGTCTCTGATACTCTATTTTAGGTTAAGCCATTACCTCCAAATCTGTGAAGTGAATGACTTTTCTGAATGCTGCTCATTTTATACCTATAATACTCATTAAGGAACAACGGTGAATTGAATGTATAGCTTTATATAAAAATAGGAAGTGCCTCTTTAGAATCGTTTCTAATATTTTAAATTTATGTAATTTTTTCAACTCACAGCAATCCATATGATTTATCATACTTATTCTTCCCTTATGTGGTAGGTAGGTAGTATAAATAGCATTATCCCATTATCCACAGTCCAAGGAAACTGAAGCTTAGAAAAGTAAAGTGATCTGTCCAAGGCCAACATGTAGAGGAACCAGTATTTAAAGTGATATCTTCTGAAAACTAGGCCAGTGTTCATTCCATGAAACCATACTGGCTTTCTAGTAATTACTGCTTATGGAGTTCTTGTAGAGCCCGTTTTTAATTGACTGAATGAGCCAGTAAACCATTTTAGGTGAGTGCTAGTTTGACCTTATTTGTTTACTGGGTGGTGGGTTGATGTTGGGCAGAGAAGAAAGTTATAAGAGAGATAATCTTAGTTTTTATGTCCTTTCCCAGAGTTTACTCTGAGAAATTTCTGAAGAGAGATCAAATATAACCCATGTCTAGATGTCCACAGATGTGAGCCAAAGGTCCTCAGATCCTATACACAAATTCAAGGTAATAAGTACATATATTGAGAAGAAGATACTTTTCTTCCACCCTACATAAAATGCAGAAATTAGTGTCCTATAAAGAATCAATATCATTTACCTCTCTGGTGAATCCTATTTTTACCCAAGATCATAAAATCCTCCACACTCTACCTATGTTTGAGGTACTCTTTGGAAAGGAAAATAATTTGGGGTTAAAGGAGATAACTCCTCTAATATTCAGATGAGTCTTATTTTTACCTCTAGGATCCATTCAGAGATTCAGCTTTATGGAACTACCCAGATGGCATTAACTTCCTTCGGAAGAGAAGCATACTTGGGAGTGTAAGCAGATAACCTACTTCTCTTCAGACCCATGGTCTCCATGTAACTTACAATAATATCTGAAGACAAAATCTAGTTCTTTTATTCCACCATATTGCTTTAGTCCCTTGCAGCTCCTCTAGCTTCAAGGACCACATATACAATCCTCTTCCTCCCAAGAAGATGGTGCTGCTCAGGAACTCTTCATTCTCTACGTGAATGATAAGTTCTAGAACTCTCAAATTTTGAATTACTGTAGAGGCAGTACCAAAGCTGCTATTTCTACTAGAAAGTTAGATTTCAGGAACATGCTACCATAGAATATAAAAATAAGACATTTTTGTTTGCTTTAAATAGAGAGACAGAATGATGGCTAGTCTTACTCTGGTAAGGATCCAGGGTGATTGGAGAGAACAGGTTGTCTGGTGTGTATGTGTGTGATGCCAGCAACATTGACTGTATCCCCTTGGTCTATGTGACTACTTTTCTGTGACATCTACTGAATCAATTCTTTCTCTTCATCTTTCTGCCTCCCATTTCTGAACAGAAGGGAAAAGTAGCAGATCTCATTTAAATAGTTAAATAAGACTTAGATGGAGGATGAGATAAAGGAATGACAGAAAGGTCAAAAGAAAAGCACCAGGAAACAGGGACTTAGGTTTACAGCTCTAATCCACAATGAATCTGTATAACTCCGCTGCAGTTTGCAATGTGAACTATTCCCATCTGTCTCCTTCCCTCAAGTCAGTAACAAGCTTCCCCTTAAGAAGTCCCAAAGGGCCTTTTGCTGGTGTCAGAGGCAACAGAGAATGGAGCGTAGTCAGGAATGTAGCTGGGCTGAAGATAACAATTTCCAAAAAGAAACAGGTGGTAGCTGTGGCAGTGAGAATGTGAAGAGACCAGGTGTCCCCTGATGTGAATATTACCAAAGAAGTCTAGGTTCACAAGGACAGAATCCCCTAAAGTGTGAGTGCAATGGATTTGGGCCCCAAACTAGAAGACTACACATATGAAGATTTGTTTCAGGAAACCTGTTTTCGTTCATCCAGGAAGTTGGGGTTCAGATATTGCTACTAGATGGTTGTTTCACATGATTTCCCTCTGTCTTATTAACATATACTTGAGAGGTTGTGCCACTGACAATTACAGACCATAGCCAAGTACATGAGATCTGGAAACTCTTCTTGCAGGGTACATGAGTATAATTTTATCTGTTTCTGCATAGGCTTCTGTCTCAAGGTAACCATTATTGTCCCTTTCTTTCTCTCCACCTCTCAACAAGGACCGTGGTCCACTATTATCTCTGCTTCTTTCTTAGGATCTCTTTAAAAAAAGGAAAGCCCAAGTATTTAAAGATTTAAGATTCCCTTTTATAGACCATTACAGACTCCTAGATTCCTTCTACAACATTTTGTTGCATAGTTGTCTAAGACAATTACTTTGTTATCATTGACAACTACCACGTTATCACTGAAATTTACCCTCCAGGAAATACCACAGGGCAGGTTCATTCCCTCCAGAGAAATATATAAACCAAAGTCAAATTGTGTAAAATCAAGTCAAGTGAAGTCAAGTAAACATGTATTTTTCACGTACCTACTACATGTAAGGCAGTGTGCTAAGCTCTGGGAATGCAAAAAAAAAAGTACAAAATAAAAGCAAACCTTCCTGTAAACCCATCAAGTTGATCAGGAAATTATCCTGATCCTTTAATTAATCTTCTACCATAATCACTGTCATTTCCAACTTCATAGCTTATTTTAAAGATCTCTAGGTAATGCATTCACAAAATACTTTTTAGGCAAAATAATATAAAGTCTTTCAAATCTTTAGCTTCTTTAGGTAGATTGTTCTCTGTGACATTATGTTGCCAATATAATTACTGATTTGGTGGTCTTGAGAGAGAAGAAGAAAATTTCAAAAGGAGATCTATGAGCCAGCCATTTAGGCAAATGGTTTCATGACATGTTGCCAGAGACATGAGCTATCCCTGATTTTCTTTTTTTAGAAACATTCTCATATTTCCAAAGTTTTTTATTTAAAGCTGAGCTGGTGAAAAATCACATTTATAACAGCCTTTTGTGTCTTATGAAGATTTATGTTATTTGAAAGCTAATGGGCAAGTCAGTTAAACAAAAAAACTGACATTTAAAAAGGTTTGAAAAGTAGTTTACATATGTTATCTCAATTAGATCCCCATAATAGGCTTGTGAGATAGGTTCTAAAAGTATTACTGACCCCATTTTAGAAATGAAAAAACTTAGACATAGAAGAGATTAAAGAGTTCCCAAGGCCTCCCAGGTGGTTAGTCTTAGAGGTAGAATTCAAACATAGATCTTTCCTGACTTCAAGACTAACACTCTTTCTCCTACGATACATTGCCATGTAAACTCCAGAGGGCCTTAATCTCCTAACTCTAAAATGAAAGAGTTGGCTAAGATGATCACTAAGATTCTTCTCAGCTTTAAGTATCCATTCAAGATACAGTCAATTACTAATTATTTACATTTTCTCTTATTTACTCTGTATATAAATCTCAAACAAGATTTTTGTAAAGTTCTTTGCAAAGTGCCTGGCACACAGTAGGCACTTAAATATTTATTCTCTCCCCTCATCTCCCCCCACTCCCATTCACCTTTCCTCTGTGTAAAAAGCATTATAATCAATAAACACTCATTAAGTGCCTTCTATGTGTCAGGTACTGTGCCAAGGACTGGGTATAAAAAGAAGAGTCAAAAGACAATCCCTGCTCTCAAGGAGCTTATAATCTAATGGGGAAGATGACATGTAAACAAATATATAAAAAACAAGTTATATAAATGATAAATAGAAAATAATTAACAGAGAAAAAAGTATTGGAATTAAGAGCGAGTGGGGAAGGCTTCCTGTAGAAGGTGGGATATTAGTTGAAATTTAAAGGAAACTAGAGAGGTCAGTAGTTGGAGCAGAGGAGGGAAAGTTTTCCAGATATGAGTGATAGCTAGAGAAAATACCTTGATTTGCCTTGATTTGAGAGATGAAGTGTCTTGTTTGTGAAACAGCCAGAAGTCCAGTGTTACTAGATCAAAGATTACATGTCACGGAATAAGGTAAAAAAGACTGGAAAGGTAGGAAGAATCTAGTTTATGAAAGGCTTTGGATGACAAATTGAGCATTTTGTATTTTATCCTGGAGGCCTACTAAGTTAGGTCCAGAGGGAGATACGAATTTTATATTAGACATGGTTCTTACTCTTATAGCATTTATAATATAGAGGTATATAAGAAATGTAGACAGATATATAAATATGAAAATATAATATAAATACACAGATAATTATGATAAAAACTATAATCAATGATAAATACATTTGGAGCAGTGTTAGACTCCTCATTATATAAGATCCAAGAAGGAAAATGGAATTAAAATAGTGGGGGTTGTGAAAGACTTCATGGAACAGGTGGCATATGAATTGAACTTTACAAGATGAAGAGCAATTCAACTATTAAAGAAGAGGTGGGAATACATTTGAGACACAATATGTGGCACATTTTGGGGACAGAAAGTCAACTTTGGTTGGGCCATATGACACAAGATGGGGAGTAATATGTAACAAAGATAGAAAGGTTAGTGACAAATGTTTTAATGCTTTGGATACCAGATAAAGAGTTTGACTTGAATTTACTAGTCAAGAAAGTCACTGAGAATTGTTGAGTAGAATGACATGACCAAGTATATGCATAAAGAAAATGAGTCTGGCAGTGTTGTGAAGGATGAATTGAGTGGGGGCAGGAAGAAAGAGTGGAGGTGAGATAACTTAAAAGGAAACTATTACAATAGTGCAAGAAGGTGCTAATGAGAATGTGTGCTAGATTTCTAGAACCAGGAATTAGAGGATAGGGAATACATTAGAGGTATTGTGGTGGTAGAAATAATAGGACATGATAATAATTGAATACAAGAGGTGAAGGAGAGAACAAAGTAAAAAAACCAATACTAAGGTTTAGAACATGGAAAATAGTGAATGATAATGACACTGACAGTGGTTTTAAGCAGGTGTTAAAGCTGGGTTTTGTACGTAACAGAATTTGAAATGCCAGTAGGAATTCAGGTGGATATATATTTTGGCTATTGGAAATGTGGGCCCAAAGTTCAGGATATGACAGACTGTCATTCCCTGAGTTGCTGTGATTAACCTCCACTCAAGTATCTCTCTTTTATATCCAGTTAGTCAAACAAAAAGAAATTTTAAGTGCCTACCATATTCCAAGAACTGAACTAGGTTCTGGGGAGGGGGAAGGAAAGAAAAAAATTATCATTATTAATAATGATAATAATCCAGAACAAAATACAAGGCATGTTTTCAGGAAGCTCATAAGAGACAACACATGAAAAAATATGCACACACACACACACACACACACACACACACACATACAAACACACACACACAAACAAACAAATAAGATAGAGACAGAGTAAATTGGAGATAATCAACAGAGGAAAGGCCCTAACAACTAAGGGGATCAGAATAGTCTTCTTGTAAGACTGGGTTTTGTCTAGGACTTGAAGGAAGCCAGGGAGGCCAAGAGGAATGGAGAGAATTCCAGATATGAGGAAAATGTGCGAAGTTGACAGATGTAGTATCTTATATAACATACAGCAAGGAGGCCAATGTCACTGGATCTCATCCATTCTGCTCATTCTACTGTGTAAGTTCAATGAAGAAAATGGAGTTTAACCTGGGTCTTAAGGGAACAACAACAAATAATCAGCATGTTGTAGTAGCTAGAATGCTTTATTTGCAATTAGGAATGTCATAGTTTAAACGCTGTTCAAATGAGCAATATGACCTTGGGCAAGTCACCTGACCTTTTTGAGCTTCTGTTATTTTTTATTTAAAATGGGAGAAATAATTGTTCCTACTTTATACGTTTTCTTTTCAAGATTAAATGTGATAATATAAGTAAAACATTTTTGCAAAGTTCAAAACATTATATAAATGCTGTTTCTTTCCTTCTCTTCCTCTTCCTCCTATTTTTTCTTTTTTTTGCCATTTTCTTGTATGATCCAAATTGATCACTAAATCTGAGATGCCTAAGAATGAGCCTTCTGCAATTTTTGGTGGCAATAATCTTGTCCTGAATTGACATTTACACATACAAATTTACATGACAGCAATTGTTTTATGCATTTGTTGACATGTCATTGACTGAGTTCATGTATATGTTGCCTTTTGGTTATATTCTTGGATATCATGACTCCTACTGCTTCTTCTTCTTCTCCTTGGAGAAAATGAAGAGATCTGGGATTAGAACATGAGCAAAGGCATCAAAGAGGGAATAAAATGGAATTGGCTGGAGATAGGAAGGTCCTTGATGTGACTAGAGCAAAATGTTCATGTTGAGAAGTAGTGGGAAATAAGGCTGCATAGATGAGATAACTAGACTATGAAGGAGCTTAAAAACCAGGTGGGAAAAGAAGTTTATACTTCATACAGTAGGCAGGAGAGTTGCTGAAATTTTTCTTTAGAAGAAAGGTGATCTAGCAAACACAGTGATTTAAGAAACAGCCTGCTACATTTACTAGGAAGCATTTGTCAATTATTTCATTGTACACTAATCTCTCCTATTCTTAACTACCAAAGCAGTAATAGTACCAAAAAATTTAGCATCTAATTTTGCTCAATTGCATTATTTTTCATTGTTTCATGGATTTAATCATATCTACCCAATTCTAAGTTCACTGAGGCAGGGTATACATAACATGTTGCTCATGGTAGGTGTTCAATTAATTCTTAATGATTTTTTGATTGATTAACAAGCCCAGTTTGTGCCATGGCCTCATTCCCCAGGACAAATATTCATTATAAGGGAGCAGAACAATCCAGAAATAAATTTTCCATTGATTCTCATTATGTGAACTAACTTTCTTTTTTCTTTCTGGGTTACTTAATTAATAGTGACTAAATTTTCTTTTGCTTTCAGTATTTGAAGATACCTCAATCCAGATCTGTCAAGTGCCTCAGGGTGCTGCTAATTGTGTGAAAGAATGGAGACATGTTTACATTGCTATTTCAAATCAGTGCTTAACTATTTCAAATCATTGTGACGAATATTTTCTGAACCTGAAAAGTGAAGTCCAAATAAAATTCTTATCGAATGGTTTCCAAACATAGTGATCACAGCTAGATAAGCTTGACTGATTTGAGCAAAAACGGCTTTAGAGGTTCACCGTCTGACGCTCTGGGAATTGACTCTTGTGAGTGTTTAGTTATCTGATCTAGTTTCTGAGCTGAAAAGGATTAAACACTAAAAACCATTGCCTTTCTTGGCTAACATATTCCAGAGGTGGCTTTCCATTCACTTTGCTCTACGCCTATTAGCAGGAATTTTGGTGAAAATAGCTGATGGTTTAATACAGTGGAAGAAACTGTTTTCCCATTTTTATTTGTCATTCTAGCTGGGTGCTGGCTGTTTTTCTCTCCTTTAAATTATGCATCAAAACATAGAAGCCTTGGAAGAAGATGGGCTTTGATGTATGCTTTGATATTTAAACATAATAATGAAAATAGGGATGGGATTTCATATGTACAGTTAAATAGTTAAGAAGAGTGGGTAAAGTGGGTAGAGAGTCAGGATGACCAGAGTCCAAATTGTTCCTCAGACACGTACTACTAATGTGACCCAGAGCAAAGCACAACCTCTCTCAGCCTCTGTTTTCTTATCTGCTATTTTTTGTTTACTGCTTTAATTTCACCTATCTCACAAGGTTGTTGTAAGGGTCAAAAGAAACTAAATAGGTGAAACATTTTGTAATTTTAAAGAGCTATATAAATTTTAGCTAATATTGTTACTGTGATGATGATGATGATGATAGTAATGAAACTGAAACTGATAAAGGTGAAATAATTTGCCTAAGAATACATAGGCAGTATTTAATAGAGCCAGGGTTTGATGCTAGGTCCTCTTACTGCAGGTCAAGTTCCTAAAGAATTACTGAAACCTAGATTTGGAAGGGACCTTGAATAAAATCTAGTCGAATTTGAACCTAAACAAAAATTCCCTATACAACATGCTTGCTTTCCCTTTAAATGTTACAATGAAGGGATATCTGTAATATTTTAAGGTGACTTCTACTTCCCAGCAACTTCCAGCTACTGCTCTAAATTCTGTTCCCTGCAGCCAAATGTGTCAAATCAACAAGAACTTATAAGGGAGCATCTAAGTGGTACAGTGGACAGAACACCAGCCCTGGAATCAGGAGAACCTGAGTTCAAATCTGCCCCAGACACTTGACACTTACTATCTGTGGGCAAGTCACTTAACTCTGATTGCTTGGCCAAAAAAGAAAAAAATGAAGCTCCAAGCAAAACATGTCTAATACTTCTTCTATATGACCTTCTATAATTCTTCCACATGACAACTTTTCAAATGTTTGAAATCATGTTACGTTCCACACCCTCAAATCAATCATTAATCAATTAATAAACACTTATTAAGCACTTGCTGTCATGATTGAAATTTAATAAAAAGGCAAAATGAAGCAATCTGAGTAAGATTACAGGTCACTAAATCTATTAATAAAAGAAGGGTCAATGGCACTGACTCTGGCCAAAGACCCAGAACTGAAGACACAACTCACTTCTATAAGTTTAGAACAAAGACCAGAACAGAAATCATATCATGAGTTATGAAATTGGCAACATCAGGGGGTTAGGGGATCATGATTGGTTACATTAAATAAGGGGCATGTAGCACATGTAGGACTAAGCCCACCTCCTTTTGTCTCTAAGGAATGTTTTTTGTGAATTTGTGGGAGCCAGTTGCATCTTGAGGTCATTGAATAGGAGCACTAGACTCAAAGACATCTGAGTATAAAGTAAGGCCACTTAAAATTTACAAGAATAGGGCCTTAAGTTGGGACAAGATTAGCTAGTCTGATTCTGAAGGGTGGCATACAGATATTCAGTTTCTCAGAGACAAGTTATATGAAATAACAAGATTTCCTTGACTTGAATGATTTACAGGTGAAGCTGAGATAAAAATTTTCAATAGACTTAGAATGCTTTATGAAAAAATTGTATTTCTAAAGCCAAGCTCAGAGTTTCTCTTTAATTAACAGTGATTACGGAAAAGCTTAAATCTTTGTCATTTAACTTTGAGAGAGAAAGATTGAAACTTTTGAACTCATAAACTTCTTTACCGAGAGTCAAAGAAGAAGCTGGGGTTTCTGCATCAAATACTGCATAGAATTAGAGAGTTGAATATAAAATACAGAATAAATATTTGAATTTCACATTGCCACTTAACTATGTTAAGTGCTTGAGGTACAAAAAGAAGCAAAAGACAGTTCCTGAATTAAACTGGGTCCTGTAGAACCTTTCATCAACTTAATAACCCTCTACTGGACATTTTCAAGCTTATCAATGTCTTTCCTAAAATGTGATGGTCAGAACTGAACACAACACTTGTGAAATGGTAGACTAGGACATGTTATAGCTGGGATATTACCTCTCTATTCCTGGACACTATCCCTCTCTCAATCCAATCTCAGGTCATCTTAGCTTTTTTGGCTGCTGTATCACACAGCTGACTCATAAAACTTTAATGTAGTTTACTAAAACCCGAGACCCTTTTCACATGCACAACAATCTATTTATATCTTTCCATCTTATCTTTATAAAGTTGATTTTTCTGAATCCATATTTCACTTTTCATTAATCCCTATTGAGTTTTGATATTAACCACTCTTTTATAAAAAAACAAACAAACCCAACCTGTCCATCTTTCCTAGCTCTGTCTTATCTATAAATGTGAATGTCATCTATGATATAGCATTGATTATAATGTTAAACAATACATGGTCAAAGACCGATAGACCCCTGCTCCATGTTGCCTGGTATTGATAAATATAAAGTGTTGTTCTGTCTTTAAAGCCTATAATGGAAGCATTTTTTCCCAATACCTTTTGGTAATTTATTCTAGTTCTCAATAGCTCCAAGGTCAGGAAGTTTTTGGGAAACTAGGTGACACAATGGTTAGAGCTCTGGGCCTGGAGTCAGGAAGACTCATCATCCTGGGTTCAGATTGGGCCTCAGATGCTTATTATCTGTGTGACAATGGGCAAGTCACCTTGTTTGCCTCAATTTCCTCATCTATAAAATGAACTGGAGAAGGAAATGACAAACTGCTCTAGTGTATTTGCCAAGACAATCCCAAATGGGGTCACAAAGAGTCAGACATGGCTGAAAATGCTGAACAACAACAACACCAGCAGGAAGTTTCCCAAAATAACACAAACTATTTTGTCCTCCATTATTTTAGTTTACCCTACAGATGGAAGTGCTTTGGGGACCTCTTTTAATTAATTGAAGACTGAGGTGTTCTGTGACTCTCAACCATTCAACATATGGCTAGAAGTAATTACTCTGATAAACATTATTAATATGAATATTAAGCCAAAAAGTGGCTCATTTTGGCAGTAACTAATAATAGATCACATCTACACATGGTGATTTACCATCTACAAAATGCATCATCATACTAACCTTGTGATATAGATAGTGCTAAGTACTGTTGTCATTAACCTGTCACAGCCGTGTTGTTATTGTGCAATCAATATTTTTGTGGTGCTCTCTTTCCTCCCCCCCATCTGCCCCAACTTTTCTTTGGAAAATCCAGATAATTCAGAACGTGCTATTCAGAAATGCTGTGTCATAATAAGAATACTAGTGAACATTTACATAGTACTTTATACATTGTCTTGTTTGAGCCTCTTGGAACCTCTTTGAGATTTTGTAGTTATTATTATCTCCATTTTACAGAAGAGAAAACTATATCTCAGAGAAGTTAATGGATTTGTTCATATTCATAGAGCTAAGTGTCAGAAGTGAGATTCAAATATAAGTTTCTCTTAACTCCAAGTCCAAAGTTCTTTCTATTAAAGTGAGCAGAATCTGATCGAGCAAATGGGCCATATGATCATCAAGGGGATGTGGAAGTTGTTTTCAGCATCACCCCTCTAGCTTAGTAATCTCAAAAGAAGAAGTATGAGACAAGTTTATAGTAATTATGATGGAATCAATAAGATAACAAGATAGAAATATCACACAAAGTAATAGTAGAATGAAACTGTGTTAGAGAATTAAAATACTTGAAGCTCCTAATCAACTTACTCCCTTCTGCTGGGTACAGCTAGTGCAATCAACCAGCTTGTGCTTTGGGGTATACCTTGGTAACCTTCACTTGGTAACCTAATGGTAGTGACTCAGTTGTAACCTTCACATAGTCAATGGGAGGCCAAAAATATCAATTCAGTGAAGCCACACAAAAGACTGGGAATACAGTTGCCCATTTCCTTCCAGAGAGGTGATAGATTTGAAATGCAAAATTAAATATGCCTCTTTGGACATGGTTAATGTGGAAATTTGCATTGCTGGACTATAAATATTTGTTATGAGAATTTTATTTTCATTACTGTTGTCAGTTCATTTGAAGGGAGTGGTGGTCAGGCTAGATAAAAATGTACTTGAAAAAATATATTTAAGGAAGCACAAAGGAGTGCAATGGTAGAATAGGTTGGAGGGGAAGGAGAACGTCAATAAAGACGTCGTAGGGCAGTCTATGCTAAAGGGGAAAAGGGCTTCCATGCCTATGTTAGAGGGGAGTAGAAACTTAACTGCAGTAAATCCTGTCTCCTATGGATTTACTCCAACTGAGTATTCAGCTATGCCAACAGTTGGATGAAATTGAAGTCATCTGACATTGTGATTTTTCCAATGCCCACCACAGTAGTACAAAGATAGAGGAAGCCAGAAATAAGCTATTGAAAGTAACCAAAAATTAAAAAAAAAATACATCCAAGAGAGTTAGCAAGGGCATATCCCTAGATTCTCCACTGATAAACCAATAACTAATTCTGTCATAAAGATAGGAGAAAAAATGAACAATAGTTTGTAAAATTTAATAATATTGAGAAAAATATTGTGATTTAAGGGAAAATGAAACAAAAAGTACCAAATGAAACATAATTCTGCACATTCTTCTGAAATTATAGAATGCCAGCAAGAGGGAACTCTTCTAGGACAGTTCAAAAGAGAAACAAAACTTTTAAAAGGAGATATTAAGATGGAAAATTGGAGGGATGAAAACAAAAATTAAAGAAGAAAAATGTTGTAGTAGACAGTTTATAACACACGATGGAGAATTTCTCCAAAGTTGTAAACAGAGAGATAGAGAGAGAGACACAGAGAGAGAAAGATGGAGAGAGACAGACAGAGAGAGAGAGAGAGAGAGAGAGAGACAGAGACAGACAGAGAGACAGAGAAAGAGAGAGAGAGAAAGAGAGAGACAGAGAGAGAGAAAGAGACAAAGAGACAGAGACAGAGAGAGACAAAGAGAGACACAGAGAGACAGAGACAGAGAGAGACAGACAGATTTGTAATACAAAAACATCACAGAAGTGGAAGAAAATTGACAGAAAAGAAACAAAAGGTAATGACTTTCAGAGAATGCATGAAGTCTAAATAAGCCAAAGAAAATGCTGTTAAATGTAAGACGTGCAAAAATAACTTAAAGATCATGTCTCCCAAGAAAAATATGATCAATTAAAAACCTGAATTCCATATTGTAGGGAAAAATATAAGAAAATTATTTAGCATAGGAGTACTCAACTTGGGGGCTGTGAACTTGTTTTTTATATTCTTATATCTGTTTCAAAATAATTAAATGACAAATAGGTGAATCAAGT
>CM053584.1:301158283-301191919 GCA_028627135.1 Pseudochirops cupreus | reverse complement strand
TGATGCTGAGAAGGCTAACTTGAAGGCTGAGATTTCTTCTGGGTCCTAGGGCCAGCGAAACTGCCAGAGGACTGAAGAAATATGACCAGGATGCTAACACTTTGTTTATGGCTTGGTTGATCTTTGAGTTCCCAGCAACAGAAGTTGGAAGGTTTTGAGATGTGCTGAACTCTGTGAACTTCAGTGTGTATCAGGAACTGCCCAAAGGACTAGACAAGGACCTGGAAGTTGTCTGCCTCTGAATCCAGGTGACTCTTTGGTGGATTCAGGTAGAAGCTGGGACCATGGAAGGAGATCCAGGGAATCTGAGAGACCACCCCTAGTCAAAATGAAGAAAAGGCCTCTCCTTGGATATTGAATGCTGTGATGAAAGCAAAGTTTTCTAGAGATCTAAGGGGGGAGGGTTTGTGTAATTTTCTAATGATTGTATTTAGTGATTAACAGTACTTTAGTAACTGATTGCTACCTAAGTGAGTGATTAAGTTAACCTAGTTGCCCCATGAGTGGAAGACTATTGTATTTTGAGATGACTGAATGACTAAGGAGGCAAACCTCCTTAGGGACACCAGATGATTGTTCTTTTGTTCTTTGTTCTAAATACTGTGACCACTTTGGTGAAAAGTATGTGGACATTTTAATGATAAGCTGTTGTGAACACTATATTGTGATTTTCTGTGATAAGATGTAATGTTGTGAATACTATATTGTGATTCATTGTGAATGTTTTCCTTTGATTTGTTCTTGAATAGAGTGTTCACTATTCTGCATAATCAGAACCTTAAAAGCTATTCACAGTAGCATTCTTTTGGGAAGCTGCTTGTGCATGGCATTACAAGATCAAGGAAAAATATACTATATATACATGCAGTTCTTCACTCCTAGCCAGGAAGAAAGTATTCAAATGTCACAGAGTCACAGACAGGATCAAACAAAATTTAGTGGCCACTATTATAAAGGAGTGGAAAGCTTGGATACTCCAGAGCTTTGAATATGATATTCCAGAAGACAAGGGACCTATACCTAAAACCTACCCAGCAAAACTGAGTAGAATCCTGCAAGGGAAAAATATGGACTTTTATTGAAATAGAGAACTTCCAAGCATTCCTAATAAAAAGCCCAGAGCTGAGTAGAAAACTCTACATACAAACAGCAGTTAAGAGAAACTTAAAAAGGTAAACAATATTGTAATGCAAATGCTAGCTGTAGAAACAGGATAGGAAAAAGAAATGAAATGAATAAGCATAGGCAAAGAAACAATAAAACTGTAACATTTTCTGAATGATATGCTAGTTTACTTAGAGAACAATAGTCAGATAAAATACTAACTAAAACAATTAACAACTTCAAAAAAGTTGTAGGATATAAAAGAAAGCCCTTTGCATATTATAAATATTATCCATATATGTTATACATATCATGAATAGATTGTGAGCTCCTTGAGGTCAGGGATGATTATTTTTTCTGTCCTTTGTGTCCTCAGTGCCTAGCAATGAGTGCTTGGGACATAGTTGACTGACAATATATACATGTACTTAGTGCTATGTGTGTGTGTACATATACAGACACACACACACATACATGTCATAGTAAATAAATACATGTATATATAATGTCTATATACATACGTGTGTGCATATATGTTACACACACACACACACACACATTGACTCTGCTAGAATGTAAGGGTCTATTTTATTTTTGTTTTTGTATCCGTAGTGCCCAGAACAGTGTCTGGCACATTGAAAGTGCTTAATAAATGCTGGTTAATTGACTATATACTTGATCACACACACACACACACACACACACACACACACACACACAAATACATATATTATGAGCACATATATTATGTGTATATATGTACATACAGTGTGGTTTACATGAATCTGTGCATTACACTAATACACATGTGTAAATGTATGTCCACAGAAATATACATGTACAATTTATATGTTGCATATGTACAGCACGCATCTCACAGACATGCACATATATATGAAATGCGTATCCATCCATCCATCCATACATACATACACTCAACTCATATGAGTTTTTTCTGATAAAATGTAAGGGACTATTTAAGTTTTGTCTTTAATTCAAATTACCTGGCACATAATAAGTGCTTAACAAATAACTGGTTGATTTTTTCTCTGTGTATATCTATGTTTATGTGTGTGTATACACAATATATACATACATATACACATGTATATGCATGTGTCATACTTGTATGTACATGCCATCTTAGAATGCAAAATACTGTTTTGTTTTTTGCCTATATCCAGTGTTGACACATAGTATCTGATTAGTGAATACTTATTGATTGAGCAATTGATATATATGACTATAGAAAAGGATTCATTTATTTTTAGAGGAAGACTTTTCACCCCAATGATTTTTTGATGCTCATTGAATTAAATTTTTTTGTTCGTGGAACAGATGCTCAGTTTATCTTTTGACCCATTTGGTGACTCTCTATACTGGAGTTTCCCATGCTTTGCATTTCTACTTCTATTACTACATATAATAAAGTAAAAAGGTCCATTAGATATTTAACCTATTAGTTAAGAATTACCAGTCTTTAGTCTATCAAAGAGGTATATTTCCAAGGCAAAGATTAGAACATTCTTCAGATCAGTTCATCATTGCTCCAGATAACTGATTGTGTTAAAAAGCTCCATTTTAGACTGAATAGTTTAACAGAACCCGATGAATGGGCTGTAAAATTCTTTTTCCAAAATGTTCAAACATTAGCTGAAAATCACTAACTTGAAAGAAAGTGTAGTGTCTTGATTATAAAAGTCTTTCACAGATGACACATATTAGATTGAAAGCATATTAACTTGTCACAATTTAAACATGATTAATATTTCCTTAGGAAGCTATCACTGTCTGTGATGCATACTAGAATTGTGCACTCTTTCTGAACTTTCTGAAACATTAATCCCTAGAGGACTTCTCAAAATATAAGATGGCACCCACTAATGAGGGGTAGATTATCATCAAATGCTCATGATTGGAGATGGGACTTGAAAGTGATAAGCTAAAGAGATCTTCTAGACTGACTCAGTGGAAAGATACAGAAGTGATTTTATAAAAACATATACATATATTTCTTAATGTAGTTGGGATGGCATCTGTAGCTGCAAATCCCCATTAGTGCTAAATCCCTCTGTGAAATTTACATGATATTTACTGGATAATGTCAGAATATTAATATTAAAAAAAGAATAGAATTAGAGATGCCATACTTTTGCCATCTTTCTCTGGAGTCTGTAATTCTTGGCTTGTAAGTCTGGGTGCTATTCCATTCCACAGGGCACAAGTTCACTAAAACAGGCTTTTTAGCCCTTATGCCTAAGTCCAAATTCTTATCCACCTATCTACAATCTCTTATGTGTCTAGTAGCCACTGACTGACTGGAAAGGCATCTTGGGGGAAGCAAATCACCTCCATAAAACAGGAATTTTGCCCTCAAGGAGCTTATAATATAGTTGGGGAAATAACTCATAAGGACAGCATGATATGGTAGGAGGAATATTTTTCTGATAGTAAGATCTAATTTTGCATTCTAGCCCTGACACTGGCTTTATTAAAGGAGTAAAAGGAATAATCAGTTGTTTAATTTTACAAATCCTTTATTTCTTAATTTGTAAATGAGAATAATTATATTTCCTCTGCTGGTCTCAGAGAGTTTTAGTGGGTAAAAACTACAAAAATATGAGTTACTATGTGCAAGTGAAAACAATTCCATGATATTTTATGTGTTGAAATTGTTTAACTTAAATGTGGTTACTAAGAAAATTTAATTGCTTGTATTTATATTTAATGTTTGTAATAAAATATTTAATTAAAATATTTAAATAACATTTTGACAATAGAAGAGATGTGATAGAGCTATATCAAATAAGTAGCCAAATGAAGACAATAATTTTTAAAGCAGTTCAGAAGAAGAGATCACTTTAGGCTGGGGGTGGGAGGTGATTTAGATAAGACTTCACTAAGCTGTGAATTGGATTTAGAAGGAAGGTTATAATTTGGATAAGATGGTAGAGAGAGAGGTTGGCTTGCCACTCTGAAGGCTCAAGGAGACAAAATGATTTTTGAGAAAAAAACACTTAGAGTGAATTATCCAGGTTAGTATTTAAAAAGCCAATTCACATTCATACATTTCTCAACAGGTGGTGCTTAATAACCTCTCTATGAGAACAAAAGCATTGAGATAAGCCAATGGCTGGACCCCTTTAAAGCCCAAAATGGCATGTTAAAACTGTTTTGACTATAATTAGTCACCCAGCTGTGCATCTACAGCTAATAAATGAATTTACATTTGAATCAAAGCACAATTCATTAAGGAATCTTCTACTGTTCTCTATTTCCCTCAGGTCAAAGAAAAAATAAGTGAAACCAATTTTTAGAGTTTAATAACATTATATGCTACATGAAAATAGCGATGGCTGACATTTATATAAAACTTTCCAGGCAGCATCTTATTTCTTCACAACAGCATTGGCCCTTGTCAAAAAGAGACTTAAATGGACAGAACATTGGCTTTTCAGAAGAAAAAAAGCAAGCAGTCTCTTTAGAATAGGACATTCTTAGAACTGGTAATCAGGCAAATGAGTATAGTCTTATATTTCCACTATATACTGTCCTTAATAGAACAATAAATGAATGCAGTTGTCTCATCATATAATGTGTGGATGTTAATAAAGACGAATATAAAAGTGGTACATCTGGGGGGGGCTCAGTGGATAGGACAGCCTCTTGAATACTGACAATTCCTATCTGTTGACATCTTTACAAATTTGGTTGGTGTGGGATAAAATCGCAGGGTTGTTTTGATCTGTATTTCTCTTATTATTCAGTAATTAGTTATTTGGAACGTTCTATCATGTGGTTGTTAATAGTTTACAATTCTTTTGAGAACTCTTCACATCTTTTTAATACATATTTATGTGTATATATATATATATATATATATGTACAAATATGTCTATATATGTAGGTGTCTGCATATATATATGCATACATATATACATACACACATGTGTATACATGTGGATGTATGTATGTATAGACAAATACACATATATACCTTTTGGTCTTATATGACTTGGTAACTACTACTTTATATTAGAGTTTGAGGTCTAAAAATGACATTTCCACTATTTCTTGATGCTCTAGATCTTTTATTTCACTAAATTAATTTTTATTTTTTATTGAATTCTGCAAAGTATCTCTTTGGTAGTTTGATTGGGATGTATTACAACTGTAAATTAACTTTGGCAGGATTTCCATTTTTATTATATTGACGCAGACTAGTCAAGACATTGGGTATTTCTCCAACTACTTAAATTATTTATATCTTTACAGAGAATTTTGTAATTAAATTTATACAAGTACACAGTGTGCTTTGGGGGATTGATCCTCAAATGAGAACATCGCTTCCTTATCATTGATGTTTTTACTCTTTTAACTCAACTGGATGTTTACTAGACATCTTCAGATCAACATGTCCCAAGCCTAACTCATTATCTTTCTTCAAAAACTCTCTCCTTTTCCAAATTTCCCTATTAGTATTGAGGATCTCATCATCCTTTCAGTCACTCACACAAAAAATTTAGGTGTCATCATCAAGTCCTCACTGTTTCTCAAGCTCTATATCCAGTCTACAGCCAAGTTCTATTGATTCTACCTTCACTATATCTCCAGTATACTCTCTTTTCTCTCCTGACACTGCCACCATTCTGGTTCAAATCTCCATCACCTCATGCCTGGATTATTGCAATAGTCTTTTTTTTTTGGTCTCCCTGTCTAAAGTCTTCCTGCACTTCTAGTCTGTCCTCTACTTAACTATCAAATAGATCTTTCTGAAAGTCAGACCTCATCATGATATCCCCTTCCAGCTCCCTTCCAGCACCTATTGAATAAATTCAAGTGGCTCTAAATTATCTCAAGCATTAAATATAAAATTCTTTTTGCATTTTAAAGTCCTTCAAAATCTGACCCTTCCCTATCTTTCCAGTCTTCTCATACTTTACACCCCTCCCTAGTGCTCAATGCAGCATCTGTCACCAAATAGACTCTTAAATGTCCATTGCCTGTTGATTACATGTACTTTACAAACCAGTGATATTGATCTTTTTCTTATTCCTAACACATGGCATTTCATCTGCAGACTCTTTGTGTTTTCTTCTTACACCTTAGTCTCTGCCATGATCTCTTCAATTCAATGATACTGACCTTTTTACTGTTCAATGAACAGGATATTCCATTTCTCATCTTTGGGAATTTTCTCTGGCTATTCCCCCAGGCCTAGATTGCTTTATCTCTTCATCTCCACGCACTGACTTCCTTGGTTTCCTTTGAGTCCCAACTAAAATTCCATTTTATATAGGAAACCTTCCCAACCCTTCTTAATTCTAGTACCTTTTTCTCTGTTAATTGTTTCCTATTTAACCTGTATATAGCAATTTATGTATTTAAATATGTATGGATTTTGTAAACATTTTTGTATGTATTTGTATATATTATCATCTCCCCCATTAGATTATGAGCTCTCTGAGGGCAGGAACAGTCTTTTGCTTCCTTTTCTATCCCTAATGCTTAGTACAGTTGAAGAGGTTGCTCATAAAATGTAGAGGGTAGGTAGGGTTAGGGTGCTTGAGACCCCAAAATACCAACATCCTGGGTCCTGCTGAATGAATTCAACTCAAGTCTTCTCTCAGCCAAAGAAGAGCAAAGTTTATTAAAAGTTGGCCTGTATTGGACACAGAGCAAGTCTCTGCTAGAAAATTCTGTGGTGCTCTCACATACATGGAGGGAAGATGGGGTCTTATATACAGAAAAGTTGTGGGAGGAATCTAGGGATGGTCTAGAGGAGGAGTTTGGGGAGTGTTTTCAGGAGGAGTTAATGAGGTAAATGAATGATTAAGGGTGGGAAGTTGCTGGAGGCTAGAGCCAACAGACAATGGTGGGCTAGGCCAGTTCAAGGGTGGATTGATATTTTGATAGGCTCAAGGGTGGGAAGTAGATGGACAATGGAGGGCTAGGCTAATAACAGAGTTCTGCACAAAGCCACAATGAAAAGCTAGGGCCTCATGCAAATGTCTCATCAAATGGGAAGATTCAATCAGAATTCAAGGGGGTTCCCAGAGCCTGCACCTCATAATATCCCCTTCAAACAAATGGGACCCAAATTCCTTTGGGGTAAAAGGGAAGGTCTCAGCTTCTGAAAGAGCTTCCTGCTGGCAAGGGGCATAGAGCTGTCCCTGCCTCTCTGGGTCCTGTTCAAGGGAGTCAGACTTCACATTCTGAAGTGGCCAGGAACTAGTTAAATAGAAACTTCATGGACTTAAGGTAGGAGTCAAGAAACTGGCCTAGAATAATTTGCCTATTTTTCATTTGTTTTTCTTCTTGATCAGTATGCCCTGTGCCCCTCTTTGCTTACCCTACAACCTGCTACCTACAGATATAATCACAAACTGCCCCCCTTGCCTATTCTTCATTCTTCTTCTTGCTTGGCTGTCATGCCCTGTGCCCCTCTGCTTACCCTACAAACCCCCCCTTGTCTTAGTAAACAGCTTGCTTGCACCTGTATAGTAACCTGCTTAGTAACCACTTGTGTTAGTTAGATACATAAACCTAAAAACTGTATAAAAGGTTCTTCACTCCCGAACTAGAGGGTGCTCCCTCCCTTTGAATTGACATGGAGTAGCCCCAGCTGGTAAATTAAAGCTCCTTAAAACTTTTTATTTGGACTCTGCAGTCACTTTGTTAAGACTCGTTATTTCAATTCAAGGGGTCAGACTCCAGAACGTGGATGATGCCAGGTCCAGTGGGCTGGAGAACTTGGATTCAGTTGGAAATTTGCATAGCCTTAGTGGTCATCCAGAGGGTGATGGCTTGAACCCTAGAGGAGACAAACCTGGCAAGGAGGTTAAGCAAATGTAGACCAAACAGGCACTCTGGTTGTCCCAGAGCCTGCACCTCATCACAGTGCCTGGCACATAGTAGGCATTTAATAAATGTTGAATGATTAATTGGTTGATTGATTTTTTTTCTGTCCCTCATGCCTGGAATCCTCTCCTTCCTTATCTTTTTTTTGCTGCTTTTCCTGGGTCCCTTCAAATCTAAACAAAAAGCTAATATTTTGCAAGAAATTTTTCCTGGTACTTCTTCTGCCCATCTTTTTTATTTTAAAAATATTTTATTGGGGCGGCTAGGTGGTACAGTGAATAGATCACCAGCCCTGGAGTCAGGAGGATCTGAGTTCAGATTCGGCCTCAGATACTTAACAGAAAAACTAGCTGTGTGACATTGGGCAAGTCACTTAACCCCAACTGCCCTCTAAAAAAGCAAAAAAAAAAAAAAGAGAGAGACATAAAGATTCACACAGTGTTCAAATGAAAAAGCTTCAATAAAATTTCTTATGAAAAAAAATATTTTATTACATTTGGTCAGCAAAAACTCACCTTTCCTCCCTCTTACCTACTCTTGTTGTCTTGGCTCTGTCTCCTGGTTCCCCTTAATACCAGTGCATTACATTGATGAGCATCTCTAATTTATCCTATATGTATACAGTAGACTAGACAATTATGGCTTTATACTAAACTTCTCATCATTCCTATTCAAGCAACCAGTTCCTACTTGGTGAGAATAAAGACCAAAAACAAAATTCCATTTATCATTTCCTCAAGGTTTTGGGGATTACTTTAGGATTCTTTTGTTATCTTTGAAGCTCTGGAACGTTGCAGTTATGCATTTAAGTTACTTAAGGATTCTTCCCTGTTGTCATTCTGGGCATTATAGCAATTTATACTACTCTCTGTTACTAATACTTCTGGGGAAAAAAAAAACTTTCTTGCATGATTTCTGGTATTATAGTTTTCATACTTTTTTTTTCTTGGCAAGATCAATAATTTTCATATTGCATTGCTAACTTCTGTTAGTTCCATGTCTGGCACGTTATAAAGCCTTTAAAAACTTTTTTGACTGATTGTCCTCAAGTTTGTTATTTTAGTTTGTAGACATTTGACAAGCTCTTCTAGTTTTGCCATTTTGAAATTTTGCTGATATTTTACTGCCATTCCTGCATTTTCCCCACTATTCTCCTCAAGCAACATATCTATGAATTTGTGTACCTAGGAAAAGCTCTACAAGAGTACTATTTGTTTAGGGCAAGGTGTAAAAAATCTCATTTGGGGTGGGAGAATCACAACTCTACAAGTGAGGAGAAAAAATAATAACACTGATGGAGAACCATCAATTCCTATGCACCCACTCAAAAGAAGAGAAGTTTTAGGTAGCTTACTATTTAAACTTACATTAGCACCTAGTTTTTAAGAATAAATAGTTACTACTTCACCCTTAACAACTAAGAAGCTTGATTACTGGTGGTGGGGAAGGGGAGTAAGGTAAGGGTTGAGTAGAAATCTTTATAGCAAACATATTTTGGAGAAGGGGGCTGAAAGCAGGTCTGAATTGAATCTTGCCCTTCTCAAATAGACAAAAAATGTCAAACATCATGTGAGAACTGGAAGTGACCATAAGGGTAATCTGTTTCAACTGTTTGATTTTACAGTATAGGAAACCAAGGCATTTGAGAAATGAAGTGACTTCTTCAAGGTCATAGAGAATGACTCATTCACTTCTTACTGAAACCAAGCCTGGGTTTAGATTGACACAAATGGAGTACAAGTCTCATAAACTCAGAGTCAAAACTAGCATGGACCTAAGAAACTGCCTTGTTCAACTCTTTAATTTTAGAGAAGAGGAAACAGAAACCTAGAATTAAGGTAACAGGTAACAGATCCCAGTTCTTTGGAATCTTTTTCAGTTAACAAACATTTATTTCCTGTTTCTCACAGCACTGATAAGAAACAAAACCTTTGTAACCAATATGCTTAGTCAAGCAAAACAAATTCCAACACTGGTTGTGAGTGTGTATGTGTGTATTTCATTCTATTCTAAAGTCCATCATTTCTCTACCAGGATGTGGTAGCATGTTTCCTTATGGGGCCCTTGGAATCACTGTTGGTCATTGCAATATTCAAAATCCTAAACTCTTTCAAATTTATTTGTCTTTCTAAAGTCATTGTTACCATGTAAGCTGTTCTCCTGGTTCTGCTCACTTTGCTTTCTGTCAATTTATACAAATATTCCCAGGCAGAACCTAGTTCTCTTGATCCAAGTCCAAATCTCTTTCATACAGAATGTCAGATTTTGGCCTTTTAGGGGAACAGAGATACCAGGCCTTCCAGAGCAATGGCTCTTGGTCTCATGATGAAGGATGAATAAGTGATCATGGAAGTGGCACCCTAGGTCCCAAATTTTCACAGCCCTTCCTACCCCCAGGAAAGTTTTGAACATTAGGAGGATAAAATGTAAATATCCTTCTGTAAAGCCATGTGTGAGCAGCTTTCCAGAGGACTGCTGCTGTGATCATATAGTATATTGAACTCTTTATTTATTCAGCAGTGAACTGGAGTGAAACATTCACAGAAACCAAAGTACAGCATTCTCAATGATATAACATAACAACTTATCCCTAAAGTGGCCACATAGTTTTAAACAAAAGATATCATTCAGGATACAAAGTACACATGTCTCCCACCCCTGGGTCACATTGTCTTAATATCTCAGTCAGAAAGTCTTTTTCTTCTTGATTGGAGACTAGCTTCTAATCATCCTTAATTTAATCATCCTAAGGGGTACTAGGTACAAAGTACAAAGTTCTCCCACCCCTACATCACAATAAATCATGATCTTGCGGGTCAGCACTAATTACCCAAGGAAGGTCTTTTCATCTTGACTTGTAGCTGGCTCCCAAATTCCAGGGTTCCTATTCAATGGTCCCAGTTTTCGCCTGAATTCACCCAACTGTCACCTGGATTCACAGGCAGGAAGCTCTCAAAGCCTTGTCCAGCTCCTCGTCCAGCTCCTCATCCAGTTCCCATTCTATATTGAAGCTCACATTGTTCAGTCCACTTCAAGTCCTTCGCTGTTTCTGTTTCTGGAAAGACAAAGCTTAATAGAGCCAAAACAACATTCATACATATTGCTGGCACCTGTCGTAACCTAACATCCCCTGTCTCCTCCCATTGCAGGTAAGTTCACTTAGGAGACCTGCCCAAACCCAACAAAGCCCACCTAAGCAACAAGCCTGCCGAGTAAATCTGCCCAAACCTGCTACCTGGAGCCCATAGTCCCCCTTTTTGGTTTAGTTCTTGAAATAGACTTGGGAACTTTCTAGTTGGGCAACAAACTGATTGCTGGGCAACAGGTCATTAGGCAATGAACTGATTGCCACCTTTTGGCTTCTGTATTTTCCCTGCTTGTATAGCAACTGACTAAGTTGTGGTTTCCCCTTGGTAACAGTTATGTTGTGCCTTTTGTCTATATAACCCCCAAGAATATGCATCTTGGGGCTGCTTGATTTGGGTTTTGTTTACTCCTAGCAGTTGCCAGCTTATTAAAATCCACTTAAAATGAATGATTATTTCACTTGCTCATTTCTTGGTACAACATTTTGGAGGCCCCAGTGAGATTGCAGTGTTTCATGTTGCTGTGGAGACCTCAGAACCTTGGACTTGGGGAAGGGAAAGGGTTGGCCCTGCCCTGACCCTGAGGGGAGCTGGCCCCTGAGGATGTCCCAGGGCCCCCAGGCTTGGGTACAGTTAGCCAAGTCCCTCCTTGAGTCTGATCCATTCCTTCATTTGGCTAATTGTGGAGCTCTGATCCTGTCCTGTAGAGGTAAGCTTTCTCTTAGTTCTCTATTCTGTCTTTGGGAGTACTCATTTGGTAGGGACAGAGTGGTGGCTAGATGCAGCTTAACACCTTCTCCCAAGTTCCTCCAAGATGTTGGGTGGAACTTTTGGGGCAAGTCATTTTGTTTGGATCTGTGCTGGTCTATGTGGCTTGCCATTTGGTTTCTCTTCACATCTGTTTTTGTTGTCTTGTGAATGTCCACCTGTCTTTCAATATCTGTCTGCTCTGCTCTATGTCTGTGTAAAAAAATCTGAGTTTACCATCTTGTAAGATTTAAAATGCAGCCAGTCAGAAAAGAAGAAAAACGGTGCCTGGGCTAGAAAGATTGATGGTCTCTCAAAGAAAGGTTGTTGGTGGAAAAACCAACAACAAAAAAATCTCTCTCTCTTTCCACTTCCTTGGACTCCGGCCAAGCTCAGGAGGTGGAAAGACAGATGGAAAAAGAGGAAGGGGAAACTTCTCCCCTAAGATTTATCTAAGAGAAAAGGGGTCACTTCACTGATCAAAGAGAAGCAGGTTTCAAACCTGTGCCTTGGTATAGGACTAGCATTTAACCATTTCCTGGGTCACAGAAAGAGAACTGTGCAATATCATTGGGAATAGAGATCTAGGCAATTAAATTCATTCTGGTTACCATTGAGCACTAAGATAAATTGGGAAAATGCATAAACCTGAAAGAGAAATAATACCTCAGAAATGAAACTGTGAGCTCTCCAATTCAGAAAAGAAGGGACTAGGTCCAGGGTGCCACTCACCTTGACTGAAAGGTTCAAAGCCCTCATTCTCAAAGAAGTTTTTAAAGGAGTGAACACCTGGTTCTTCCCAGACTAGAGCCACAGTGCCTTCTCTCTGTCATCCTGGCTATGACAGAGTGAAGGATACAGTAAAAGGTTAGAACCATTAACATCCTTCACCTTGTCATCCTGGCTCTGACCTAGCTAAGGCTGCAGTGAAAAGTTAGAAGAATACTAGGGAATTTGAATTGACCTCCCCAACATGGTGAAAGGAAAAAGGGGGGAGGCTCAGCAGCTACATCAGGGCCCCACTGGCAATAGCCATAAGTCCCTGGGCACCCTGAAGCCCACTCTTCCAGGTAAGAAAATGAACCTATCTTCTCAAAACCCTGAGTCCTTGCTCCCACACCACTGGAACCTGTAGTTTATCCCCCAAACCAGGCTCTACAACTGTGGGGAGATGAGAAAAGGAGATGGGGAAAATGAGATTGGAAGTCAACAAGGCTCTGCACTTGGTAAGATCAATAATATTTTGGTGTAACTTGGAAATGCAATTAATGTCATCTTACTGTTTGTGTTATTATTGTATTTCTACACTGTAGTAAAATTCTTTCATATTGTAAAACTTAAATGACTATTGTGAGCCAGAAACAGTATTAGATAAAGCAAGTTTTAATCTGTATTTTTGAAACTATAAGACAGTGGAAAAAATTTGTTTAAAACCAGTTATGTTATTTTATTAAGTCTTGCTAATACTGTCTTGAAGCTAAAACAAGCTAAAACAAAAAATGAGACCCTCCTGGCTCAGTTTCCCCATTGTCTTCCTTTGAAAAGGAATGTTTTCCACTTGGCTATTCCTGAGTCTGGCTTTGAGATGGAATTAAAGTGATTCTAATCTGAATTCAAACAGAGCTAAGGATGCTTTATCCTGTCATATCTGGCATATCCCTGCTTTTTCCTTTTATGACAAATTTCTCTAATTAGAGCAAGTGGTCAGTAAA
Source organism: Pseudochirops cupreus (assembly GCA_028627135.1). Taxonomy (NCBI): domain Eukaryota; kingdom Metazoa; phylum Chordata; class Mammalia; order Diprotodontia; family Pseudocheiridae; genus Pseudochirops; species Pseudochirops cupreus. Next base: position 301,178,409 of record CM053584.1, on the reverse strand, counting down.
TATATGAATATAATGCAGTTATGTGAAATTTTTCTGTTCTACACTGGCTTGTCATCTGCCTACCTGCATAGCCAAGTGAAAGGTCAAATTCCTGAAATAGAACATTTTTTCTGAATGATATGGGAACAATTAGACAAAGTGAAAAGAAGCTTGTGGAACAAAGGTACAAACACAAGTTAATCTTTATCCCATATACTAAGGCTGGAATACAACTGAGCTACTAAAGTGTGTGTTATATCTGAGCTATTCAGCCTAAAATGACAGCCTAAATAGTTTAGTACAAAGGTGCTTGGGCTAGTCAGCTGCCTGTTACTAGATATATCTGTCTTTCTCCTTATATCTTGGGCACTGCATATTGAAATTGCATGTCAGATTTATGTTTCTCAGATTACAGCCCAATTCACTTATAGTTGGCAGCATATAGTATACTCACCCATCATCCCCTGGATGTGATGTCAACTTCCTGCTTGGGACTCACTGAGACAAAGACAGTTCTACTCCCCTTTTCAGCCCAAAGAAACTACAGAAGCTAAGACCACCATCCTTTCTCTCAAATGAATTTGGGCCCCAGATCTTTGAGGGAGGGGGGAAAAATGGGATCCATTGGCCTCGCCCTCACTATAGGCCCTTGTTTGTTTTCAATCCCATATCAACAGTCAAACTTCTCCTTGTAAAGGAATCTAGGTCCATCACCCTGCTACCAGGCACCAATTGTGAGTCAAGAGTTTAACTCTTGACAAAAAGAAGTGGGGATTGTTGTAATCTAACATTCCTTATCTCCCCCCATTGTGGGTAAGTTGACCTAGGAGATCTGCCCAAACCCAACAAAACCCACCTAGGCAACAAACCTGCCAAGTAAACCTGCCCAAACCTGCTCCCTGGAACCCGTAGCCCCCCTTTTTGGTTTAGTTCTTGAAATAGACTTGGGAACTTTCTAGTTGGGCAACAAACTGATTGCTGGGCAACAGGTTGTTAGGCAATGAACTGATTGCTACCTTTTGGTTTCTTCTTTTTTTCCCCGCTTGCATAGCAACTGACTAAATTGTAGTTCCCCCTTGGTAAAAGTTATGTTGTGACTTTTGTCTATATAACCCCCAAGAATATGCATCTTGGGGCTACTTGATTTGGATTTTGTTTACTCCTTGCAGTTGCCGGCTTATTAAACTCCACTTAAAATGATTAATGGTCTTACTCTCTCATTTCTTCGTACAACACACCATCATCAATTCATTATCTGCTTGTGAAATCAACACAGACCCACAAACAAGGTCTGAGAAATAAACATGAGTTGACTTCTGTAAATAGATAACAAGAAAATCCTCTTTCAGGACTTCTGAACCAGCAGTAATGTCCCAGAGCTTCTGTACAAAGTATCATAAACACAAATCAACATAGGTAGAACAGACAGAGTGCCAGTCACCACAAGTGCTCTCCTCAGTTCTGCTGAGTCCCAGCTTGTGCCCTCCTTTTATATGGTGGTTCTCCTTCCTGTCCCACACTTCCTGTTGCATCAGAAAGTTCCTCCCACCTTCAAATCACAAGGCAGGGCTCAAACAAGGTGCTAAATACTTAAATAACTGAAACAAGTCTCTAAGTACTTTTTTGCTTGCCATTATACCTTCTCCCAGAGCAAACTCTGCTAAGAGCTGCAGAGAACTCCTAAACTTGTGGAAGATTTCTTCTTGTATTTCTGAACTTTATTAACAAGGCGGTCTTCATTTGTAAAATAAGAATCTAATACTTGGATAATTGCAATTACTTGTCTCTGTAGTAAGTGGGAGAGCAAGTATTTGATCCTTTGGATCCAAATTTAGAGATCTTTTCTCTATATCCCACTTCCACCATTTCTTCTACATTGTCAATTCTCATAACTGTCTTCTTAAATTCTTCCTTTAGAGCTCTGCTGTCATAGGTTTAAATAAAAGTCTCCTTGTATGATTCTTAATCTATGCTGGACACTTCTGTGACATGTTTGTAACAAAATGGCAAATATGGTTTCTTGTCTACTGCAATGACGCCATAATGGAATGTCAGATAAAGTGTTACAGAAATATTTGGACATTATAGACAATGCGAAATACAAGCATTCCCATGATGTTCCTCTTAAGGCCTTGTAATGGCAAGCAAAGGAAAGTAGTTAACACCTTGTTTCTGCTATTGAATGAACACCTTGTTCCAGCTATTTAATTGACACAGAAGTAGTTAACACCTTGTTTCAGTTCATGACTGTCTCAAGTATAAAGATCCAGAACTTGTGAATTCCACAAGTTGTGAACCCTAGAACTTGTGAACTCCTGCAACAGGAAGGGGAGGAGCAAATGACCATATATAAGAAGAGGCCCAGGCTAGAGACAGCAGAACTGAGAAGGGAACTCTTGTGGTGGAGAAGGAAAAAACTTGTGGTATCCTGTAATGCCCTGCATGAGCAGCTTCCCAAAAGAATGCTACTGTGAACAGCTTTAAAGGTTTGGATTACACAGTAAAGTGAATACTCCATTTATTCCATTAAAAATCAAGGCAAACATTCATAACAAATCACAATATAATATCTACATTACGTCTTATCACAGAAAATCACAATATAGTGTTCACAACAGCCCAACATTAGAATGGCCACATAGTTTTCACTACAGTGGCCACAATATTTAGAAAAAAGAGCAAAAGAATAATCATCTGGTGTCCCTAAGGAGGTTTGCCTCCTTACTTAGTCATTCAGTCATCTCAAAATACAATAGTCTTCCACTCATGGAGCAACTAGGGTAACTTAATCAGTCACTTATCTAGCAGTCAGTTACTAAGTATTATTAATCACTAAATACAATCATTAGAAAATTACACAAACCCTCCCCCCTTAAGTCTCTAGTAAACTTTGATTTCATCACAGCATTCAATATCCAAGGAGAGGCCTTTTCTTCGTCTTGACTAGGGGTAGTCTCTCAGATTCCTTGGATCCCCTTCCATGGTCCCAGCTTCTACCTGAATCCACCAAACAGTCACCTGGATTCAGAAGCAGGCAGCTCCCAGGCTCTCATCCAATCCTCTGGGCAGTTCTTGTTACACACTGAAGTTCACAGGGTCCAGCACATCTCAAAACCTTCACCACTTCTGTTGCTGGGAACTCAAGGATCAACCAAGCCACAAACAGTCTTTTCCTGGTCATGTTTCTTCAGTCCTCCAGCAGTTCAGCTGGCCCTAGGACCCAGAAGAGTTCTCGACCTTCCAGGGGGTCTTCACCATATTCTGATCTCATAGAAAACTCCAACCCAATTCTCAGTTCAGCAACCCAACTCCCAGATTCTGGGACAATTCTGCTCCCTCCACCAGGAGCCACCAGGAGGAAAATTCTTGATTCTCTTTCTCTGTCCCTGGAACTCTTCTTATACACACACACACACACACACACACACACACACACACACATACTGGCTTCCTATCTCAGCCAACTCCCTCCTGCCATGTCAGTAACAGGAGACGAGAGTTCTTTCAAGAGGTACTTAGACCTAAGTTACTAAGGGCTAAGTATCTGCTAAATTAATTACTGTTACATATCCTGGCACTCTATGTTTGTCTGTTCTGTTTGCATTGGTGTTTGTTTGTGATACTTTCTACAGAAGCCCTGGGACCTTACTGAAAGCCCTGAAAGGGGATTTTCTTGTTTTCTGTTTACAGAAGTCCTGGAGGAGGGTTTTGGAGGTCCTGGGACTATACTGATTTTATGTGTTGAGTTCTCAGACCTTGTTTGTGGGTCTGTGTTGATTTCACAGGCAGATAGTGAATTGATGATGGTGCTGGCAATGTGCATGAATGTTGTTTTGGCTCCGCTAAGCTTTGTCTTCCCAGAAACAGGAACTGTGAAGAACTTGAGGTGGACTGAACACTGTGAGCTTCACTATGGAATGGGAATTGGACAAGGAACTGGACAAAGAACTGGACAAGGAGGTGCACAAGGAACTGAGAGCTGTCCACCTTTGAACTCAGATGACAATTTCAGGGAGGAGCAAGGACCGTGGAAGCTGAGAGCCAGTCTTGAGTTGTTGTATCCAAACTCAAATCCCAGATCATCACACACCACCTGATTTGTGGTCCACCATTAAGCCCCTTTTATATTTCTATTCTACATTTTGTCATAACTTGAAACCTGCTTAAGGCATGACTAGGTATATTGCTCAAGGCATAGTTCCCTGACCTCTCCTTCCCTAATCAGCATTTTATATATTCTCCTTAAATTATTATAGTGTATGATGTTTATTATGGTGCAAGGATCTTATCTAGGGACCACCCTGTCCTGTCCCACTGACCAAGCAGGGCCCCCACCTTCTTTGCCCAGAACATGACCCTAGCCTGTTCTGGGGAATTCCAGCCCTCTTTACCCCCATGACCCTTCACCCTGCTCTGGAAAGAGCTGACAATGGCCCTCCACCCTGTGCCCTCCACCCTGTTCTAGGAGGGACCCCCACGACACAGGAAGGTTGCACCCTTGTACCCTTGCACCATATTTCCAAATCAGCCCTGAGCTATAGATCTAACCAATGGCTGGTTTTTGCTTCTGTACATCATGGCTTCTGCTAGCCCCCCTCCCTGATTGTGGTTTGGGTCTATATAATCAAGTCTGTACCCCCCAGAAAATCATTGCCTGATTTGAGTTTACACTCCAGGTGGTCTCATGCTTGATCAATAAATCCACACCTAAATTTATCTTGAACCCAGGTCTCAGCTTGCTCTTATTCTCTGCACAACAGAGTCAAGATGAAAAGACCTCTCCTTGGGTATTTAATACATACGGAGAAGATTATGATTTACTTTGACCTTTGTACTCTATATCTTGTACTGTTCAGGATGATTGAATTAAGGATGATTGGAAAATAATCTCAAATTAAGAAGAAAGACGACTTTTTGGCTGAGAGATTAAGACAATGTGACCTAGGGGGTGGAGAACTTTGACCTTTATACTTTGTGTCTATTAAGGAGGCTTGCCTCCTTAAGGATGATTGAGTTAACTACTTACTAAATGATTGAATTACTAAATGAATGTGCTTTGCTTAAAGCTAGGTGACCACTTTGGTGAAAACTATGTGGCCACTTAAATGCTAACTTGTTATGTTATAACATTGTGAACACTACTTTGATTTCTGTGAATATTTTGTCTTAGTTTGTTACTGAATAAATAGAGAGCTCACTATACTGTGTAATCAGAACCTTGAAGCTGTTCACAGAAGCAGTCCTCTGGAAAGCTGCTCGTGCTTGGCTTTATATAGGCCTCACACCTCTCATCAGAAACATAAGATTCTCTATTTCTCTCTAGATTTTGCTCACTCTTCCAACTTGCTTTATGATCACAGGTCTGAGTTTCCAGAGATAGATCATCACCTGTGGTATTTACTATCTATGAGGGTCTTAAAGGGGTCCCTGTAAAGGATACTTCCCCTACTTACCACTCTAGTTTTTGAGCCTCAATCCAATGTGTTTTCTATCTATACTAATAGCCAGTCACAATAATTACACTTTTCAATCTTAAACATAATAATTTACTTAATAATAAGGCAAAAGGAGTATTATAGGTACTAATATATTGAAATGAACACAAGTAATAAAATATACCACAATGCATGTATATACCCCAACAACACTTTCCAATCAATGCACTCAATGTTATGATGAAGAATGGACATACACTTAAAGGAACTTGGCAGGGAAACACATGAGGAAGGAAAATTCAGGTGCTTAGCATGACCCTCAACTCTACACTGTAAGCTAACAGGTCTCTAATTTCATTGGTGCCCTTGAAAGTCTTTCTTTGTAATCATTATTCTCTAGTTTTTAATGAATAAAATATATTTCTCTGGATTTTTGTAACATTAAATTGTTACCATGCAAATGAGGTAAAACTCCAGCTTGTTAACAAATTCTGAGTCCTTGCTTCAACATTATAAATTATTTTGTCTCAAAAATTGGCCAAAAATCCACCTGAAATCTGTTACTTCATATACATATTTCAGTAATTTATGTTAAAATGAAGTTCTTTTTCCACTTGTGCTATGTACCAAATGTTTGTGTATAACATATCTTACATCCTTTGACAATAAAAATACAATGTCTCAAATGTCTTAGTGCATTTTTAAGCTACTGGGAGTCCTATATATATCATTTTATTCACTCAAAATACCTTTATTGCCCTCTTCATCATCATCTGTTCATTAGGAAAATGGCCTTAAAGTGACAGTGTGCCTTACATGCTCAGGATTTCTTCTAGAAGTGCTATTGTTATTACATACTAAGTCTTCCTTTCTTCTATTTCTTGAAGAGTACCCTCAATAAAAATGTAAAATATTATCATAAAGATTTTGGAGAGATGAATAGGAACATGGGCTAGGAGTTGCTGGTTCGTTCCTTCTTGTGATATATATTTTTTTGCTCCATAACTTTATTCTTTGAATTTGGGCCTCTTAAATTAAAAAAAACCAACCAAATAAACCAACAACATCTGCTTCTTTCTTCAATCTTTTATTATTTATAGGAAATCAAACAAGATGACCCATGCGAGTAGAGTAGATAATGTTAGTGTTAGATGGAACATAAGATATCTCATAGCCCATTCCTTTCATTTTATAGGTAAGAAAACACAGGTCTAGAGAGATGAAATAATTTTCTTCAAGGTCACACATGTGATTAATGGTAGATCCCAGGTCAGAACCTAGATCTTTTAACTTTGGGCCCAAGTTTATAAGCTATAGTATGTTATATTTAGTTAAAAATCTGAGGACAAAAATATTTACAAATGCTTACAATTGGAAACTGTGGCAAGTTTTACATGATTCTATAGCATTTATTCAAAAATTCAATCAAATTATGTAAGCTGGTTATTGGTTATGGTAGGAAGAGTACATAAATTCATTGCATGTAGGGATTGTTTAATTCTTTGTATTTATTTTGTAAGTTCATATTTTGTAGCAATTCTTAACTGCCTGACACATAGTAGGTAATTAAAAATATTTGATTGATTCATTGGGGAGCCTCAATTCCTTAATTAACAAACCTAGATACTCAAGGGCCAAATTGCTAAAGAAAAATACTTTTTGTTGAGCAGTCTATCGGTGACAAAAAATTTAACTGCAGCAAAGCCTCTTTCTTTGGGTTTCTTTTCCATAACAAGAAACAGAATCTTCCTCACCAACCAACTGGAGTCATAAAATCAGAGTAACAGTATCTCAGAGTGGGAACGTCTTTTAGATCTCAGTTAACCAATACTTTGAAACAGTGATACTTCCTACAATGTCACTGTCAGATGTTTAGGCAGATTTCATGTGAAGGCTTATAGTAATGGGGATTTCTAGAAGTGTCCCATTCCATTTTTAGATAGCTAAAATTTATATGAACTTTAAAAATATTGAATTAACATACATTGTTCTATTTTTTTCCTTCTTGGATCAACTAAAACAAATCTTTCTTTCACATAACAGCCTTTGGTATAAAATTTTCTTGGGATATTGTTTGCTCTGGAAAAATGTTTTAAGAAGAAAGAAAAAGCATACAATCTCTTGTATGTAGTAATAACATGTCTAAGCAATACTATCAGTCTCTCCAACTAGTTTAGTTTTCCTTAGAGGTTAAAGGGTCTGTGATACTTTTTTCTTCCATTGTAGCATTTGTCAGAACTTATCAAGAAATTCAATCTTGTGAACTCTACTGATAAGTACTAATTCCTCTAGAAGAATAATCCTCAAATATTTTCCTGTCTCACCATCACAGATTTGTGTACTCTCTCTGTAAACAAAAACAAAACCCAAAACAAATACATGACAACACCTTGACATATGCTACTGAGGAGAAAGCGTTTTGAGAATTTTTTTTTTTTACTTTCCCTAGAAGTACTAAGTTGAAGAGGGAGAAGAGAGGGAACATTAAAGGAATTATATCATCGGAAGAGGGAGAAGATGACTTGATTGTGGATGAGAATGTGGAGAGAAGAGGTGGTGTTTCATATCTTCAATCCTTCTTGGGACTGCTGGTTGTTGTCCTGTACTCAAGGAAAGAAACAGAAAGGCAGAAGAAAGCAGCTAAAGATCAGGTACAGTTTCAAGTCCATCTAGGCAAGAATATATCTCACTTAGGCTCTTGCTGGTGGAAGAAGGGAGAAAAATCTCCCTCCCCCAATTTCTGCAAGTCCAAGAGAAAGAGTAAATTATATGAGCCCATAAACAGAAGAGGAGAAATTATTTCTCCTCACCTTCTTTTATATACACGAGAGGGGTGGTTAGGGAGATTCCTTGACAAGAATTTATACCTCTGATTCTCAATATCCAATTATCTTTATTGTAGCTCTAGTCACTTGGGATCAATCTTGAGCTTTCTGGTCAGCCTAGAAAAGTGCATGTCTTTCAGCAAGGAGTCAGAGAACAGGTATATCTCTGTGGGAGATGCCTCAAGCAAATTGGAGGTTTATGGTATCACCCTTGCTATACGTTCAGTGTTAAAACTTCAAATCTAGAACAGAAAACCATGCTTGCAATCATATTCTTTCCTTGTAGCTCCAAATCAAGTTGTTATTCTACTTTGATTTTCTCCATTTAAAAGAATGTATGACATGCAGGTTTGCTCACCTTGACAAGGAACTAAAAAAAATACCTTTCCTTGAAATCTTCATTTTAATGTGATGGCATTTTTTTTTGTATTAAAATATCTCTGTGTTAAGAACAACTTGATGTTCTCTCATTATTACTTCATCATGAAAAGCCATAATCCTAAGTGACACTAAACAATAGCCTCACTGAGAAGCAATGATATCAGTAAGTATTATCTCCTGATGTGAGAGAGCAAAAGGCAGTGTTAAAAACAAAACAAAACCCATTTTTATTGGCTGATTTACATTATATTCAGAAAGCCATAATTATCCAACTTAAGCCAGCACATTTCTTTGGTTCATAACATTTTAGTCAATTGACTATTCAAGTGAGAGAGCTATTACTAAATATGTATATTGAAAAAAGAGGAAACCAGTAGTTTGCAAAAAGAAATTAGTAATCAAAATGACAGAGTGGAAATCTATTTGTGTGCTGCTCATTCAAACATTTCTGTGACAACTTTTCCACAATTTATGGAGGAATTTAATTCTTAAATATTCTCATAGTGATAGACTGGAGCAAATATAACACCCATATTTATTGTAAGGAAAACTTTCAGTTATATACTCATATAGAAGAAAGTCCTTTACAATTTGGCTCCTACTTACCTTTGTAAACCAATTAGATATTAATCCCTTTATTGAATTCCATAGCTCAGCCAAATTTGCCTCAGGGTTGTAGTTCTAGAACAGAAATGAACCTTATCAAACTCCCTTACTTTACAGACGTGGAAACTGAGGACCAAAGAGAAAAAGTGAATTGCCCAAAGTTACATGGTAAGAATCAGAGGCAGGATTTGAATCTAGATTGTCTGACTCCAAAGACAGTGTTCTTTCCAGTATAACATAGTATCTTGATCTTCCCTGCATATAACATTTCATTATTTAGCTGTTCTCCATGCTTAAAATGTGCACATTCTTCATTTCCACCTCTTGGAATCTTTACCTTCCTTCAAATCTTAACTTAGATGCCACCTCCTAGGTGAGACCTTTCTCAGTCCTCCCAGCTGCTAGTACTTTCCTCTTATGTTGAATTATATATATGTTCTTGCTGTTCAATTGTTTCAGTCATGTCTGTCTCTTTGTGACCTCATTTGGAGTTCTTTTGGCAAAGATATAGAGACTGGTTTGCCATTTCCTTCTCAAGCTCATTTTACAGATGAGAAACTAAGGCAAACTGGGTTAAGTGAATTGCCAAGGATCACACAGCTAGCACACATCTAGTAAGTGTCTGAGACCAGATTTGAAATCGTGAAAATGTCTTCCTGATTCTGGGTCCAGTGCTTTATCCACTGTGTCACATTATGTATATGTGTGAATGTATATTTTGTCTTATGAAAAGAAAAATAAAGAGACAAAGCATGGTGTAATAGATAGAAAACAGGTCTAAAGTCCAGGAATGCCTGGATTCAAGTCCTACATCTGAACATATGAATTATGTGACCTTGGGCAAGTAATTTAACCTCTCAGTGCCCTAGGTGACTTCTTTTTTTAAAATAGTATTTTATTTTTTCCAATTATGTATAAGGATGATTTTTTAACATTCATTTTTAAAAGTTAGTTCTAAATTTTCTCCCTCCTTCTGTCCCCTGCCCCATCCTTAAAATAATAAACAATATGATATAGGTTATATATGTAAGATCATGTAAAACATACTTCCATATTAATCATATTATAAAAGAAGAAACAGATTGAAAAGGAAAAAAAAAACAGAAAAAATCCCCAAAAGCAATGGATATAGTATGTTTCAATCTTCATTCAGAGTCCATCTATCTGGATATGGATAGCATTTTCCATCATGAGTCCTTTGGAATTGTCTTGGATCATTGTGTTTTTGAGAACAGCTAAGACACTCACAATTGATCATCAAATAAGGTTGCTGCTACTATGTGCAGTGTTCTCTTGGTTCTGCTTACTTCACTTTGCATCAATTCATATAAGTCTTGCCAAGTTTTTCTGAAATCCTCATGCTCTTCATTTCTTACAGCACAATAGTATTCCATTACTTTTATATGTCACAACTTGTTCAGCCATTCCCCAATTGATGGAAATCTCTTCAATTTGCAATTCTTTGCTGCCACAAAAAGATGTTATAAATATTTTTGTATGTGTGGGTCCTTTTCTCATTTGTATGATCTCTTTGGGATTGATGGTATTGTTGAACCAAAGAGTATTAGAATGGTTGGATCAGTTCATAATTCCATAAACAATGCATTAGTATCACAATTTTCCTAATTCTCTCCAATATTTGTCATTTTAATTTTCTGTCATATTAGCTGTCATGGGCTGCTCAGTGTCCAGCACTAAGCATGATCAGAGATGTGAATAAGAAATGACCAGGTCATGTGGGTAGTTCAAGGAAGAACCATGAACTCCATTTAATAATTCTTTGAAGGAGGTTTTTAAAGATCCAAAAGACAAAGATTCAAGCATTCTCATCAATAAGCTTAGTTTGTCACATACTGCAGTATTATTGTCATTATCATAATCTTATCATTATAATAGTCAGTCACATCCTGGAAGCAGCTCAGGTAAGATCAAGCTTTGTAATTCTAGGCGCCAAAAAGTCTTGGGAAAAGCCAGAAAGTCTTTGGAAAGTCAGTCAGCCTTTTGTCAAATGCAATAAACATCTCTGAGAGCAGGCTTCCAAGCCTGAGGCCAAACCCACAGTCTCAAAGACATCTGCATAGAAACTGATGGATATCTACATAACAACTGACCCTTGAGAATCAAGTATTTTGGCTTTCTACAATTAGCCACTCTGATAGGCACACATGAGGTGGTACCTCAGAGTTATTTTAATTTGCCTTTCTCTAATCAATAGTGATTTAGAGCATTTTTTCCTAATTCTTTATTTGAAAACTGTGTGTTAATATCCTTTGACTATCAATTGAGGAATGACTTGTACACTTATAAATTTGACTCAGTTCTCTGAAAATTTGAGAAATGAGGCCTTTATCAGAGACACCTGTAAAAATTATTTCCTAGCTTTCTATTTTCCTTCTAATCTAGGTTGAATTCAATTTTGTTTGTGCAAAATCTTGTAAATTTAATACAATAAAAATAATCCATTTTACATCTCATAATGCTCTCTGTCTCTTGTTTGGTCAAAAATTCTTCCCTTTTCCATAGATCTGACCCATAAAGTATATCTTGTTCTCCTAATTTTCTTATGGTAATACCTTTTATGTATAAATTATGTACCTATTTTGATCTTATCTTGGAAAAGGGTATAAGATGTTGGTCTATACCTAGTTTCTGCTATTTTCTGATTTTCCCAGCAGTTTTTTTCAAATAGTGAGTTCTTATCCCCAAAGCTGGGGTCTTTGAGTTTATCAAACATTCAATTATTATGATCATTTACTACTGAGTTTTGTATACTTAATCTATTTTACTGATCTACTACTCTATTTCTTACCCAGTACCACATAATTTTGACGGTTAATGTTTTATACTGTAGTTTGAGATCTGACATGGCTAGGCCACCTTCCTGTGCATGTTTTTCATTAATTCCCTTGATAGTCTTGACTGTTTTTTCTTCCAAATTAACGCTATTATTAAATTTTTCTATCTCTATAAAATAGTTTTTGATAATCTGATTGATATGGAACTGAATAAGTAAATTAATTTAGATAGAATTGTCACTTTTATCATATTAGCTGTGATTGCCCATGAGCAATTGATAGTTTTACAATTGTTTAGATCTGACTTCATTTGTGTGAAAGATGTTTTGTGATTGTGTTCATATAGTTCCTGGGTTTTCCTCTCCATATAGACTCCCAAGTATTTTATATTGTCTACAGTTATTTAAAATGGAATTTCTCCTTCTACCTCTTGCTGCTGGGTTTTGTTTGTTATAGATAGAAATGCTGGTGATTTATGTGGGTTTATTATAAATTCTGCAACTTTGCTGAAGTTGTTAATTATTTCAAGTAGTTTTTTAGTTGATTCTCTAAGTATGCCATATTTCTGCAAACAGTGGTAGTTTTGTTTCCTCATTGCCTACTCTAATTTCTTCAATTTCTTTTTCTACTCTTATTACTGTAGCTAACGTTTCTAATTGAATAATAGTGGTGATAATGGGCATCTTTGCTTCACCACCACTACCATCTTATTGGGAAGGTTTCTAGCTTACCCCCTTTGCAGATAATGCTTACTGATGTTTTAGACCGATACTATTTATCGTTTTAAGGGAAGCTCCATTTACTCCTATTTTTTAGTAGCAATGAGTGTTGTTTTTTGTCAAAAAACTTTTTCTGTATTTATTGAGATAATCATATGATTTCTGTTTATTTTGTAATTGACATGGTCAATTGTGCTGATAGTTTTACTAATATTGAACCAGCTCTACATCATAGTGTATGATCCTGGTGAAATATTGCTATATTCTACTTATTAGTATTATATTTATAATTTTCACATTTATATTCATAAGGGAAATTAGTTTTCTTTCTCTGTTTCGGCTCTTCCTGGTTTGGGTATCAGCCCTATGTTTGTGTCATAAAAGGAATTTGGTAGGATTCCACCTGTTTTCCCAAATAGTTTATATAGCATCGTAATTAATTTTTTTTCTAAATGTTTGGTAGAATTCCCTAGGCAACTTCTTAAAACTTTAAATTACAGACAAGATACCAATCTGCATTGGTAGTGGGAAGTTCCTCATCTATGAGTTCCCTGTATTTATTAGTCAAATCATGGATCAATGTCATATCCTTATTATTTGTATCTATATAGATAGTGTTGAGGAACCATTGCTGGGCCCAGAGGAACTTGAGTATTTTCCCGTCCCTGTTCTGAACTGCATCATGCGGTATGGTTCAATTTCAGACATTAATTACCTAGATTGTTATTAGAGGGATTGGACTCATCTTATACCCCTTAGTTTATCAAATCCTTAAACCCCAAAACACTAGGGGAAAACGATGTTTTATGGCTTATGACTAGATCTCTCTAATAAAGTGGTTCTCAACCTTCCTGATGCCACGACCCTTTAATACAGTTCCTCATGTTGTGGTAACCCCTGACCATAAAATTATTTTCATTGCTACTTCATAACTGTAATTTTGCTACTGTTATGAATCTATCTGATATGCAGGATGTATTTTCATTGTTACAAATTCAACATAACTCACAGGTTGAGAACTGCTGCTCTAATAGTTTATTAAAAGAGGCAATCAATATACATATATAAATATATATATATATATATATATATATATCAATGTTTATGCACACATATATGTATATATATATATAGTTGTTATCTTTCAGTCATTTTAGTGGTGTCTGACTTTGTGATTCCATTTGTGATTTTCTTGGCAAAGACACTGGAATGACTTGCCATTTCCTTCTCCGGCTCATTTCATAGATAAGGAAATGAAGCAAACAAGGTTAAGTGACTTGCCTAGGGTCACACAGCTAGTAAGTGTCTGAAGTCAGATTTGAACTCAGGAAGATGAGTATTCCTGATTTCAAGCCTGGCACTCTATCCACTGTACCACCTAGCTGTATGTATGTATGTATGTATGTATGTAAGTGTGTATGTGTACGTATATATCAGTGTGTACATATGTATATGTATATATATACATGCATATGTATGCACATAAATTTATGCACACACACACACGTGTATGCGTGTGTGTGTGTGTGTGTGTGTGTGTGTGTGTGTGTGTGTGTGTTTGTGTGTATCTCAGGTCGGGGAGAGGCAATATATTCCTACAAAGAATGGGCAGCCAGAAAAAAGAATGGAAAAAAGAATGCTGAACTAAAGATACACAGGCATGTATAAACACCACAAATTAAAACAAGATTCAGTAACTTACAACTGGTAATTCAGTCTGCTGGGATGTTGATACCTTATGCCATTAGAACCCAAAACAGTTTGAAGTATTGTTAATTAAGAATTTTACATTTTTACTTTGACTCAGCACTGTCTATTAGGAGTTTGAGAACCAATTGGAATTCTGGAATTTTTAGCTAGAATGTATAAGCTTTATGTTTGAAACAGTCATTTTGTTGTAGATGACCATCCTTTCTATAAGTTCTGGAATAGTTTTAGGAACTCTCTTCCCTCCCACTTTCTCTAGTCCCCACCTCTAGTTTCTGATGGAACTTCTAGACTACTTGAAATCATGAGGCCACCTTTAATCCTGAACACATCCATCCCAGTTATTCATTTTCCTGAGACTGGGGGAAAAAACCAACAAAATGAAACAAAAACAGAATAAAAAGCAAAGGCAGCCAGGAGCACAGTCAGAAAGCTTACTTATTTGCAGTCTCCTAAACTAGCTATTATAGGGTTGAACTGGAATTACCTGCCACCTGGATAGTTGGAGTCAAGAGATAGTTGTCATCATGTCCTTGGAGTCACAAGAATTTTCCAGAGGTTATCTAATCATATGCTTCCTAGGATGGGCCAATAGACAAATTTAGCTTCTGCTATGTTTACATATGTTGATACTGGCTTATATTACTGGAATCTAACTTCCTTGAGGGCAGGGACAATTTCATCTTTGTTTTTGAATTGCTTAAACCAGGACTGCACAGTATCTGAAATCCTCTGGTTGGCCATAAGTGGCTTATGTTGTGTAGGCTTCTCCTGAGGGAACTTCACATGGTTAGTTTTTCTGAGGGATTTTCATTTTTTCTGGCTGCCCAAAATCCTTTAGTAGGCTGCAAGTGGTGCACGATGTTTTTCAGGCCTGCCTGAAATCTTTGTGCTTAGCATATAAGTAATTTAATAAATGGCTTTTGACTGATTGACTTGGATAGCAATTGGATATATAGGCCCAGGAAGAGAGATCAAACATGACTTCCAGGTTATGAACATGTAGAAATGTAGAAATGATCACATAGATTGACAGAAATGTAGAATTCAGGTTGAGGGAGCTAGTTTTCAAAAAATGATGCATTATTTAATATTTGTTCAGGTAAAGTGATGTTAAGCCATAAAGTGGAAATATCTGAGAGGTAATCAGGAATACAGAGATCTGGAGAAAAGTCAAAACTGGAGATATAAGGCATCTAGTGAAATCATAAGACAGGATGAAATCTATGTGTAAGGACATATATATATATATATATATATATGCATATATATGTATATGTATATAAAAGAACAAGCAGCAGTAGAGAGGAAAGTGTAGAGGTAATGTTCCAAACTCTAATATCTACTTGTGGCATTTCAAAGAATAGGATACATAGGTAGAGAAAGATTCTTTTGTTCTGGAAGGATTTATGAGGTTTCAACAATGATACATCATAGATGTCTGGTCTGTTCTGTTGCTTATCAAGCCAGTCCTGTTTATAACAGAAATTACTAGGAGAAAGAACAGTCAGGAGGAAAATGGTTATTATCCTTTTTCCTGCTGACACTTTCAGAGTGCTGTTTAATTTCCTGGAATCAAAGGGACTCTAAAATCTCATCTAGTCATTGAACTTGCCTCTAAGCAACACTGCAGTAAAATAGCTCACTTAAAACCACCACCACCAACAAGAACAACAACAAAACCTAGATTGTTTTCAGAGACAAGTAGAAGAGCCATAGAGGGCAGAAAGTTGGAGGGTATAGGTGATGGCCCCCTTCCCTATAGAGTATCAGACAGTACAATAATCATCATATGTACCCTTCCTAAACTTTAGGATAAATATAAAACCAGATTTCTTTTTAAAAACAGAGATTTATTAGAATAAATTGTTGAGCAATTCAATTTTCCAAATGAATACAATATTTTTCTGTGTGTCTTGTTACAATTATTTTAATTGAATTATTTATAGGAGATTGAAATTAGAAAGTTAATGTTTTCTGTTCTTTAAGGATTATTTTATGGTATAATTCATAATCATGTAATTATTTCCCTTTAGGTTAGAGCTCTCTACATTAGAGCATGTACACTTAACTTTTGGTAAATGATCATGAGTGGAAAATGAATCTGTTCTTACATCCTTGCAATAAAAATTGCTATTTCAAATTTCTATAGAAAGCAGAACTAAGCCCTTAGATACAAACTTACAGTAAATCATCTTCCAATATCAGGCATTAAAATTTGACGTTGTGAAGGATTCACCTATAACCTTTCTCCGTGACTCCAGTATTTTTGGCCTTGCTTTAGTATGGAGTAGGACTTGCTCGTAGGTCTGTATTCACTGAATACTTTTGAGAGCCAATATGTCATAGAGGAGAGAGTGATGGGCTTGGAGTTAGGAAGACTTAGATTTAAATTCCTTCTATGACACTTAATACAACAATAATGAGCTATATAAATGTTTTATATTTTATTTTTATGTAATAGTAATAATTGGCTAACATTTATATGCTGCCTACTTCATTAAGTGATTTACAAATATCTTATTTGATCCTCTCAACAGCCCTGAGAGGTAAGGTATTATTTTGTACCTACCTATTAATAGGTGACCCTATTTTGCACTTGAGGAAACTGAGGCAGATAGGTTAAGTGACTTGCCCAGGGTCACACAAATAGTAAGCATATGAGACTGGGTTAGAATTAGGGTTTTCCTGACTTGAGCATTCTACCAAACTGAAGATCTACACAGCCATTGTGCTGACCTCATTGTCGTATGCCTGTGAAACCTGGACAGTCTACCAGTGCCACACCAACCAATTTCTGTATGAACATGACAAGTCACTAAATCTCTGTGCTTCAATTACTTCATCTGTTCTAAAATGGAGGCAATATTAGCTCTCGTACCTATCTCACAGGGTTGTTGTGAGGCTGAGATGAAATAATATTTTGGAGTGTCTTACAGCCTTTTAAGAATTATAGAGGGGTGGCTAGGTGGCATAGTGAATAGAGTGCCAGCCCTGAAGTCAGGAGGACCTGAGTTCAATTCTGGCCCCAGACACTTAACACAAAAAAACCAGCCATGTGACCTTGGGCAAGTAACTTAACCCCCATTGCCCTACTATCCCCCCCGCCAAAAAAAATTATAGAAATATGAAATACCATTAAAGATATAACTACAGAGTCTGCCTGAGATCTTTTGAGAATAGGTGTCCTCTAGGGAAGACCTGCACGACTTGGCAGTAGGTAGGGGCTGAAATTAAAATAGGTTAAACTTTTTCAGGTTGCAGATAGGTTTTTAGTGGCTCACATTCCAAATAAAGGTGACTAGAGACATACTGATGATGGTTTGTTGCTGTGGGTCACATGACAAACAGTAAAGAGCATGTAGTAGGCCGCCCAGTGAGCTGTGTATTGTACAGGCCTGTTCTAGAGGCTTTGTCCTCAAAATGCATACCAGGCAGAAGACATTCAGGAGATAGTAAAAAAGTAAAGGTTGAATTGAAGGCTAGAAGATATAGGAAGACCACAGCCAGGGAGGGGTGAAGTGAATGCTACATCAGGATTTATACATGCCAGATATTACATAACAAGGCTAAGAACACATCCTGTGAGGGGATGTGAGGTATAGTGGGTTGAATGATCAGTCCTGAATCAGGAAGTCCTAGGTTCAAGGCTTGCTTCTGATACTTAGTAGCTATGGGACTCTTGGCAACTCACTTAACTTCTACGTGGCCCTAGCACTTCTTCATGAGTCATATGCTTAGTTTTACACAGATTACTGTCTTCCTTATCAAGCAACATGCATTTCTTAGGTACCTTCTATGTATCAGGCACTGTGCTAGGTGTTGGGTCTAAAAAGATAAGCCAGAGAACCAAAATGATATTTTGAACAGGACATTGAACTTGAAGTAAGGGAGAGCTGGGTGCAAATCCTGACTCAGACACTTCCTTCCTCTATGATCCTGGGCAGGTGACTTCACCTTTATGTTCCTCATTTTCTCATGTGTCAATTAACAGGGTTGGATTCAATGACCTCTAAACTTCCCTTCTAGCTCTAAATTTATGATTCTATGATCCTATGAAAGACTCGTAGGGAACTTAAATCTTATCAGGACGGACAATATCCACTCAAATATGCATATATGTGTGACTATATATGTACAGACATGCATATATATACACACATATATAATATATGTGTGTATACACAGACACACACAGATGCACACACAAACACACATAATTATCTGTACATATGAATACACACAAATTAATTGAGGTAGAAGAGAAAGGAGGCACTAACTGTTGAGGAGAATCAAGAAGGGTCAAATAATAGGAGGTGTTATATGCCTTGGTAGAGGGAATTCCTATACTAAGAGTTTCCTATGCTGGCAAAAAGCACAGTACCTTTAGTACCTTGCATTTGTGTATGACAATAGTTTCTAACTTAAGATCTATTGAGACCATGAGTCTGTTAGAGGCTTTAATTCTCAAAATGCAAACCAGGTAGAAGGCATTCAGGATGTGGTCAAAAAGTAAGGACTGAATTGAAAACTGGTAGAGAGAGGAAATCCATAGCTAGGGAGGAGTGAAGTAAACTTGCTATATCAGGCTCAGCAGCCAGTTGGAGATAGAATATGGAAGGAAAGTGCTGACTCCTCTCCCAATATAGTCTCACAGGATGGAAATCCAGAGACTGGAGAAATCAGAATGTGTAACAAAACAATGTCATCATATCCATGTTCTAGCAGGTAACTCCAAATTACTGTCAGCATTTTCCCCCAATTACCCAATCCAACATTTCCATAGAAAAGTAAATTATGTATTGCATGGGGTTAGGCAAAGAACAACTAGACTCTGAGTAGGAATACTTAAGTTTGAGGTTTACCATTTACTAGTTGTATGGGGAATCACTTAACCTTTGTCTCTCAGTTTCCTCCTCATCTGTAAAATTAGGATAATAACATGTACCACCTACCTCAGGGCTTTGTTGTAAAGAAAGTATCATGTAGGCTGTAAAATGCTGTGCATACAGGAGCTTTTAGGATCATAGATTTAGAAATAGAAAAGGAATGAATGAATGATAAAGTATTTATAGAATACTTAACTAACTATTGAGAAATTTTTTAAGGGATCTGAATGATGGAATATTGTGTTATCCAATTCAACTTTCTCATTTTATAAATGAAGAAATCGAGACTTAGAGAAGTGAATTAACTTGCTCAATGTTACACAGATAATAATGTCCAGAGCCAAGTCCAGTGACTCCAAATTCAGAGCTTTACCATTCCATGATGCTGTCTAGTATGATATTTTTAACTATCTACTTTTCAGCAGTACTTGGAGAACTGGTTAAGATAACATGTAAAAAGATGCAATACTTTGAATCTCTAACTAGGGCTTTTATTTTCTTGGACTACTTAATTGTGAAAAATGAGAGTGAAGCAATTAAAGATAGCAAAGCAATTACTAAAGGACATTATTTTATGTTTAATAAATATACTTTAATTATTCACATTGTATTAGCAGTTTTAGATAATCTTCAATCTTTTTCTTTTTTTTTAAAATTTATTTTATTAAATTTTTTTTGAGTTACATATTTTCTCCCCATCTTTCCCCCACCCACCACCCCAAAACAGCCATCCCAGTGTTTCTCCCCTCCCCCAGTATATTCTCTCCTATGTCACTTTTTGGTAGGGCAG
>CM053584.1:301137410-301157783 GCA_028627135.1 Pseudochirops cupreus | reverse complement strand
ATATGTATATATACATATGCATATACACAGGCATGTGTATATATACGTGTGTGTACATATTTCCCTGTTTGAAAAAATTTACATGTAAGTGAGAATCAAGCATTGCTCATCCCCCCCCCCATCTCCCTCCTCTATAAAAGCTCCTTCTCATGCTTTTGTTTGAGACAATTTTCACCATTATTCTCCTCTTTTTGCCTTTCTCACAGGACATCCCTCTTTCCTATCCATTTTAAAAAATATAATCTCAATGTAATTCACTCAAAATCCAGTAGATCTGGAAGACAAACAGCTCTTGTGAGAGAATTCAGCAGGTATCACATCCAAATAGCAGTCCTGAGAGCAACAAGGCTGGCAAATGATGTCAGCTTACCAAAGTCAGAGTTGGATACACATTTTTCTAGAGCAGCTGCAGTTATGGAGAGCACTGTGAAGATACTGCAAGTTTTGCAGTCAGAACTAATGTAGTCCACAAACTTATGTGCCTCCCAAAAGAAGTGAATGACAAGGGGTGGTGGCGTAGTGAATAGAGCACCAGCCCTGGAGTCAGGAGGACCTGAGTTCAAATCCGCCCTCAGACACTTAACATAAAAACTAGCTGTATGACCTTGGGCAAGTCACTTAATCTCAACTGCCCTCCAAAAAGCAAAAAAAAAAAAAAAAAGAAGTGGATGACTTTAGCTCACAACAATGTGATTGCCACTTTCAAAAAAGCACCACACCACCATTTTCAGTGCATATGCTCCCTCCGTGATGAACCCTGATTGGGTCAAAAAATTTTATGAAGACCTAGAGACCCTCATTATCAATATACTGAAAGAGGACAAGCTTGTAATTCTGAGTGACTTTAACTCCAGACTACATACAGGCTATCAGACATGATAGGGTGTCTTTGGAAGGAATGGAGTCAGAAACAGCACAAGCAATAGTCACTTATTACTGCATAAGTTTTTGTCTCATGACCTTATCACCAACACTGTCTTCCATTTACCTAAATGCAATAAAACTTTATGGACACACCTTCTGAACAAACAATGCTATTTAATAAATAATATCATTGTAAGGAGAAGAGACAGATAGGATGTTAGATAGACAAAGGTGACATGTGGTGCAGAGTTTTGGACTGATTGTGGACTTATTCTCTCCAAGCTAAACATTCACATTCAACAAAAGTGATGGTCCCAAGGCAAACCAACTACCAAAAGAGTTATTTTCAAAAGATTAGAGTGCTTCTACAAGCAGGAACAGTCTGTTGCTAACTTGGAGGGAAAGCTAAACCCTAAAATATTAAAAACTAAAAATACACAGTTGGCAATAGTGGGGCAGAAATGGAGTGAGCAGCTCTCAGAGGTTTGGACAACATTATATTTACTCATCTGGGCCAGAACACATGCAAACATCAAGATTGATTTCATTAATTCCTCGATTGATAAATGGTCAAAGGATATGAACAGGCAGTTTTCAGAGGAAGAAATTAAAGTTATCTATAAGCTCATGAAAAAAATGCTCTAAATCACTATTGATTAGAGAAATGCAAATCAAAACAACTTTGAGATACCACATCTCACCAGTCAGATTGGCTAAGATGACAAAACAGGAAAATGACAAATGCTGGAGAGGATGTGGAAAAATTGGAACACTAATGCATTGTTGGTGGAGTTGTGAACTGATTCAGCCATTCTGGAGAGCAATCTGGAACTATGCCCAAAGAACTATAAATAATTTCATACCCTTTGACCCAGCAATACCTCTTCTAGGGTTGCATCCCAAAGAGATCATAGAAGTCAGAGGAAGATCCATATGTACAAAAATATTTATAGCAGCTCTTTTTGTGGCGTCAAAGAATTGGAAATTAAGGGGATGCCCATCAATTGGGGAATGGCTAAACAAGTTGTGATATGTGAATGTAATGGCATACTATTGTGCTGTAAGAAATGAGGAGAAGATGGACTTCATATTTACCTGGAGAGACTTTTACAAACTGATGCTAAGGAGAAGAGCAGAACTGGGAGAAATTTGTACACAATTAGAAACACAATGTATGTGTGATGTCTAACTTTGATAGACTGGACTCTTCTCAGCAACGCAGGATTATAAGACAACTCCAAAAGATTCATAATGGAGAGAGATGTCTATATTCACAAAAAGAACTAGAAAGAACAGAGTTTGAAATGCAGATTGAAGAAATCTACCTGCTCTCTTTCTTTTGCTTCTTGGATTTTGTTTCCTCTTTCCCATTGTTCATTCCATCCATTACAATCCTTCTTTATAATCTGACTAATGTCTAATGTGAAAGTATTTGCAGATCCTATACCTGATTGCGTGTTGCCATGGCAGGGGTGGGGTGGGGAGTAGTGGGAGGAGAAGAAAATTTGAAACTCAAGGGATTGTGGAACTGAGTCTTGAAAACTAAAAGTAAACAAACAAATTAATAAAGACAAAAAAATTTTTAAAAGATTGATTTCATGAAAATGATGGGGAAATTCAGAAGCTGCTAACCAAAAAATTAGAACTCCCCAGGGTTTACCAGAAGGATAGGTCGTCCATCTCTAAGAACACTCCATCAAAAGTAAAGTGCAAGCAAAACTTAGAAGGATGCAAGATTCTTGACTCAGTAAGAAAGTAAATGAAATTCAGTTTTGTGCTAACAATGACAATCCAAAGTGCTTTTATGATGCCTGGAAAGCTATTCGTAGACCAAAGACCCACAGTCATTTTAACTATGTAGTATTGATAGAGCCACATTAATTAGTGCTAAAGACATGATCCTGGACAAATGGGCTGAATACTTCCATGGTGTTCTCAAGAAACCATAATCAATTAACACTGAAGCCATTGATTGTATACTTCAGGTTGAAGTCAGTCACTCTCTAGCCAAATTTCCAACTGAAGAAGAGATTTTGACTGCCATTAGGCTCATCTCCTGAGGCAAAGCACCTGGTATTCATTCTATTCTGGCTTTGATTTGCAAAGTTCAGGCTCCATTGTTCATATAAAAGGTTACTGAAATTTTCTGGGTTATATAGCAAGAGAAGATTATCCCCTAGGAGTTCAAAGATGCCTTCATTTTTCATCTTGATAAAGGTGAAGGAAGTAGATTGTCCTGTGACAATTAGACAATCATTATGTTTTGAGGGGGAGGTTTCTCTCTCTCTCTCTCTCACTCTTTCTCTCTTTCTGTCTCTTTCTCTCTCCCTCTTTCTCAACTATTGGCAAGATTCTTGCCAGAGTTTTCCTTAATAGGCAATTCCTTTACCTGGGAGATGGTTATATATCTGAGAGTGCGTGTGGTTTCAGAAAGGGCCAAAGACAGTTGATATAGTATTTGCTGCCTAACAACTCCAGGAGAAATGCCAGGAGCAGAACAGAGGTCTGTACACAGTGTTCATTAATCTGACCAAGGCCTTTGATATCATCAATCATGAGAGCTTGTGAAAAGTCATGGCAAAATTTGATTGCCTGGAAAATTCATCGGTATTGTACATCAATTTCACAATGATATGCTTGCACCAGTTCTGGATAATGGAAGATCCTTTCATGCTTTCCCAGTCACCAGTGGAGTGAAGCAGAGATATATGCTTGCTTCCATGCTTTTTAGCATGATGCTTTCATCAATGTTGTCAGACACCTTCAATTAGGATGATAATGGCATCAAGATCAGCTATCACACTGACAGTAAATTATTCTACTTGAAAAGGCTACAAGACAAGGCTAAAGTGGAAGGAGAGTTGATGTATGACTTTTTGTTCACAGATGATTGTACCTTCAAAGCAGCCTCTGAGACTGAGATAAAACAATGTACAGATCAGTTCTCTGTTGCTATGCTAATTTTGGCTTAACAATTAACACTAAGAAAGTAGAAATTCTACACTAGCCAGTACCACACCATTCATACAGGGAACCATCAGTTAAGTTATAGCAAATGGAGAATTTTTGAATGCTGTGGGTAAGTTCATTTACCTTGGTGGCATACTTTATAGGGATATGCACATAGATGATTAGGTTGATGCACAAATTTCTAGAGTTGGCTCAGTGTTTTGGAGTCTCTGAAGGAAAGTGTGAGGGAGAAGCAATATTAGACTGCCTAACAAACTGAAGGTCTATAGAACCATTGTACTGACATCATTATTGTATGCCTGTGAAAACTGGACAGTATACAAACACCATGCCAGATAATGTAATCAAGTGGAATCACTTCTATTTGAATTGTCTTGGGAAGATTCTGAAGATTATCTGGAAAGTACTAGACACTGAAGTACTTTCTTGAGCTGAATTGCTAATCATTCAAATTCTACTGCAGAGAGCTCAACTTTGATGGGCTGGCCACATTGTTCAAATGCCAAATGTACATTTGCCTAAAAGACTGTTTTGTGGAGAACTCACACAAAGCAGAACTACTATTGAGGTCAGGAGAAGTGATAAAAGGACACTTTCAAGGTCTTCCTGAAGAACTTGGGAATCAGTTATGAGACGCTGGAGACAATGGCGCAGGACCACATAGCATCTTGTGCCCGCATCAAAGAATGTGTTATGCTCTATGAACAAAGAAGAATTGCAGTAGCTCCAAGGAAACATGAAATGAGCAAATTTAGAGACATCTCCACTTCAAATGTCCATATGGACTATTTGTGCCTGATTTGTGATAGAACTTTCTGAGCTCATATTGGTCTGATCAGCCACAATCAGACACACTGTGTCTTGATCTTAACCTACATAGTGATATCATTTTAGTCTTCTGTGAAAATGACAACAACCATAATTGACTCCATTCTGTATCCTCTTTCTATGTAGAATCCTTCTTATTGTCCTAATAATGATAAGATTCTTAGGAGATCCCTTTCTGGTGTTGGTTGGTAGATCCTTCAATTTCCATTTTTACCTTTTGGTCCTAGTATATTAGGGAAGTTTTCTTTTATAATTTCTTGAAATATGATTTTTTTCTTTTGATGATGGCTTTCCAATAGTCTAAAAATTCCTAGCTGGTCTCTCCTCAATCTATTTTCTATATTCATTTTTTTTTGCAATGAAATATTTTGCATTTTTTTAATCCTTTGGATTTTGTGTTATTGTTTCTTGATATTGCATGGAGTCCTTATCTTCCATTTGCCCAATTCTAATATTTGAGGAATTATATTCTTCAGTGTGTTTTTATCAACTCTTTTTCTATTTTTGCCAGTTCTGCTTTTGAAGTAGTTATTTTCATCACAAAGTTTTGTACTTATTTTTTTCCATTTGACCAACTCAAAAAATTTTCTTAAATATTTTTTGTGTGTGGCTCTTTTATCAAACTATTGTCTTATCACAATGTTCTTGCATCACTCTTATTTCTTTTTCCAATTTTTCCTCTACCATTCTAATTTGACTTAATTAAAAAACAAACAAATAATCAAAAAAAAAACACCCTACAACAACAAGAAAAAGCCTTTTTCAGGAATTCTTGTTGTGCTTGTATCCAATTGGCATTTTTCTTTGAGGTTTTACTTAACTGTTTTGGTATCATTGTCTTCTTAGGACTTTGTGTCTTGATCTTCCCTGTCACTGTAGTAGCTTTTTATGATAAGTTTTTTTTTCATTTTTCAGTCTATTTCTTGGCTTTCAACATTATGTTAAAGTTTGGTTCTATTCTTGGCCTGAGGTGTGGAGGACTGTCCCAAACTTCAAACTTTGTTTTATTCCTGTTTTCAGAGCTAGTTCTGAGTATTTGGAGGGTTATTTATTTTGTTTTTTGCTGTCAGAGTGCTATGGTCAGGGGAGAGGTATGGCAATATTCCTACCAATTTCCCTTTTGGGATCTCTTTCAGGAGGTGATCAGTGGATTCTTTCCATTTCTATTTTATTCCACCCTATCTGTTCTCTTGCAACTACAAGCATTCCCTTCTGCATTGGAAATGTGACTTGGAAGGAGGTATAAGCAATGGATTTGCCAAATGAAGCCTGGTCCTATGCCTGCTGCAAGCACAGAGATCCCCTGTAATCTCTTTCTGATTACTTGCCTGATACCCTTAGTGTCTCTGACTTGAAAGCTTCCAAAGTTGCTATTACTGTCACTACCTCTGTAGCCAACAGCTGTAGATGCTGCTAAGTGGGACCTGGCCCAGCCACCATCTCTGAACACCTAAGTTTTTTGGATGGGGAAAAAAACATCTCACCCTAACCTTTTGTTGGCTCTGCCACTCCAGAATTTGATTTGAGCAATAATTTTAAAGTTGTTCAGAGAGCAATGTTGTTCATGTTCAGAGAACAATGTTGGGACAGCTCAGTTATAATGCTTCTTTTACTTGGGCTATCTTGGCTCCTTCCACAGCCTTGGACTGGATTCTAAATTCAATTCTCAATTATGAATTCTATGTTCAAATATCTTAATTTATGAATCTAGTGTTTTGTGATTAAAATATGGAGTTTAAAATCAATTAATTAATTAATTTTTAGTTTAAAATATTCATTTCCACAAGATTTTGAAGTCCAAATTTTCTCCTCATCTCTCTTCCCCCCCATCCTGAGATGGCATGCATTCTGATTACCCCTTCCCCCAGTCTGCCTTCCCTTCTATCACCCCCTCCCCATCATCTTCCCCTTTACTTTCTTGTAGGGCAAGATAGATTTCTATACCACATTGCCTGTATACCTTATTTTTCAATTGCATGTAAAAATAATTTTTAACATTTGTTTTGAAAACATTGAGTTCCAAATTCTCTCCTTTTTTTCCTCCCCATTCACCCTCATTGAGAAGGCAAGCAATTCAATACAGGTTATATACATATAGTTACTCAAAACACTTCCATGATAGTCATGTTATTGTTAGTCAAGACTAACTATATTTCCCATGATCCTATCTTGCCCGCTACTTATTCTACTTTCTCCTTTGACCTTTTCCCTTTTCAAAAGTGTTTACTTCTGTCTACTACCTCCCCCAATCTGCCCTCCCCTTCTATCTCCCCCACTCCACCTTAATTCCCATCCCCTTTGCTTTCCTATAGGGTAAGATATCCAATTAAGTATGTATGTTATTTACTGCTTAAGCCAAATCCAATGAGAGTAAGGTTCACTCATTTTCTTTGACCTCCTCCCTCTTCCCTTCCATTGGAAAACCTTTTTCTTTCCTCTTTTATGTGAGATAATTTACCTCATTCTATCTCTCCCTTTCTCCTTCTTCCAATATATTCCTCTCTCACCCCTTAATTTTATTTTTAGATATCATCTCTTCATATTCAACTCATCCTGTGTCATCTACCTATCTGTCTACTTATCTGTCTTCCCTCCAACTACCATTATACTAAGAAAAGTCTCATGAGTTACAAACATCATCTTTCCATGTAGGAATGTAAACAGTTCAACTTTAATAAATCCCTTATGATTTCTCTTTCCTGTTTATCTTTCCATGGCTCTCTTGATAAATGTATTTGAAAAGCAAAATTTCTATTCAGCTCTGGTCTTTTCATCAGGAATGATTGAAAGTCCTCTATTTCATGGAATATTGATATTTCCCCTGAGGTATTATGCTCAGATTTTCTGGGTAGGTGATTCTTGGTTTTAATCCTACCTCCTTTTACCTATGGAATATCATACCCTCAGTGTAGAAACTGCTACATCTTGTGTTATCCTGATTGTGTTTCTACAATACTTGAATTGTCTCTTTCTGGTTGCTTGCAATATTTTCTCCTTGAGCTAGGAACTGTGAAACTTGGCTACAATATTCTTAGGAGTTTCCCTTTCTGTATCTCTTTTAGGAGGTGAACTGTGAATTCTTTCCATTTCTATTTTACTCTCTGTTTCTAGATTATCACGGTAGTTTTCTTCAAAAATTTCTTGAAAGATGATGTCTAGTGTCTTTTTTGATCATGGCTTTCAGGAATAATTTTTAAATGATCTCTCCTGAATCCATTTCCTGGGTCAGTGGCTTTTCCAATGAGATATTTAAATATTGTCTTCTATTTTCCATTCTTTTGGTTCTGTTTTATAATTTCTTAATTTCTCATAAAGTCATTAGCTTCCATTTGCTCCATTCTAATTTTTAAGGGATTCTTCTTTTTTCTTTTCTTCAGTGGACTTTTGGACATCCTTTTCCATTTGACCAGTTCTGTTTATTAAGGCATTTTTCTTCTCATTGGCTTTTTGGATATCTTTTGCCATTTGAGTTAGTCTATTCTTAAGGCGTTATTGTCTACAGTAGTTTTTGGGTCTCATTTAGCAAGCTGTTGACACATTTTTTCATTATTTTCTTGCATCCCTCTCATTTCTTTCCATATTTTTCCTCTACTTATTTGACTTCCAAACTCCTTTTTGAGCTCTTCCATGGCCTGAGACTAATTTATATTTTTCTTGGAGGCTTTTGATGTAGGAGTTTTGACTTTGTTTTCTTCTGGTTATGTTTTGAGCTTCTTTGTCAATGTAATGGCAAGCAAAGTACTTAGCACCTTATTCCAGCTATTTAATTATTTAGCACCTTGTTTCAGTTCAAGTTTCTTTTAAGCCTTTCCCATGATTATATCAGGTCTTTGTTAAGAAACAGAACTTGTGAACCTCACAACTTGTGAACCCCACAACTTGTTAACTTCTGTTGCTGATGCAACAGTAATAGGTGGAAGAGGAAGGAGCTAATGACTATATATAAAGAGAAGCCCAAACTGGGAGAGAGCAGAACTGAGAAGGAAACTCTTGTGGTGGGAGAGTTGAGAGAGAAAAAGCTTGTGGTATCCCAGAACTCTGTTTGTGTGTTCTGTCTGTGCTGATTTTTATTTGTGATACTCTGAACAGAAGCCCTGGGACCTTACTGGAAGCCCTGAAAGAGGATTTAATTGTCTGTTTACAGAAGTCCTGAAGGTGGGATTCAGAGGTCTGGGATTATACCGACAATTTGTGTTGAATTCTCAGATCTTGTATGTGGGTCTGTGTTGATTTCACAGACAGATAGTAAATTGATGATGGTGCTGGCAATGTGCATGAATGTTGTTTTGGCTCTGGTAAGCTTTATCTTCCCAGAAACAGAAACTGTGAAGGACTTGAGGCAGACTGGACACCATGACCTTCAATATGGAATGGGAACTGGATGAGGAACTGGACAAGGAGCTGACAGCACCTACCTTTGAATCCAGGTGATGGCTGGGTATATTCAGGCAGAAGCTGGGACTGTGGAAGAGGAACCATGGAATCTGAGAGCCAGCCTTCAGTAAAGATGGGACCTCTTCTTGGGTACTTAATACTGACTGAGAAGATAATGATTTACTGTGACCTAGTGGTGGAGAACTTTGATCTTTGTACTTTGTGTCCCTTAAGGAGGCTTGCTCCTTAAGGATGATTGAGTTAAGGACTTACTGAGTGATATCTTTTGCTTAAAACTATGTGACCACTTTAGTGATCAGTTATATTATAACATTGTGAATGTTGTACTTTGGTTTCTGTGAATGTTTTGCATTAATTTACTTGCTGAATAAATAGAGAGTTCACTCTACTATGTGATCAGATCCTTAAAGCTATTCATAGCAGCAGTTCTCTGGAAAGCTGCTTGTGCTTGGCTTTTCAGTCACCAAAGCAAGATTCTGTAATCTGAGCTTTTTCATGCCATTTGCTCATTTCCCCAGCCAAATATTTGACTTTATAAATCTTTGTCAAGGTAGGACTCTGCTTCCAGTCGGGGTTGGGGTGGGTGTACTGTCCAAGGATTCAGGGGTTTTGTGCAGTTGTTTTCATGGAAACTTCTCTGGACCTGTAAATTTTCAGCTCTTTCAAAGTGGCATGTTCAAAGGAGAAGTGATTACTCCTCTCCTGGCTTGCATTCTGATCTGTGAGTGACCACAAACACTCTTTTCTGCCTTGAAATTGTGAGGAGGATTTCCTCTCCACTGCTGCCACAAGCTCCACCATGCCAATGCTCCTCCTTACCCCACAAAGGACTGTGACCTTCTTGATATTTTTGATGTTCGTGGATTGATAAGACAGTGATTCAGTTCCCTGAGGCCTGTACCAGCCCTATCTGTGCCTGCACAGCTGAAACAGGACTGCACTTTGCTCCCAGCCTGATATGATGGGCCTTTACTGTCTATCTTCCAGGCTGTCTTGGGCTGAATATGTGTTTCACTTCGTCATTTTGTGGGTTCTGTAGCTCCAGAATTTGTTTTGAGTCATTTTTTAAAGGCATTTGGAGAGGTTTTGGTGGAGAGCTCAAGCAAGTCCCTGTTTTTACTCTGCCATCTTGGCTCCACCAATGTGAAGGCATTTTTAAAAGTGGCTTTTTTATATACTTAAGAGCTAGAAATATTTTTCCTATTATAAAAGACAAACAAGATGCCAAATTCATTAAAATACCTTAATGTCCAAATATTATAATATTATTATAATTTATATATAAATGATTTTTAAAGATCCCTGAATTGGCATGGCATGAGTTTTCTTCCCACTGACACAGGTTGCAAACCCTCTATACTTCAGTAATGATAATAATAATATTACATATATGATATATTATAATGATAATAGCATTTAAAAATTCATAAAACACTTTATGTATGCTTTGTTATCTCATCATCTCAGCAATTCTGTGATATTGGTGTTGCTATTATGAGGAGATTGAAGCTAAGAGATGTTAAGCTCCTTCCAAGTCCAGTGCTGCAGCTACCATGCCACCTAGATGCCAATAATATTAAGAGCTAGCACTCAGAATTCTAAGATTTTCAAAGTGCTTTGTAAATTTATTATCTCTTGCAGATGACTTCATGAGTTGAGTTCAGGATTTCTACCCTTGCTTTTTAAAAAAAATTCATCTGAAGCATAACAGATTCTGCTCTAGTTCCTTACCTTTACTCTGCGTGTGTGTCTCTTCTTCAATTTTATTGCTTGTAAACCATGTATTTTAGGATTCTAGTTTTTGAGCCACTCTGCTGTCCACTTCGTTTTTACAAGAGAGTTCATCCCATTCTCATCCATAGTTATGATTCCTAATTGTATTTCCCTCCACTGTATTTTCCCTCCTGTTTGTCCTCACCAGTGTTTTTCTTCTGTCTACCATCTCCATCTGTCTACCCTCTCTTCTATTGGTATCCCCACCATTTTTACTTCATCTCCTCCCCTCCTACTTTCCTATCAGGTAAGATAGATTTCTATATTCAAGTGGCTGTTTTTATTATTCCCTCTTTGAGTCAATACTAATGAGAGTAACATTTAAGTGATACACATTGCCCACCCTCTCATCTTCCTGTCCACTGGAATAGGTTTTTCCATATATCTTTGTATGAAATAATTTACCCTGTTCTAAATCTTCTTTTCTTCTGTATGTAGTATATTCCTCTTTCTCATCTCTTAATCATTTTATGTCATTTCTTCAAATTCACTTCATACCATATCCTCTGTCTATGTTTATTGCTTTTATCTGTACTGTTGACAATACAATATTTAAGAGTTACAAGTATCATCTTCTGTAATGCCAAGCAAAGGCAACTTCCAAGGTTCGGATTACCAATTACCAACATAGCAAACTCCATTTATTCATCAAACATTCACAGAACAGAGAAAGTCAAAATACAGTGTAACTTGTTCCTTTAGCAAGCAAGTTCTTAATTCAATCCAGTTACTACTCCACCCCTAGACAGTACATTCATTTAGTCAGTCAAAGTCTCTTCTCAAATGGAGATTAGTCTCCAATCTTAAACAAAGTACATTCATTTGTTCAATCGTAGAACACAAACAAAACTCAAAGGCTTCCCACCCCTGAGTCTCAAAAGGGGCAGGAGAACACAAAAGACCATCCACCCTTAAGTTACAACAAGGTTAAAATATCATCTCAGCATTGAATAACCAAGGAAAGGGCCTTCTTTAGTCTTCACTTGAGGCAAGCCCTTAGCAATCTCAGTTCCTGGGGAGACAAGGCTCAACAAAGCCATAGACAGTGTCCTAATCAAGTCACTCTGCTTGTAGAACAGTCTCCAAACCCCTGAAAACATCAGCAAGGCCCTCTTCCAGGATTTCTGTGCAGGTACCACAAGAAAATCCTCCTTCAGGGCTTCTGAAGCAACAGCCAGGTTCTAGGACCTCTACAACAGCAGCACTGTCCTTCACCAGCAGGTGAATCTGGCAAAACAACATCAAAACAGACAAAGTACCAGCATCACAGCCATGTCTTCTCACTTCTTGGCAGTTCTGGGTGGTAGTTATCAAAAGTCCTGGGCAGTTCCAACAGGCTCTTAGCAATCTTTCTCTCAGCAACTCAGGCTCCATGATACTGGATACTGCTCTCCCAAAGTCCTTCTGGCCTTCTCTAGGCTTGGACCTCTCTCCCAATTCATGGCTCCTCCAAGTTCAGCCCTTTCTCTTCACATCAACAAGTCTATCCCACAAGTGGGATTCACAAGCTCTGAGTTTTAACACTCAACCTAAAAACCAAACCAACACAGGGGCATCTCCAAATTCCATTACCATTACATCTTCCCATGTAGGGATGTAAACAGTTTAGCTACATTCAAATCCCTTATGAATTCTTTTCCCTTTTTACCATTGTAGGTTTCTCTTGGAGAGCAAATTTTTGTTCAATTCTGGTCTCCTTATGAAAGCTTGAAATTCTTGTGTCTCATTGAATAGCCATTTTCCCCCTGAGGTATTGTGCTTAATTTTACCAAGCAGGTCCTAGCTCTTTTGCCTTCCAAAATAGCATGGTCCATGACCTCTGATCCTTTAATGTTGCAGCTTCTAAGTCTTGTGTAATACTGACTATGGTATGGTATGATATTTGAAGTGTTTCTTTTTGGCTATTTGTAGATCTGATAGTTCTGAAATTGAACTATAATAATTCTTGGGGGTTTTATTTTAGGATCCCTTTGCTTAGATGATCAGTGGATCCTTTTAATGACTATTTTACTGTCTGGTTCCAGGATATCAGGGCAGTTTTTCTTGATAATTTCTTTTAAAATGCTGTTCAGTTCCTCCTTTTGGTTATGGCTTTTAAGTAATCCAATGATTCTGACATTGTATCTCCTGTATTTATTTCTGGTTCAGCTCTTCTTATAATGAGGGATTTTACATTTTCTTCTGTTTTTTTCATTCTTTTGTGTTTAATTGATTCTTGTTGTCTCATTCAGTCATTAGCTTCCACTTGTCTAATTTTAACTTTTAAGGAGTTGTTTTCCTCAGTTAACTTTTGTACTTCCTTTTCCATTTGGTCAATTGTACTTTTTAAGGATTTATTTTCTTCAGTGGATTTTTGCATTTTCTTTTCCATTTGGCCAATTCTACTTTTTAAGCAGTCGTTTTCTTTCTCCAAGTTGTTGACTCTTTTTTCATAATCCTTTCACATCACTCTCATTTTTTTCTCCAATTTTTCTTCCACATCTTTTGTATGATCTTTGATCTCTTTTAAGTTCTTTTATGTGTTCTTTTTGGGCTTGAGACCACTTTCCATTTTTCTTTGGGGTTTTACCCATAAGTGTTTTGATATTGTTGTCTTTCTCTGAGAACGTGTCTTGGTCTTCCCTGTCACCATAATAACTCTCTATGGTCAGATTCTATGGTCAGATTCTATTTTTGGTGTTATTATTTCTTGGTCATCTTTTTTGGCCTTTTCCCTTTATTTTAAATTTGAGGTCTGCTGCGGGGGTTTAAGGAACACTGTCTCTGGTTTCTTGTGCCAGAGGCTGCAGGCCTTGGCTGTCTACCTGCTTCTGCACTGATGTTGCCCTGAGGCCCATGAGGTACCCTCAAGTCTGTTGCTGCACTGAGAGGGTGAGGTAAGGGGTGACTGGTACTGCTGGGGCCTGTAGGGAGTCTGGCAGCTTACCTGATGCTGAGATGGGATCCTAGAGGAGGTATCTGGTGCATACTGAGGCCAGCGTGGCATTTCTGCATTTCCTTGGGGCTACACTGAAGCATATGCAGGTCTGGACACAGGTGGCTGCCTATTTGCCTGGGGTTATGCTGAAGGACATGTTGGTGATTCTCAGAACTAGAGTCTGTCTGGTACCCTGGCTATGCTAAGGCATGTGTGTGTGGGGGGGTCCTGGTGTTTGTGTTTGCCTGCTCCCTCACACTGGTTCTGAGGATCTTCCACTGATTTGCTGAGGTAGGTCTTGCTACTGGCTTGCTGGCATGCTTCCTATCCTTGACTGCATTCCCCTTTTACTTGAGTGAGACAGACCTTTCTTGCTGATCTTTCAAGTTTCTTGGACTAAAAGATTGTTTCATCCTATCTTTTTGCTGATTCTGCTCAATTTTAGTTTTCTTTGGAGGAATGCTTCAAATGTCTCCATTTTATTGAATATTATTCTCCCATTGATGATTAGGTTCAGGTTTTCAGGAAATATTACCTTGGATTGTATTCTTTGTTTTTTGCAACATATTATTCCATTCCCTTGGTTTATTTCTCATGGGTACAAAATCATCATGTAATATTTGAAATTCTTTTTCTTTATTTTGTTGTTGTTTAGTGTTGCCCAACTCTTCTTGACCCTGTTTGGGGTTTTCTTGGCAAAGATATTGGTATGGTTTGCCATTTCCTTCTCCAAATCATTTTATAGATGAGGCAAACAGGGTTAAATGACTTGCCCAAGGTCACATAGCTAATAAGTGTCTGAAGTCATATTTGAATGCAGGTCTTCCTGACTCTAGACCCATTGTTCTATCCATTGCTCCAACTAGTTCCCCCTCCTTTTCTTTATACTTGAAGATTTTCTCCTGAGAAATTGCAAAATTAATTGTCACTGATATTGTTAACTTTTTCCACTATGTGTCTTGAAATTTATAGCAATGTGTTTGTTTTTCTGGAGGAGATTAGTTGGCACTTTGTTTTCTATGTTCAGAAGTTCTTGGAAGTTTTCTTCTATTTTTTCTTTCATTATGGTGTTCACATTTTTTTGTTTTCTTTTGTTTTGTGCCTTACCATACTCTTCTGAAATATTTATCATTCTTAATTTGTCTCCAGGCATCCTGTCTTTGAGATGAATATGTTTGACTTGTATAGAGATCATGTTTTATCCTCACATTATTGCTTTTTTTTTTCCATTCTTTGTGGCACAGTATGTGAGTTACTGCCCCAGGCTGTGCAAGCTGCTTTCCTATAACAACAAATCTTTTTCAAGGAGTAGGGACTGTGGACAAAGTTCAGTTTTATTGCCTTTTGCTGCTATGTGGAAGGATGAGGTCAGGGGCTTTGGGGTGTGCTGCTAAATCCTTGCTGGATTCATGAGAATGAGACTGTGGGTCTAGTGGTGCAATCATAATGTGCTGATAGAGGCAATGGATTCTGAGTGTGCACACCAAGGGTTAGTTTTCTTTATTCTTAAGTCATCAGATTTTTATCTTGTTAAGGTTCGTGGTATTTTAACCTGTGAAGACATCTGCAATTGCTTGATTTCCTTGTACATAGTGCTCATTTTGGAGAGTTTTGAGAGGTAGAGAGGATGTAGTTCTTTTTTGGTCATGAAACCAGGAATTCCTACACATAAAAAAATTAAATCCACTCCATGTTCTAGCTATATTTTAATGAACAAAAAAAAAGCTGGTTATCCATATGAGAGTAATTTTTGAAATACCCGTCTTATATGCTGTCTCACTATGATTGGCTTATTAACCAAAGATAAAAAACCATGCCAAATTTTAAAAAATAATGTAAATGAGAATATAGGGCATATAATTAAAATAGCTCCAACGATTTTTAAAATGAATTTTTGATAGCAAAAATGAGAAAAATATAGAAGAACATATATTGGCCTCAACCACGGTCATTTCCTATGGAATGTTAATGATGTATTTG
The DNA here is from genome assembly GCA_028627135.1 of Pseudochirops cupreus. Lineage (NCBI taxonomy): Eukaryota > Metazoa > Chordata > Mammalia > Diprotodontia > Pseudocheiridae > Pseudochirops > Pseudochirops cupreus. The sequence goes on along the minus strand of CM053584.1, from coordinate 301,142,056 downwards.
TACATAAATTACCATGACAAGGAAGTCAGAAAGGCCTTGAAACTGCCTCAGTCAGCAAACTCAATATTATTGCCAAGTAATAAAGAGATGTAGTAAAGAGGATCAATATAAGTTGATAATACAGACTTTTTTGAAATCATATGGAGAATGATGGCAGAAGGTTTTGAGCTATCTTCCTTCACAAAATAGCACTAAATTGACAAAATTGTTAATACAATTATTAATATGACAGAAATTATTATTACCAAATGTAATATAGACAGTCACTCCTTTAAATGATCCTTGTAATGTCAGAATTTCGATAATGTCATTATATTCCTATTCTTAAGATATTTACTTCTGATTAGGTTGAGCTGAACTATACTGTAGGTCCCCCTACCCAGAGAGTTTGCATTGTGGGGAGCTCAGCTCAAGCTGGATTTCAGCTTCTACTATTCTTGTTCCCTTCCATTGGGATTCATGGCATGAAGGGTAAAATAGCCAAAATAAAGTGGCTTTCCTTGTCTGGACTGCCAAGGACCAATGGGGTCTTATCACCAGGCCTTGCTATCTCATACTATCTTCTCCCCTTCTTACCCTAAAAGTATAAAAAAATTTTTCATGGATCTCTTTTGGTGAGAAATTCACTGGACACCCTCCCCTCCTCCCCCAGGTAGCAGGTTTGCTACCCTGTTATCTCAATTAAAGACACCTTATTCCTCTTCTATTCTATGGCTTCTATTCATTTCAGGATATGATAAAATCTTGAGGGAAAAACAAGTATATAGAATGCTTGATGAGAGTCCTACTTAAGCTAGATACTCCTGAGAGCATTTAAAAATTAAACTGGGCACAGGATAAAAGCTGAAAAAGAAAAATCCAGAAAAGATCTTCTAATACTTTTATAAGAAACTTTTTTCTCTATCAATATGATGTATTTGTCAAATTTGACCTTTAACATCATATTCACTGAATTTTTTGGGGAAACTTTATTATGTATATAGTTTGAATCTAGCTCTGTGTGGTTTGATAACCAAGGATGAAAAGGACACATAGACCATGCTGATCCTAAAGTTGACTTTGGAGGAACCACAGATTGCTTTAAGGAATGCTTGGAACCCACCCAAATCTTCTTATCCCAAGGACCTTACTCCAACCTTGTATTTTGGCTTTGCCTAAACTTTCTTAAATTTGCAGACTTCCCTGCTGATATATATCTGGATAGTGTTTATGATTCTAGGCCATTCATAGATTCTGTCTTTGGACTCTTGTTTGAATTTTTAATTTTGTAAAATTTTCAGAGATTGTGGGGAATAAGACATATCTTTTTCTGGTTCTCCCCTCTGCAGAACTACTTAATAAAATTATTTCTAAAAGCTTTTTGAGTTTTAGAGTTTGTTCTTTGCTGATAGTTTCTGTACGAGGAAGTAGAAATGGCACTAAAGAAAACAACAACATAAATTGTAGTCAGATCGTATACTTTACACAAAGGAGTTCTACTTTACTTCTCCATATCATCAGGTAGCTTTCTAAGTCTATATGTTTTAGATGAATTTCTTATTTTCATCAGTGGAGGAAGGTCTCTTCACTAATGAAATTACAACCATGAAAGAAAATGAAAACAACAGTAATAAATGATGATGATGTTTATTTGTAATTGTTGTTATTGCAGAATTTAATTTGTCAATGGAATTGCTTAAGATGCTATATGTCTTGGAATCTGGAGCACTGGTTTTTTTTCCAGGTATTTGACATCATCTCTTCTTTACATATATTAAGAATATATCTCTCAATACCCTCAAAATGGCATCACCTCCAATATAAACCAGTTTTCCCTTGGAATGAAATCTCTCCCTATTTTTTTTATTAATTTAGCGTTTTTCTGGTGATGTGATTTAGCTGCAAATCACATAAACCAGACCTGAAAATACCTAAAGTTGTGCTGATGATGACAAAGTGGAGATGCATGCTGGGTATGAATTGGCTATAGTATATTACTAATGAGGAACTGAACACATGGCATGAGATTAACAATATTATTGAGGAGATGTAAAAAAACAACAACTTTTTTTGAAGATAATTGGAGGAAATTGGAATAAAGTAATTTGCTCAGAGTCACATAGCTAGTAAATGTCTGAGGCTGTATTTGGACTCAGGTCCTCCTAACTCCAGGACCAGTGCTCTATCCATTATGCCACCTAGCTGTCCTGAGATGTACAATTTGAAGAAGAGCTGGACTGGTCATATAGTTAGAGCAAGAGGTAAGAGAGATAGAGCTTGTGTGTTCCATGTTACTTGCATAATATCAAGAGAATTAATAATCTCTAATGTGGTGTCCCTTAGTACAATGGGTATAAACCGTATGGACATAGAAATGAATTGTCTAAGACAAGAAAGTGTGGATGAATTGTGATCTGTACCATTGTGGGCAGTATGCTCTTTGAAGAGATCACCAGTTTATAGGTATATTAAGATAATGCATTACATCAGCCACCTTGAGACAAAGAAAAAATTGATGAGTTTTCCTTGCCATCAAGGAGTTTCTTGTGCCAGAGGTTACAGGCTTTGACTGTAACTCATGCCACACTGATGTTGCCCTGAGACCCAGGGGGTCTCATGTCTGGTACTGAACTTTGGAGGTGGGATGAGGGTTGACTGGTACTGCCTAAGGTCATAGGGGTCTGGTAGCTTATCTCTTGTTGAGTTGGGGTTCTATTGGTTTTGTCTGGTGTGTGCTGTGAGGCCTGATGGGGTGATTCTGTGTGCTTCAGTGGTTACACTGAAGCACATGTGGTCAGGCCTATAGAGGCTGCCTCTAGTAAGTTGTGTGAGGCTATGCTGAAGCATGATAGATCTGGTGCTGGCTGGCAGCTGCCTGTTTGCTTTAAGCACCATTGTGGTTGATGTCTATCTGTTTAGCCCTGGCTGTGCTGAAGTAAGTTGTAGTTCTCAGAGCTGGAGTCTGCTGGTTCCCCAGGCTCTGCTAAAGTATGTGTGTGTGTGTGTGTGTGTGTGTGTGTGTGTGTGTGTGTGTGTGTGTGTGTGTGTGTGTGTTTGGAAGGTGTGTATATGTGTGTGTAAGATCCTGGTTTTGGCATTTGCCTGCTGTACTACACTGGGGCTCAGGATCTCCTGCTGGTTTGCTGGGTTGGGGCTCCAGGTTTGCTGGGGTGTTCTTTGTCCTGAGCTGCACTCTCTTTTTACCTGAGCAATATGAATCTTTTTTGTCAATCTTCAAAGTTTCTTGGGTTAAGAGATTGTTTCACCCTGACCTTTTGTTGGTTCTTCTATTCTAGGATTTGTTTTGAGGCTCTATTTTATGGTTGTTTGGAGGTGAGTATGGGAGAGTTTTAGCAGTTTACTGCTTAGTAAGCCATCTTGACTCCCATTGTTTGCTTATGAAGTTTCTAGTCTCATCTACAAAGTTGTTTATGTTATTCAATGGCTTGGAAAACCCCTTTGTCTCAGATGAGGCAAAGGTAAAAATCATCCTAGTTCATGTCTGAATGATTGATTGTAAATGAGCGGAGCCTAAACTGCTGAAATTTTACTAGAGAACAAATGGGAACAGAAGAAACAATGAAGACTAATAGTGAACCTCTGAGTTTCTTTTGAAAAGTTCATCTAATAAACTAGCTTTATACTAATATTTTGGGAAATAGCCACCTTGGTGGTGGGTGGTAACTGAGAATTTTACTTAACATAATAGTTTTCCTTTGTGAAATATACCTGGTTGATGAATAAATACTCCTCCCCCCCCAAAAAAAGAAGGTTCTATATTTCAGATGTTGAGATGTTTTTATTGAAAGTTTTCCTTTTTTCTACATTTTTTCTCATTTGCTTCTAGTTTTGGGGTAAAATTTTGAATGCCATTTCTTCAGTCTACTTTTCTCCACATAGAAAACAAGGAGGTTTGTTGTTAGCTAGAAAGTGAAACAACTACCAGTTATTTTGTTGCTGACAGATATGTATAGTAAAGGCAAGAATGTGGAGGAAGAGATCTACACAGAGACTAATAACCTACCCAGCTTTACTTACCTCTTTTGCTTTTCCCCAAACTTTATTTGAATGTCAAAGAGAAACATATTGGGTAATGAAGGGAGTCTGGCCATAGAGAAATCCTCTGTAGTTTTTTGAGTGTAACAATCCAAATAGGGATGTAGGCTGACAATTATGGATTTGACTGGAGTAAAAAGTAATCTAAACTACAATTAATTAGTTGACTAGGCTAAAGACTTTGAGAACAGCAGAGGATCAGTGCAATTGCAGACAATCTTGTCCTGAGGGTGTGTGATGGCTTTTATTGGCTATCTGGCTGAATGTAGATTGTCAGGTCTTTAGATCCTTTGCAGACTAAAGGAGCTTTAGCCTTCCCTTGCAAAGAAGATGCTAGCTAACTGCTTCATCACAGCAGATGCTTACAAATACTCTTAGGATAAGATCATCTTTAGATAAACCCTTTGTTATTTTCACTCAGTCTTTGTCCTTCATTGATACTTGTTTTAGAAAATTCTTTTTAAGTACTATAGAATCCCTGAATGTCTGTCTGTATTCTCATAGGACTGAGGTGACTAGGTTCTCTCCAGTCCTCACAATGCTTTTAGTTCCTATGTAAATAAACTTGGATGTGAGGACATACAAGAGAAGCTGGTTGATTCCTAGCCTTA
>CM053584.1:301112777-301136910 GCA_028627135.1 Pseudochirops cupreus | reverse complement strand
ATCTATTTTCCAGGTCAGTGGTCTTTTCAAGGAGATATTTCACATTGCCTTCTATTTTTTCATTTGTTTGGATCTGTTTAATACTATCTTGATTTCTCATAGGATCATTTATTTCCATTTGTTCCACTCTAATTATGAAGGAATTATGCTCTTTAGAAAGCTTTTGAGATTCTTTTTCCATCTGGAAAATTTGACTTTTTAAGGCATTCTTCTCTTCATTGACTTTTTGGGCCTCTTTTGTCGTTTGAGTTAATCTATTTTTTAAGGTGTTATTTTCTTCAGTCAGGTTGTTGACTCTCTTTTCATGATTTTCTTGCATCATTCTCATTTCTCTTCCCAATTTTTCCTCTATTTCTCTTATTTGGTTTTCAAAATTCTTCTTAAGCTTCTCTATGTCTTGTAGGAAGTCTAAATGTTTCTTAGAAGCTTTTAGTGTGGGAGTTCTAACTGTGTTGTCTTCCTCTTGTTAAATGCTTTGACCCTTTTTGTCCCCAAAAAAGGAATCTAAAGTTTGATTACTGTTCTTACTTTGCTTCCTTTGCCTGCTTATGTTACCAGTCAATTACTTGACTTTTTAGCTCCGTGGAACTCTACTTCCAGAGGGGAAAGCTCTGTCCCAAATTGCTGGTGTTTTCGCAGCTGCCGGAGCTATTAGGAGTCCACTGCAGCCCCCACCAGCTTTGGGTCACTGAAAATGCACCCCAGGACCACCACCCAAGACTGCTATCTGGATCCATGCTGCTTATTGCAAGAGCACTTAGCCTTTGAATGATTGCTTGGCCCCCCTGCAATCTGCAGGCCAGGAGCTTCTGAAGCAGCCACATGGAAGGGGCTGCAGGGCTGCCACTTCTGCCGCTTCCTTGCCCTAGAGGCAGTTTGGTCAGACTGCTATTCTCCCCCAAATTTAGCTGAGTTCCATTGACCTTTCACTTTGTCCTTGTTTCTTATGGGTTGATAGTTCTGGAAATTGCCACAGCTTCTGCTGATCCACTCTCTTGAATGCTCCCACTGTTGCTTCTCCTGGCCACCCTGGGGGGCCAAGCCATGGTTTCAGGCTGGCCTGGTTTCAGTTCCTAGCGTGCCACAATGAGCTCTTCCTGCTGAGCTGCCTTCAGTGGGAGATGTGTTTTTTCTGTAATTCTGTGAGCTCTAAAATTTGTTTAGAGTCATATTTTATGGGTATTTGTAATCGGTATATGGGAGCTGCAGAGCTTTCCTGCTTCTATGCCACCATCTTGGCTCCCCACAGAAGACATTTTTAACATACACACACACACACACACACACACACACACACACACACACACAAAATGGCATTCACGAGCCCCAAAGTCATGCCATTTCAGAAAAAAAGCAATTAATCAAGTAGCCCCTAATATAATTATTGTTATGTTTTCTCAGGAAGGTGATACTTCAAACTTTGGGACATGATGTAATTTGAGGGATTCTATAATAGGCATTTTACATTTCAATTCACCTTTGAACATCCAAATTATTCTCTTGAAATACATATCTTGTGGCAAGTCAGAGCAGGTTTATGATTCATATTCCTTAGGTGAAAATGTTTTCCAAGAGGAGCAGTTGTATATGTAAAGATGGTACCACCCACTGTAACAGAGGATCTATGATCTCTAGCTCTCTTGGACCCATAAGTTGGCTTCCAGGACTGGAAATGTTGAGTCCAGGTTAGGATTATTGCTCAGGCACCTATGAGGAAGCAAAGAGATACATTGTAGAATATACAACCAGGAGCACAAGGAAGAGAGGGTTGATTTAGCCAATCCCCTTACTTTAGCTGTCACTTGTGCACAAAACTGCAATGCTGCTGGAATTGGTAAAATCATGTGTATTTTAGATCAGAGCTACATTCTTGAATTCTGGCTTTAGAAGGTGGTAGACACACCTGGAAGAGAAATAAGAGTTCCATGGAAAGCTGAATTTGTACAGAATCCATAAACATGAGTGAATTTACGTCTGGGAAGTTCAACTACTTCTCAAAACAGCCCTCTGCTAAGAAGCTGCTCAGCCCCAGAGATGGCAGCATATAAATATGGCAATAGAATAGGAACTTTGGCTCCAGAAACTAGAATGGAACATCTTTGGGGAGATTAGTTTCACAAATTCTCACCGGGAGTTAGTCTGATCATGCATCAAGAAAGAAGTATATCCAATATACTGTTAGTATCCATATCTTTTCAGAAGCTCTAAAGGAAGGCCCTCAGATCATGAATGAGCCCTGTGTGAAGGATTCAGGGGAAGACACAGACAATAAGGAGAAGGCATGGGTGAGTCATATTCTGAAATGCTGGAAGGAATACTTACGTAAGTAATAGCACAGATCAGTTGAAGCATGCAGGGAATTTTACCAATCTATCCACAAGTACTAGTCTATTGTGTTATATGGTTTGAATGAGACCCTAAAGTTTGAAAGGGTCTGACACAATCTCTGGCAAGTTGCAAAGATGTTGGTGTATAGATTGTGTGGTAGGTAAAATTCCTTTTTTCTAAGGATTAACTGAGCAGGATAAATAGACACTTATGAACTAGTAAACCACAGAGTGATACACTTTTTGGTCACATGAACTTTTAAAGACCATCTATTAAATTATGAATAGTTTATAATTAGTGTCTCTGGAGAGAGAACTGGCACCAATGAAATAATATATCCTTGAAGTCTTGACATAATGCATAAAAATGACTGAACAGTTAGCATTTATTAAATACCTATTTTGTTCGAGAATAGCATAAAGAAATGAATATTTCAGAAAAAAATTATTTTTGTATAGCTTATCTTTTGATTATAGGCACTGTTCTTATTTATAGAAAATTCTTAGAAATTAAAGTGAAAGCTTTGGGGCAGCTAGGTGGTGCAGTGAATACAGCACCAGCCCTGGAGTCAGGAGGAGTTCAATTTCGGCCTCAGACAGTTAACACAAAACTAGCTGTGTGACCTTGGGTAAGTCACTTAACCCCAGTTGCCCTACCTTCCCCCCTCCAAAAAAAAAAAGCAAAAAAAAAAATAAAGTGAAAGCTTTAATAGCCAGACTTTTCATATTCTTTACCTTTTCTCTTTGGTTAACTCCTACGTTATTATGCTACCACTTCATGGGAAATCAACTACATTTCCTCCTACTGTGTGGTAGAGAGGCATTTCTCTCCCAACTTTTGCCTTACCAGTCCAAATGATTATAGCTCACCCATATATCAAGTGGGTCATTTAGATTCTTCTACAGTGAGGTTGCATGGTGACACAGTAGATAGAGTGCTAGTCCTCCAATTATGACTATTTGTAACATCAAGACCTTAATATGATCTCAGATACCTACTAATTATGTGACCCTGGACAAGTTAATATCTGCTTCAGTTCCCTCAGTTGTAAAATGGGGGTCATAATAAGCATCTACCTCACAGGGCTGTTGTTGTTTGTAAAATATTTAGCACAGTGACTGTCACATACGAGGAACTTAATAAATACCTGTTCCCTTCTCTTTTCCTACCTCCCCTTGACAGCAGGATTGGGTTCAACCTTGGAAAACTTCTCTATAATACGCAAATTACCAATTTTGTTTTTTCTCCATCTAGAAGTCATTCTTAAGGAACACCTGAATTTGGATTTTACCTAGCTCATTAAACTATCTACAAAGAAAGTTATTCATAAGTCTCTGAATATGTGGGAAAGTATATAAGATAAAAATGGATTAATTTAAAAATAATTTTGATGTATTTTTTATACTGCCATAGTTTCACCCAGTATCCCTTTCCTTATACCCTCCAAAAACCTATCTCATATAATAAATAGTATTTTTAAAGACAAAAAAAGGTAACAGAAGAGGGTAAAATTAGCATAAGTGATCAATATATTGAAAAAGTCTGAAAACATGTGCAATATACAACACTTGTGGACTTTCCATCTCTGTCAAGGGATGAGATGAGGGTGTCATAACTACTTTTTTAAGTCATGTTCATTCTTTTTCATTTTGCAACATTAACCTTTGATTAGTTTTGGTGATTGTTCTTTTCATTTACTTTTTTATAGTCATTATGTTTGTTTTCTTGACTCTACTTACTTCACTCAGAATCAGTTCATATAGATCTTTCACTGATTCTTTGTATTTATCACCTTAAGCATTTCTCAATATCACAAACTTGTTTTTGTTACGTCCATGTACCTCAATTTGTTTAGCCATTGCTCAATCAATGGGCGTTAATTTGTTTTCAATTCTTTGCTATTACAAAAATGTTTCTACAAATGTTTTGGTGAATATGAGAACTTTATTCTTATCAATTACCTCCTTGGTATATAGTGAACTTAGTTTCAAGCCTCTGTGAGAAAGGGCCTGCATATGGGAAGAATTTCCTTAAACTCAGCCCAAAAGTACAATATAAATACTCAACAAATTATAGTATATATCTCATGAGTATAGTTGAAAACAATAGTAATTACTCCAGTTTGAGTTTATTCACTCACTTTCCCTGGAAATATGCTTTCTCTATGCCATATGCATGCATATTAGACTTCAATCCCTATTTTGTGTTACCTCTACCTAGTCTTGCCAGATCATGGTGACTTCTGATTAGATTTATTCCTTTGAAAATTGCCTGTTTATATTCCTTGGCCCTTATCTAGTTAAGAATGGATCTTAATCAGAGAAACATGAATTGGTTCCTTATATATCTTGACATGAGATGTTTATCAGAGAAACTTGTAAACATTTTCCCCAGTTTCCCATTTCTCTTCTAATTTTTACTATATTTGAATTATTACATAGAAATATTTTAATTTTATATAATAAAAATGCCCCATTATATCTTATGTAATTTCTCTTTTTCACTTTAGTCATAAATTCTTCCCATAGTCAAAGATCTGAAAGGTACTGCCTTCTTTGTTCCTCTCATTTGTTTATAATGAAATATTGCACATCCAAAACATATATCATTTTGAAAACTATTTTAATATATGGTGAAAGTTAGTATAAAACTCACCTTTACCATACTAAAGTCCAATTCTCCCAGCAGTCTCTTTCACCTACAATTGATTTTTCTGAGTGACACTTTCACATATATAAAATATTTCAGAATTATTATAGATGCATTTCAAAGATGTATGAATTGCTATATATACCACTGAAGAACTTATATTGGTAAGAATGAGGATCCATTGGCATACAAGTAGTTTGAGTTTTGGTTTGGTCTTAGAGTATAACCACTGTGAATTATATTGTGCTCTTGGGAAGATATTTTTAAAGTTCCAAAAATTTATAAATTAAAATATGAAAATTTGTTGATTAGGGGCCATCTCTGCCAAGAAGAACAGTGATTTGTTAAGTGATCACTTTGGTTAAAATAATTTAAATATTGCAAATATTAAAATGTTCCTCCTATTTAAAGTTTTAAACATGTTTTTGACATTAAAAGGGAAAAGAAATGACTAACAGCTCTCTACTTAGAGACAGCTGTCATTTAGTAAGGTGCCATGCTATGAAAGAGTAATCAGAATAAATATGCTTTAGGCTGTCTAGAGGCAATTATGTAGAGCATTTCATATTTAAGATGGAGCACCAAAGTTTCCCAAAAATCTGACCTATTTGGGTAAATCATTATTACCACGAATCAAGTGAATAACAACAAAAAACTCATTTCCTGCATTTTCTTTGTGGCATATACTCCATTGTATGAAAAATATACTATAAATGGACAGATTCCAGTGTATAATATTAAAACAAAACCAGGAACTTCATTAAAAGAAAAATATGGGTGAATGGAGGGACAATACAATTGCATCCTTAAAAAAGAAAACAAAAATAAAGGTAAAAATGTTAGCATCTACTTGTGCTCAATACTAACTTTTATGATTGATCACTTCACAAGATGCAAAAGATTCTCCCGTGTTGAGTAAAAACTCACAAAAATCTTTCATTTCCCACCTCCTCCATTCATTCATCCATCTAGTCAAGAAATATTTCCAGAAGACTTACTATGTGTATAGTATATATTCAAAGAGAGATATAAGGAAAAATGAGACACATATGCTAGTAATAGCAATTGACGTTCAAGTAGTTCTCTTTATCATTTATGCTCTTGTGGTTTTATGAAATATCTTCACAAACCATATGAAGATATTTTTAAGGCATCTTATTTTAGCCTTACAGTAATTCTTTGAGATAGATACCATCTTCAAGATGAGAAAACTGAGGCTTAAGTTGGTCAAATGACCTGTCCAAGGATATATTTATATTAAGTGTTAGAAGTTTCAAATCCGGGTTGTTCTCGGTTCCAAAGACAATGCTCTTCCCATTAATCCACATAGTCTCTATAAGGGAACACAATATATACACAGACATAATGGCATTCAAATATTATGGTGCCATAAAAGTTCAAAAGTTCAACTCTATATTTGATTATAAAGTAATTTTCCTATTCTAACATTTCTAATTTAGCATTCAATATTAAAAAAAAATACTGACAATGAAAACTTTCATTGGTCAGTACTTCAGAGATTCAAAGAGGAACAAAATGCCAGTTGGAAAAAAGCAACTTTGATATAATATAGTTCAATTAAGTAATTTTTATAAGTCACAGCATCCTAGTTTGATGGAACAACCCATATGAATTATGTCCCCAGAAAGTGATCATCCCTGCTTTAAGACTCCCAGGGATGGACAAAACACTGTGTCCTGAGGAAACTCATCAGATTTCCAGATAGTTCTTGACAAGTTTTGTCCTTCAGCCAAGTTTAAATCTACTTTCATGTGATTTATATCCATTGTTCCTAGTTCTGCTGATTAAGGCCAAGCAGAGCAAGTCTAGTATCTTTATTGCATGTTAGTCCTTCAAATGCTTGAAAATAATTATCATGTCCTTCCATCCATTTTTTCTCTAGATATTTATCACCAATTCCTTCAAATGATTGTCATATGGACATTTTCTATTCCTATTACCCCAATTGCCTCTCTATCTTCACAGCTGCTGAAGTACCTTTCCTAAAGCATAGCTATGACTGTCATTCCTCTGCCGAATAAACTACGCTGATTTCTTACTACTTACAGGATCAAATAAAAACTCCTCTGTTCTGCTTTTAAAGCTCTTCATTACTTGTCTCTTATCTACCCTCCCAGTTTTATCATATGTCTCTCCCCTTCACATGCTTCACACACTCTGTGGTCTAGCCAAGCTGGCCCCTTTGCTGGTCTTTACATAGGACACTCTATCTCTCATACCATTTCCACTCCCTACCTTTACATACGAATTCTCCTCTTTCTCATCTTCTCTGCTTAGAATCCTTAGTATCTTTCAAAGTTCAGCTCAGGTACCATCTTTATTAAGCCATTCCTGATTTCCCCAGATGCTAGTGTCTTTTACCCTCCAAATTATCTTCTTTATATTTCTTTGTGTACATATTGTCTCTTTGGGTAAAATGTAAACATCTTAAGGGCAGGCACTGCTTTCTTTTAGTCCTTACATCCCCAGGGAATAATATAGTATCTGGGACATAGCAGACTCTTAAGAAATGCTTGTTGATTATTTGACATACTAGAGTTACTTAATGTTAATAACATACTATTGCGCATGGAACTGAATAAAATTCCTCAAACCAGAGCAAAATTTAGTGAGACAAACTCTAATTTAGAGAGATGAACATTTCCTTTCTTCAAATTACTGTGTTTTTTTCTAATGCAAGCTTAGATTATATAAGCTTTCATAGCTATTCTGTCACACTGTTGACTCATATTGAGTTTTCAACATTCACTAAAAGAGCTTAATACTTTTCATATGAATTGTCATCTAATTCTGTCTTCTCCATCCTTTACTTGACTCAAAAAAAAAAACCCAACTGAACATGTATAGGTTTCATATTTGTCTCATCAGTCTTGATTGATAAAATTTTTGGATTGCAAAACTATCATTCAAAATCTTATTGGTTCCTGAAAAGGTGATGACCATTTCATCTATGATTTTTTTAACTACCAGGTGGCACTGGAAGCCACTGTCAAAAACCTCTTTACCAAGACCCACAGCAGGCCACTGCCAAAACTCTCCTTGGTTGTCCATTGCAGGCAAAGAGCATCCTTTTTTGACGTATCTTTCTCATTCTCCTGGAACAAGATGAACAAATTACCTGCCCTGGTAAGGAAAAGTCTGCCTCTGTCATGCTTCCCCTTTCTCTCTCCCAGAAACTTTGTGCCATTTCCGGAGACATAAGTTGTCTTCTTTTACTGCCTCAGTCAAAGCCTTGTGGGGACAGACAAGTCATTATGATATAATGGATAAGACACTGTTCTGGGAGTTAGGAAGAACAAGGTTCAAATCCCAAGTCAGACACTTACTAGCTTTGTGATCTTGGGAAAATCAATTAATCGATCAAATATTTAATTAAAATTTGCTGTGCTTGGCACTGGGAATACAAATATAATGAATCAAATGGTCTCTATTTTCTTATATTTCAATACGGGAAATACAATCCCATTAATAGATAGATATATACACCATAAAAGGAAATTTAATGCATACACATCATAGTACCTAGGACAGGGGTGAGGAAACTGTGGCCTTGAGGTCTCAGGTTCCCCAGCCCTGGCTAGGACATAATGCTCCATTATTGCTCTATAAAAATAAAAGGTATGAGGTGAAAGAGGACCCTAGTAGTTGGAGGCAGATCAAAAAAGGTTTCATGTGTAAGATTATATCTGAACTACTTCTTAAATGGAAGCTGATTACCTTTAGTGATGGTCATAGAAGTCCTACCCTCTGTATTTTCTTCTATGAGTTCATAGATTTCCCAAGAGGAATGTATTTCCTTCATAGCCAATGCAACTCCACTACCTCTTTTATCTAACCTATTCCTTTGAAATAAGTTATATTTTTTTTCATTGCTATTTTTGAGTCATGAGTTACAAGATTAAATTTATCTTTTTAAGGTGAAATCTGTTGTCAACTTCATTCGTTTGTTCAAAACCATGTGCTATCTCATTGCATCTCTTTACAGATAATGTTTTTTGTAAATTCATTTTTGTAGGGGTTCTACTAATATTCTTCCTATGACAATCCTATGATCTTTGACTTTAAAGATGTAGTACCTATAAATTACTTAGAAAAGATTCTCATTGGGATGAATTTTGTGTTCACCTAATTGCCATGTCTATCTATGACACTATTGCAGCTTCTCCATGTTGTCGGGTTGATATTCTTGTAGAGAGCAACTTGTTACATGTTCCTTTGTGAGCTGTATGGGGGTTCTGCAAGATTACTGTATCCACTTGTTAGTTCTATTATTTTTGCAGTTGGGCAGAATATGAAGAAGTGAGGAGTAGCTTCAATAGCCTGCAAGATGGTGTTCTCACATTCTCCAAGAGACAAGGATGTCTGTACTAATCATTTCAGAATATTTCTGATGCCAGTGGGGAAACCTTCAATTCACTGGCATCTAGAAAAGAGTAAAAGATTGATGTGGCAGAATAAATTAAAGTAATTCATAGGAATATTTGGTTGGATTGCTTAGAAGCATTTTTATTACTTTCTAATGCTTTATTAAAACATAAATAAATATACGATTTCTATTTAAGTGACATGCTTCTATGCCACTTTTAGCAGGAACAGAGAAATTTTCTTTTATTATCAAAGATTGAGAAGGAAATTTTCATTAAAGTACCTTTGCATAACCTTTACTAATTATTAATTCTCATTCTTCTTACCTTTTTCACAATACTCAAAATAAGGACTTCCTAGTGATTAATTTTATCAATGCAAGTCAGCACCTGCTTTGTAATTTACAGTTTTAGAAAGCAGCTAGAAATCATAACAGTTTACCTGAAATTCCTAGTATTTGTGTCATAGGTGGAAACTGAACCCAATTCTTCCTCATTTTGAGGCCAACTCTCCATCCATTACAACATGCTGTTACCTCTGTGCGTGTGTATGTGTATGTGTGTGTGTGTGTATGTGTGTGTGTGTCCATTATATAATCTTCCTATATTAAGCCTGTTACTCTCTCTGTATCTGGCTTGACAATCAGCAAGCACTCACCTACAATTTGCCAGGCAGGCAGTGGTAATACTAAGGTAAATGCACACAAAGATAGTCAGTTTCTCTTCCTTTTTGATCAGATTCATGTCACAAGGAAAATAAATATTTACCAGCTCTCATTAGATGTGCTCCATCTCCAGAGAAGAGCTCTCCATTTTTATTATCCAAAACCAAAACAAAACAAAATGAAAAAAACAAGTTGTTCTCAGATCCCACCATGATAGCTGAATCTTTCCAAAATTCACCCTTCTCTACTGAAATCCCTTCCTTCAACAAAAAAGCAGTGATAAAAATAAAACTTGCGCCCTTATTTTTCACCTAGATTTTTCTAATTCCTAAAATATTTTTTAGATATCTCTTGGTAGTATCTCATATGTCTCAATGTGAAAAAGAAATAGAAATGGGTAGTGGTTATCAGATTTGACAAGCCTTTGCTGAGGAGTCTCAGTCACATGATAAATACATGCCCTCAAAAGACATTATATCATGCTATCTGTGGTGGTCCATGCCAAATAGACATGGGGTTTGAGGGGTGCAGATGGTTTCTAACCCTTGGCAAACATTTTGCAGATGACTCAAAATACTTCTTGTCTTTTATTCTTGCTGCAACTGAGATATTCGATTCTGTGCCCACTTTACAGCTGAATCTTGTGGCTAACTTGTTGCCATCTGTCATGATTGTTTGCTTTATCTGTTCACTGGCCAAGAGATCTGTCGCTATGTACTCCTGAGGGAGGCTTTATCTATAGGAAGCTTTCCTGACCTTTTCTGGGGCTCTTTCAACCTTTTCTCATAACATGACAATAGTTTCTTTTTTTGTTCAGCTGTGTTTAATGAACAATTAGTAAATTCTTTCCAATGCGTTAGTATAAAAATGAAAAGTCCCTTGCTTGTTTCTGAGATCTTATGTAGATTATAACTTTAATTCATTTATAATATTCCTTCCTTCTCTCTCTCTTTCTGTTTCCTCTCCCTTCCTTCTTTCCTTCCTTCCTTCCTCCCTCTCTTCTTTCCTTCCTCCCTCCCTTCCTTCTTTCTTCCCTCCCTCCTTCCCTCTGTCCCTCCTTCCCTTCCTTTCTTCCCTTCTTCCTTCCCTTTTTCCTTCCTTCCTTACATCCATTGATTAAACTTCTGTATCAGCAAGCACCCTAGCATTCCCAGGATGGCTGCTAGCACAGGTTCTTAGATCTGCATTTCTAAAGGAAAGCAACTCAAAATGAGTTAACAATCTTACTTTAATCAATCAAACATATATCATTTACCTAGTTCAGGGGGGAAAAGTCAGCACCCTGAACTTCAGAGAATACAAACAGAATACAAACAAGCAGAAGTTACAAGCAGACACAGAAACCAATCAGCAGACAGGCTTCCAACCGTCTGACCATTACATACATACCTAGTCGGTTACCAGAGAGGGAAGCACCGACATCTGGGTTTTTCAAAGCCTGGGAGGGCTCAATGGCTTCCCAGAGTGTCATCTGGCCAAATCACACAACTCTTTCCAAAGTGAGTTCCAAAGCAAAACCTCACATCAGAAGTATATATAGCCTTCTCTTGGATCGGAGATGGTCACAGCCCTCTTGACCCACTGCCCAATCACAAAGTTATAAGGCATGGGCATTCCTGAAGAACAAGCCTCCTCCCACAGGGTCCATGCGACCACATTCAGTCGATTAGGGGGCAGGGTATACTTTCAAATCAGGGAAGGTTCTCAGAGCCACTTAAGCCACTTAAGCCTATCAAAGGGTCTTGGGGCAGGGAAGATCTTCAGATTCCCATAACAACTTCGAATATGATATATTTGAATCTCATTGTCTTTTATGTAGTCTCTAACTCTCGAAATCTCCTATGATAGCCCAATATGCCAAATGATGAAGAAGCTGAGGTTTAGAGAGGTTAGTGGAATTTCCAGGATCACAAAACTACTAAGTGACCTTAGCAAGACTTGAATTCAGACCTTGTAACTCCATGTTTGTTTTCCCTTGACCCTTTTTAGTACACCAAACTATCTTTTCTGAATTTACAATAAAAATTCATGGTTGACTAGAAGGACTGTTTTTAATTCAGTTACATACAACAAGTATTTATTTTCAAAAGATTAATATTTGGCTTATCTTTCAAAATGTATTCGAGAACAAAAGGGTAGAGTATAGAAAATACAAATTTAACCTTTATAATGATTTACTGAATCAATATATGATTTTTATTTCATATTTGGATTCAATGTTTTTATTCAACATCTGTCAAAATTAGGACATCTGATCTTTTCTTTTTACTCATATTTCATATAATCTGAACTTTAAATATACCTGACATTCCCAAATAAAAAGGAAAATTTTAAAAATGATATTTCATATGAAATTATTTTATGTATTGCTTATATTTCTTACAGACACAGAAAATTATGAGTTTTACAAATGGATTATTTCCATTTTCTAGCAGTTTTGGATGATGCTTTCCAGCTATGCTGCGTTTGCTGTTGTTAACCTTAAAGACTTTCATAATCATAGATTTATTTGCATTGCATGAATCTAGTGAAAAATGTTTTATTGTGCTTCTTTTTTCTGTCACAAAAAAGCTTCCTTCTGCTCACATAATTCACATTGAAACCTGATGTAAAAGCTAGTAAAGCTGGTTTAACTTATCCTTTCTTTTGAACTTGACTCAATCTTTCATCAGTAGAAAAAGAAAAAAGGAATCTCATAAGCTTTATTATTACTGCTGTTATTGTTGTTGCTGCTACTGCTACTACTACTATTACTCCTTCTACTAATACTACTGATGATGATGATGTTGATAAACAGCAATTATATATTGCTTTGAGTTCACAAAACATTTTATAAATAATATCATATTTTATCTTCATAATAACCATAGGAGGTATGCATTATTATCCCCATTTTTCACATTAAGAAGCTGAAGAAGACAGAAGTTAAGTCACTTGCCCAAGGATACATGGCTAGTAAATGTCTGAGGCTGGATTCAAACTTAGATATTCCCGAGTTCAGGTCCTGCACCCTACCCTCTGATTGGTGTCTTTTGACAGTTGAAACAATGAAAGTAAAAATTGAGGAAAATCTTAAATGGGAACATTTTTGTGTTTTTTTTTATTACTTCTATCTATCTATTTATCTATCTATCTGTCTGCGTCTGTCTATCTGTCTATCTATCTATCTATCTATCTATCTATCCATCCATCCATCCAATTTACAGCATACATTGTAATGAATTAAACTATCCCTTCAAGGGCATAAAATAGTGAAAATCTCTTTTTTGATACTTCCACTCCCCCAATAGTCCAAAATATTTATCTATTTTCTTAACTACAACAAGTAAGCCCACAAAAATATACCATTCTGCTTTCATAATCAGATTAAAATATTCCTTTGAGTCTCATCATCTTTTATTTGGTATTTGTGTATATATACTTATGTATGTATAAATATATACGTATTACAATATATGTATATAGTATTCATGCATACATGTGCATTTATATGTACATAGCTATCCACATTTGTGTGTGTGAGTATACATTCTTACGGCCTTTGTCAAGTCAATCTCTCTGGGCCTTATTTTATGTATAAAATGAAGTAGTGGGGCTGGATAATATGTTAGGTTGCTTCTGTCCATAAAATGATATATAGAGATTTATGATAGGGTTGTGATATTAAGAATTGCATGTTCATGTCATCTCTTTAAAATTTCCTATTTCTATTGAATTGTGAGTGATTCTTGATTAGGGTAGTGTATGCTTACGGGTTACATTTAGTTCATTCATCATGTAAATGAAAATAAGAAGGCATGTATCATTTAATATTTCCCTCTAGTGCTTTTTCCAAAGATAAATGCCTTTTTACTCTGAGAAACAAAAATAAAAATTAGAAACTGGTTATGTCCACTCTGAGAAATCTACAGGGCATACTTTCTCATCTAACTGACATGGTGATAAAGTTCAGTTTCTAGTAATTTCATAAATAAGAAAAAACAGCTTCAGGACATCTTTGTCCATTTTTTATGATTTTGGACATGTTTTTCCCAGATTATCATAAATTTCTAAATAATTAGGATGCAGGTACTATGTAGCAAGGACATTTTGCCATTCTTTTTCCTTTGAGTACCAAGGTCTTATCCCAATGTGTAACCTCATTAATTTTAAGCAAAGGGGTGGATTCTGATGATCTCCCAAGATTCTTCCAGCTCACATATTTTTAAAATATTTTTCTACTCCTATTTATGAAAGCGCCTAGTCTCTATAGATATTTTAACTGTTTCTCCACCATCCTCTTAAATAACTTCCTCTTTTCCATCTTTTCCTATTTCACTTAATCTGGTTTCTCAATGAGAAAGAAATTTTACTATCTGACTTCAGATCATGAGTCCTTTACTTTTGCTAAATATTTTTCAACAATCCTTGCAGCCACTAAACTCTTCTTTGGGGGCCATCTGCTCTGCTCTTGTTCCCAAATGTCTTCTGGTCCTTGTCATCTGAATTGACACCTTCTCTACTACCTGACCTTTCCATCTGCCATGAACTGAATATGGCCACATGTAAGTACTTTTATATTTTGTTTCCCCCAATTAGAATGTGATCTTCTTGAGGGTAGATATTGCCTCAATTTTCTTTTTATAAGCCAGTGCTTAGCACTTAATCCTTAACAAATACTTTCTCATACCATTTCATTCTGAAAATAAACCAAAAATAAATAGAATTTGCATTCTGAAACAAAACCGGGATTATCTGAGTCTCGACTAATTTAAAGAAGTTTCTTCCCAAAATATACAGTAGATGTACCATGGGAGGAGAGAAAAAAAATGTAACTGACATGCTTTATTTTTGTTTATTGCAGGCATGAAAGTGTTATAGAATAATTATCAACCATTTTATGCAGCATTAATCGCCCTAGGCTGTGATTGAGTCAAACCATATTGTGTGAGCAGTGACATTTATTGACTACTATTCCCTGGGAAAATTAAGTCCACAAAGACAAATCTGCCATATGTGCAGCACATGCATTAGTCTAGGGTTTGTCTCTCAGAAATAATGCTTCAATATGGATGTCAGCTAGAGAGAGATTGGCTGCTACTATATTGGTCACCTCCTTAAAAGTGAATGAAAATTTAATACTGGCCAATATCACAACTGACTCCTGGTTGAAAATTCTCTTCCTATGAATCAATAAGCATTTATTAAGCATCCTTTGTACTCCACACACTAGAAATACAAAAGCATAAATGAAATGATCTCTTCCCTTATGGAGTCTACTTTCTGGTACAATGGAAAAAGCACTAGCTTTGGAGCCAGAGGAGACTGATTCACTTCTTATCTCAAACGCCTTATCTATAAAATGAGGTGTTTGGATTAGATGATATATGACATTCCTTACAATTTTAGATCTCTTGTCCTGCTACCAAATGAATGTAAATGTGTACAAGATAATTTTATCAGAGGCAAAGGACATTAGCTATAGTTATTAACACTTTTTGTCTTCATTTGTGTATGTTGACATATTTGCTCTCTAAATATATATTTTAGTTGCCTTATGTTTGTATTCTGATTCTTTCATTAAAATTCAAGAACTTTAAGACTTCTTTTATTCCTTTTTTCTCAGTATCTCCACAGCACTCTGCTCTATCCAAAGTAGGTACACACTAAATGTTACCAATTATATATCAAAATAGGAGCTTATGATAATTCATGGATGACTGAAAATCTTTTCTACAATCAGAAATACTATAGGTTTTCTTTCAGTGTGTATTGATAATTGCTCTTTATACTAATGAGTTTTCTATGGAAAAAAAAATCATGAAGTAGACTATTAACCTTTTATCTGGTTTTGTCTAGGTCAACGGACTAAATAGATAGGTACCAAAACAATATGCTGTACTTAACAAAAGATATCTCTTTCATTTATCAATTCTTTTAATTCTCAATTGGAATCATTTCCTGAATACCACATATTCTGTGTTAAATGGTATTCCTAATGAAATATCCGAGGAATGTCAAAGACTATGAATGAAATAACATTATATATACCCTTTAGCATTCCTGGCAAAACTTTTGAGCTTTATAGTTTCAAAAACTATTTAAAAATTTATTAAATTTCAAAAGGCCCCATCTGGCTAATCATGGTGACACTACTCCTCATATTTATGCTAATGCTATAACCTATCCCCCTAACACTGTGCATCTATCTTTTGCATCTGGGTGGTGTGCAACATTAGCATTAAAGTTTTGGTACCATTGATAATAAATATCTAACAAGGCATAATTGGGGAGCTGTATGATTGCCAAAGGGTTTTGCCATAGTGCTAAAGGACATACAGCATGGAGGTCAAATTAAAGATGGATTCCCTATAGATAATCCTTTTTGTGAGGGGCATTGTGCTGATTGTATCTAGCCCATAAGCACTGCGAAGTCTCCAAATTATATCAATAATAACAAAATGGCTCAAATAATTATGCACATTATGACTTGAAACTGAATGGATAATCCATACAACTGCCCCTCAGCGTATGTATCTGTAGTAATATAATGAACTAGCTCCAGAGTTAAATAAGAAGAGAACATCTAAAACTAACAAGATATTTCTAAAGAAATATTGGGATAAAATAGCTTTTTTTCTTTCAAAGAATTTCAAGTGTAGATGGAACAATATCCTTCGGCATTTTGTTGTTGTTTGTTTTAAATATTTTTATGAACTAGAAATTACATTTTGATCATAGTAACAAAATTGATCTAAAGGAAAGAAACTTCCTTTTTTTTCCATTTAGCACTTCTACTATTTAGAGATTTAACATTTATAGCTTACAAAGCTATGTGACAGAAGCCTTAGATGTGTAACAACCTGCCAGATGCTCAACCTGCTGATTAATTTTGGTTTGGCACTGCTTATCATTTTAGATCAAGAATGTTCTGATGAAATAATCCTTCATATGTGCCTGCTATGAGAAATTAGCATGCAGGTTTTCATTTGTCAAAATGTCAAAGTAAGTCTCTAATCCTTCTTTAAATGTCCTCTACAATATGTGACAATGAACTAGAACTTCCAGCATTAAGACAGCAATTTATTCTCCCAAAGCAGAGTCAGAACTTCTTACTCTGTATCATGAGATGTCTTAAAAAATTTTTAGAACCAAGAAAACCTGGAGTCTAATGAGATTATTTACTTACACAGAGAGACAATGAATGTGAAAAAAAGTGTACATGTTTGCATGAAAGAGACACACAGAGATAGAGACTGACAGACACAAAAAAAAGAAGAGTGGATTCATCTACTGGCTAAAAAGTAATTTCATTTACACCTTCATAGCATTAATACATATACTACAAGATCTTAATCTTTATTGATTTTCTTCTTCAGAATATACTACTGATTCATTTCTACAGGTCTTTCACTGCCACATCCCAGAACTCAACTCACTCAACTCCCAGACTATTTCTCACATTTCAAGTATCCCATGTTCCTACATCTGCTCCCTCTGATTGTCTGGATCTTCCCAGAACCTTATTTTAAGGAGGAGACCCGGGCCAACCATGTCTTCACTCTTCTCTGGCTGGACTTTCCCAATTATAGGGCCATATCCCAGCATTAGGTACTTTCATTCCCTTCCTGCTCCTCCTACCCATCCCCCTTCAACTTTCGGGTTCCTTTTTATTTGTTCTTTTCTCTTGAGAATGTAAGCTACTTGATGACATAGGCTGTTTTTCCTTCTTTTTATAGCTGTATTCCTTGCATTTAGCACAGTGATTGATACTTAGTAAGAGTTTAATAAATGTTCATTGACTTGATTTAAGTACTATTCCTATTATCTGAAACCTTTGGCTGCAATAGGTTTAATAAAAATATATTCACCTTAAACACATAAACACACAAAATATATAAATTTCCACATTCAAGTCAAAGCTGGAATATACACTGTCCTTTCCAAAATTGTAATGATAATTCTGAATTGGTTTCCCACTACTGACTTCGGGACACTGCTGATCAATATAGTCTCCGATTTAGTTTCCCTTGAATTCAGGACATGACTATTGAACATTTCCTTTCTGTCCAATCAGAATATTTCCACCAGGATATCCAATACCTATAAGAAGTTGTATTAAAATATATGCAAATTAACATATATGTATATGATATTATATATGTATGTAATTTTAAAAAAGAGGTTAAAAACTTGTATGTAAAAAAAAATAGGAGCTCCTGATAGGCAAATCCTGACATATCAGAGATAAGGACAGGTCTTAGTAAAAGAAACCTCTGTGTTTGGAGATGGAGAATTTATTTGGCTGTTGGATATAATTCACCTATTTCTTAACTTCTGAGAGAGAATTTAAGGAAAATTAGATATATCATATTAAACATGAAGGCCATTACTAAACTCTTTTAGAGCCATAGCATGTTATACTATGGAGTGTGCTGGAGTAGTAAGTCAGCAAAATCTTTATTCCAGCTCTTCTATTTACTAGCTATGTAACCTTGGGTAAGCAACTTACCCTCTTTGGCCAAACCTCAATGTCTTCATCAGTCAAATAAGGACAATGACATTTCTTCCAACGTTTCCACAGGATTATGCAAATCAAATGAGATTGTGTGTGTGTGTGTGTGTGTGTGTGTGTGTGTGTGTCTAAGTGCTTCAAAAAACATTAAATAGTATAAAAAAGAATCTTTATTATTCAACTCAAAGAGCATTTGCTAAGTGTCTACTGCGAGCAAGATAATTGGTTGAAGATACAAAGACAAATCAGACACTATCCCTTCCCTCAAAAAGCTTTTTTTTAAGGACATAATATGTATACAGATAAGCAAATACAAATCGGGAGCCAAGATAGTGGAGTAAAAGCAAGAACTTGTCTGAGCTTCCACCCCAACCACCTGAAATACCTGTAAAATATGATTCCAAACAAATTTTAGAGCTACAGAACCCACAAAGTAACAAAGAGAAACAAATCTCCGACTGAAGGCAGCCTTGCAGGCCAACAGGAAGGGCCTATTGTACCTAGATGGGAGCTGAGCTCAGTCCTACATGAGCCACAGGGTCCTAGACCCAGGGCAGCCCCAATCAGTGGCACAGTCTGGCCAGAACTGACTTCAGGAGAGTGAATCACCAGCACCTATGGTGGTTTCCAGACTTCTCAACCCAGAAATGCCAAAGAGAAAGTAAAATGTCAATGGGGAACTCTGTTAGAACTGGGTGACAGAAGAGTATGGTCTGGCCCCTGCCCCCAGGGCCAGAGGTGGCAGAGGCATGGAGGCTACTGTGTGGCTCGCTCCAGAACTCCAGGCCTGCAGATCATAGGGGGACCAAGTGACCATTCAGAGGGTAATCACTCTTGCTTTGTACTCCTTGGATCTGGGTCTCATTCTTGGGTGGTGGTCCTGGGGTGTGTGGCCAGTGTGCCAGAGCTGGGGTGTCTGTAGAGAGGGTGCCCTCCTCATAGCTCTGACAACATTTGCAAAAATCTCAGCAATTTGGGACACAGCTCTCTCTACTCTGGAAGCAGAGTCCTACTGTGGCAAAGAGCTGAAAAGTCAAGTAATTGGCTGACAAGATAAGTAAGCAGAGGAAGCACAATCAGACCATAGAATCCTTTTTTGGGGACAAAAAGGATCAAAACACAAAACCAAAAGAAGTCAATGAAGTCAAAATTCCTGCATCAAAAGCTTCCAAAAAAAAAAAAACAGAGACTGGTTACAGGTCATGGAGGAGCTCAAGAAGGATTGTGAAAATCAATTAAGAGAAGTGGAGGAAAAATTGGGAAGAGAAATGAGAATGATGCAAGAAAATCATGAAAAGAGAGACAACAACTTGACTGAAGAAAATAATCCTTAAAAAATAGACTAACTCAAATGGCAAAAGAGGCCCAAAAAGCCAATGAGGAGAAGATAAGCAAATACAAGGATATGCTAAGTAAATACCAAGTGTTTGTGGAAGAAGGAGCACTGAGAGGACAAGAAAAGGCCTTTTGAAAGAGGCTCTGCTTTGAGTCCTGGAAAACCATCAAATATATATATATGAGGAGGATGGGCATTCTAGGCATAGGGTACCATCTGTGCAAAGACACTGAGACAGATTAATGTTGTGATAATAGCAAGGAAGCCAGTTTAGGGGAATATGAAGTGTGTAAAGAGAAGGATTATAAATAAGTCTGGAGACATTGACTGGAACCAAATTGTGAGGGGCTGTGCAGTAATTGCCAAACCAAAGAACTTATGTTTTACCCAACAAGCCATAGGGAACCACTGAATAATCTGCTATCAATTATCACCTCCCTCACTGTGATTTGTCATCATGGCAGTGATTCTAGGCTCTTATGATCCAATAGAACACAAGTTTTGGCAAGTTCTATGAAACTAAGAAGACTGTGAGCATGGTCCTAATGAAACTTGTAAATCTAACTTACCTGATTTCAGAGAGGCTCTTCAGCAAAAGGTTGATTACTTCTTTGACCAACATGATCTGTAACACACATAAAGGCATAAAATTTCCCTAATCTCTTGTTCTACTTGTCACAGTAGTAGGAAAAGGGATGGAAAGTGCTAAAAGTTTCTCAATTTTTAGGTTATATGCAAGCACTAATTGAGCTCTTTGTGCTCTAAATGTGAGACCTTTATCTGATAATCTATAAGTTGTTAATACTACTGGAGGAATTAAACTATTTCTATAATGCCAGTCTATATGAATGGAGCAAAAATTCACAGAGAAATTATACCTAAATGGAACTATGCCTCACATATTGTCCCAGGAAAGAAAAATAAGGAAGTCAATGGCTTTGGTTACATTGTTTCTTCAAAAACAAATAACATCCTTTTGCTGGTCATTTGGTCATGTCACATAAGCAAAAAGCAAGATCACCATAAGATAGCTGCAGTTTGTGTGCTGATATCTGTTGCAAAGTTTGAAAGAAAGCAAATCTGCAAAAGTACTTCACAAGATATTCCCTCTCAAAAGTCAACATATACTTTGATAGTTGGTGCTTTCAATACAAAAGAAGAAAAAGAGAAAGAAAGTTAATTGTAGAAATGAAGGTCTGAGAAGAAAGAAGAGGCCAAGGCTTTTAAATTGTTCAGTGCCTCACAAATGAAAAACATGAAAGCCTGATATGCGACATGAAATAACTAGTTACTAAGAGCCAGCTATAGGCTAGTGTACTTGACTTCAATTCCTGGCAATATTCTGAAGCAGAAGTTCTTAACATAGCATCCCTGAACTTTAAAATATACATATTTTGATATCTGTATATCAATGTAATTTGTTTCCTTTAAAATCATATGGTTCTTTTTAAAATTTTATACATTTAAACATTATTCTGAGATGAGGTCCATATGTTTTGCAAGACTGTCAAAGAGGTCCATGACACACAAAAAAGATAAGAACCCTGGATTTAAAACATGTTACAAAAGGATACATTAAACATCTGATAGATTTTCTCCTGTGTAATTATGCAAAAGATAGAAGGATATGGCTAAGATGATTTTACAATTCAGTGGATTTGAATGTGGTTATTAAACAACCAGACCCAGAAAGTAGTTATTAATAATTTTACATCAATTAGGAAAAATTATTCCTATGGAATGCCCCAGAAATATTGGCTTGGCCTAGTACTGTTTAACAAACTTTTCAATGATTTGAACAAAAGCATAGATGGCATGCTTATCAAATTTGAAAGTGACTCAAAACTGGAAGGGATAATAAGCACATTTGCTCATTGTTGGGATAGAACTTAAAACCAAATCTGATAAAGTGGTGTGAAACAAAAGCACTTATCTTTTTTAAATATTCTTTTTCTGTGCCCCTACTCCCCCCAACCCCATCCCTTCTCAGTAAAATGTAAACTCCTGTTGGGCAGGGACTTTTTTTTCATTTTCTTTGTCTTTGTAATCCAACAACTTGCTTAGAGTCTTCCTCATAGCAGATGCTCAATAAAATGCTTGTTGGATTGAGCTGAGGTCATTTTCAAATTGGTTGCCTGTTTGTGGTCAAATCATTGACACCTAGCTAAAAAGTCAAAATTGGCACAAAATTGAATGTAAGCACAAAAATGAAAAGAGACTACTTAGTCATAGCAACTTCAGTTTGATCTATTTAAAGAAGTTTGTTGATTCAAAAATGTGTAAGGGATAGAAGGGAAAACATTTATTCTCATTTTCCCCATTTCATAGCAAGATTTTAACTGGTGTAAAAAGTAAGAACAAGGAGGACAAAAGAGGCCAGAAATCAGCAAAACTAGCAAACACTTGACATCTGTGCTATTGTTTTTGTCATGGTTTACCATCAATGGTTACAATAATATTTAAGAAAAGAAATTTATTTGCAAAATGTTATGGAAGTTGCTAGAATGTAAAAGTATGTAATGGGCGGGAAGGGGGTTTGAGTCAGAACAGTTCAAATTCTGGTTTTCCCAGTTATTACCTCTGTGACCTGATGCAAGTCAAAACCTCTGGGACTAAATTTCCTCATCTACAAAATGAAATTATCTCAGAAAACCTCTAAAATCCCTTTCATTCTAATTGATTTCCCTGGCTTCCTTCAAGTTCTAGCTAAGACTTTCCCTCCTTTGATTATCTCAAATTTATCCCATTATATGCCTTATTTGCATATAGTTTTAATTTTTTTTTTATGTTTTCTCCACCATTAGACTGTGAACTCCTTGAGGACAGAGGCAGTCTTTTGTTGCCTTTGTATCCATAAAACTTGGCATAATGCTAAGCACGTGGTAGATACTTAATAAATGTTTACTGACTAACTGATTCTATATAAAGATGGCAGATATTAAATAATATTGACTGAAAAAAAGATCCATAAATTTGTAGGGGGAAAATAAGCTTGCAGAAAGCTTGGCATAAAAACCAACTAAGAAAGAACACGCCAAGAGCATTTACAGATTAAACTGGAATGAGGACAACAAACAGACATGAAAGGGAACAGATTTGTCATTATTTCTATAACAACCTAATCTCATCTTTCAAAATGTAATTATCACTTTTGGACTCTACCACCTCAATTCCTAATGTGCTGTATGAAAAAATACTGAAATGTCATCCACAATACTATTTTTGGAAGAGCAAAGAAATCCATTCTACAGGCAAGATAATTTTAAATGCAATCCTGAAACATTTTCAGGAGATCTCAGAATTAAATTCTAAAAGGGTAGAAAATGCTTTGTATTATTATCACAAAAATATCCAGTCAGGATAATTTAAGAACACAACACATTTCCCTATTTTTTCCTACATAAAAACAAGAATTGAAAAGGCAGATTTTCAAAAATAATTTTTTATAATATATCACATTTTGACAGGTGCACAAGTGATTTGGAAGTAAAAGAGAAAAGAATATCACACGGTGATTATTTATGTAAAAAATAACACCTCCTCAGAGAATAACACAGCATTTAAGTATTCCCAATAAGATATCTTTCATACATATATGAGAAGATTATGGCAGGTTTCTTGATAAATTCAACTACAGAAGAAGTTTTTATTTTTCTGTATTTCTCTAATGGTTTATATTGATATATAAACTAGTGACACATATTGAGACTAAAGTGTGCTTTGTTGTCTTTTTTTAACTTTTCTTTATTTTTAGTTTGCATCATTCATTTCCATGAGATTTTGAGTTACACATTTTCTCCCCATATTTCCCCTACCCGCCACCCCAAAACAGTGATCCCACTGTATATCCCCTGCCCCAATCTGCTCTCTCCTTTATCCTCCCCCATCACCCTTATGAATTTCAGGTAGGGCAATAAAGGGCTATGGAAACATAGATTAAAAATTAATTGGAAACTAAATAATCTAGTCCTAAAGGATAAGTGGATAAAAAAAACAAATCATAGTAACAAGTGATAACTTCATTAAAGAGAATGACAAAAATGAGACAACACTCCAAAATTTATGAGACGTAGCCAAAGTAGCACTCAGGGGGAAATTTATATTTTTAAATATAATCAATAAAATAGAGAAAGAGTAAATCAATGAATTGGCCACACAAACAAAAAAAAAATAAAAAAATAACACATTTAAAATTCCCACTTAAACACCAAATTGGAAGTCCTGAAAATCAATGGAGAAATTAATAAAAGTGAAAGTAAGAAAACCATTGAACTAA
>CM053584.1:301101236-301112277 GCA_028627135.1 Pseudochirops cupreus | reverse complement strand
TTACAAGTCTCCAAACTTCCACATATCTATTGAGAGATCTACTATCTTCTTTCTATTCACTGAGTTTTATACCCTCAGGGATATAACTGATTTCTTCCTTCTCACCACCTCTCCTTCCAACCAATCAGGTACCAAGTCTTGCCTAGGCTTCTCCCACAGCATCTCTCACATCCATTGTCATCTCTATACTTACAGAATCACCACCATCCCTGGTCACACATCCATAGAGTCACCACTAGACCTTGAATGTTTTAATGGCTCTTAAATGGTCTCTCTACTTCCAGTCATTAGACCTGTTCAATCTATCCTCTATGAAACAAACAAAAAATTGATCCTAGGACATAGTTCTGACCATATAGCCCCTCACTTATAATAAAGCTTCAGTGCCTGTCCTTTGATACTTGGATATAATACATATATGCCCCAACTGGGCATTTAAGGCCTTTTACAATCTATCTTTGACCCACATCTTCAACCTTATTTCATACTTTTCAATGTCTCAAACTCTGTGCTCTAGCTAGACTTGGCACTCCTTCTGCCACCATGTATTCCAACTAAGCGTACTCTATGCTTAGAATGCAGTCTTTTTCTTCTTTTTTGTGTGATAGTTTCCTTTGTCAGTTTGATTAAGCTCATGGACTCCTTCTTAGGAAAATGTCTTTAAATTCATAAAATAAATTATATAGGATTAAAAAGAGAAACTAATTGTTCTGAAATTTTCTCTATCTATCTATCTATCTATCTATCTATCAATCTACCTATGTGATATATATTATAAGTTTATAGGCCTTTTTTAAAGACCTCTGTTTCCATTCAAAAGACCAGTTCAGACTCGACCTTTTCTCAGAGTTTCCTTGATTTCTCTCTAATCCCCTCTTCATATTACTACTTACTCCCTCCTCAATTTTCCTTGTCTAAACTTATTTATGAACTTGTTTCATCCCAGCATTGGAATGTATGGTCCTTGAGGACAATGATCATTATTTTTTTCTTTGCTTTGCTAACCTCTAGAACAGTTTCTTGTATATGGCTAGTAATTAATAAATATTTATTGAATTATTGCATTGAATAAAACCATTTCATTTTACAGAGGAGGAAACTGAGATCCAGATAGATGAAGTGATTTACCCAAATGCATACATTTTGTTTTTCATCTGTCAAGTCAGGGTGCTGGGCTTGATGAGTTGGAAGGTCTGGCTCTGGTAAGTGGGACCCTGCAGCAAAGGACTGAGTGTACTGAGTTCAGCAGTTTTGAATTCTGTGTTCCATGCCCTAAGTTATTGTTGTTATTTGTCCTTCATTCCTGAAGAAGACCATGACATCAGGAAGTTGATTCTATGACTTGCAATTGAATTGGATTTAAGTGAGGGAGGGCTGTGCAAAGTCAAAAGTCTCACTTTCTCCTCCCAAGCCATCTGGGTCCAGTGGCCAGATATAGATCATGATGACTGGAGATGGCCTCCAGGAGGCCTACCTTCTTGGAGTCAAGTAAGGTCCTGCTAGTCAGCCTTTCTATCCCACATAAGGAGACATAACTGGTATTGTGAGCAGCAACAGACAAATTATAGATAGCACTGAAGTTATAAAAATATTAATCCTTGTGCATGCATTTTTAAAAAGAATATAATTACTTTGCTCATTATCCTATTTTTACTTTGTAATCTTTCGGTTATGTACATATACTTCATAAAAAGAACAAACCAGGGAAATCTTCCATTTCCCAAAACAGACATTGGAAATGTTAGCTTAAAATAATCTGCAAGTGTGCTCAACACCATATGTTGACTTCTAATTAAGTTGCCTAAAATATTAGAAAATATGATCAGTGAAAACTCCAGTAAAGCAAACGATATACGTAGAATATGTTACACCAGATCCAATTCTACCTGATGTAAGTGTTGTGTTCAGTAAAGAAAGTTACCCAAAGTTAAAGCTTTTGATTTCCCCCTCATTGCTTAAATTGGCATGATGAAGTACTATTGAAATTATGAAAAGTCAAGAACTGAAGTCATTAGAGGCAGTATGGTATAATGGCTAGTGTTAAATATGGAGTCAGGAAAACCTGGACTGAATTCTTATTTCTTATACTCATTAGTGTTATGAATGTGATAAAGTAAATTACTATTTTTGATCCTCAGTTTCTTCAGAGCATAACTACTACAATCTCTTTTAACTCTAAATCAATCAGCCTATAAGGCAGGGATGAGAGCTTGGGAGTACAAACTCTTTAACATTATAACTGCTAAGCATTAAGGCCCAGGATTCTAGATTCTGTATTGATTCTTCTCCCCAGTCTTAGTTTGAGAGGTAGCGTGATGTAGTGGCAAGAGCGCTGGACTTGGACTTAGGGAGGACTCCAGTTCAAGGCCTACCTCATATTCTCTAGCTTTATGGACCAGAGAGATATTACCTCTGTAAGCACCATTTTTGTAGAAAATGCACATATTAATATTAGTAAAACTTGCTTCATAGGATTGTTGAGATCAAATAATACACTCTATGTAAGTTGATTTGCAAAGGTCAGAGCATCATTTAAATGTCAGGTATTATTCTTTAAAATGCATCTTTGTTTATCGCTTTCGTTTTTATGTCATTTATATGTCCCGTTATATCCCCATCTTCTTTCAATAGTAGAGAAGCATCCCTCATAACAAACACAAAAAAAAAATGAGAAAAAGTTGTTCATTAAAATTCTCCAAAAACATCATTGATTTTTTCAGGTTTTGGACATCTAAAAGAGGCAAAACTGCCATTTTTTCCAAAATTCAGTCCTAAAAAGTACAGTTTTTAGTTGTCTCAATTCATACTGTTTTTTCAATTTTGTTTCTTCAAGACTTCTACTTATAAGACAAGCCCACAAATATAGGACTCTACTAGGCTTTAATTATAAGAAAAAGACAGTACACATTTTCAGATTTCAATATTGTTATTTGAAGATGTGCTCTACATTGAAAGAATATATACATGCAATTTCAAATTTAGGTATTGTTATAAAAGTCTTTTGAAAATTATTGCTAAACAAAAGAAAATTCTTACTGTATTTTCAGTTCTATGTTTTCTTATTTGAATTTTGTTTTTGTTAATATGGTTTGTTTTTATGTTATCTTCATTTAAAAATATGTCATCCTTTCTCCTCCAGCCAGTAATTCCTGAGAATAAAGATTTAAAAACAAATAAAATTAGTTGAGCAAAAGCAAACAAAATATCAATTTTGTCGGATTATATGCAACGTTCTACATCAGCAGTTCTCAACCTGTGGTTTGCGACCCCTTTAGGGGTCGAACAACCTTTTCACAGGGGTTGCCTAAGACCATTGGAAGACACATATTTCCAATGGTCTTAGGAACTGACACACCACTCCTCTATCCGTCTCCAGGCAGGTCCACCTACATGCAGGTATGCCCACATACGAGTATTAAAGGGTCTCAGCATTAGGAAGATTGAGAACCACTGTTCTACATGATAGTGCTTCAGCTCTTGAAGGGACAGAGGGAGGATTTTTCGTAACTTTTCTCGAGGGCCAGCCTTGGTCATTATAATCACACAAAATTCAGTTTCTTTCTATTTTTTTTGTTCTTTCAGTTTACATTGTTGAAGTAATTATGTATATTGTTCTCTTTTACTGCCTATTTTACTATGCTCCATTCACATGTTTTCTTTTGCTTTTCTTAATTTTTCATATTAATCATTTCTTATGGTAAAGAACTACCATGTGGGAATCCTCAATATTTTTTAATTTAAAAAAAATCATCTTTCTGGAAAACAGAGAACCAATTTTATTGCTAATAGGAAAAGGCAGTAGAGTGAGTGGAAGGTGAAGTTACCTCTCTGCAAATGACACACAAATCTATTTAATTGGCCTTCATCTCACTCCTAAGATTCAGTTCCCTTTATCAGCTACTTGAATATTAACATCTAGATGTCTCATAGGCATCTCAAAGTCAACCTGCCCAAACAGTTCTACTTATCTTTCCTCCACCCCCCCCAAAAAAAACCCCTCCCTCCTTCTAATGTGGTTTGGGATTGCTGGTAACCCCAAAATATCAGGGTAAAGCGTGGCATCTATCTGGAATGAATTCATGCGCTCAAATCTGCTTCCAGTCAAGGGGAAGCTTATTGTAAGCCAATAGAAGCCTGTAGGGTTTCTAGTGAACTGGCAACTTAATGGGTGAGAGGCTGAAGTTTATATACAAAAAAGACAGTGAAAAGAATCTGGATAGGATTAAGGAGTGGTAAGTAGTCTGGGGTGGGCAAGGTGCAAAGGTGAAAGGAATGTCAAGTAAGTTAATCAGGCAATATAGGTGGGTGACTTGCCTTGGGCAGAGGCACAATTGATCTGGGCAGCTAAAATATATGGGAATATTCAGGGACTGGGTTGCTTTCAAAGACATGTTTTTTTCGTTTTAGGAGTCCAGGTCACATCACTTCTAATTCTCTATTTTTTTTTTTGAGAGGACTATTCAAGTCATTCAGCTTTCTCTCATCCTCGACTCTTCATTTTTCCTTTTCTCCCAGCTCCCATTTCTGATTAGTTGCTAAATCTAATTATTTTTACCTCCATAACATCTTATAACTTTTTATAACATAACTTTGTAACTTATACCCTTTTGTCTACTGGTATGACCACAAGGCTAGTTTAGGCTTTCCTTACCTCATACCTGAAATATTGCACCTACCTCCTAAGTGTTTCTTCCCTTTCCAATACATCTTCCACATACCTAACAGATTGATATCCCTAAGCCACAAGGCCACCATGTTACTCTCCTGTTCTGTGACTTTTAGAGGTTTCTGGTTACCTCTAGGGTAACATCAAGGTAATCTCTGTGGTTTTTCCAGGTAGATTGTACTTTATTCCCCTTGCCCATTCTACACTCAAACAAACTAGTCTACTTGCTATTTCCAGTACATAAAATCGCACCTTCTGCTAAGCACATAGAGCATAGGAACACTCTCTCCCTGGCATACTTTTCCTTACCATCCTATCTTCCTTCTAAGCAAAATTCGTGTCTTGGCTCCTCCTTGAGGCCTTTTCTGATTCTACCAGTTATTAGTGTCTTATCCCTAACCTTGTTGCACGTTACTTGGTTTTTATTTTGTGCATATTTTTATTTATTCATGTATCAGAGATAGACTGGCCAATGGAGAGCCAGTCCTGCCTAGGAGCATGAGCTGTATGCTCTCCCTCCTGGCAGCCCAAGTGGATGCTTGGCGAGTTTGCTTCTAGAAATGCATAATAACATGAAATGCTAAAACTTACAACTTCTTCAAGCGTCAAAAATCTCTTACTCCCTGAGATGGCCTAAAACATTATTTTTTTAAAAAAGGAGGATATTTCAAAATTAACTATACCTTTATTTTAGGCTCATGAATCCTAAACCAATCCATAAAATTCTTAGTATACATGTATTTTAGTATCTTCCATCTGAAAACCAGCACTGGCCTCTATGTGACCCTGTATACATAAGCAAGAAGTCCCTTCCTCTCAGAAGTTTGCCTACAAGGCCATGTGCTAACTGGCCAGGGAGTAAGGCCGAATTTTGGGAATCTTCTTACGTCGCATAACCAGCAGGAAGGAAAGAACTAGATTTTGGCCTCTTGGTGCTCTTTTTATATGCACATTCACTTTTTGTTCAATAGCCAATTAAAATGAAGAAAGTAGCCCAGGAAACAGTCACAGAATACCTTCCTCAGGCTCTAATATAGAGAATAGGGCCCTCCATTCTTCTTTTGCAGAAGCAGACTATTTAAGTATCCTTGTAGGCTTCTATAAGTTAGAATGGATGGGAAAGCCAAGAGCCTCTATTGCCCTTCAGATGAGAGTTATGCTCCTTGAGGGAAGAGATTGTCTTATTTTTGTTTTTGTATCACCAGGAGCCAGCCCAGTGTTTTGAATGTAGTAGAGACTCAACAAATATGTGTTGAACAGAATTGAAAGGACTTAAGGAAACTGGTTTGTTAGCTGGAAGATAATTGATCTTGGAAAGACTAAAACTAGATAGAAATAAGGTGAGAGGAAGGAAGCAATGATCCTTCTCTATTCCAGGACATAGATTGGGTCAAATGTATTCTGGGTGGGGTATATGATTTGAAGATATTGGAATAATGTATACCAAGAAAAGTAGAGACAAAGGGCTTGAGACAAAAATGTATTATTGTTGGATCCAGTAAAGGACATTTTTTTTCCCCATTTTCTTTGGACTCAGGGACCTTGCATCCTACAACAAATCTGAGCCCTGTCTCAATTCCCAACATACACCTACTATTCATAAGTATCTTTTATATTGAAACACTTGCTTAATTTAAATAAAAAAACCCATTTTTCTATGTATCTGGCAACACTGTTTCCATTTTATAAGAATTACATTTTAATAAGACTGTTTTAATGTCCCTTCGGGTTCATCGAGATGCGTTTACCTGTATTTTGATTCTATTTTCCACATGTAATTGTGCCATATGTAAAAGGAAAAAAAAGGGATCATGTTTATCACATGGAAACCTCTTTATAACTTTCTCCCATCATTCAGCATGCAGGGCTACTATAAAGGTTAACATCTATATAGTTGGAATCCCTTGGCATAGTCTAAGACTGAATTGCGGTACGCCAAAATTTATCACGTCACAAGTTTTGTTATAATGTGGTTTAATATTTCCTGTGTAAATATTTGTGATTTGTACATCTAATGAGATACAGTGAATTATCTTCAAATGTGGACTGGCCCATTAAAAAGAATAAATGCTTTAGTAGTAAATCACATTCATCAATAATTATAGAATCTTTAATTTCAGGGGACTTAGAAGTTATCTAGTTAAATCCCTTCTCTGAAATTTCTGTCTGAACATATATTGTCATGAGGAACTCAGTACTTCAAAAGGAAGCTCAATGTGTTTTGAGACATCTAATTGTTAAGAAATTTTTTATTCTGTTTCCATGTAGTTTCTACACATTGGTCCTAGTTCCTGTCTTTGGAGTCATACAGAAAAAATGAGAACTCTTTTTTTCCTTAGAAGCCTGCATAATGAGTCCATTAAGATACTCTTAAGTAATGATCGTGTTCAGTAGCAAATCATAGAAGGAATAAACAATTATACTGATGAGAAAATAATAATGAGACAATGTATCACAATTTATTGGATTCAATTAATATAGTATAAAAGCAAAAATCTTATCCCTGAATACATAGTAACAAAACAAAAGAAGGAATTAATGAATTGAGAATGCAATTAAGAGAAACAAATGATTCATAAGCAAATAGTTTTAAAATGAAATATGATAGAATGGGGGGGAGGGAGGGAGAGAGACAGAGAGAGAGAAAGAGAATGAGAGAGAGAGAGAGAGAGAGAGAAAGAGAGAGAGAGAGAGGGAGAGAGAGAGAGCAAATTAACAAATAAGAAGGGAAATGTCTAGAAGCGGAGGTGAAATTAAAAATCAGAACATAATATACTGAACTAGATAGAAGCAAATATAAAAAGCAACCAAAATGAACCAAGCTTCAAAAATCTACAATACTAAAAGTTAACAAAACAGAAAATAGATTATATAAATATTATAGAAATTGACCAAGCCATAAAATTTAAATATTTACCATCAGTATTCTAATGATGATTCAGTGTGGCTCTATATCATGGGATACTACAATTTCCGGAGAATAGAAGTTTGACGTGATCCAAAAGCCAATGGAAAGACCTATGGTGGATGTATATAGGCTATAGCAAACTGACCAAAAGGAACTGTGTATAAGAAAAGGCACAAAATATTTTATTTAAGAAATACTTTACTAGAAATGGATGCAGTCAGTTTACATAATAAAAGTGAGAAATAACTGATGAACAACCTGAATGCTGTTTATAATGTATAATGATCAAAGGCAAGCCCTTTATGGAAGGCAGTATAGACATGGAATGAACAGATATGAATATCTTGCAATCATTGCCTTTGGAGAAATAACTTATATGAAAGATTATGGATGAATTGAAGGACTGAACAACTCAAGAAAAGAATTTAAACCAGAGAATTTATATTTTTAGCCTTCCCAAGGCATTATTTGCCTCAGAAACAATGTCAGGAAATCAATCAGTAAATGGAAGAAGCATGATGACATTACTTCCTTACTTTTTATTGCTTAATTTTCTATCAGTCCTTATTTGAATCATAAACTAGAATTCACAAATACCTAGATGTACATTAACTATACATAAGACTTATATATAGTCAATGTAAGATAAGATGTATAAGAATATTGTTAAAGTTTTGATTTTGTTAGATGGCACAATAAATAGAGTGCTAGACCTAGAAAGAGGAAGACCTCAGTTCATATATGACCTTAGGAAGTTACTAGTTTTGTGACCTTGGGCAAATCACTTAACCTTTGTTTGCCTCAGTTTCTTCATTTGTAAAACGGAGATAACAATAGCAACTACCTCTCAGGGTTGTTATGAATATCAAATAAGACAGTAATTGTAAAGCTTTTGGCATAGTAACTTGAATATATCAGTCACTTAATAAATATTTCTTCCTATATTAATGATGAAGATGACATCTATTGTACAAATAGATTGTTACTGACATGGTAGTGGAGATTAGGGATAAAGGGTATCATTTGTCATACAGTTTAGTGGTATGGAAACCAAGAAGGAGAGACCTATAAAAAGGAACTAGCCATTGACAGCATTAAGTAATTCCAAAAGAGCCAAGAGAATGAGGAGGAAGAAGAGTCTTATTGATTGGCTTGTAGGAGTTCACTGATAGAAATTTTATTGAGGCTTCCATCCTCCCATAATAGAATTTTGTTGTCATCATTTATTGTGATTCAAATAATCATAATGCCGCTAGAATCAATCTACATGCCTTTTTGTTAATTTACTGGCAAGGTATACTTATATGTAAGCCATTAAAAGATGACAAAAATGGCCATTCAATTATAAATTGAAAGAGTTGGTCAGTAAAAGATGTTTGGGTGGAAACTGGATTATCAATTACTTTTCCAAGACCTTTTCTATTGACATAAACACTATTTATAGCACAGCAGTAAACTTTTTGCTTTCTGCCTACCAAGAGTTAAGAACCTATTTTTGTAGCAAAGGCCCCAAGTGAGAAACAGGAAAAGTATTGACCAGCATTTTATTAGCAATAAAGACATTAAAAAAATAAAACACATAAAGAGCTGGTGATAAGGAAGAAAAAAAAATTGAAAAGTTAAAAATAGTACTTCTCTTACTGCACTTGATGTATTGCTCCTGTAGAGGCCTGAGACCTAATCACTTCTCGTCAGGAACAACATTATTACAAAACCTATAGGGAAGAAGAAAAAGTATATTGCTTTCTCTCTGCAATCAAAGCAGTGGTCAGAAATACATGAACTGCAACTCAATAGGGGAAGTGCAGAATAGGGCACTAAGGGAAGAAGTAATAGACACATAGAGGGGAAAAAACAGCTGATTGTGTTAAAGTGAGAAAAAATTAAAAGTTTTGGGGAAGGAAATAGGTATTTACATAGTGTCTGCTATGTGCCAGGCACTGTACTAAGTACTTTTTTTTTTTAACAAGTATCTCATTTGATTCTACTAATAACCTTGTTTGGTAGGTACTATTATTATCCCCATTTTATGGTTGAGGAACCTGAGGCAAACAGAGGTTAAGTGATTTGCCCAGGGTCACACAGCTAGTAAGTGTCTAAGGTTGGATTTGAATTGTAGTTTTTCTGACTCCAGATCTTGTGTGCTAACTACTTCACCACCAGCTATCTTTAATTTAGGCCATCACAAATGAAAAGTTCAGGACCAATCCTACATAAAATTGTCCAGTAGGCAATTTTCCCCCAAGCATCCCACTCTTTTCTGCCTTTCCATGTCCCTCCTCTGTCCTTTCCCTACATATTAGATCTATGACCATCCATATTACCAGCAGTGATGAAGAGCCCTGTTCCTTCCACATATATATATTTCAGGTGCTAAATCTATTTTCTATAGAGATAAAGAAAAGTGTTACTGTTGCCCCTTAGCTTTCTCTTCTCCAAAAAGAAATCCCATAACTTCTCACTGTCATATATAGATATTAATTTCTAATTTTTCTATTTTGATAGACTTCAGTAGGTGTTAAAAGTTTGCTTCAAAAATATAGTTGATAGTTTTAAGGAGTAAAAACTTATGGTTTCATATAGGAGCAAATAAGTTTTCAACATGTTATAGCCTAGAATTCTTCTTATGGAGTCATTCATATCTAGTGTAAATTATATTATGTCATTTTCTCAAATCAAGTTCATGGGAAAATGCTAACCATATTATCTCCTTTAACTAAAGATACTCTCTTTGAAAATCTTATGTTTACAAAGTAATTCATATCCTCTGATTCTTGAGAAAAATTATGGCATAAAAGCTTAGCCAGCATCCCATGAGCAAATTGGTTATGCTACCCTAAGGATGAGGGAAGGGCACGAGAAAGCTTAAACAGATACCAGTTGGATCTGGAGTGGTGATGTTCAAGGTTTTTAATGACAAAATTTTCTCAACCTTGATATTCTTCCTCTCCCTCCACCCTAGCCCCTAAAGTAGTTATCATTATTTTGGAAAAACTAGCCCCTGATGTATTGGAGGTGATTAATGGTATCCTTGGTTTGTCTTAGTTTTGATGAAATACTTAACAAAGTCAGCAAAAGACCTTTCTTATTTGCCAATGTTTATCAAAAGATGAAGCACATGTGAAATAATTACATATGTAGAGAATCTGAGTTAAAAAAGTAAAACCTTAGAGGCCATTTATTCCAATCCATACCTGAAAAAAAAATAATTCTTTTTATACACTATCCATCAAAAGTAGTCATTCTGACCTCATTCAAAGACTCCCAGAAAGGGAGAATTCAATACTTCATGGGGACTCCTTTCCCTTTTGAATAAGTCTGATTATCAAGAACTGTTTTCTTAAATTAAGCTTAAATTTGTTTCTTTTCAACTTCTATTCATTACTCTTACTTTTGCATTCTGGATGTACACAGAAGTTGAGTCTCTCCTTTACAAGACAGACTTTCAAATACTTGAAGACAGCCAA
>CM053584.1:301084712-301095301 GCA_028627135.1 Pseudochirops cupreus | reverse complement strand
AGATTTTTGGGTTGGAGAAGTTTGATGGAAATAACTATTCCTTCATCTTGCTGGCCAAGTGATTTCATGTAACTTTTAACGAAACTGACAATTCCTCCTACCAAAAACTTCCCCACCTTGGTTTCATCATTTTTGCAACCCTTTAAAAAGAGGTTCCTAAACTTTTGGGTCATGGATCTCCTTAAATTTATAATACACAAAGGATTACAAGGGAAACCGATTATATTGAAATACAGTTTTATATATATACATATATGTGTATACACCCCCCCCCCCCCCATATACACACCCCTCCACAAATTATAGATGTAGGTTAAGAAATCCTCCTTTAAGGGCATGCTGCTTATGGGTCTGTCTGAGGATCTCATAATTTTGCTTTTTATACTCCCTCCCTTCACAATCTTTACACTCTCATAATATTAACTACAATCTTTATATGTATAAATCCCAAATATATTCTTAGTCCTGATCTTGATCCTGAGATAGAGATCCATACCTCCATTGTCTACCCTGAATCTATATCATATTGTCCCACTGAAATC
The DNA here is from genome assembly GCA_028627135.1 of Pseudochirops cupreus. NCBI lineage: Eukaryota > Metazoa > Chordata > Mammalia > Diprotodontia > Pseudocheiridae > Pseudochirops > Pseudochirops cupreus. The sequence continues at coordinate 301,094,759 of CM053584.1, read as the reverse complement.
CCAGGCTAACCATGTGTAATGGTAATGGGATTTGAAGACCTTACATGCCCCTTGAACTTGCTGATATAGCAGGAAGGGGTGGGGCAGGAAGGAGCTAGAGCCAAGTAGGAGCCAGGATGGAGCCAGCATGGTGACTGGATGTGGAGGTGGTGGCAGTGGTGCCATGAACTCCTCTTTTTGGAGCCAGCCAGAACTTCTGCTAAGGACTCTTTCCAAGGACTGCTGGAGATGGGAACTGCAGGGGGCCACAGCTCCTGTGAGTGAGCTGCATGGAGGCTGAGCAGTTACCGGGAGTGAAGAGCGGAAGATCTTTGCCTAGGTAGCCTGTTCTGTTTTGAAGGCTTGAGAATGTGGGTGTTTACTGTATTAACCATGTGTGTCAACTCTGTGGCTACTGTGATGGCTTTGACTTTCTGATTTTGGGACTCAGTTTTCTTGTATTTGAATAAATGTTCTAGCTATATTTCTCATGTAGAGAGCCTGTTACATTTTGTGATTACTAACCATATCAGCATATTTATAGTAACCATAGGCATTGTGAATACTGCATTGTTGATACCCTATGTTCCCAAATTATAATGATCTTTCTCCTAAATCTACTCCTCCTTTGGATTACAGTATATGTCTCTGTCACCCTGATTTACTCTGTCTCCTTGTAAACATGGTATCTTGAAATATTTTTTTTGTTTTAATCAGATAAGAACAGCCTTCTTACCTTCATACCCAAACTTACTTGAAAGCATAAGAAAAACAAAACCCACTACAAATGTGTAAAGATAATCAAAACGAATCTTCACATTTGATATTTAAAAAAAATTGTCTCATTCAAGAGACTGAGTCCTTCAACTCTCTATCTGAAGGTGGACCATATTTTTCTTCATTAGTGCTCTGGAATACTAATTGGTTATGGAACCAATAACAGATCAGCACAATAGTTTTCCACCATATTTATATGCTATGACTTGTTCATCCATTCCCCAATTTATGGGTATCCCCTCAGATTCCTTTTCTTTTCCACCTCAAAAAGAGCTATTTATTTTTTTATGCATCCTTAAAGATTTGCTGAGGACTAATGTCTTAATGTATCTTCCCTCTTCTCTGCTTTCTTTCCTATTTCCATATTGAATGAAATGGATTTTTGTATCAAACTTTGTGTGCATGTGATATATTCTTCCTCCTTTTAACCAATTCAGGTAAGAGTGAGGTTCAAATATCAACTGATGGCTTCTTCTCCCCGCTCTTTGTTTTTATAGATATCAACTTGTGCACCTTGATTATATGTGAGATGATTTCCCCTAACTTTGTTTCAATATTTTTTGTTGTCTCATTAAGTCATTTGCTTCTATTTGGTCTTTTAGAATTTTCATGGAGTTTGTTGCTTCGGCAAGGCTTTGTATATCTTGAGCCAAGCTGATATTTTTCTTTCCAATTCTTTCTTCTGTAGTGCTCATCTCTTTTCTATTTTCTTCCCTCAGGCACTATCATTCTATTTATGAAAGCATTTTTAATGTTTTGAAAGGAAACTCTTGCCATATCTCTTTTAGGAATTCTGAGAATATGACTAGACTGAATCAATTAATCAGTGATGTAAATACTAAGTGGGAATAAGCCCTAAATACTTCTATGAAATTAATTGATCAGCTATAAGCTTAATATTAAGTTAAAAAAACTCATAAGTTACAGTAAGGTGACACAGGGAATATGTTTGACTTTGAGGAAACCTCATGTCCTATGGGTTGTGTGTAGCAAGTGTCAGCAAAATCTGTAGCAAGGATAAAATTTTTGTATCGCTGGTGAACTAAGTACGTTTTTTGCATCATTATATAGAATAAAAATTTACTTAAAATGTAAAAACAAATAAACCAACACTTAGCTCATACAAAATAGGTGGTGTGTTGGATTTGCCCTTAGGACCTAGTTTGCTTGCCCTTGGTCTATAACAAGAGAGCCAGATCAGAAACTGGATCAAACACCTTTTAGCCAAGCCCCTGGGAAGGAATCATTATGGAAGGGTAGGAAAAGAGAGTCTCTGACCCTGCCTCTCACTCTCCCAAAGACCTTGAATATAAGGACCTTGTGAATTTTGGAAGATAATGTGATTCAGAATTCTTGTAGCTATTCTAGCACTGTCTGACTGTACCAGGCATTGAGAACAAACTAGGTACACTGAGGAAAGACAACTTCCTCCATCTTTAAGGAGTCTAAGACCAAAGCTATACAATATCTAAAGGGGATTTCTTAAGTACATCATGAAGGCGAGAAATAGGATAATTAAGCTACAAGGACTTAACTGGTTGATGGGAAACAGCTCTGAGTTGTGAAAATGGAGGCAGAAACGAAGGTAAGTTTGTGTTGGGACTGTACTACAGGACACCTGGACAGAAAGAGATAATTCCTTAACATCCTAACCCAGAGGCATAAGGTAATAGAAATGGGGGCTCCAATCATCTGAATATTTGCTGTTTCTCTTTATCTCTGTCAAAAGCAGAGTAGCTGATCATTGACTAATTTAGCTTAATGTTAATTTCATCTTTCAATATGTGGAGGACATAGGGGAAATTCTGTTCAGTGTCTGATTTTCAATAACATGGAAAAGAAATTGTTGCTGGGTTAGAAATGATGAGTACCTTGAGAAGACCCTATTCTTTGATCTTAGAGTTTATGATAGAAGGGGAAGCTCATTATTTTGTGAGGCATGCATTCTAGGTTTGGAGAGTGGTGATTTCAAAGAGTTCAGAGGAAGAATGGATAGGATCTAACATATTAAAATTCTACAGGAGAAATTAGTGAAGGGAGAATTGGAAGTAGGAACTCTGGGTCAAAGACACGAATTCTTTACTAATTTTCTTTAACATAATTCCAAAGTTCTTTCCAGAATGATTGTACAAATTCATAGCTATGTCACAAATTCATTAGTCTGCCTATTTTGCCATAAATTCTATTTCCATCTTTTGTCATCTATGCCAATTTTCTGTGCATGAGGTGAAACCTGACAGTTGATTTGATTTTAAATTATCTAGTCAGAAATTTGGAGTATTCTTTGATATCACTATTAATAGTTTGAAATTTTTCTTTTGAGAATTTTTAAATACTCTTTTGCAGGGAGATAGTTTAGTCTTATATATTTGTGTTAATGCGCTAAAAATCTTACATCTGATTATCAGAGATTGTTTTCATTTTTCTTTTCTTATTCTTGCTCTATTGATTTTGTTCGTTTAGTAACTTTTTCATGTGTTTGAAGTCATCTTTCTATTTTTTATAATCTCTATCACTTGATAGGTTAATAATGCATCCCCTTGCCATAGTTGTGAAATAAACCTGATCTCATTTTCTTCTTTCTTTTTACAGTTTGAATTTTAAAATTCAATTTGTGTTTCTATTTTGCATTTATTTTGGTTTATGGTATAAGATGTTGGTTTAAACCTCCCCCCCCCCCCTTTTTTTTTTGCCCAAACTGTTTTCCAATTTTTCTAGCAGGTTTTTGTTTGTTTTTTTGTTGTTTATTTTTTGGTGGCAAGTAGTTCTTCCCAAGCAGTTCATGTTTTGGTGTTTTTTAGCACACTTTATTCCTCAATCTTTTGCATATACAATCCCATGTTTTTAGAATCTACACCCTTTTCATTTCTTCCTCTTAGAATCCCTGATTTCCTTTAAGACTTAAGTTCACGTTGTACCTCTCATGGGAAATCTTTCCTGATACCCCTAGCATTGTTGCTTAGAGAGGAGTTAGGGCATCATCTTAGAGGTGACACATAAGTTGAATTTTGAAGGAAGATGAGAATTTTGAAAGAGAGATAAGAAAGGTGTGAATTCAAGTGGAAAATCAAATATTGAGTTGGAGAACAGCTAGTAATCTAGTGAGAATACAATAAAGAAATAATTAAGGAAGACAGTGTGAAATAAATCTGGAAAGCAGAAGCCACATAATAGAGGACTTATACTTTATTCCTTTGACAATGGGGTAGAGGAATGACATAGTCAGAACTATTTCTTAAGGAGGATTATTTTGGCACCATATAAATAATGGATAAGGTGTCAATAGGCAAGCTGAGAGACCATTCAGGATGTTTTTATAGTAGTCCAAAAGAGAGTTGATAAATGCCTAAGCCAAGGTGTTGGTCATATAAGGGGAGAAAAAAAATAGAAGTTATTCACAGGATCATAGTTTTAGAGCTAGAAACGATTTTAGATGTCATCTAGTCCAACTCCTTTTTTTTGCACATAAGGAAACTGAGGCTTTATATTATTTTGTAACTTGCCCAGGTTCACATAGGTAGTATCTAGAATTCAAACCCCAGTCCTCTGATTCTACATATAGCACTCTTTTGTTTGCTTCCATATACTTGTTAATTAAGCTGTTTATAGGACTTGTTGAATGTTTTCAAAACTGGCATAATTATCTTCAAATATACTTTTGAACTATTGGCTATTAAATTTATAGTTTTAATTATAAAAAAAATGTTCTTTGTGTCATATAGGATGTGATTTTTTGGTGATTTACCACCTGATTAGAAAGCCTAAGGGAAGCTTTTTAGTCAAGATATGATGTAGGAGTAGAATTCCGGCTGTGCTTGGAAGTAATATCATCACCATTTGAGAGAGTCTATAGTTAGGTAGAAGTTGGCACTATTGTAGCAGTCGTGAAAACTCCCACATAATGAGAAATCCGTAAATTTGTAAGTTTTTAAATATCTGGCACAGAGTAGGGATATATTTCACCTTCCTAAACCTTACATGCTAAATGTGTCTAGAGTTTTCTTAAATAGAGAACCTGACTCTCTGCAAGGTTGCCTTGCCTATTGTGGACTGGATTTAACAAGCTTAATGATCATTCAAATTTTAGCCAACTTTTTAATTGTTTGGCAGAAACAAGATACTGAGCATTCTGAAGTGAGATCAAGCTATTTATCACTGCTTCAATGACTACATGTTTCACTTTATTTCAAATTGCCATGGTATTTAAGAAGTGTTTATGTAGCTAAAGAATTTAATTGAACATTCTCTACATGGAAGAGAATTAGGCAGTTTAGTGAGGATGCTTGGGACTGTGTATGGTAAAGGTGGCAAATATAATTGTAGCAAGATGAATGTGCTTACAATATTTATCTTATACAATCCCACAGAGATAAACTCATGCCTCTCAAATATGACAGAACTGAAAACTTTCTCAAAAAAAAGTACTTTATTATATTCTTGCTCTTGTTCACAACACAATTATTTTCTTCAGAGAATGGCATAACTAAAATGTTTAGAACTATTTTCCAAAAACATTAGGAATCCATAAGTGAATAGGAAATTTTTGTTTGTTTTTATTGAACCAATTTGTTTGGAGTGATTTCATTAGTAACACACATTACTTCAAAAGCTGTTCCACCCTACTGAGGAGCTATACCTCAAAGTTTTTACCAGTCACTTCTATGAAATGCTACTTCCCATAAATCTAGTCACTTTCCCCCTTCAATAACTTGATACCTCAGAGATTTTTGGAAGCCAGCAGATAGACATAGATGAAAGTTTTCCAGATCTCTTTTTGATTGCTTATGTTGCAGTTCTAAAATATGATTCTTGGGCAATGATTTTAGTACAGATGATCTTGTATTCATTTAAAATATCAACTTCACTATAAAAATTGTTTAATAATTATCACAAGTAAAATATAAAAGTTTGATGAAAACAAATGACTAGACCCTTTAGTATACATAGTTGTGTTCTCCTTTAAGAAAAACAAATATGGAATGCTTGGATGTTAATATATTTGTGTCATACTTCTCTGCCACATAATCATGACAACGACCTATGACTTTTGTTATTGTCACTTAACAGTTTTGGGTTGCAGAAGTAGCTCTCTGACAAGTATTATTTCCTTCTGGGAACTGTTTTTGCAATTAAGGTAGCAGATAACACATTCCATCTAGCTTAGTTAACTGCATGGGATATTGGTATTCTTAATGCACTACCTTTTTAAATACAATTGTGAAATCTGTAACGTCATCCATGTGGGCACTTCTAATGATGCAGATAGCAATCAATCCAACTCAAATTGTGAGATTCATGTCCATGTCTTCACAGAAACTGTCAAAACTACACCTTCCTAACATATTTGAGGACTTTCTTTATTCTGTTTAATATCTAGTGGCTGCTAGTATGGTTCTTGGGCTAGTTATCTTTTATTTTCTCATTTCATGACAAAGCCATTCTCTCTTCTGGTCACACATTCCATGAAGTAGTCTTTCAATCAACATTCTATGCAAATTCATTGCTGATACATTTTATTCAACTTAGAGTTATCATATATGTCTTTCTATCCTTACTATTTGGGTCACCATCTTTTATGATTCTTCAAAGATGAATGTCTTCCATAATTAATAGCCATATGGAATCATCAACTAATTTTTGTTAAATAAACGAGCTTTTGCTGTAGTAAGAAACTTGTTATCATTATAATTAAATGACCTCTGTTTGATTCTGGGTCCAGGTTATTATTCACTTATAATACTTGTCAAATATAAGTTATTAAAGTTTGAAACTAGACAAAAAATTTTGGGACACCCCATATACCAATGGATGAATTCAATTTATTGCTTATCTAACTGCATGTTGTACTGAAGTCAATATTCATAATGCGCACTTTATTCTTTCTATTAAAATGACCATAAAAGGCCATAAAACAGAAAAATAAACTAAAACAAAAGCATGCTTCAATCTGTATTCAGACACCACCAGTTCCTTCTCTGGGGATGAAGGTTTTTTTTTCTTCTTTTATACATTACACACACACACACACACACTTTAAATTTAATTGATTTGTTTATTTACTTTTAGTTTACAAGATTCAGTTCCACAATCCTGTGAGTTTCAAAGTGTCTCCCCTCTGTTTCCCCTCCCTCCCCCCCATGGCAGCATGCAATTTAGTATAGGATCTGCAAATACTTTCACATTGGACATTCATCATAAGTTCTTCAGAGTTGTCTTGGATCATTGTATTTCTGAGAATAGCTAAGTCTTTCACAGCTAATTACCTTACAATGTTAACTGTTACTTTGTACACGGTACATTTCACATTGCATCACCTCATGTAAGTCTTTCTAGGTTTTTCAGAGAGCATCCTGCTAGTCATTTCTTATAGCACAATAGCATTCCATCATAATCCCCAATTGATGAGCATCCCCTCAATTTCTAATTCTTTTCTATCAGTAAAGAGCTGCCATAAATATTTTTGTACATATAGATTTTTTTCCTTTTATTTTTTTAAAATCTCTTTTGGGATACAGGCCTAATATTGGCATTGCTAGAACAAAGGGTATGCATAATTTTATAGTCCTTTGGGCATAGTTCCAAACTGCTGTAGTATAGTTGAACTAGTTCACAACTCCATCAACAATGCATTAGTGTCTCATTTTTCCCGCATCCCTTCCATCATTTCTCATTTTCCTTTTCAGTCAGATTAGTCAATCTAATAGGTATGAAGACTTAGTATTCTCTGTATAAAATGTGTTGCCATGATTGATGCTCATATGTACTATTAATATATTTGTTCTGAGAGAATTTCATTGCCTAACAAAGGGAATTTGAATAATTTTAAAGTAAATATCGATAATTTGTTTCTCATTTTTTTGAGAACTACTTGTTCCTGTATTTTGACCACTTATATGTTGAGAAATAAGTTTTATTGAGATTTTGAATTTGTCAGGAGGCATGAGATTTTTGCAGATCCCAACTTCATAATCACAGTCATAGCTGGGTAGAGAATATAATATCTCACTCTGTTTATTATGTTATAGTCATTAAAATGTATTTGAATCCAGAGATTAGAATAATTTTAAATATAATTAAAAAGCAAATATATCATATTAATAAATACATATGCAAATATATTGTGATCATACACGCTTCCAATCCATTCAGTTATGCATATTTAATTAAACGGAACTATATATACATAGCTAAAGAGAAACCTTAAACTCATAAATGAAACACTATTTAAGGTCATATGCAATTAAATTATTTTTAATTTATGGAATAAAAGAAGCATTTCCATAGCATAGTGTAATAAAAAAGATGATTACACATGAAACTTTAAATCTATTATGAACTTACTAGCCATGTGACCTTGGACAAGTCACTTAACCCCAATTGCCCTGCGCTATGCCTTCCAAAAAAAGGAAAAAAAAAGAAAAAAGTCTATTATGTAAACTTGCTATTCCTTTTAAATATATAATACAATTTTCATGTAAATTTCTTTTTATTTTCTTTTCTTCTTTTTTCCCCACCCTGGAGATGATTACTACCGTTAGACAAAAATAAGTGTGTGTGTATGTGTATTGTAAAATTATTCTATATATAGTTCTATCTATTAGTTCTTTCTGTGGATACAGAAAACATCTTTCTTCATTTGTCATTTTGTGTTATTAGAAGAAGATTTGAAGAACTCAGAGCATCAAAGTGCATTTAGATATTCTTTTTACCAATCCTTATCCACTACTTAATTTTATTCTGGGCCCCTACTGAGGTTTTCTTGCTGTGAAAGTGGAAGATGAGAAAAGGAAGAGAATAAACACTTAGATAGTGCCTACTATGAGTCAGGCACTATGCTAAGTGCTTTACCAATATTATTTCATTTCATCCTACAAAAACCCTGAAACATTATTATTATTATTATTATTATTATTATTATTATTATTATTATCATCATCATCATCATCATCCCCATTTTCCAGTTGAGGAAACTGAGGCAGACTGAGGTTATGACTTTCCCAGGGTTCCACAACTAGTAAATATCTTAGGCCACATATGACCTCAGGTCACCCTGACATCATCCAGACCCAACACTCTATTCACTGCACCACCTAATTGCTTGGGTCTCTTTGTAATATTGTCTATACAACCTTAATCGTTAATTGAGTTGAAGTCTTTACTGAGGTATATACATGGCTCTGATTTGTTAATCTGTTGTATAACCATGTTCTTAAAACTTTTATTCATATTTTAAATGAGACACTAAATACATGGATAGACTTTAGTTTCCCTTACTAATAATCAATCTTCCCAAAGAGTTCTGTCTAGAAGCAGTTATTTTGGCATTTTTCCTAGCCCCTCCTCTCCTCCCCTTTCCTCTCCCCCTTTCTTTCTTTCTTTTCATCCATTGACAAGAGAAGAAAGAGATGGAAAATGTTGTATTTGCCAGGGTGAAGTCTAAGATTGTCTTTTTCATATAAGAAGGGAGTAATTTTGTCCTCTCAACTTTAGCTTTTGTCTCTTAAATACTAGAGCTCATGTTATTAAAAAAAAAAAACTTTTCCATAGCAACCATTGTCTTACAAACTTGGCTTGACTTCAAATTCCTATCTAATGCAGGACTTGTACTTGCAAAACCAAGGTTTTCTGAATACAGTTTTTAAAAAAGATCATTATAGATATTACTTTTAATTTTTTAAATTTCTAATATATAGATGAAGGATATTTTAATTTAAAATGAAATTTTATTCAAAATAATGGTTCTGTTTCAAAAGCAAAATAAATAAAAACAAATCATAAATTTAATTCAACAATAATTTATGACAGACATGGTCTTGGGAATTGGTGATATAAGGATAAAAAAAATAAAAATACAGAGCCACAGTACATAATTGATTACTTTGACAAGATGCCTTAGTTATTGTGAATTGGGGTCTACTATCCATTTTGACCTTAAAAAATTTTGGTATTGACTCATATTCACATTGCAGACTGTTTACTTCTACTGTCATTGTGCCTATCCACCTATTTCCCAGAAATTTAATGTATCTTTTTTAAAAATTTACTTTTTTTACCTTGAAAATGCAAAAATTAGAATACAACCATCCCATATGGTTGTTAAATTAAATTAATTTAATTTAAATAGTTACATTTTAAATAGTTACATTATTTTTTTAAAAATTGATTTGTTTATTTACTTTTAATTTACAAGATTCAGTTCCACAATCCCTTGAGTTCCAAATTTTCTCCCCTCCCTTTTCCCACCCCCCTGGCAGCTTGCAATCAAGTATAGGATCTGTAAATACTTTCACA
>CM053584.1:301059190-301076639 GCA_028627135.1 Pseudochirops cupreus | reverse complement strand
TTTTTTCATTTGTTTTGATCTGTTTAATAGTATCTTGGTTTCTCATAAAGTCATTTGCTTTCATTTGCTCTACTCTAATTCTGAAGAAATTATGCTCTTCAGCAAGCTTTTGGGATTCTTTTTCCACCTGACAAATTGAACTTTTTAAGGCATTCTTCTCTTCATTGGCTTTTTTGAGCCTCTTTTGCCATTTTAATTAATCTATTTTTGAAGGTGTTATTTTCTTCAGCCAGGTTGTTGACTCTCTTATCATGATTTTCTTGCATAATTCTCATTTCTCTTCCCAATTTTTCCTCCACTTCTCTCATTTGGTTTTCAAAATCCTTCTTAAACTGCTCTATGGATTGTAATAAGTCTACATTTTTCTTGGAAGCTTTTGGTGCAGGAGTTCTGACTGTGTTGTCTTCCTCCCTTTCCATGCTTTGATTCTTTTTGTCCCCAAAAAAGGAATCTAAAGTTTCATTGCTGGGTTTGCTTTGCTTCCTTTGCCTGCTCATGTCGCCGGTGAATTACTTGACTTTTAGGTTCAGTAGGACTCTGCTTTCAGAGGGGAGAGCTATGTCCCAAATTACTGGGGTTTTTGAAGCTGCTGGAGCTATTAGGAGGCCACCATGTCTGCAGCCCCTACCAGCTTTGGCTCAGTGAAAATGCACCTCAGGCCTACCACCCAAGACCGTGATCCCTATCCAGGCAGCTCACGGCAAGGGCACTTAGCCTCTGAATGATCACTTGGCCCCCCTGCAATCTGCAGGCTGAGAGCTCTGAAGCAGCCATGTGGAGTTGGCTGCAGGGCTGTTGCTTCTAGCTCTGGAGGCAGTAAGCTGGACCCTCTCCCCCAAATTTAGCTGAGTTCCACTGACCTTTCACTTAGTACTTGTGTCTTATGGGTTGGTAATTCTGGAAAACGTCACAGCTGCTGGTGATTCATGCTCCAGCCATGGCTTGTTCTGGTGGCCCTAGGGCTTCAGCCGTGGGTTTATGTGGTGCTGGTCTGGGCTCCCAGTGGGCTGTGATGAACCCCTTCCCATCTTCCTGCCAGGCTGCCTTCAGCAGGAGCTTTGATATTCAGTCATTTTGTGAGTTCTGGACCTTTAAAATTTGTTTAGAGTCATATTTTGTAGGTATTTGAAGTGGTTATGGGGAGAGCTGTGGGCTTTTGCTGCTGCTATGCCACCATCTTGACTCCCAACCTGAATAATCTTTTTATAGCTCCCGAATAAGTTTACTATCCCACTAAGGCAGCTTTTTCAAACCTTATCCTTCCTCAGACTTTTCATGACTTCACTTCCATCTACCCTCTCAGCTCGGAATCTTGCTTTGTATTTCACTAAGAAAATGAAGCCATTCTCTGAAAGCTCCATCTTCTCGCTTCCTTTTTATCTTATATAACTCAAACACCTTCTGTAACTAATTCATCTTCAACTCATGCAGAAGTGGCCATTCTCCTTGCCAATACAAACCCTACCACAAGCAAAGTGATTCCATTCCATCTCATCTTCTTCAGTAGATTTCCCCTATAATCTCTACACAAATCTTCAGTTGTTCCTTGTCTACCTACAATTTCCCAACTGCCTACAAACATACTCATTTCTTCCAAACAATCAAGAAGTCTTCATTTGATTCATCCAGCTACTTTAGCTGCCATCTTATATCTTTACTTTTTTTCTCTCTAAAATCCTTGAAAATGCCATCACAATAGATGCCACCCTTCCTCTCCTCTCATACTTCTAAACTCTCTTCCTTCTGACTTCTAACCTCTTCATTCAACTGAAACTCCTCCTTCTTTGACCCTGCCCCATCATCCATTTAGTTGTTTCTACCTTTGTAGCATCTCCTATATATACTCTAACAATACCACTTTTCTGGTGCGAGCCCTCAACACCTAACATTTGCACTATTACAATGACCTACTGGTTTGTCTCCCTGCCTTAAATATCTCTCCACTCAAATCTATCCACCAAATTGATCTTTCTTAAACACAGGTCTGACCATATTTAACTCCTTTTAACTCTAAGTCAAATCCAGTAGGTCCCAATTACCTCCAGGACCTAGTATGAAATCCTTTGTTTGCTTTTAAGACTTCTTATAATCTGCAGCCTTCTACCTTTCTTGCTTTCTTACATTTCAATGCCCTTGATATACTCTGTGATCTAGTGACACTGACCTGGAACACTTTCTTTCCTCATCTCTACCTCCTGGCTTCCCTGGTTTCCTTCTGGTACTAACTAAAATCCCATCTTCTGCAAGAAATCTTTCCCAGTTCTCTTTAACTGTAATGCTCTCCCTCTGGGATTGTCTTCTATTACATATCTATACACACATGCATATATAAAACCATATATGTATGTATCACATGTATACATATAGTTATTTACATGTTTCTCCTTTTAGACTGTGAGATCCTTCAGAGTAGAGATTATGTTTCTTTGTTTTCTTTTGTTTTTTACTTTCTTTGTATACTCAGCACTTAACACAGTGTCTGGCTCATTCTAGGGTCTAAATAAATGCTTTTCACTGACTGACTTTTCAACTTTATTCTTAGTATATCAGAACATACTAGATTTTTTAAAAAAAGATATAGTGGCAGCTGAGTGGTGCAGTGAATATAGCACCAGCCCTGGAGTCAGGAGGACATGAGTTCAAGTCCAACCTTAGACACTTAACACAAAAACTAGCTGTGTGACCTTGGGCAAGTTACTCAACCCCAATTGCCCTACCTTCCTCCCTCTCCCCCCAAAAAGAAAAAAAAGTTGAATAAAAAAAGATAGAGTCATACAAGAGAGTAAAAATGTCTTTAGTATGTGTAGTGTGGAAAGAAGTTAAGATTCATCAGGATTTCCAGCCACAGCAAGAATAAACCTAGTAATTACTGTCAGGCATATCATATCTGAATTACAAAGGATGGCAGTAGTAATTGTGTGCTGATTTCGAGAAGTAAAAATTAGTTAAACAGACTGAAGATGCTAGCATCCTTCCAGCCAGTTAGGTTCACAACCTTGCAGCCATCCTTGAGTCTTTGTTTTCCCTCATCCCTCCATATCTAATTAGCTGTCAAGTCATGTTGAGTCTTCCTCCACAATGTGTCCCCTATCATTTAGCCTTACTCCATGCTCAGTCATTACAGAATTTGAAATAAGAAGATATTTTTAAAAGTATTAACTTGTCCAATTTAGCTTTATGGTCTTGGGAAGTACTGGGGAACCTGTGACCTTGAGTTCTTCTATGTCCTTGGGTACTGCCTTTTGACTGATTCCAAGTTTTACAGAACAAATCCTTTTATTAAGGGGTTGGTTAGTGTCTGGATTCCCTCAAAGGGCCACACTTGAGTACTTAGAGGGTCACATATGGCTTCCAGGCCCCACGTTCCCCACCCCTGATCTTTGGCAATTCACTTAGGCTCTCTAGGCCTGTTTCTTCCTCTAAAACTAATGGAGCTAGACTAATGGTCTCTGTCTTCTGAATCTATGGTCCTATGATCCTATGTACTATTTTTTTTAATGCCATGGCAGGCACATTACCAATTCCTTTCCCTCTTGTCTCTCAGATTCAAAGTCAACCTTTGCTGAGGTGAAAATACTTTCTTCTTCCAGTCTTTCCTCATACTTATATTTCTCTCCACTTTAACATTAACCCTCACCAGTCTGTTTGACCTCTTCTTTCCTACCCTTTCATTATGCTTTTCATAATTCCCACTCCTTTGGTGATCTTTCTTTCATTCCCAATGTCTTCTTCATATTCTTATAATATTCGGTGCTAATGGAAACGTGACTCTCCTGAGAAGACCCTGGGATCTAAATTCTGAACCTTGGATTACTGAATCTGCCCCTGCTCATGTGCAGGTGAACACATTTAGAGAAAGTCACACCATTGGCTCAGTTCCCTATTGATTGTTTCCCCCAGATTTAGCGGCTCAAGCATCCCAGTTCCATTTAACCAGGTAACAGTCAGATTAGCTCTTACAAATACTATATACCTCAAAGGTATAGTTGGAAAAAAATACTAACATCTCTCCCCTCAACACTTGAGATGGAATAATCCCTTGTATGTCCCTGTGGTTCTGGGGGAGGGGAAGAAGAGTAGGTTTAACACTTAACTCAGGTCCTTTATAGCATTGTTCCTACAAATTTCCAAGTCTAAAGACCCATAGGCTTGTGTCTACTTCCTTAGGACTTTCCTACTGGGCCATTTACAATATCTAGCCTTTAATCCTGGAGTCAAAGGTCACCAAAGCTTGAGTTTCCAAGTTTTAGATCCCACTCCTTATAGCTAGAACTGGAAAAAAAGGAAATGGGACCAAAACCATAAACTCACTTTTGAAGTCATAGGACCAAGGGGGAAGGAGAAGACAGTCTTTCCTCTGCCCAGATGACTACATGATGCCATTGTTACAGGTGCCCTAGATGCTACTAGAGAGAGGGACTGTGCTTTAATCAGATAGCTTTAAAGATACAAGTACTTCAAGCTTTGTAGGCAATGAAAAGAGACTGCTCCCACACATGTGGTAGGCCAATGCAGAATGTTCTTAGCATGTGACAGTCCTCATAGCTGCAGGATTCTAGTGTCTCCCATATGGATGCTTCTTTTTTAGGGGATCTGGACTTTTACCAAAGTCCTATTTCATATTATTCACTATCAAGGATGAAAGAAAAGTTGATCAAGAGTTATGGACTTGGTAGGAAGTGGAGCAGGTAGTAGAGAGAAAGAGAGTGAGAGGAAGACTCTGTGTGTGTGTGGGTGTGTGTGTGTGTGTGTGTATGTGAAAGAGAGAGTGACAGAGAGAGAGAGAGAGAGAGAGAGAGAGAGAGAGAGAGAGAGAGAATAAGAGTAAAGTTGGAAGGACCATTAGAGATTTTGTCCAATTCCCTGTTTGTTTGTTGTTGTTGTTTTTAATAGATGAGGGCAACTGATGATGAACAAGGCTATGTAATTGGCTCCTGGGTACACAATCTGTTTCCTAC
Organism: Pseudochirops cupreus; assembly: GCA_028627135.1. NCBI lineage: Eukaryota > Metazoa > Chordata > Mammalia > Diprotodontia > Pseudocheiridae > Pseudochirops > Pseudochirops cupreus. The sequence continues at coordinate 301,071,681 of CM053584.1, read as the reverse complement.
CTACCTTACCAGTCATCTCTTCGTATACCTTCTATCCCAGTAAATTTGGCCTACTATTTCTTCTCTATATACTCCTATCTTAACCCTGGAATACACTCTCTCATGACTTCTATCTCTTGGAATCTCTAGCTTCCTTCAAGGTATAACTCAGGTGCTACCTTCTAAATGGAATGTTTCCTGATCCCTACCACTAATACTTTCTTCTTGAAGTCACTTTATATGTCTATATAGATATATATCTATATAGATATTTGTGTTGTACATTTTCTACTCAGGAAGACATGAGTTCAAATCCAGCCTCAGATACTTACTAACTGTGTGAGCCTAGGTAAGTCCCTTAAACTGTTTTCTTCAGTTTCCTCAAAAGGGATAACAGTAGCACCTACTTTCTAGGTGTGTTGTGAAGATAAAATGATATCATAATTGCAAAGAGCTTAGTATAGTGGCTGGCATATAGTAAGCAAGATAAAAATATTAGCTGCTATTATCATTGTTGTTGTTAATACAGTTTGCACAGTGCCTCCCACATAATGAGGCCTCAATGAATGCTTATTTACTTCCCTGTCTCAAAGGGATTGGCATTGAAGACTAAGTCTTCAGTTGTGAAATGAAAGAAAAGACTTTAAAAGATTTTCAGGCATCATTTAGATTCTGATTAAATTCGTGGACAAGAATGTTGTTTTCCTAGTCTTGCTTCATTGCTTAATGTCTTTTAACTTGTTTTAATTCAGAGCAAAGAAATGTTTAAAACCCTGATGATAAAAACATAGGATACTCATTGTGAAAATGGATATCTTAATTTGCTTGGGTGGCCCCAGAACAATTATCCAGGTAACCAGAAAAACTGTATGAGGACTTGCTCTCTTGGCTTGACATACCAACATAGCAACAATCCTTTCCAGTGACCAAGGGTAAACTCAGCTAGACTTGCAGAATATCAGCAACTCTAAAGCCAATTAAACACATGCAAGCCATGAAACAGGCTCTAAGCCATTTTGTGGTTTATGGACCTATAGGAGACACCCTTATTTGTAGAGAGTCTCCTAACTTTGGTTATGGAGTTGTCAGAATTATCCTGTTTTGGTGTGGCTAGGTGGTACAGTGAATAAAGCACTAGCCCTAGTCAGCCCTAGACCTGAGTTCAAATCCCACCTCAGCCATTTTACACTTACTAGCTGTGTGACCTTGGACAAGTCATTTCACCCCAATTGCCCTGCCCTTCCCCCTCCAAAAAAAATTATCCTGTTTTTGGAGATATCTCCTTATCAAGCCTTGAATTATGAACTGCCTAACTGATTTGTGTATCAAAAGCCACAGCCTTGATACCTGGAATTCCTCACTACTCTTCTTTCCCTCATTATGGCTTATTGATTCATTCCTTTCTAAGTCCACATTCAGCCCACTAAAAAAATCCTTAACTTCCTTTGTTCAAAAGATATATACAACTCTCCCCATCCATCACTTGGTGGGCTGTCAGTATAGGCTGGCAGTCCCCATTGTTCATGTTTATTCTTCCCTGTTTAATAAAAACCTTTCTTTAATTTCGCAGGCATTGTCTTCCTCTGATTTTCTTTCCTTTAGGGAAAAGGAGGATTTAAAACTGGAGAACTAGCTTTTGCCTTCTCTGGGCAGCCAGCATCTTTCCCTTTGGAGGAAAGAGAGATCTAAATTCCTTCAACAGAGCTTTGCCTTGGTTTACGTCATAAAAGGCATTGTATCTAGTCTATATTTCCTGCAAATTCTTTTACTTTAATTTGAAATTTTAAAAATTGAGGATAGAATTTAGTCAAACAATTTGTTTTCATAGAAAATCATAACAATATGCAGTCCCTTTCTATGAAGTACTTGGTAAAATTCTAAAGAATATTATTCACAATATGATAAAATGCTACCAGAACATAAAGAATATAGCTTACTATGTATTTTCTGGGTTTTTCAAGGTCAGTAAGGGAGAGTGAGAGCAACTGACTTCTTACTCCTCCATCCTGGCTCCTGGAAGTCCCAGCATCTTTTACTCTTGAGAAGAGAAATATTTGTCCTCTTAAGGAGTTGACAGACACTTTGGGTTCTCATTCTCTTGACATTCAAATATTAGAATGACTATGTGTATTTATTTATATTTTTTCATTGACATGGGCTTGACTAAGTGCTTTGGTAAAACATATCTTTTATTCAAAAAAAATTAAAAGTAATAAGTATGGAAAAGCATTATAGATTAAGCATTTTGGGTTCAGTTTTTAGAATTGCAGAAAAGTATGTGTAGGAAGATTGTTTTATTTCATAATAGCATGTTCAACTAGAATTTGTTTTATTATAATCAGGTATTTTTGTTTCAAAGCATATTTATATTATTTTAGCCTTTTTCTTTCCATTAATATTTGTGAACTTTGGTGGCTGGTGGCATGTGTTCTATTTTGTGTTTTTGTTTTTTGCTTTTTTTTCTATTTACTTTTTAAATGTTGCCTTAACCATGTCACTTAAGTATGATATCTTTTAGATAAACTGCATTTTCATACCAAGTGTGACTTACGTATGATCCAGTCTCAATGAGGTAACTTCTATCTTTATTTTTTTCTTCTTTCTTAAAAGGTAATTAAGTGCCTCTAAATCTCTCCAAGTACTGAAATACTTATAAATTTCCCTGTTAGTATGTATACTACTCAAAAAGTTTCTGATGATTACCATCGCAATTAATTTTCAATGAAAATTTTTAAAAATGCTGCTAAAAGCATATTATACATTTAACTAAATCAAGATGACTAATGTGATTAACTTTCAACATTGCTCTAAGAACCAATGCCAAATGACTTAAAGGACATCAAGACATTTTAATCAATCCAGTAATGCTGCATGTTGTTGTTGCTGATGGCATGGAACAGTAAATTCTTCATTGAGTGCTTTGCAATAATTTTAAATCAAGCCCATGTAAGGTACTGTGTTAGATGGTGGGGTTTAATATATCTATGTATGTATGTATATATATGTATGACTCTTTAGGTTGTATATATAGTATATGTATGTGTATATCCATATATATATATATATATATATATATATATATATATATATACAACCTAAAGAGTCATCTGTTCCTTTTAAGAAAATAATATTTACATTTTACTGCTATTCATCATCATGTAGGAGTTTAACAGTGTTGCCAAATCATTCAAAAATTTTCATGGAAGAAGTTTCTCTGAGATTATATCTATTTCAGAATGCCTAGGATGGGAGATTTCCAGAAGACCAAATGACTGAGTGCTGTAGGAGATGTTCTCAGAAACCAGATGACTGAATGAGATGTATGAAGCTTAAAATATGATGGACTGATTAAATAGAAAGTGAGATTGGGTTACCCATCCCTTTCTCTTCTTCCCCCTTCCACCATTGTTCTTTGTAAGGCCTACTTGCTGAAGGGGACTGCCTCCAATGGCAACCTGCAAATTCTCAGTTACCTTAATGCCTCCCTTGGTCAGCTATGGTATTGGCCTTGACCAAGAGTGGGGAATGTTGATGCAGCTGACCTTGCCTGATCTCAGGCTGTGAATTGCCTACCAAAGATCTCAAAACCAGAATCTTCCCCAAGTCTCCTTTTTTTTTTTAGCTTTAAAATTTGTTTTAAATACAAAATAAGAGGGGAAAAAAACTTCCATGTACACAATAGAACACAAGGATTCAATATAAAGCAATAAATTTCCATTTCAAGAAAACCTATTAAATGAATTCTATATATTATTTTCAAAGCTGTCCATCTTTGCTTCCTTGTATGTGTTCTCTTGTCCTCTGCTGTGAACTTTTTGCTTAATTTTTCCTCATTCCTTTCCCCCACCCTAATAAGGCTACAATTAAGCACAAATACACATATATACATGCACATAAATATCTCTCTCTACATATATTAATAAACATACACATATATACATATGTACACTCAAACATATATACCTAAGACTTTATTTTGCTTATTTCCACTTGTTATCTGTTTCTCTGAAGGTGTATAGCATCTTCCTTTCCTGCCTTCTTTGTGGACTTTCTTGTTATGCAAAACAAGTTATTGAACAGCTTCTGGAGGCTATGCCACCCATGAGACTCTCTCACTGTTGAAATGAATTTAACCCAATGCCCCTCTGCTTCTGTTGGATATTCCTGTACCCTGGTGCTGTGTGGTATACCCAAATTTCAATTTCCTTGCCTCAGTTAAAAGACCAGCTTTTTTGTTTTGATAGTTGCCTTTATTTCAGATTGATGCCCTCATTTGAAAGTGAAAGGGTAAATACTTCCTGGTAGGAGAAATGCAAGTCCTTTGGTTTCCACAGATTCTATAGGAACAATGGATGTTCCAGAAAGAGATGTTACACAGGATGTGCAGGAAGGTGTAAATCAGGGTGAGGGGAGGAAGGGCAGAGTGACCCTATCCAATCATATAGCTGGAAAAAAATCTGTAAGTTTCCCCTTGGAAGAGACCTGGCTTAAACTGGCTAGGGTTAAAGGATGATCACAAACTTTTCATTAACATACATGCTTAACTAGCCTCATTCATATTAACTGACACACCCCTAATAGAATTGGAGTCTCATTATCCCATCATGGGACTCATGTCAGTTCATGTTGGGGGGAGGGAATGCATGAAGGAGTAGATATGTAATGCACAGGTCAGAAAGATTGTAACCCAGAAGAGCTGGAACCAATCTCCATTCTGAAGGGAGGAACAAGGCAGGAAATTCAAATGGAAACAGCATAAAAGAACTTGCATTTGTTTGATTTTCTGTAGTCTTTTGAAGAGGCTACCCATTTATTCAGAAAAGAATAAATGTAAAATAAAGGTAATTAGAAACCTTCCTGGTGTTCCAACAAGTATTGTTGAATCCTAGACTAAGTACATTTCTGACACTGGCTTTAAGTTCTCTTTTAGATATTTTATTTAATTGACTCCAGAGTTGATTGTGGCTTTTTTATGCTGTCCTGGTGTATGAATTATATTTGAAGATGAAGTGGTGGTCTCCAGAAATTACTCAGAACCAATCTTACCTTGTACATTTTGGCTAGATATTTCCTTTGGTTGTGGGAGAGGGCACATAGAAGTAAAGCCAATTAAATTAATCTTTTGTTCTGCCTTTGCCCAAATGAGGTCTGTGTTCTAGGCAGTCATCAAGTGGTACTGTGGTGTTATTTAAGTTGATTTTTCCTTCAAATCTGCACTTACATCAGGGTCTTGCTGAGATTGTCAGTCAATCAATATATGCCAAGAAAGGTGCAGCGTCTCTTCAGGATAAGAATCAGGCAAAGATTTTACTTCTGTAAATAGGTTGGCATCCCGGCAAATATTTTACTGTTTGAAGTTTCCTTGGAATAGAAGGTTTTTTTTTTTTCTGGATGGAAAGGCAACTTTTCCCTGGTAGGGAACCAATTTCCTGATTCATTCAAAAGGAAATGAGTAGTCACATGAAATTTTGAAGATTTCCAGAATTAGTATTTGGGACATTCCTGATGTTCTAAGGTATACAAGTCCCACAGTTCAGCAAGTTGAATGATGTGGTGAGCTGTTGTTAGGTTTCCCCTAAATTTGCTCCATGTGGAGAGATATTAAGCTGTGTATAGGACGAATTGTGTAACGAGAGCAACTCTCTCATTCACAAAATTGTCAGTAGTTCCAGCGTTGATTATGGCTTTTTCTGCTTTAGCCTGGGGTGTAGGTGAGTCATATTTGAAGGTAAAGAAGGAAGTCTCCAGAAATTAGTAAGGTTCACCCCACCTTGTATAATTGTGGTTGGATAATTCCTTGAGTTGTGGGAGAGGACACATAGAACCAAAGCCAATGTAGTACCATCACTGTCCAAAGTAGATAGATACATAGCAGGTGGACATTGTAGCAGCTCCTTTTTGTCTCTGATAGGTGGTTACAGGTGTTTACTAACACTTATAGTTTCAGAGTCATTTTATATGGCAGGGTAAAGGGTGATTAATAACAGGGTAGCTTAAAAGTTAATTCTTTTGTGGTAAACTGAGGCAAAGCTGTTTCAAGAACAGTGTTCTGAGAAATATCAGAAATATCAAATATCACAAAGATTTCCTTAAAATAATCATATGTATACCACTATAAATTAGCCTTATTCAGATTCAAACTATCCTAGAGCTGTTGAGGAAATGGGGGGGGGGGAGGGGAACATAGGGACATCTAAAAAATAGCTAATCATTAGATGAATGGTACCTACAGCTAAACTTGCTTGGAAAGAACTTCGAGGCATATTTTGGAATGTGGAATGTAAAGTCCTTGAGGTCAGAGACTGTTCAGTGTGGTTTCTATCACCTCAGTCCAACCCAAGGTCTTAATCAAGGTTTGTTGAATTAAATGAATTGAATTGAATTAGCCAAAGGCAAAAGGAAAAATAGTCACAAAATTTAGGGGAAGTTATGCATGTATACATATTTGCAAAAGTCCCTTTCTACACTCCCATTAAATTAATTCATTAAAAACTTAAAACCCCACATAGAAAGAAGCTTATTTTTTCTCCAGGGTTTTGTAAATACATGCAGACTTCCTTTAGAAATAACTCAGAAAAAATAGCCTCAGGGCTTTTCTTAAAAAAAAAAAAAACAACAACCCAGTGAGATTTAGTGAATTATTAAGGTTTCCACAATAAATTAATGAGAGGATTTGGATTAGGACAGCTCCTCCCTTGATACCTATCTGTAAGTGAACTTCTTTACTCAAACCTTGAAAGAGAAATAATAAAGCCATTTCCAAAGCTTCTCTGTGTGAAGACTGGGCAGGTAATTATGCTTTCTATTAACTAAATACTAATTGGTTTCTTATTCTAAGCATTCAGTTAGGTGAGGTACTAATTAGGTGTTCCTTTTGCATTATAACCCATTTTTCTGAAAACACCAAAATATCTAATTATCTCAAGAACCAGAAAATCCTGTTGTTTTTTTGTTTTATTTTGTACCAGGTAGATTTGGAAGTCAAACTTCAGAGAGTATGGTAAATAGGGATTCTGACTCCTTGGAGTCTTTAGTTCAAAACCTCAGACAAATTAGCTATGTCTCTCTCCTCCTGTCTCTTAATGCCTACCAGTCTATCAAGCATTTTCTTAAACTATAAATGGAGGAATAGATGCTAATGTGGTAGACTGGGTTTATTAAGTGTGACTTCTCTAGGCCAATTAAATCATAGTTCTGATCCATATTTTGGGATCATTTGAAGATGTTGTATATCTAGTATGGGTTTCCATGCTTTTGGACATAGCTTAATTTTCCCTTTTTAGAGAATCCTATTATCATTCAGGACCTCTGATGTCACTGACTTCATCTGAGTGGCAATGAAAGACTGGCAAATATGCTAAACTGGATGAAAAATATCCAGGAAGCCCTATATTTTCAAAGGGCTCCTTGAACTTCTTTCATATTTCCTTCATACTCTTCACTATTTTAGAGTGCTTGAAAACACAGCAGGTTGAAATCTATTCCTGCTGTGTGTGTATGTCAAAGTTCAAGTAGTTGTGGAAGCAGGCCAGCAGAGAATGGTTTTCAGTAACTGGCAATTCTAGGATCAAGTGTTGCCATGGATTATGCTGACTGATTATACTGGGTGCTCTCTGTTGAAGGAGATGTTGATGATAGAAATGGGTTCTTAAGAGACCCTGAGATTTCTCAAGGAGAAGAATAATTTTAATTACACTTGGTTAGGTCTCTTTAGCATGAATGAAACAACTACATAGCAGTGAGTAATTTTTTTTGTTAAAAGCTAAACAGTAAAATAGCATTTCTTGTAGTTAAAAAAGCATAGCAAACAACACATGACTATGAAATTATACATTATTAATGATACTTACTGTATATTGGTACCTACATTATCCTTTCACCTCTATGAACTTCATTTTTCTCATCTATGGGTAGAATGAAGGGCAAAGGAAGAGAACAAGCATTTATTTATTTAAATTTTAAGCTTTTATTTCATATTTTATTTTCCTGTTACATGTAAACACAATTTTTAATGTTTAATTTTAAAACTCTGAGTTCCAAATCCTCTCCTTTCATCTCCCCTTACCTCCCTTCTTGACAGAGCAAGCAAATCAATACAGGTTATACATTTCATGTAAAATATATCAATAATAATAATGTTGTGAAAGAAAACATAGACAAGGAAAAAAACTCAAGAAAGATTTTTAAAAAGTATAAAAAAAATACAAAAACATGGGGAGCAGGGCCAAGCCACAATGGCAGAGTAAAAGCAGGAATTTGCTTGACCTCATGCCCAACCAACTCCAATACAAGTAAAAAATGACTCTAAATAAATTTTAGAGCTATAGAACCCAAATAATGATGGAGTGAAATACATCTCCAGCTGAGGAGAGCCTGCTGGGCCAAAGGGAAGGGTCTGTCCCATTGGGCTGGGAGCAGAGCACAGCCCCATATGGGCCACACCAGCACAGACCAGTGGCACAGACTGGTCAGAGCAGACCTCAGGGGACTGAATCACTGGCACCTGTGGTGGTTTCCAGCCTTCTCAACCCATAAACTCCAAAGAGAAAGTAAAAGATCAGTGGGGAAACTCTGTTGGACATGGGTGAGAGAAAAGTGCTGTACAGCCCCTGCTCCTGGGGTGGCAAAGGTGGTAGTAGCTGTGGTGGCAGCAGCAATGGTAGCAGCAGCAGTAGTGGTTGCTTCTGGGGATCCAGTCCCACAGATAACGGGGGGACCAAGTGGCTGATCAGAGGGCAATTGCCGGAATCTCTTTGCTGGTGCTGAAACAGTGTTCTCTTGCTTTGCCCTGCTTGAATCTGGGTTGCTGTCTTGAGTGGTGGTCCTGGAATGAGGAGCACTGGAGTGGCAGAACTTGTTGAAGCTACGGAGAGGCAGTCCTCCTCACAGTTTTGAGGCAGGTACCTAGAAGAAGCTCTGAAAACAGTTACACAAAAAGCCAGAAATTTGGGACACAGCACCCTCCACTCTGGAAGTAGAGCTCTATGATGGCAAACATCTCAAAAGTCAAGTAATTGCCTGGCAAGATGAGCAAACAGAGGAAGGGGAATCAGAGTATAGAACTGTTATTTTGTGACAAAGAAGATCAAAGCATAAAACAAGAAGAAGACAACAAAGTCAAAACTCATGAATCAAAAGCTTTCCGGAAAAATATGAATTGGGCACAGGCCATGGAGGAGCTCAAGAAGGATTTTGAAACTCAAGTAAGAGAATTAGAGGAAAAATTTGGAAGAGAAATGAGAGTGATGCAAGAAAATCATGAAAAATGAGTCAATAGCTCACTAAAGGAAACCCAAAATAGTACTGAAGAAAATAACACCTTAAAAATCAGAATAACTCAAATTACAAAAGAGGTCCAAAAAGTCAATGAGGAGAAGAATGCCTTAAAAAGCTGAATCGGCAAGATGGAAAAGGAAGTTCAAAAGTTCACTGAAGGAAATAATTCCTTCAAAATTAGACTGGAGCAAATAGAAGCTAATTACTTTATGAAAAATCAAGATATTATAAAACAGATCCAAAACAATGAATAAAATAGAAGACAACATGAAATATCTCATTGGAAAAAATGACTGACCTGAAAAATAGAACCAGGAGAGATAACTTTAAAATTACTGAACTACTTGAAAGCCATGATCAAAAAAGAACCCAGACATCATCTTCCAAGAAATTATCAAGGAAAACTGCCCTGATATTCTAGAATCAGAGGTTAAAATGGCAATTCAAAGAATTCACTGATCACCTCTTGAAAAAGATCCCCAAAAGAAAACTCCTAGGAATATTATAGTCAAATTCCAGAGTTCCCAGGTCAAGGAGAAAATATTACAAGAAGTCAGAAAAAAAAAAAAACAACTCAAGTATTGTGGAAACATAATCAGGGTAACATGAAATCTAGCAGCTTCTTCATTAAGGGATCAAAGGGCTTGGAATATGATATTATGTAGGTCAAAGGAGCTAGGATTAAAACCAAGAATCACCTACCCAGAAAAACTGAGTATAATATTTCAGGGAAAATGTGGATATTCATTGAAATAGAGGACTTTCAACCATCCTTGATGAAAAGACCAGAGCTGAACAGAAAATGTGACTTTCAAATACAAGAATAAAGAGAAGCCTGAAAAGGTAAACAGGAAAAAGAAATCATAAAGAACTTATGAATGTTGAACTATTTACTTTCCTACATAGAAGGATGATATTTGTGAACTAATGAAACTTTTCTCAGCATGAGGATAATTGAAGGGAATATGTGTTTATATATGTGTGTGTGTGTGTGTGTGTGTGTGTATTTATAGGGAGAGAGACAGACAGACGACAGACTGAGGGCACAGGGTGAGTTGAAAATAAAGGGATGATATGTAAAAAATATTGAGAGAGGAATATATTGGGAGAAGGAGAAAGGGAGATATAGAATAGGGTAAATTATGTCACATAAAAGAGGCAGGAGAAGGGAAGAGCAAGGAGGTGAAAGGGAATGAGTCAACCTTATTCTCATTGGATTTGGATTAAGGAAGGAATAAAATATACACTCATTTGGGTATCTTACCTAACAGGAAAGTAGGGGGGAAAGGGATAAGATTGGAAATGATAGAAGGGAGGGTAGCTTGAGGGATGGGATAGTCAGAAGCAAACATTTTTGAAAAGGGACAGTGTCAAAGGAGAAAATAGAATAAATGGCAGCCAGGATAGGATGGAGGGAATCCTATCATAAAGTAGTCTTTCATAATATGACTACTATGGAAATGTTTTGCAAAACTACAAATATATAACCTATATTGAATTGATTGTCTTCCCAATGGGTGTGGGTGAGGAGAGAGGAAGAGAGAAAATCTGGAACTCTAAGTTTTAAAAACAAATGTTAAAATTGTTGTTATATGCAAATGGGAAATGGGGTATAGAAATCCATCTTGTCCTATAGGAAAATAAGGGGGAAGGAGGGAATGTAGGGATAAGATGTGACATAGAAGAGGGTAGACTGGGGGGTGGGGTAATCAGTATGCTTGTTTGGCAACAATGCAATATTCACAACGCCCATGGTGATTATAAATATGCTGCTGTAGTCATGAATCACAAAAAGTAATAGGCTCTCCACATGGAGGACAGAGCCAAAGCATTTATTAAAAATACCAGAAAGCCAAGTCCCCAAACTAGAAAGTCTAAGTTATTACAGTAGCCCCAAAGTTGGTACACAGTTAATGCAGTGAACACCCACATTTCCAAGCCTTCAAATCAAAACAGACTCTCTCAGGCAAAGACACTTCTCTCTTCACTCATAGTAGCTGTTCAGTGTCCACGCTGCTCACTCCCAGCAGTTCTGACTCCCAGAAGTTCTAGTTCACAGCAATTCTCAGCAGAAGTCCTCAGCAGAAGTTCTGGTTGGCTCTCAGAAGTTCTGCCACTACAAATTCTGTTCTCAAAATCTCTTCCCTCTCTGCCCTGGCCTCTTATTAGCTCCTCCCTGCCCCACGCCTTCCTGCTGCATGAACAGGTTCATCCCACTGTGGGATTCACAAGTTCTGGGTCTTAATACTTAACACAATTATGAACTTGAAATTAAGTGCTAAGTACCCGTTAGCTTGCCAAAACAAGAAGCATGGAAGACCTTCAATTCCCATTACCATTACAGCTTGTCATCTTGGGGTAGGTGGTAGGGGAGAGATGGAGAGAAAATTTGAAACTCAAAATATTGTGGAAATGAATGTTGAAAACTAAAAATAAACAAATAAATTCTGAAAAAAAGCATGCTTCAATCTGTCTTTAGACACCACTGGTTCTTTATCTGAGGTTGGATAGTATTTTTCATCCTAAGTCATTAAGAGTTGTCTTGGATCATTTTACTGGTGAGAATAGCTAAGTCATTCACATTACAATATTGCTGTTACTTTGTACACACTACATTTCACTTTGTATCAGCTGTGCAAGTCTCTCCAGTTTTTTCTGACAGCATCCTGCTCATCCTTTCTTATAGAATACTAGTATTCCATTGTAATCACATGCCACAACTGGAACAAGCATTTATTTTGCACCTACTATGTGGCAGGCACTATGCTAGATCCTTTAAAAATATTATTTCATTTGATCATAATTTGGTAAATTAATAGAGTGCTGAACCTAGAGTAAGGGAGGCCCAGATACTTGCTAAATATATAACCCTGGGAAAGTCATAGGTAGGTTATCCTCTCTCAGACTCTTCTTAATTCCTTTGAAAAATTTCTTCACCTGTAAAATGAGGATTATAATAACACCTACCTCACATTATTTCTTTTTTTAAAAAATTTATTTATTTATTTATTTATTTTAAATTTTTTTGAGTTACATATTTTCTCCCCCTCTTTCCCCCACCCACCGCCCCAAAACAGCCATCCCAGTGTTTCCCCCCCTCCCCCAGTCTATTCTCTCCTATGTCACTTTTTGGCAGGGCAGGATGGATCTCCCAACTGCAGTGCCTGTGTATCTCAAGTTCCAGTTGGATGTAGTCAATAATAATAATAATAATAATTGCATATATATATATATAG
>CM053584.1:301042334-301058690 GCA_028627135.1 Pseudochirops cupreus | reverse complement strand
TTTTTCCATCTGGCAAATTTGACTTTTTAAGGCATTCTTCTCCTCATTGGCTTTTTAGGCCTCCTTTGCCATTTGAGTTAGTCTATTTTTTAAGGTATTATTTTCTTCAGTCAGGTTGTTGACTCTCTTTTCATGATTTTCTTGCATCATTTTCATTTCTCTCCCCAATTTTTCCTCCACTTCTCTTATTTGGCTTTCAAAATCTTTTGTAAGCTCCTCTATGGCTCATATCTAGTTCGTATTTTTCTTGGAAGCTTTTGGTATGGGAGTTCTGACTGTGTTGTCTTCTTCCCCATTCCATGCTTTGGTGCTTTTCGTCCCCAAAAATGGAATCTAAAGTTGTATTGCTGGGCTTGCTTTGCTTCCTTTGCCTGTTCATGTTGCCAGTCAATTACTTGGCTTTTGGGTTCCAGAGAACTCTGTTTTCAGAGGGGAGAGCTCTGTCCCAAATTGCTGGGGTTTTCACAGCTGCTGGAGCTAATAGGAAGCTGTAGTCTCTGCAGCCCCCACCAGCTTTGGCTCGCTGAAAATGCACCTCAGGACCACCACCCAAGACTGCCATCCTGATCCAGGTAGCTGAAGGAAGAGCACTTAGTCTCTGAATGATCACTTGGCCCCCCTGCAAGCTGTAGACTGGGAGCTTCTGCAGCAGCCATATGGAAGGGGAGGGGTGGCTGCAGGGCCACCACTTCAGACTGCTTCTAGCTCTGGAGGTATTTGGGCCAGACCGTCTCCCCCAAATTTAACCCAGTTCCACTGACCTTTTCCCTTTGTCCTTGGCTCTTATGGGTTGGTAATTCTGGAAATTGCCACAGCTGCTGCTGATCCACTTCTCCTGAATGCTCCAGACATGTCTTTTCCTGGGTACCCTGGGGCTGAAACCACACGGGACTGGGCTTTGCTCCCAGCGTGCTCCAATGACCACCTGCCAGGCTGCCTTCAGGGGGAGATATGTTTTTCTGTCATTTTTGTGGATTCTGGATCTCTGAAATTAGTTTAAACTCATATTTTATAGGTATTTGAGGTGGTTGTGGGAGAAGCTCGCAGAATTCTCCTGTTTCTATGCTGCCATCTTGACTCTGCCCCCCACAGTGAAATTTATAGCCCTAATTACATGTCTATGTAGAAATGTACAAAACATGGCTAATAAATCAGGTGACGTTATAGATATTATTGAAATGTGAATAAATAGATAATCGTATACAGCTATGAAACAGAATAAATAAAAGGTGAGTAGTGCAACATATTAAATAGTTTTACTCATATGATGCAATCCAGAAACCAGAAGGGTAAAACCATTGCAACGTAGATAAGTAATACTACCACCAGAGTATATGGTAAACAACCTAGATAGAAGGAGGCAATTGGGGCAGCTAGATGGCACAGTGAGTAGAGAACTGGCCCTGGCGTCAGGAGGACCTGGGTTCAAATAAAGCCTCAGACACTTGACACACTTACTAGCCGTATAACTTTGGGCAAGTCACTTAATCCCAATTGCCCTCCAAAAAGCAAAAGAAAAAAAAGAAAAGAAGGAAGCAATGGATGAGGAATTTGGAAGACACATTATAGGCCTAGTATAGAGGAAGCATATAGTAATAATATAGAGCTTCAGTTATCCAGACATCTTCCAGAAGTCTCTTTCTGCCCATAGTAGGATAAGGAATAGTCAGTTGACTTTTCTTCATGATAACTTCATTTACTATCTCCTCCCCAAACGTGGAGGTTAATCCATATACAACTTATAAATGGAAAATTCATATGTGGAACACAAATATATTTTAAACAAAACTTTAATGAAACTGTATTTCATGTGGTTCTGTCTAAATTAGTGGCCAAACTTTTTTTTCCTCTGAATGTACTCAATTCTAACATATGTACGTCATCAAAAGAAATAATAACGGGGGGTGGGGTGGGTGAGTGTGGATTATGAGCTCCATCATGTGCCCTTACATAGACAGTTTTGACGCCACTAAGAAATTATTTTAAGATACTTTAGGGAAAACTAGCTTCATGATCACTGTAGTATAGTAGTCATTCAGACAAGATTTAAGATGCCTTCCTTGTTGTGATTGTGGTACTGAGTCACTAAAAACCCTGGGAATTAAAGCTTTTTTTTCAGTGTTGGAAGAAACAAAACTATCACAGGTTTATAATTGGACCGTAATTTTCTGCTGCAGTAGCAGTTTTAAATTAAGTATGGCAGAGATATATGAGAGGGAGAGAAACAGAGAAAGAAACAGAACAGCAGAAGCAAGCAACAAGTAGCAGAGGATGCTAAAGGAGGCTTCCTAGGAAAACTGATTCTAAGACTTATAGTAGCTGGAGTTTTTGGTGTATTTCTTGGTTTCAGTTCTTGGTTTTTTAAGAAGCTCTAACAGGTAGTGACTGAACTACATTTACTTGGAGAAACCACTGAGACAATGATGAATTTACTTGACTATGTTTCCTCTTCTGCTTTATTTCTGCATATTGTGGATATCCTTCTTTATGACTGTGTTTCTCTGTTTTAAATTTGCTTACCATTTTCATATATTTAATGATGTTTATTCAAAATAAAGAAAATATAATTTTTAGTGTATTCTAAAGATCTTTTCTATAGAGAATGAGGATAAGGGGGAAAAGCCAATAAATAATTAATTACATAGAATCTAATCAACTAAGAAACCTTTTTGTTCAAGTTTAGTGATCAAAACATCATCTGGAATGTCAAAACTTTTATGTGTTTTGTTAATAATATGTTTTTTTATGGTTTATAACTTTGCAAAGTAAAGGAGCCATATGGAAAGAGGACTTAACATACACTAAACCTCCTATGAGCAGATCTCTATAGCTCTTAGACAGAAATACACTTTGAACAAAGGACTATTGGACTTTCTGAGTTAAGGCTTAGATCAATTGCCTTTTGATAAGTTTTATGTTGCTAAAGACCTTGAGAATGATGTGCTTTTTTTTTCATTCAGCCCCAGAATAAAGAAGTTATCATGAGCTTCAAAACGGAGGTCTGGGTTTTTCACTTTAGCAACAGTTTTAAATCTGCAGAAGCAGGGAAGACAGAGAATTCTGCTCTCTGTTCCTATCATGGACTCTTTGAAGCTAAGAGAGCACTTGTGTAAGCTCAGCAAATCCCGCAATTTCCATTGGAATGCATTTTTATTTTAGTGATCATTTCTCATAGGCTTGAAGTAATCAAATTTAAGATACGAGTAGATACTGGACCTTTGATTTCATTGATATGAGGAACTACTAGAAAAGGAAACTCCCTTAATTAATACAGGTCAGCACTTTCTCTGTAACATAAAGTGTTAGAGAATTTCCTGAGAGATTAAATTACTTTCCCAGAGTCACATAGACAGTATATGTAAGAAGCAGAACTTGAAACCAGGTCTTCCAGGCTAAAAGGCCAGGGATCTGCATTATAACATATAGTACACATGGTCATCCAGTTTCTACTGAAGAATCACAATAAGGGGAAATTCATGACCTTATGAAATAGTCCATTATAATTTGGTCAACCATGTTTGCTGTTGATTTTTTAAGGTTAGACTTTACAGGGGTCATCTGTTTTTATGTCATCTTCATTCCTAAGTATATGTCTCATTGCTCTTCTAACCATTGAGCCAATCCTTATAACAGAGTGTCAGAGAGAAAACAAAACAGTTCTGCAAATCTTGGCAATCCATCTAATAATTCTCATAATAAATTCATTGTTGCATACATATAGTTCTCAGGAGGAATTAGGGTAAATATTTTGCCACTGCTTCTCTAAAGCAAAACAAAATGTACCCAAGACACATTTTTAAGCATAAGCTTCGTTATTAACATTTTCTCCATCTCTTTTCTAAAATATATATAATCAACAAGATAATAAATTTGTACCCCTTTAACAAACAATTCTGAGACCTTGTCCTCTTTGGATTTCATACAGTATAGATTATAACTAACTTTTGTTTTTCCTCAGGTAGTAACGAATATTAATATGTTTGTCACTCCCTGAAAAAAATAAAACAGCAACATTCAGTTTAATTTTCTTCTTTATAATTATGTTGCTGTTTATATATAATATGTTGTCTGGTCAGGATCAAGTCCAGAGGGACTATCATTGTATTTATGGAAGTTATAGCTTTCTTTTTACTCTTTAAGATCTTAGTAACTGTTTTCTGGTATCTAATTTGTTTTTAGTGCTTTGCTACATCAAAATTTATTCTTATAAATGTTTTAGTGTACATAGGATATTTCTTTTTTTCAGTACAGGCATTTTAGTCATTTTCTTAGCATAATTCAAAATTACTTACTGGAGTGATTTGGCCAATTCAAAGTTCCACTGGCTGTTTAAAAGGAGGAATGGATAAAATACTAGAGAGTAGAAAGCTCTTTGAATAATTATAACATGAAGTAAAGACAGAAGCAAATGAACTTCCTAGAGAGCATAGAACAAGAAATTCCAAAATGTTTCAAAAGAGAATAGGAAAAAAAGGGAATTTATGAGTGAACACAAATGAGAAATGACAGCTCTCAGTAATGAATGAAGTCACAGTAACAGATTAGAAAAAAAATAAATTAATAGTGGAATCTCTAATGAAGTGAATGGTAGATTAATAATTTTAGGATGTAGAAATGATGAAGTGGTGAGAACTTTGGCAGAAGAGAAGTAAAAAATAGTACCTTAAAAGAACGTATTATGAGAAACACATTTGTGGGGATCACAGGACTTCCCAGGTAGGGTCAGGAAGTGAGCCTGGAGCTTCCACTGCCTGCTGCTTCCCTGGGAGCCTTTAGGAACATACACATGATATACCCTTTGAAATGGCAAACCCCTTCCTGCTGAAAGAACTCAGAAACAGAGTGTGCAGAGAAAGGTGTTTATTATGTTTTGGTCAAGGAAGTGGGTGTAGTGTTTGCTAGGGGAACACCCACACTGATACAGAAGCAGGCGTGACATTATACAATTCTGTCCTTCCTGGTAGATTTAGGGTTAGTCAAATTCCTCATTTTATTTCCCTACATTCCCTCTATATATGCAGATTATATGCAGATTACATAGGTAATAAGGATACTTGAGACCTGACCCAGCCTGACCTCTACTAAGGTCAGAGCTGTGTGCCATACCCCTACCTTTTTAGTTCCCTCTAGCCATTGTCATAATTCCATGAAAGCCAGGGTTTTAGTAAAATAAGATAAATGAGCTTCCCCACAGCTATTGATTATATTCCCATAACTTTTGTGGGAGCAAAGCAAGATACCATTATATCCCCTTTTACAATAGGAATTCTATGAGAGGCAGCACTCTGTGGTGGTTAGTGAGCCAGCCTCTTTTCAGTCAGGCAGTAAGTAAACATTAATTAAACACCTATTGTACGTGAAGCAGTATGTTGGCACTGTGGATACAAAAATGGGCAAAAGATAGTCCATACCCTTAAGGAACTCTCAATCTAATGGGAAACAAGATTAGTAAATAAATAATTATAATTAAGCTATATAAGGATAAATAGAAAATTAATGAAGGAAAGACATAAAATTGAAAGGTTAGGAACGGCTTCTTGAATAAAATGGGATTTTGGTTGTTAATTGAAGGAACTGAAGGAAGCTAGAAAGTAGAGCTGAGGAGTGAGAGTATTGCAGGGGTGGGGGACAGTCAGAGAAAATGCCTAGAGTCAAAAGATTCAGTGTCTTGTTCACAGAACAGTGAGGAGACCAGTGTCACTTATTCAAAAAGTCCATGATAGGTAGTAAGGTGTAAGAAGATTGGGACAGTGAAGAGGGGAGCAAAGCTATGAAGAAATTTTAATGCCAGAGAATCTTTATTTGATCCTGGAAGTTATAGAAAGTCACTGTAATTTGTTGAGTAGAAGGTGACATGGTTGAAAGTGTGCTTTAGGAAAAATCATTTTGAAGAAAACAGATAGAGATGGATTAGAGTGCATCTAAACCAGGATGACTCAGGTTTATTGTTTGTGTTCAATTGCTCAGTTGTGTCCAACTCTTGGTGACCCAATGGACCACAGCAATTCAGACCTTTCTGTCCTTCACTATCTGTGGAAGTCTGTCTAAGTTAATGTTTATTGTTTCTATCACAATCTCTAGCCATCTCATCCTTTGCCATCCCCTTTCCCTTTTGCATTCAATCTTTCTCCAAAACAGGGTCTTTTTCAATGATTCCTGTCTTCTCATTATGTGGCCAAAGCATTTAAGCTTCAACTTCAGTATTTGACCTTCCATTGAATCACCTGAATTAATTTCTTTAAGTATTGACTGGTTTGATCTCTCTGCTGTCCAAGGAACTCTTAAAAGTCTTATCTAGCACTACAATTCAAAAGCATCAATTCTATGGTGCTCAGATTTCCTTATAGTTTAAATCTTATATCCACACATTGATGCAAGAAAAAATAAAGCTTTGACTATATGAACTGTTGTCAGCAAGGTCTCTGGTTTAAAGTATGTTGTCCAAATTTGCCATAGCTTTCCTTCCAAGGAGTAAGCGTCATTTAATTTCATGCCTGCAGTCACAGTTTCCAGTTACCATTGAGCCCAAGAATATAAAGTCTGATACTGCTTGCATTTAATAGCTGTGAACCTGGGCAAGTCACTTAACCCTGTTTACTTCAGTTTCCTTATCTGTAAAATGAACTGGAGATGGAAATGACAAACCACTCCAGTATCTTTGTTGAGTGTAAAGCCAAGCATGAGCAGCTTTCCAGAGGACTGCTGCTGTGAATAGCTTTAAGATTCTGATCACATAGTATAGTGAACTCTCCCTTTATTCAGCAGTAAATTAAAACAAAACATTCATAGAAACCAAAGTACAACATTCACAATGTTATGACATAACAACTTATCACTAAAGTGGCCACATGGTTTTCACCAAAGTGGTCATATAGTTATAAACAAAAGATACCATTCAGTAAGTCCTTAACTCAATCATCCTTAAGGAGCAAGCCTCCTCAAGGGATACAAGGTACAAAGGTTAGAGTTCTCCAACCCTATGTCACATTGTCTTAATCTCTCAGTCAAAAAGGCTTCTTTGTTCTTGAATGGAGATTAGTTTCCAATCATCCTTAAGACATACAAGGTACAGAGTACAAATTCTCCCACCTCTAGGCCACAGTAAATCATGATCTTCTCAATCAGCATTAAGCACCCAAGGAGAGGTCTTTTAATTTTAACACAAGACTGGCTCCCAGGTTCATGGTTTCTCTTCCATGGTTCCAACTCCCTGGATCTACCCAACTGTCTCCTGGATTCAAAGGTAGGCAGCTCTCAGCAACTCATCCAGTTTCTCATCCTGTTCCTGTTCCATATTGAAGCTCATGGTGTCCAGTCCATCTCAAGTCCTTCACAGTTTCTGTTTCTGGGAAGACAAAGTTTAACAGAGCCAAAACAACATTCATGCACTATCTGCATGCAAAATCAACACAGACTCACATACAAGGTCAGAGATCTCAACACACATAGTCAGTATAGTCCCAGGACCTCTGAATCCCTTCTCCAGGACTTTTCTAAACAGACAACAAGAAAATCCTCTTTCAGGGCTTCCAGCAAGGTTCCAGGGCTTCTGTACAAAGTATCACAAACAAAAATCAACACAAAGAGGACAGACAAACAGAGTGCCTGACCACTACAAAGTTCCCCTTCTCAATTCTGCTCTTTCCCAGCTTGGGCTTCTCCTTATATATGGTTATTAGCTCTTCTCTGTTCCACCCCTTCTTCTTGTATCAGCAAGTTACTCCCATTGTGGGGTTCACAAGTTCTATTTCTTAACAAAAACTTGATATAATCAGGACAAGGTGCTAAGTACTTCTTTGCTTGTAATTACATTAAGACAACCCCAAATGAGATCACAAAGAGTCAGGACTGAACAGCAAAAACAACAACACCTCTTTTTACCAACCTAGTTGACCCTCTCTGCTCAGAACATGCTCTGGTTTGTCAATGTCCTTTCTAAAATGAAATATACTCATGATAAATACCCTCCAGCTATAGCTATTTGGATTCCTAAGAAATTAGTGAATAATATTTTTGCATTCAAGTAATCATATTACAGAGAACCCATATACTTGCATTGTAGTAGGCATTACTGAGTCTTTTCTCATTCAATCACATTATCACTTTCCTCATTATCAATCATATATAAGATAATGCTGGTATCTCATGTAAAGGAAATTTGTGTGCAGCCTCTGTAGCAGAAGACAGTCGTCATGCTAGTACATTTTTGTGAAGGGGCTATTAGTTATATCTCTGAGAAATACATAAATACTCCTATAAGGTCTATTTTCTGTTATATAGAGTGCACAGATATTTCCTCTGTAAATATTAGATACTACTAAATAGTATGCCATTAGTCAAAGAGTTCAAGTAACTCTCCCAAAGGCTTCATTTGTTTCTATTAAGTAGCTTATGTATTGTATTAAAAGGATATGAGCCATGCTCAATTTTATTGTATATTATCATTCACTCTGTACTATCAGAACTGAAATTGTTATAAGAGGCCTGTACCACGAGAGACACTGAGAATTACTGCTTCTGTGAGTGCTGTGACCAAACCTACCATCTCTCCCCTAAGGAGAGACTATCTAACATTCTGCTGCTGCTAACAGTTCAAGAGAGTATTTCATTTATTCTGCCATTCTCTATTTAAACCTAGGGAGTACTGGCATTTGCCATGATTAAACTTGTGTTTACAGAGAGGATAAGTAAGTAGGCACAATTATACAAAGTTAACTTTAAATACCTGTGGGACTTCTCATAACTATGCTAAATATCTGAAGAGACTCTCTCAAGGAGGTACCCAGAGCAGCTGGCTGAGCTAAGCACAGGCTTTTACAACACAAATGCTTCAGTTTCTATTCAGACAAAACTCCCCTTGAAATCAATGAGAAATTTGCCTTGGAATGCAGAATTAATCCCCACTGGTGCAAGTCAATTATTGCCTAGTGTACAGCTTGATTTTAAATCAACTTATTTATCTAAGTTTCCTGGTTAAGAAAAATGGTCTCATTAAGGAAATTACAAAATGAATGATAGTGGCAGATCCTATTAGGAGAGGAGAGCCTATAACACATACTCCATTTTAATGAAAATGTACTCTGTTTGACAGCTCAGTTCAAGCAGAAGATGATAGCGCTATAAGACAAAGAATAAATAAATGTGGGTGTATGTGCACATCTGTTGTCGAACAATTCCCTATAGCACATTTTGGTGAAGTTACAATAATGAGCTTTCTCATGAGGAAAGGATATTATCTTTCTCAGCCTTTCTCACCAAATTATATTTTTTTCTAATAAAGGATGGATTTAGCTACATTCTATATTAGAAGAAGATGTTTTTTTTTAAAAAAAAAATCTAAGATTACCATATTTACTGAAGTATTTCCTCATTTCCTTGCTTTAGTTGTGGGTGGAGAGAAACATGGGAAATTGACCTAAGTGATTTATCCAATAGTTTGATAACAATAGCAATAATTCAAATTTATATAGCAATTTAAACATTACAAATCTCTCCTCATAATAATTCTGGTAGGTAACAAACATTATTATCCTTATTTTTGATATGAGGAAATTGAGGGAAATTAAGCAATTTGTCCAAGACCACTTGTTTGGTAAGTGCTGGAATATAGGTATTTTTTGACTCCAAGAAACTTTTTCTTAGCCCAGTTACATAGCCTTCAGCATCAAAAGTCCCTGGTTTCTCAGGTCCCCAGGCAAGTATTAAGGGTCAACTAGGAAGTGTCTGTTTAAGAATCAGTCAGCATGAAGACCTGGAAAACTTTAAGAATTATGTATTAACATAACTAATGTGCAAATGTTTAACATGATTGCATTTGTATAACCTGTATCAGGTTGCTTGCTGTCTTGGGAAGGGGAGAGGGGGAGGACAGAGGTAAAAAAAAAAACTTTGAAACTCAAAATATAAAAAAATGAGTGTTGAAAACTATTTTTACAAGTAATTGGAAAAAATAAAATACCATTTACAAAAAAAAATGTTATGTGTGAGTGGGAGCTCAATCAGTTCCAGTTATCTCTGATATAGAGTTGAAAATCATTGCTCCAGCTTGCATGGGTCTCAGACCTCCATATTCTTTCCTTACATGTTCTCTGTAAAGTAAAAATAAATAAACAAACTGGTATTTATTAATGATCTGCCATGTGTCAGTCACTGTGCTAAGCCTGAGGTTACAAAGAAACAAAAACAAAATGATCCACTGCTCTCAAGGAGCTCACTGTCTATTAGGACACATACATACTCTCTTTCTCCTTCACGATACCCTGAATAATTGGTTAGATACAGCTCTTACCTCTATTCTGCTCTTAAGGCTTTGTATCTATTTCTTTGGCCCGTCATATAGATCCCAAATAGGTTGACTTGGAAAAGAAAAACTTTCCCCAGGCACTTCTTTTCTTCCTCTCAAAGTATTCAGTTGGCACCACTGATTCCATGTGACCTTGGGCAAGTCTTTGGACCTCTCTGGGTTTGAGTTTTCTTCTTTATAACATGAGGGAGACCTCAAGGATCCTGTGGTCCTTTATTGTTAGTTTCTGCAGAACAATAAACTTTAACATTTGAGTTGCTCTTGCCTAATCAGAGAAGTGGAGGCCACTAGTAGTCACTAAATACCCTCAAACAATTGTGGGTGAAGTGTTGGCCCAGGACTGGCTCTAGTAGCTAGCCTATGTTTGTATCAAAGACATCTCAACTTTTGGGATCTTATTTTCATTTCTGCAGGTAATAATAGTAAAAACAAGAGCTGTAAAAACATATATATGTTGTATAATGGTTTGCAAAGTGCTTTACATATATTATCTCATTTGCTCCTCATAGCAAATCCTAGGAGAAAGGAACTGCTATGTTCTCCATTTTGTAAATGAGGAAATTAAAGCTTACAGAGGTAAATGAATTCCTCAGAATCCTATAACTACTACACCTCCGAGGTAGGATTCTAACCCAAGCCTTCCTTCTCCTCCTCCTCCTCCTCCTTCTTTTTGCTTTTTGGAGGGGGAATGCAGGGCAATTGGGGTTATGTGACTTGCCCATGGTCACAAGGCTAGTAAGTGTTAAGTGTCTGAGGGCGGACTTGAACCCAGGTCCTCCTCACTCCAGGGCCAGTGCCCTATTCAGCTAGCCAGCCCTCAGGTCTTTTTTTATATGCAGTTCAGGGCACTATTCACCACACTGACTCCTTTTTTCCTTACCTCACTCTAGTCATACATATATATAAACATGCTTTCACACATCTTACAACCACACACACACACACACACACACACACACACACACACACACACACACACACACACACAATTTCTCTCTTCAACAGGAAAATCGAGAGAATTCTTAAACTTTGATTTCTTTGTTAAAACAATATTGTACACTACATTTAGAAGCCAAGGCCTAATAACTCTAAGTTCCATATCCCTTCATTCCCACCATATTCTATGGCTGTTGGCTGTCTCAGAAACTAATGGCTATTATTTGAAAAATCCCTGTTTGGCAGAAATATAATCTTTCTTCACAAACACCCCACATTTATGCCTTCAGTAAAAATACTAGAAGGGACAGTGATATAATCTTCTAGTCAACACAAAGGTCTAAACATTGAGATTTCAAGTGATAAGCTTTCAGAGGTTCACTGAAGATGTTATTAGAAACAGCATCAACATCAGTAATAGCAACAGCCCACCTAGGAGAATTAAATGGAAAAATGTTTTTTTCTAACATCGCTTCCTCAAAATTAGAGGGATAGTTATATATGAGAGAATATGTTGTAATATTACATTATGATAAATGTTAAATAGCCAAAAATCTCTTTATCCTTCCAATAATAAGAAAAGAAAACTCAACTAAATATTGATATTTCAATTGGCTTTAAATAGCTCAGGATTTTCCATCATATTATGTTAACAGCAGCCTGACTGCTTCCCCGTAATCTCTGTTTACAAAAAAACATTCATTGAACTGGAATAGTGCAGAGCATGATATAGGTTGACCCCTCTCTCTCCAGAGTAGCTCATTGACCAAACTAATTATTCCTTTTCTCCTTTATGTCCAATAAAATAGTAAGGAACATTACTTTAATACATCTAACTTATTTCACTGAGTATGGAACAAAGGTGGTTGAAGAATCAAATATGATACTCATTACCTAAATATTGATTTTTTTTTCATTTAACATAGGGCCCTGTGTTACCTTTATAGAATATATGGATAGTTGCCAGCCCTTTGACAATAAAGTATTGAAAGATATTGAATTCCTTATTAATGATGACTTGGTACCAAGTTAAAAAAATAAAATTGCAACTATAATCAATCTTATTTATTCCAGGTAGTTCATAACATTCTATTGTAGCAGATTAGATGTAGCTCAATTAACACCTTGACAGAGATAATCATAGTTTAAAATTAAGCCACATGTGAAAATTAATAGAGGTGGCTAGAAGGTGACATTTCCAAAATGAAGAATGAGTGACACTTTTGCCAAAGGTAATTTGAGAGTAGTTTGGGATGAATTCAGAAGTTGTCTGTGGCAAGAAAAATGAAAATATATTGTCCACAAGTCAATTGTGATACAACACCCAGCTTAAACCAATCTTTATTGTAAAATTTTCAAGCCAGATGAAAAAAGGCCCAGCTGGAAGATATCTAGGCAAAAGATGAATTTATATATTAACTCCAGGAAGAAGAGTCTTATTTTTTCTGCTTCAGTTCACTCAGTGGTAAATAGAAAACAATGTTAACGCCTTGATTTCCCATGACAGTGTATGTGGAGAATGCTGAACTGAAAAGAAACTAAATGAGGCAGGAACCAGAACCATTCAGACATTTTCCATCAGCAAGGTTTGTTTTGTTTTTGATGAAATATTCTAGTTATCAAAGTCTTTGGAAAATATTTTCAGTCTTGGAGGATTATACCTAGCTTATTGTGTGTCCCTCATTCCTCCTACCATTATAGCAAAAAAGAAACACAAAATAATATTTTCAAATCTACTACAAAATAAATTCCCTCATCTTTATGTGTCACTTCACATTTTACCAAACGTTTTCCTCACAGCAACCCCTGAAGTAGACAATGTAAGTAATACAATATCTACTTTGTTGATGAGGAAACCAAAGCTCAGAAATGCTGTCACCAGTTCCTAGACTTTAAAAAAATAATTTTCTTTTAGTTTAGAACATTCAGTTTCACAAGCTTTTGAGTTCCAGATTTTATACCCCTCCATCTCTTCCCCTTTCTCTATGCACACACACACACACACACACACACACACACACATACACACACACACACACACACACACACACACACACACACACATTTTTCATATTAATTTTCCATATTGAAAAAGTAGGTGGAAGCTAATCTGAAAGGGAAAGACTAACAGCTGAAGAGGATAGGAAAGGTCTTTTGCTGAAGATGAGACTTGAACTAAATCTCAAAGGGAGCCGGGGGAAATGAAAAACAAAAGGGCGGGGAATAAATGTACAGATGTGTAAGGTACTACATGTGTAGAATAACAAAAGACCTTTAACACAGGAAAAAAATATTCAACAAGACAACTAGAATAAAAACCATGTCTTCAGCTGTGTACGTACAAATACTCAAAATACGCAGGGTGATCTAAGGATACTAATGTGAAATAGAAATTATGATCTAATGGATATAATACTGATAATGGTGACAACAATTTTTGTTCAGTTATGTCTGATTTTTTGTGACCCCATTTGGGGTTTTCTTGACAAAAATACTGGAGTGGTTTTGCCATTTTTTTCTCCAGCTCATTTTACAAATGAGGAAACTGAGGCAAACAGAGTTAAGTGATTTGTCCAGAATCACACAGTTTGTAAGTGTCTGAGGCCAGATTTGAGCTCAGGAAGATGAGTCTTCCTGACTCTTTATCCACTGTACCACCTAGCTGCCTAATAATACTAGCAAATATTTATGTAATGCTTTAAAGTTTGCCAAATGCTTTACCTAAGTTATCTCAGTTGATTCTCACAACTTTGTAAGTAGTGTTATTATCCTTATTTGGCTGATGAGGAATTTGAGGATGTTAAGGGGCTTTCTTAGCGTCACAGAGTAAAATGTAAGTTAGGATTTAAACTCGTTTGTCTGATTCCTAGTCTAATACTACCATTTACAATGGCACATAGCTATCTATATCATTGAGAATTGGTGGGATGGGCATGATTGGAAGACACATCTGCAAACACACACACACACACACACACACATATATACACAGACATTATATACATACACACACACATATATACATACATAAACATATTTACACATATATGCATTGCAATATTTAATGGTTTCATATTTCATGTTGAACTGATATGGATGCCCCTCAAATGATATAGATTATAATCTATCCAATGCTTTTCAGCCTGTTTGATCATAGTCCAACTTGTCCAATACATTTTTCATCTACTCTAAGTTTTTGTTCTCTTCCTCTAAGTCACTTAATATGTAATGGATGCCAGTGCATTCAGACTGTCCACTTATTATTACTTTTCAGATTGTACATTTTGGAGATAATAACCCTTACTCAATTCTTGTGTGCAAGATATTGTTAGTAATGTTTTGCAGTTTACTTGTGCAGCTGCTTCCACTCCTTTGCTCATCCTTACCACAGGTATTATACTTCTTTCTTTTGCCTTTTGGGTTAACAACAATCTTGATTCTTAGATTTTGGTGTTCAATGGTTTACAAGTATATAGTATCACTGGAAAAATATTGATGTAGAAAAGTTGACTTGCTTTGTCAGAGATCAGTTATGGATTGTAGAAATAATTCACTCTTTCTTTAAAACAATATAGCCCATTCTCTTCCTCCTATTGAGTTCCAGACTTAGGTGATTATTCTTCTGTATTGCAATTTCTATGTCATCATATGGAAGATAGAATACTCTGTTGTTAGAGTCCAAATATGGTGGTTCCACTTAAATTGATGATAGACAGAGATCATTTTGGAAATGATGAGAGATTTGTTCCATTTTCATATATTTTTTTCTTTCATGTTTCACCCCCCAATACTTAAGAAGACAGGACTTAATTGGGATTCATGTCTAGCCTTTTGCTAGTTTGTTTTCATCTTCATTGTTTGTTTGGTTTTTTGCTGTTTTGTGACCAAATACAACTTTTAACCTTCCTTCATAATGTTATTTTAGCCTATCTTTTAATTATTTTGAAAAACTCCTGACATTACAGAAATGTATTTATATTCTACCTGGGCAGTGCATTGATAAAACAGGAAAAAAAAAATCACAAAATGTCCATCAAACCCCAGAAAACAAAACAAAACAAAAACAGGGAAAACTTTATAAATATTAACCTCAGCAATATTGGATGAACATAACAATGAAGAAAAACATTATGATAAGCAAGTGATAAAGTCATGTAGAAACTAGAAACTAAAAACATACAAATTATTTAAAACTTGATATCCCTGATTGTTCAGAACCTACACAGATAAATTGTAAATAGTGTACAACAGAAGGGGGTTGCAGGTGAATCTTCATTGTTCTAGTAGTTGCTCTCCATAATCTATTTGCTTCTATCTTTGAGGAAGGCCTCACATTGATTAAATAATGGGTTAAACTATTTCTGGCAGCATATTCAAAGGTAGTACCCTACTTAACAAAAATAGATCTTTCTATTAGATTGGCAATTTCTATCTAAGCCGTAGACTCCTGGCAAATCTCATTGATCATGTTGCCTTGACTCCTGATTATATAATCAATTAAGTTATTTGGATTAATAAGTTCATGACAAGTAGCTTTAGTAGATAAACTCAGACCTCCCTAACAATTATTCACCTCTGGAGGGGTGGATCCAATTCCATTGAATACGCTGTTTCTGTGAACCATGGGAAAATGAAAGTGTAGCACTGCCAACCAATGCAACTTGGTCAACTCTAGAGATGGTCGCTCCAGGTCAGAGAGGAGGTATATGGTTGAGATGATGGAGAAAAACTTACATTGTTGCTTCCTGGGTTATAGCTGTTCTGACTACTTGTAAAGATGCCTGAAGAGCTATTTTACTGGCTTAGGTCAGTAAAAAAAAAAATTGGCTACTTCCTTTGGTGATACTCAAATATGATCATGGAGAACCATAAGAACCGTATGAGACACTGAACATCAAATTGAAAGATGACACTTCATCCTTATTATTCATTTTACTAACAATATTTTTTTAAATTTTATTATAGTTTGCATCATTCATTTCCACAAGATTTTGAGTTACATATTTTCTCCCTGTCTTTCCCCTGCCCACCACCCCAAAACAGCCATCCGAGTGTGTCCAACCCTCCCCCAGTCTATTCTCTCCTATGTCACTTTTTGGTAGGGCAGGATGGATCTC
>CM053584.1:301026610-301041834 GCA_028627135.1 Pseudochirops cupreus | reverse complement strand
TGATAAACAATAAATAAGCTATTTACATCAAAGTGGTATGTAGGACCTACCAAAACATGAGTCTACAGTATACAATCAGTACCCTAGGACTCTCATATTTTGCTCTGATGCTAGAGAACTTGACATCCCAGCAAATGCCTATATATAGCCTGCATGTTGCTAACAAGAAGAAGCTATTTTTAAAAATGCAGTGCTATGGGAAAGATTACTATACCTGAGACGGTTAACAAAAGCTATGTGGTTAAGTTGTAGGACTGATTTCTAGAACATTCTGATCACAGCTCGATCATTGCTCCTTAAGCCATACTTTTGTTAATCTCCTCATTTTGTACATCTCTTCATTGGCATTATACATTGTACCATACTTCTTCCAATTCTGCATCATCTTCACTTTCTCCTTTGTCTTTAAAATACAGTTAAAACATTATAAATTGGTTAGCAATATTTTGCTTGAGTGGAAACACAGCTCTGAGACCTGCTTTTGTCCCTATAGTCTGATTTTCCCTTTTTGTACACAGGTAATAAAAATGTTTTGACTCAGTCAGAGAAATTTAGAGGAATAGCAATCTGAAATTGATTTCCTTTCCAAAGGAAACTCAAACCAACAGAGTAGCACAATGTTTTTGGAAGACATGATCCTTGGAGTAAAAAGGAGAATGCACCAAAAGAAAGAATTCTTAGTTCTGATAAGTTCCTGAGAGGCCTCTGTGTTAACTGCACTCTGATTATGGTTGTTTATTATGATTTAAATTACTTTCTTGATTATTTTCAAGGGAGCTAGACCCCTATTAGTTGTATCTTTGGTGTCTAGGAAGCTCATTTAAGTCTGATATTCCCAGGGAAGCTTTTGTAAGATCAAAACAAGTCAAAGGGAGACATAATTGAGAGGCCCCAAAGACTGAACCTGGCTACTAAATGCCCAGAGTTGAGGTACTAGGCTCTGGGCTACAGAATAAAAAAATAAATTAACATGAATTATTACCTTCTCCTACGGAAATTTAATTGATTTTCTTGTTGCTGTTGTTTATTTGTTCAGTTGTGTTCAACTCGTCATGACTCCATGAATCATAGCATTCCAGGCCCTTCTATGCTCCACTATCTCTCGAAGTCTGTTCAAGTTCAAGTTCATTGTTTCTACAATTCTATCTATCCATCTTAACCTCTGTCATCCCTTTTTCCTAATACATTTGTTCTTCCCATCTTTCTTTTCATTAGTGTAGTATAGCCCCATGAAACATCAAGAAGCACAGGAAAGAAAATAAAGTTTATAAAAAAACATTATGTGATATCCAGATCATCAAGATCATCATGAGAGCTTGTAGTAAGAACCAGAAGAAAGACAATGAACAGAGAAAATTTGTCACAATTTCTTCATCAATAACAATAGAGCTACCATATTTGTATTCTAAAAATATACCCTTTGTCTGATATGGTACATGAGGAAGTAATACTTGACTAATGAAAAGAAAATATGAAAACCTTTTGCAAATACCATTTTAGAGCAGAATAAGATCTTTGCAATCACACAACTAAGAAGTTCAACAAATGTAAGTTTTTGTGTTTAGACTGCTTAAAAACACATTTAAATCATTGTAGCAAAATGTCACCTTAAAGGTTTCCTCCAAAGATACCTTAAGAACTTGAACTTTTTCTTGATAGGCATAACAATGGAGAAAATTTCTTTTATCAGTAGTCCTCTAATTATTAACATTAAGGGATATGTTAAAATACATAAGATAGAAATACCGGTACTTGCTATAAAGCCAAGCACAAGCAGCTTTCCAGAGGACTGCTGCTGTGAACAGATTTAAGGTTCTAGTCACATAATATAGTGTACTCTCTATTTATTCAGCAGTAAACTAAAGCAAAACATTCACAGAAACCAAAGTACAGCATTCACAATGTTATAACATAACAATTTATCACTAAAGTGGTCACACAGTTTTGACCAAAGTGGCCACATAGCTTTAAACAAAAGATATCATTCAGTAAGTCCTTAACCCAATCATCCTTAAGGAGTGAGCTTCCTTAAAAGACACAAAGTAGAAAGGTCAAAGTTCTCCATATATAGGTCACATTGTCTTAATCTCTCAAGTCAAAAAGTCTTCTTTCTTCTTGATTGGAGATTAGTTTCCAATCATCCTTAAGTCAATCATCAAGAGTACAACATTACCAGGTGTGGTAATGAGTACAAAGAGTACAAATTTCTCCCACCCCTAGGGCACAGTAAGTCATGATCTTCTCAGTCAGCACTAAGCACCCAAGGAGAAATCTTTTCATCTTGACTTGAGGCTGGTTCCCAAATTCCATGGTTCCTCTTCCATGGGTCCAGTTCCTGCCTGAATTTACCCAACTGTCACCTGGATTCACAGGTAGGCAGCTCTCAGCTCCTTGTTCAGTTCCTCACCCAGTTCCATACTAAAGGTCACAGTGTCCAGTCTACCTCAAGTCCTTTGCAGTTTCTGTTTGCAGGAAGACAAAGCTTAACAGAGCCACAATAACATGTATATGCATTGCCAACACCATCATCAATTTACTATCTGCCTGTGAAATCTACACAGACCCACATACAACATCTGAGAACTCAATACAAATCATCAATATAGTCCCAGGACCTCTAAACCCTCCTTCAGGAAGGTAAACCAGAAAATCCTCTTTCAAGGCTTCCAGTAAGATCCCAGGGCTTCTATACAAAGTATTACAAACACAAAAATCAACACAGACAGAACAGACAGAGTGTCTGTCCACCACAAAGTTCCACTTCTCAATTCTCTTTCACAGCTTATATATGGTCATTAGCTCCTCCCTGTTCCTCCTCTTCCTGCTGCATCAGCAAGTTCCTCTCACTGTAGGGTTCATAAGTTCTGTTTCTTAACAAAGACTTGATATAATCATGGGCAAGGCTCAAAAGAAACTAGAATTGAAACCAGGTGCTAAATAATTAAATAGTTGAAACAAGATGCTAAGTACTTCTTTGCTTGCTATTACACTTGCCAAAGTTATTTGCCACTATCAAATAGGATACCTGATGCAGATTCCTTGTAGATGATAAGATCTTTCATATGCTCTTAGAAGATGACTTTGTGCCAATTATATCCATCTCCATAACACTGGAGAGTATCCTAAATGAGATCTATCTATACCACTAAAAATGATATTGTCCTACTATTCATTCATACAGGAGGGAAAAAGTAGAAGAATAATGTCAGTTGTCTAAACTTTGATATACAATTTGAAGGACAGTGCATAAAATAAGCTCCATTAGTATCACCATTAGTAGGTATACTTTGGATGAGCCCCACATCATTGATTGTTCGTTTTCTAACACCAGCATTTTTTTTTGAGGATAATGAAGGTGAATCAAGAAATACTGCAGTCTATAGAGTTAAGGTTGTGAGTCACCCAAGCAGCAATGGAGAGATGCATAGTGGACAAAAATAGGTTTCTTGCATATTAGCACTAATGAATTGAGTATGCGTGAAAACACACACACACACACACACACACACCATGGTAAAGGGAATCATTAATGAGATAGTTGATGAATGAAAGTATGTATAGAATGATTTACATATACATACATATTTACTTCTAATAGTAGCCATCTCTGGAAGGGGGTGTAATGGTAATAAAATTTGGAGATGCCCCTATATTGGCTCGGTTTTTGGGTTGAGTGTTAAAACCCAGAGCTTGTGAATCCCACTTGTGGGATGGACTTGTTAACATGAAGAGTGAGGGCTGAACTGGGAGGAGCCATGAATTGAGAGAGAAGCCCAAGCCCAGAGAAAGCCAGAAGGACTTTTGGGAGAGCAGTATCCAGTATTGTGGAGCCTGAGTTGCTAAGAGAAAGATTGCTGAGAGTCCACTAGAGCTGCCCAGGACTTTTGAGAACTGCCATCCAGAGCTGCCAAGAACTGAAGAGGGATCGCTGTGATGCTGGCATTTTGTCTGTCTGTTTTAATGTTGTTTTGCAAGATTCACCTGCTGGTGAAGGACAGTGCTGCTGTTATAGAGGTCCTGGAATCTGGCTGTTGGTTCAGAAGCCCTGAAAGAGGATTTTCTTGTGGTATGTTCATAGAAATCCTGGAAGAGGGCCTTGCTGATGTTTTTGGGGTTCTGGGACTGCTCTACAGGCAGAGAGTGACTTGATGAGAACACTGGCTATGGCTTTGTTGAGCCTTGTCTCCCCAGGAACTGAGATTGATGAGGGTTTGCCTTGGGTCAAGATGATAGAAGGGCTTTTCCTTGGGTATTCAATGCTAAGATGATATCTTAACCTTGTTGTAACTTAAGGGTAGATGGCATTTTGTGCTCTCCTGCCCCTTTTGAGATTCAGGGGTGGGAAGCCTTTGAGATTTTTGTGCTCTGTGATTGACCAAATGAATATACTCTGTTTATGACTGGAAACTAATCTCCATTTGAGAAGAGACTTTGACTGACTAAATGAATGTACTGTCTAGGGGTGGAGTAGTACCTGGATTGAATTGAGAACTTACTTGCTAAATGAATGAGTTATACTGTATTTTGACTTTCTTTTTTCTGTGAATGTTTGCTGAATAAATGGGGTTTGCTACACTGCTAATCCGAGCCTTGGAAATTGCCTTTGCTTGGCATTATAGGGGGTAGGGAAGGAAAAAGGATAAAAAAATTTACATGATAACTTTATAATATATTTTAAAGGCATAGAAAGTTATACATAATAGACTTGGAATTTCATGTAAAATCATATTTTTAATTATATTATAGAAATGTTTGTTTTCTTCCATAAATTAAAAATAAAATATTTTTTAAACAAGACAGTTGGAAACAGAGATGGGCTAGTGATGTAGCAATGTAGCAAAGTATAACAGATGGACAGCCCACATTCTGTATAATTGCCTACATAATTTCAAGAAACTGAGATCATCATAAGTATGTTCAGTAGACCACTTGTGGAAGACTTGTGGAAATAGCATATCTAAGAATCACAAAGAATGAAATAGTGGGTTAGTTATTAACTGTACCAATTGAAGGAGTAGCCAGACAGTTGAAATAAGACCAAATCCTTGGAAGAACTGAGGTTGTTTTAATTAAAAGTAAGTAAAACATCTTATATCCCTTTAAAATGAAAATAAAAATTAATCCACTAAATTAGTTTCACTTTATATACTAACTCCATGAAATCTTTTACCCTTGTAGGGTAATTTCTCAGTAGAAAAAAAGCCTAATACTCCAAATGAATTGTGGCCTACCTTCCAAACTATAAAAGATAAATAAAATGTCTTGTAATAGTACTTTAGGTAGAGCATTGGAAATTGAACTGAACCTTGCTGGTGAACTTGTGGCCTCCAGGTCACATGTGGCCTTCTAGGTCCTTGGGTGCAGCCTTTTGACTGAGTGCAAGTTTTACAGAACAAATCCTTTTTATCAAGGGGATTTGTTTTGTGAAGTTTGGAGTTAGTGAAAGGATCTCACTTAAGGACCTAGAGGGCCACATATGGCCTCAAAGCCACAGGTTCTCCAGCCTTACTGAACATCTAATCTTGGGACACTAAAACAATTAAACTTCACACGACTGGTAGAGTGAAAAGAGAACTTTCTTTGTTATCAGAGAATTGGAATTCTGACCCTTCTGGCCCTTTATTACTCATGTGACCTTGATGATTCTGACCAATTCACAACTTCTTTGTGCCTTAATTTATTTCATCAGCAAAATCAGGGGGTTGGGCACCAAGATGAAGAAAAAGACTTCCTTTTGACTTCAGTTTCTCTTGGAGAAACAAAACACTTATTAGAAAGATATAAACGCAAATAAGACAAAGCCCCTACTCTGAAGGAGTTTCTAATCTCAACAGGAGAAAGATGTGGACACAATTAATGATAAAATAAATATACATAACAAATTTACAACAAGGGTATAAAGGATGTAGAAGCACAGCTTTATGGTATTTTAGAAGAGGAAGAAATCAGTTACAAACTTCATGACTCAGAGAAGATTTTGTGAAGGAGACAGCATTTGGTCTGAGCTTTGAAGGTTGAATAGGATTTGTACAGGAAAAAATGAAAGAAGACAGCACTTCAGTTATAGTGAACAATTTAGATTAAAAACACTCATTAAGAGATTAGTGAATAGGCTAAATTGGTGAGAATATAAGGTCCATTATGGGAAGCTTTTGAAATAAAGCTGGAAATACATGTTTGACCCAGAATGTGGAATCTAAATGGCAAATTAAAAAATTTAAATTTTGTTTGGTAGATAATAGAGGATTTTCAGTTTGAAAGCTTTTGAGCAAGGTGTGAAGAAGGATTAATAGGGAAGGTAAGGAGTCGACATGATTTGTAATGAACTTTAGGAAGATTAGTCTAATATGATGTTACAAGCCTATAAGAGAGGCTTAGATTAATAGATTTCTTGAGTTTTGGACTTCTGAGCTGCAGGAGAGTTAAAGCTGATCCAAGACTATGCTAAGTCATACAAAAAAGATGAACACCACATCATCCTATCCAGAAATGGAACCATCAGGCTCTCTAAGGAGGAACAAACAAATCCAGGTTGGAAACAGAGTAGGTCAAGTTTCCATTCTGAATGGCAATGGGATCTGCCTGGGAATGGCTGCTACACTTCCAGACTGATTGAGATAGGGAAACACAGTCTCAAAAAAAAAAAAAAAATAGCAGTGATGATCACATTGGAAGGCAAGGAGAATATTGTGGAAGCTATTGTAATAATCCATAGTCCAAGTCTCTAGTAATTAGTGACTGAAATAAGACGGTGGAGAACAGAAAAGTAGAGACAGATGCTCAAGATATTATTGGAGTAGGATCAATATGACTTGATAACTTGTTACATGGGCACGTGGAGGAAAAGAGGCAACTAAGAAAGAAAGAGTTAATGATGGCTGTAGGGTTACCAGCTTGAGTGACTTGTGAAACAATATAACTTGATTTGAAAATTACTATGGGCATAAATATGGGAGCCCATTATTATTTTGAATCACTTTCCTAACTACCAAAAAGCATTAATAGCCTTGAGCTAAATCATTTAGAATGATGATGTACGACAAGCTGACAAGTCTTCTGATGCTACAAGTTATTCTCCTGTCATCAAATATGTCAAGAGTGCTTAGTGAGCTGGCAACAAATGGAGGTTTCTAAGATTTCTAGTAAGGAATGCATTGACAGGATCTTACAATGTGCAGGTCAAGTACACATGTCATTACCAGTTAGCATGAAGAAGAGAATCATGAGCCCTGAGAATATAATGATATGCCTTTTTTTGTTCACTATTTGCTTTCACTGTGATTCCGTAAACACCTCCCTGCTCCTCTCCTCCCTCCCACTCTGACCTTCTATTACCACCCATCTGAAACCATAAAAAAGTGTGGTATAGTGAAAAGAGCACTGTACTGTGAGTTAAAAACATGACTTGGAGTCTAAGCTACAATATTTAGTAGCTATGTGACTTGGTACAAGTGTCTTAATACTTCTTTGAGCCTGAGTTTTCTCAGCTGCAACCCAGAAATAATAATTGCACTATATCTATCTATCTATCTATCTACATCAATAGATCATCAGGTTTTTAATGAGAAAAGAACATTGTAAACTAAATACAATAGTATAAAATTATGCTATAATTTTCATTATTAACTTGTCAAGGTGTGTGAAAAGGTAGGGGAGGGGGAGAGATTCAATCATGTCATTCTACTATTTGGATTCGTTTCCTATGAGAAACATAGGAACATAGTAATGGCTCTACGTCACCTTAGCTTTCCTAGGGAATTTCTGAAGACTATAGAAAGAGGCTTTGGCTTGAACTTAAAGAAGTAAGGTAACAAAAGAACACCTTACTCAGTGATTTCTAGAGGTCTTTAAGGTAGGTTATAATGCATATATAATATCCATCGATGAATTTCCCTACCAGCACTTGGTCACTATTTAAGGTCTCTTTTGAAGTCAATGTCAACTTGGAATTCGACTGTTCAAGGTTTATATTTGTTTTGAGTCTTAGAAAATATCATGATTCTACTATGTAGTATGCTGGTCAAAATTCATAGACATTGATCTCGTTACCTTGAAAAGTGGGGATCTGAGTGGATGGGCAAATGCTCAGTGAAGTCACCTCTAATGAAAGAGAGAAGAATATGGTTTCTATCACAATCTGACATTACTAAACATGTTTCTTAGACAAGTAGTTCCCCAGGAGGTTATTGAGCAGAAATGATGTATGACATTTCCTTCCAGGAAGGCAGCCCAAATTCATCTCAATGTAAACCCATGATTTACCAGGTCATTAATAGAAAGTTAAAGTGAAAAACTCAAGGAAAGGGATAGGAAACTGAAAGATTTAAATTCATTTAAAAAAATTTTTGTAAGCAGCATTAATCTGTATAAACTTCAGGCCTTGACAAATCTGTTAACTGTAAAATGCTGAAAATAAAGTTGATATTTTCTCTTTTGGTTATGGTCAATCAAATTTGGGAAAGGAGTAGACATTTTCCTGTTGCATAATAACAATAAAAAATTCATAATTACATAATGCACTAAAATTTATAAAGTACTTCCCTTGTAACAATGTTGGGAAATGGGTACTTTATATTATAATTATCCCAATTTAATATATGAGGAAATTGAGACACAGAGTTAAGTTCATAAGATCACAAAGTTTAAAAATAAAAGAGAATAAAGTTTAAAAATAAAAGAGAAATAAAAAATAAAAGAGACACTTATGAGCTACGTGACCCCAGATGAGTAAGTTAATCTCTATTTACCTTAACCCAATGGAAAAGGAAATGGCAAACTACTCCACTGCCTTTGCAAAGAAAACACCATGGACAGTATGGTCCATGGAATTATAAAAAGCTGGACATGAATGTATCAAAAAAAAATGAGACTTTAGAGTTATATAGTCCTATTCTCTCATTTTACTCAATCAATAAGCATTTATTAAAAATATATTATAAGTCAGATGCTGGGCAAGGTGCTAGATATTGGAGATAGACAAAAATGGGGAAAATACTGACTTCATGAAGCTTATAATTTATCGTGGAGAAATATCCATATGTAAGTATTACATACATACAAAAGCAAAACAAAATATTTGAAGTAGAGCACTGGCAGTTGGAGATGACCAGAAAAGGTCTCATGTATTCCAACAATTGAAGCAACTGACTTCTTAAAATGATAAGCAAAAATCTACATATAAGAGGTTTACCCAAAGAGGGTTAAGGGTGCCTGAGACCCCAAAATACCAACATGCCAGATCCTGCCAAAAGAATTTGACTCAAGTCTTCTCAGCCAAAGAAAAGTAAAGTTTATTAAAAGTCATTAAAAGTTCACCATACGGGGTAGACTCTTAAGGAGCCAGTCTATGCTAAGCGATTCTATGGTGCTCTCACAGAGCAAATCTGTGCTAGGGCCTTCTGTGGTGCTCTCATACCACATGGAAGGAAGATAGGATTCTTATATACAGAGGAATCTAGGGGTGGTCTAGAGAAAGAGTTTGGGGAGGGTCTTCAAGAGGAGTCAATGAGGTCAGACTTCAGTAATGAGTTTGGGGAGGGTCTTCAGGAGGAGTTAATAAGGTCAATGCACAAGTGGATTGATATTTTGATTGGCTCAAGGATGGGAAGCAGATGGACAATGGAGGGCCAGCTAGTAACAGAAGTTTGGACCCAGCCACAATGAAATACTTATGGCCTCTGCAAATGCCTCATCAAGTGGGAAGATTCAATCAGACTTCAAGGGGTTTCCCAGAGCCTGCACCTCATCAGTAAGGCTTCTTACAAAAATTGTAAAGGGGAAAATATTTTTTAACACTTAATAGATAAGCTAAGGTATTAGTTACATGTGGTTAATCTTCAAAGTAAACTATTAGTTCCTATCATACTAATATCCTGAGGTATGTTATACCACTGGTTCCAGTATACAAAAATTTACAAATGGATTAAATCCAAAATATAGGGTTTAGAGTGACATCACTGAGCCCTACTCTTATATACAGAAATTTAGAGACAAGTGGCACATCAAATAATAATATGGGCCATAGAAGTCACACAATGCACTGGTCAAGGGAAAAGGGACACCTATAACACAACAATTAAGTTAATTAAATTCGTAGAGTCAGGAAAACTCATCTTCCTGAGTTCAAATCTTGTCTCAGACACTTCCTAGCTGTGTGACCCTGGGCAAGTCACTTAACCCTGATTGCCTCAACAACAACAACAACAACAGTAAGAATAACAACAACAAACAAACAAAAGGAAATTAATAGAATGAACTGACCCACAAAATTGAATAGGATAGCAGAATGGATTAGAAATCAGAACCAAATAATATATTATTTTCAGGAAGCATATTTAAACAGAAAGATATACATAAAGTTCAAATAAGGGACCAGAGGAGAATTTATTTTGCTTTAGTTGAAATGAAGAAAGACAAAGGTAGTAATCATGATCTCAGACAAAGCAAAAATAAAGTCAATTAAAAGAAATAATGAAACTACATTTTACTAAAAGGTACCATGTACAATGAATTAATATTAAACTTATGTAATCAAATGGCATAATGTCTGAATTATTAAAGGAAAAAATTAAATGTTATAAGATTAAATAGAGAGTAAAACTGTCTTAGCAGGGGGCCTCAAATTACTCCTTTTAGACCCAGATAAACCTAAACATAAAATAAATAAGTTAAGAAGAAAAGAATTTTAGAATACTAAAAGGAAAAGAACTATACCTATTTCTCAGCTGTTAATGGCACATTTGCAAAAAGTTAATGCTTATTAAGATGTAAAAACTACAAACAGATGCAGAAAAGCAGCAATATTGAATGAATCTTTCTCTGAACATAATGCAATAAAACTATTAAAATAAGGAACTTTGAATCATAGTTTAAAAATTAACTATAAATTAAATAACCTAATCATGAAGAACAAATCATAGAAACAGTCAATAATTTCACTACAGGTAATGACAACAATACCAAAATTCATGGGATATAGTAAAAGTAGTGCTTAGGGGAAATTTTTTTTTTATCTCTAAATATTTATATCAATTAACAAAAAAGGGAGAGAGAGAAACAGCAGATCAATGAATTGGGCATACATTTAAAAAACCAGAAAAACAATAAATCAAAACCCCAATTAAGCCAAAATAGAATTATGAAAATAAAAGGAGAGATTAACAATATTGAAAGTTTAAAAAATTGAACCAATACATAAAACTTTGGAAGCTGATTTTTTTTTAACAAAAACAAAACAATGAATTAGATGAACTTTTGACTAATTTGATTTTGAAAAGAGAAAACAAAATTACTAGTATGCTAATTTTTTAAAATTCTAGAAGAAATAACAATTACTAAGGACATTTTACCCAAAAATATAACAAGAAAGCCAAGAAATTAAATCAAATGGATGAATACTTAAAATTCAACTTTCCCAGATAAACAGGAATCTGATATTCCAATAAACCTTTTGCAGAGAAAGAAATCAAAATAGTTATCAATGAGTTCCAAAAAAAAAAAATAATAACCAGATGGATTTGCAAGTGTATTCTGCCAAATAGGTAAAGAACAATTAGTTATAATACTATATAAACTGTTTCAAAAAATAGGTAATGAAAGAGTCTTACCAAATATTTTCTATGACTCAAATACAATCTTAACATCTAAACCATGGAGAGTCAAAACAGAAAAGAAAAATCCACAGATCAATTTTTCCTAATAAATATTGAAGCAAAAAAATTAAATAAATTACAAGCAAAGTGATTATAGCCATATATCACAAAGAACACATAGTATGACCCCGCTAGATTTATATCAAAAACGAATGGTTAGTTCAATATCAAGAAAATTTTAAGTACAATGGAATATATCAATAGAATAAAGGACAAAAATGCTTATTTTAATAGATTCAGAAAAAAACTTTTGACAAAACATGACCCTTACTCCTTTTAAAAGTTAGAAAGCAGAGTTATAACTGGAGCTTTCCTTAAAATGATAAGTAGTATACACACACATATCTATCTAACTATCTATCTATCTATCTACACACACACTTGTGTGTATAGACATATATATATATATACATATACATACATGCACATAAATATATACCAAGAACAAGTATTATTTTATGGGACATAAACTAGGAGCCTCTACATTAAGAGCAGAGATGAAGCAAGGACATGCATTATCAACATTACTATTTAATATTGTACTAGAAATTCTAACTATAACAACAAGACCAGAAAAAGAAATTGAAGAAATAATCATAGGCAACAGAGGAAAAAAAAAAGATGATATGATTGTTTACTTTGAGATAACTAGAGAGTCAACTGAAAAAATTAATCAAAACAATAACCAGCACAGCTACAGGACAGGAACATATACATCATCATCTTCATCATCTACATTTCTGTATATTACCAACAAAACCCAGCAGAAGCAATGGAAAGAGAAATTCCATTTAAAATAGCTACAGACAGTATAAAATATTTGAGATTCTACCTGCCAAGACACACATCAGAACTGTATGAACACAGTTACAAAATACTTTCCACACAAATAAAGACAGATCTAAATAATTGGATAAAAATTACTTACTCGTGGGTAGAACAATCCAATAACATAAAAATGACAATGCAGTACTACCTAAATTAATTTGCTTATTAAGAACTGTGCCAATGAAACTACTAAAGAATTACTTTATATAGCCACAAACTATAACAACAAAATTGGGGGGGGGGAGGAAGTCAAGAATATCAAGAAAAATCAATGAAGAAATAGGAGGATAGGGGGCCTAACTATACCAGGTCTCAAACTATGCTATAAAGCCCTAATCATCCAAACAATTTGGTAATGGGTGAAAAATAGGGAGGTTGTTCAGAGAAATAGATTGGGTATACAAAATATAGCAGTGAATAAGTACAATAACCTAGTGTTCAATAAACTCAAAGATCCAAGCATTTTGAACAAGAACTCCCTATTTGACAAAAATTACTGGGGAAAATACATAGCAGTTTGACAGAAACTAGGTACAGAACAACACATCACACTATTTACCAAGATAAGGTCAAAATGCATACATGATTTAGAATTAAAGGGTGATACCATAGGCAAATTGGGGAGCACTGAATAATTTACTGGTCAGATCTATGAATAACGGAAGAATTTATGATGAAACAAGAGATAGAGGGTATCATAGGATGTAAAATGGATAATTTTGATATTAAGTTAAAAGTTTTGCATAAAACCAAAACATATAAAATTAGAAAAATTGATAACTGGCAAATTACTCTATTAAATATGTCATTTCTAAATACATAGGGAAATGTGTGGGGAACTAAGTCCAGAGCCTACAATAATAAGAGCTATTTCCCAACTGATAAATTATCAAAGGATATGAATAGGCAGTTTTCAGAGTAAGAAATGCAAGTTCTCAATAGCAAAAAAAAAAAAAGCTCTAAATCTCTAATAAATAATAACAAATTAATACAACTCTGAAATGCCATCTCACACCCATAAGATTGGCTAAGATGACAAATAAAGGTAATGAAAAATGCTGGAGGGAATATTGGAAAACACATTAAGTAAACTAATGCACTATTAATTGAACTGCAAAATAGTCCAACCATACTAGTACATAACTGAACTGTGATCCAAAGTTATTAAACTGTCTATACCTTTGACCCAACAATAGAGCTACTAGGTCTATACTTCAAAGATGCAAAAGAAAGAAGAAAAGAGCCCATATGTACAAAAATATTTATAGTACCTCCTTTTTGGATGACAGAGGGTTGGAAGCTAAGGGGTTGCTCATAAATTGGGGAATGGCTTAAGAAGTTAAAAAATATAAGTATGATGGAATTATGCTGTGTAAAAAAATGAATGGCTTCAGAAATACCTGGAAAGACCTATATGAACCAATATAAAGTACAGGAGAATATCTGCACAACGACAGCAATTTTATAAAGATAATCAACTATGAAAGACATTAACTCAGATCAATACAATGATTCACCACAATGAGCTCATGATAAAAATGCTATACAGCTCCAGATAGAGAACTTATGGACTTAGAGTACAGATAGAAGAATATTTGTTCTCTTCATTTATTTTTCTAATTTTTGTTTTTTGGAACACAGCTAACATGGACATATTTTCTTTGACTTCATATGCATAATGTATTCCTTTCCTTCTCAATAATTGGGCCAGGGGGTAGAGAGAGAGAGAGATTTTTCATCTGAAAATAAAACAATTTTTAAAAGACCTAATAACTCATATAAACACAATAACCAACCACAATCTCAAAGGACTCATGATGAAACATATTTTAGAATCTTGCAGGCAAAATTTTTTATCACAAAGGCTTGTGTTTGTTTCTACCACATACTGAGTGTGTAAACTTGAGAAAGTGACTTAAATTCTCTTTCCTTCCAGATAATTAACTAAAACTAAAGTTGCAGAGTAGGTGTTAATCTGCATGAGTATAGGAAAGTTCCTCATTAGAATTTTCCTATATCCATAAAAATCACAGGCCTGCCATGTATGTCAAGTCAAGCCAATATGCATTTATTAGGCTTCTATGATGAACTAGGCACCAAGCTAAGCACTGAGGATAAAAATGGAAAAAATAGTCTCTGCTCTCATCTCACAGTCTAGTAAGATTTATAAGATGAAAACAATTATATTCATACACACACATACATACAGGTCTATCTACATATGTATATGTGTGTTTATGTTTACACACTAGGAGAACTGGGAAAAGCAGAGTGGGCTTTAGCTGATACTCGATACTCGGAGGAAGCCAAAGAAGCCAGAAGGTGGAAATGATGAGAAAGCATTCCAGGCATGAGAGACATAAGCAAAAATGGCCAGATTCGGAGATGAAATATGAGGTGAGTGTCACTGGATGCCAGCGCCCCTGTGCGTGCTCGTGAACATGCATACAGAAACACATATACATCCATAAGAGAATATTTGAAAGGAGGGCAAACAGCATAAAGAAAATCAATGCTCACAAAATAGATTTAAGGTACCAGCAAATATATATATAAAGAAAATATAACAGAAAAATAAAACAAAAAGACATCATTGGGGGGGAGCCAAGATGGCGGCGTAGCAGCAGCAACATATCACAGCTCTCACATAGCCACCCCAAAATACCCATAAAACAGGACTCTAAACCAATCCTAGAACTCCAAAACTCACACAAAGATACTTCCCACTAAAGTTAGCTCAGCTAC
>CM053584.1:301005907-301026110 GCA_028627135.1 Pseudochirops cupreus | reverse complement strand
TGCTGTTGTTGTTGTTGTTGTTGTTGTTATTAACTACACCCAACTGGGAATTAAGATACACAGGCACTGTGGTAGGGAGAGCCATCCTGCCCTACTGGAAAGTCAGAGGGGTGATAGGGGAGGGACATAGGAAAGAAGAGATAGGGGGAGGGGTTATACAATGGGATGGCTTCTTTGGGGTGGTGGGTAGGGGAAAGATGGGGAGAAAATTTGTAACTCTATAAGAAATTTTAAAAAATTATTTTCTCCCTCACTTTTAAAAATCTAGACCAGGGGTGGGGAACCTGGGACCTCAAGGCCACATGTTGCTTTCTAGGTCCCTGGGTGTGACCTTTGACTGAGTCCAAGTTTTAGAGAACAAATTATTTTATTAAGGGGATTTGATTTGTTCTGTGAAGTTTGGGTTCAGTCAAAGGGCTGCATTGAAGACCTAGAAGGCCACATGTGGTCTTGAGGCTGCAGGTTCCCCACCCCTGGTCTGCACAATCAATAAAACAATAAAGTAAGCCCTGATTTGTAGTATTTTTAGATTGCTAAGGTATAAATGCTTATACTGAAAACCTAACAATCCACTCTCATGAACCCCAGGACACCCCCAGTACTACTAACCCACAAAGTTCCTCAAACTTCAGACAGCTTTTTAGGAGCTCATAAGTCAGATAGTACAGATTACTGGTTTTCAAATGAGGCTCATCTTGCCTAGAATATTTTTTCAATATCATGATTTTCAGAAGTAACTTTTAAAAGTCTGATCAGTTGAT
Source organism: Pseudochirops cupreus (assembly GCA_028627135.1). NCBI lineage: Eukaryota > Metazoa > Chordata > Mammalia > Diprotodontia > Pseudocheiridae > Pseudochirops > Pseudochirops cupreus. The sequence goes on along the minus strand of CM053584.1, from coordinate 301,025,349 downwards.
GGAAGAAAACTATTCTACTCTGGCAAAGTGTTATGGAAACTATGCTTTATCAATAGAATGACATTGTGAAATTATGTGTGTGTGTGTGTGTGTGTGTGTGTGTATAAATTTTGTCATCATTAGTGTTCAAATGTTAGAGGAATAATGCTCAGGGTTGAAGGTGGACTTTTATTAAGCACTGCTAATTTTATTTTGGGAGGATGCCTTTTAACAAAGAAGAAAAAGAGAAATGAAAAGAAAGATATTTATATGATTATGTTGGCAATTTAGGGAGGCATCTGGCACTGTCCAAAATGTATAACAAAGAAAATAGTGCAAGTCCTCCATCGTATAAGGAAATAGTGGTAGATTTCCACATTTATAATGAAATAAATCTTGAGATAAGTATACTTGGAGATGTCATAGTAAGTAAAACCATTTTTCCCACAGGAAAGAAAAGGGGGTTGGTATTAAAAGTATCAGCAACCTTATCAAAGTATAAACTTCCTGGGTTGCAGCCAAAAGAGCAGAATTATAATTTATTTTCTCAAGAGAGGAATGCAGAGTTGGTATGCAAGAAGCTAATTGTTACCTGAATAGAATAGCTATAGGGTATGGGTACAGGATAAGAGGCAAAATGTTCCCCACACCCCAAGGAATTTATTCTACATTCCTTTCCTTGTTGCTTTGTACCTGAACTCATAGGATACCATGCCAAACTGACAGTATGGACCAAAACTATAGGATGTCTTTTTAACTATAAAATGGAGTTCAAATGGCAATTTTTAAGTCATTTTGTGAAAAACAATTCCAGCATATAGCATTTGGCACATTGTGGTACTCCACAAATTTTTACTGAAATTAATTAAATTGAATAAGCCCCAAATCTATATCCATGGTATAGATTGTTAATATCCATACAAAGACTGGTGCTAGGAGGAAAAAAGTCAATAATAAAAATAAGAATGAATAGAACTTTCACATTTGCAAAGTGCTTTTTATATTTTGCCTCATTTGATCCTCACAACAACTAAGTTATGTAGTCTTGTTATATCTTGTTTTATAGATAACTAAACTGAGAGGTAGTGAAATGACTTGCCCAGGGACTCACAAGTAGCAAATGTATAAAACAAGATTGAAACTCAGATCTTACTGACTCCAAGTTGGGAACTCCATATACAACATTGCCTAGCTGCCTACCAGAGACCTATTCATCCTAAGGGTCATGACTTGAGAGAATTCAATTATGGATGCAAGGATGAGTTACCAACAAACAATACCCTTATATTCAGGCCTCACTCTCTGTTTGAGAAATTACACAAAGGTTTAACATATGCATTTTTGTAATGTCTTGAAGGTAAGTCTTGGATGAAGATGGCTACTGGAGTAGATCTTCATTCAATCCAGGCCCACCAGAGAAAGTGAAGGTAGAAAATCCTAAGTAAGAACATACAGAGAGTGTTTGATAAGGGAGAGTTAAAATGTGATATAAACATTTAATTTTCTAGAACAACCAATACAGGAGAAATCAGACCAAAAAAACAAAAAAAACCAAAAAAACAATGGCCTGCCTTGTCTAGTAAGGCCAGACACTTACAAGTCAGCAACTAAATACTTGTATGTGGTGATAAGAAATGCAGTGTGGGGAGAACGTATCAGTGTCCTTGTAAGCATTAGTTGATCTCTCCCAGAGACAATCCAGAGAGAATGGTTTACTCTAAATCCTGTCGGGAGACTTGGTCACTCTTTCTTCCACCGCTGAACAAGGAAGGCAGGCTTCCTGTGTGGGGAGGTATATATGGAAGGTAGGGAGGAAGAATTTTTTTGTAGTCAGGTAAAGCAACTGAGCCATATGGATGGTAGACTTCAGCTACAGGAAATAGCAATGAGAAGTAACTGACATGTCTCCCAGACTAAGGCTGTCTACAACCAGTTTAGTTAAGCAGAAGGAATTCAAGATTTCCTCCACTGTCATATAGAAACTGATCCTCGTTGTACTGTAAAGAAAGTTATGGGTGATGGGGAGGGGGTAGAATGTGACCCTGGGCAAGTCATCAAATCTCTCTCAGCCTCAATTTCCTCATTCATGTAATGGGAATAACAATAAATAGCATTTGCCTCACAAGGGTTTTGTGGGGATGAAAAGAGATCATCTTTGTAAAGTGATTTGCAAATCTGAAAATTCTATATAAATACTAGCTATTATCATCCCGTAAGAGTGGGGGTTTAGAAATGTAGAAAAGATAAGTCTTGTGTTTTGAGATATAGAGAACATAATACCAAAGAAATGGTTATGATTAAGCTGGTGAAAAGACAACATCCCTAATAGCACTTTCTGAATCATTTCCTTTCTTTTAGGTCTTGGTTCTATGAAGGGGTTAAATAACTATAGCTATAAGAAATCGCAGGATTCTAATGCCAGTAGCTCACACCTGCTCTGATTTCATCTCAAAGGGCCAAAACTGTTCTTACTTCTAAACAGATACAAAATTATTGAATATACAGAATCTAATTAAATATAGCATACAACTGTAGAAGAGTAGGGTGGGGTGATGAGCAAAGATATCCTACTTCAGACAATTACTTAGATGGATTATTAGTGTTAATGCTCTCTTCTGATCTAGGAAGCTGCATGTGAAGACTTATAGCTTTGTCCACTTCCTTTTTTAAAGCTGAGCCCTTAGCAAGACACCATGCTATTGCAAAACATATCTGCATCAGAATGGTCTATCTTCTCTGGTGATGTTTCCCATTGAATTGCCTCCACCTAACTGCCTAAAGACAAAAAAAGGTTTTCCACAAAATGAGGAAACAGATTTTTATTCATCCTGTAATGATACTGGGATTTGAAGACATTCCATGCCCATTTAACTTGCTGATGTAGCAGGAAGGGGTAGAGCAAGAAAAAGCCACAACCAAACTAGCATCCGCTCAGTGATGGTGACTGGACCAGCAGCAGAGGCAGCGGCTGTGGTTGCGGCATGAACTCCTTTTTTCTTTGAGCCAGCCAGAATCTCTGCCAAGGACTCCTACTGAGGACTGCCAGGGACGGGAACTGTGGGGGGGCTGGAGCTGCTGGGAGCAAGCTGCATGGATGCTGATCAGTTGTGAGTGAGGAGAGGAAGATCTTGGCCTGAGGTAGCCTGTCCTGTTTTGAAGGCTTGAGAATGTGGGTGTTTACTACTTTAACTACATGTGCCAACTTCATAACTACTGTGTTGGCTTTGACTTTCTGGTTTGGGGACTCAATTTTCTGGTATTTAAATAAATGCTCTAGCTACATTTCTCATGTAGAGAGCCTGTTACATTTTGTGATTAATAACCATATCAGCACACTTATAGTTACTGTAGGCATTGTGAATCCTGCATTGCTGATACACTTGCCCGGAAAGAAAGGTTCCTTGATTCCTTATATGAATCCTAGGGGAGAAAAGAAATATGAAATTACAAATGTGGGATTCATATTCTAAGAGGAGAGGATTGCAACAAAAGCATATTTTCTGACTCTCTTTATGCCCCAAAGACCCATGTAGCTTCAAATATTGAGTCTTATACCCATCTTCCTGTAAGGGTTGCCTCTGTCTCAGCTTCTGCTCTCCCAGATCCACATGGTTTCTTGGGGTCTCCCTCTGTACTGTTCTACACATCTTCTACATGCAGTCTCATGGACTAAATTCCTCTTGACTTATATTCATATGAACTGAATTCAACTTTTAAAGGTCAACAGGAGGTAATTATATATATATATATATATATATATATATATATAGTATACATATATATATTTATATTTATATAAAGAGAGAGAAAGGAAGAAAGAAAGAAAGAAAGAAAGAAAGGTAGACACATAAACACATACATATATTTATTATAGTGTGTTTTTTTCTTTTTTCGAATAAAGATTATGGTCTTTGTTTCTTTTTTTTTCCTTTTTGCATTTTGGAGGAGGGAAGGCAGGGCAGTTAGGCTTAAGTGACTTGCCCAAGGTCACATGGCTAGTAAGTGTTAACCATCCGTGTCCGGATTTGAACTCAGGTTCTCCTGACTCCAGGGCTGGTGCTCTATTCACTGTGCCACCTAGCCTCCCCTAATGTGTTTTATCTTAAGCTTTTCCTTCCAATAGAGGAAAGGGAAAGAGAAGAAAATTGATCTTTATTTATTGGAAAAAAAATGCTTAAGAATATAGTTGTGCACTATTCATATGTCCTATAAGTTTATCTCAATATCCATGTAGTTCTTCATGACTATGTTCAAAATCAGAACTGCTTCAAAAATACTAGATTCACCATTATTACAGCTTTTCAAGAAATGGCAGATGGATCCCAATTTATCAGATATGCTAGATGAAGGATTCTTGTTCAGGTTTAGGTTCAGCTAGATGGCTGCTAGGCTCTGTGATTCTAGATTGATTACCTACTAGAAAATAATTTAAATATTTCATCTGAACTCACAGACTATAGTAATACACATTGATTTTATCTAATATAAAGTGAGCCTTCATCACTGCCCTCAAATACTTCCCACTATAATTGTTCCAAATCTTGACTTCTCTCATTTAGTTTCCCACCTCTATCTCAAGTCTCCTCTTGCTCAGCAGATTACTTAATTTTCTACTTTACTGAGAATACAGAGTCCCTCTGTCACCAATTATTTCACCTCTTTCTCATCTTTCATATTTCCTTGTCTCTTGGCTTTTTCTTCTTTCTTACAAATATACTCTTGTCTCATCTTTACAAAACCTTCCCTTGGACTTGTAGCACATTTTATCTATTATTTTAGTTTTTTTTCTCCTTTTTTTCTATCTCCAATAAAGTATGGTTCTCTTTCTAGTCCTCTTTCCTACTGGTGAGTATTAAATTTAAAACATTTAAATGTAATGAAATATTATTATGCCTTGAGAAAGGACAGAATGGATGGATTCAGAGAAAACTGAGATGTGTGTGACCTAATGCAGAGTGAATTAAGGATAACCAGGAAGACCCTTTATATAATTTCTATGTTAATGTAAAGGAAAACAACTTTGAAATATGTAAGAATAATGATCAATACAGAGCTACATTTATATGTATTTATATACATATTTACACATAAAAATAAATATATGTGGCTATACACACATAGTTACACACATGCATATAGATACCTCCCTGAAATCTTTTCTCTGAATTTCATTTACACATTTCCTTCTTTCTCCTAGAAAACTCCATTTAATATCCTCATAAATTTTAATTGAATCCTTCTAATATGAAAAACATCGTCATTAAAACCATCCTTTACCTAATTTCTCTATTTCTGTTGATGACCTCATTTTTAAAAAATTCATCAATCATCCAACTCTCAGAGTAATCTTGTATTTTCCCCTCTCTTTCAGTCTTTCATGTCCAATCACTTCCTCAATGCAGTTGTTTTCTACTTCTACAACAATGTTGTCAAACTCCAAATGGGATTGGAGGCTACATAACAATTTAGAAAAAACACATATCAGCATTATCTAAATCATGTTGAATTTGTGTATATTTTGTTACAATGTGTCCCAATTACATTGTAATCCTTTCTAGAGAATGTCACAGACTGTGTGTGGCCTGCAGGTCACATATTTGACACTTCTGCTATACTACGTTATTCAAATTTTCTCTTTTCTTCCCACTTAGAGAGTTAATGTATTGTTTTGGACCATCTTCATCTCTCCCTTGGAAGGGTTTAGTACCAACTGGCAAATATTGCCATCTATAGATTGACTCCAACACATTTCCCATTTTTATTTCATGTGACTCTCGATATACTTTATGTTCTTGACAAACAAGAGTATTAGCTGTTATCTGAACTCAATGTTGTCATTTCCTACTTTTATAAATTTTTCAAGACCATTCTCCCATTCCTGAAACACCTGAATTCCTGAAATGCTCATCTTCATATTTTTTCCCTCCAGGCGTAATTGAAATCATATCACTTTGATGAGACTTTCCATATTCCCCAAATAAAAGTACTCTCTCCCTCTTGAAATGTTCTAACATTTCAAGGTTTATTAGGTTTATAGTTCCTCTATATCCCATACCATCTTCAATTTTGTTATATATTTATCTATGCTTTTGTCAAAACATAGAGTAAAATATAATGTCCTTGAGGACAGGATATGACTCATTTGATTATTTCTTTATACTCTAGGCTAGTGACTAGAATGCATTAGATATTTAATAAATATTGCTGAACTGAATAGTGAAAGTTAGAAAAGGAAATTCACAGTCTTGTCTGTTAAGTATCTTTAAAAACTAATATATTAGGTTGCAAATTGTATTGTAGCAATTGTTGGATAGATGTTTCTAACATCTGTATATATGCTTCAAAATATTAAAGCAATGTCCACCCGAACATATTATAAATGGTCTCTTCATAAACTTATCTGTGTGATTTTGTATGTTCTCCTAATTAATGTGTTCACTGACATCTGTTCATGGAAGTAGAAGGGTCAATAGCTTCAATCACAATATCAGTAATAACTTAGAAATTTGGTGCCAACTTCAACTTTTTAAGCCTCTGATCCTTACATCAATAAGATAATTATGAATCTCACATATGTTGATCAGCACATACAAGCATGTCTAGCCCATAAATTAAAGTACTTTCCTAGATGACGTGAAAAAAGCCACAGAAGAATAATCTTATTCCAATTTGGCTATTAAAAAACTACAGTGAAAAAAGTGCATTTCTCCTATCATGGATCTCAAGAAATTGAAAAGAATGAAATCTTATGAGTTTTTAAAGGAAGTAGATTATTAGGAATGAAAAAAATGATTTTCAAACACAATAAAAGAGAATCCGTGATTGGCAGTAGTTGATCAATGGAATGCAACACAGTTAGAAAGTGATAATTTGTCCCTTAGAGATTAAAGTATTTTCTGAAATAATATTTCAATCAAGCAATATTGTCATTGAAAGATTATTTTTTCAAAATACATTTTCCATTTAGACAGTGACAATTTTTTTTTGCAAATCGTAAGACAAAAACAGCAAATAATAAACCAATGACCTTTTCATTAATTCTAGCAGCCTCTTGGCTTATCACTCAGTATGTGTTGAATATAGATAAGAACAAATCTAATATGTTCCAGACTCTATTCTAAGCAATGGGCACAATTTTTGAAAAAGAAAAAGAGAAACAATCTGTTTAAAATAAAATATATAAGATCTATTGATTTCCCATAAAATAAGAGGCAAGTTGTCCAAGTAGCTAAACAGCAACTCTAATTTCCTTTCAGAAGTCAAAACTATCTCCTCTTAATACTTCTACAAAACTGAATAAGCTAAGTCTACCATAGCAGCACACTATTTCTTAGTTTATCTCCTGTTAGAATGGATTTCACACTTAGAATTCTGGGAAAGCCAAAGTACTAATTTCTCCCAAAAACCAATCACTCAAATTGTCTCTAAACCTTATGTACATATTAGAGAATATCTAGAAATTACCTAATATTGACTGATCATCAAAAGCAAAAAGTTATAATTCAGTAAACATAAATATAGAGTACTGGATTTATATTTACAAAAACAAAACCACTATCGCCCATTTATAGGAGGAGGGTCCCATATCTTGACAGAAACATCTCTTTAAAAGGTTTGGGTGCTTTAGGTGACCACAAGTTTGAAATGAGTCAATAGTTTGATAAGACTCAGAAAATATATGACCATCAGAAGACTTTATTAATAGAAATCTATTGTGAACTTCCAGAAAGGAATTATGGTACAATGAATAGAAATATTTTAATTGCAGTAAAGAAGATTTGAATTAAATCTTGCCTCTGGGGTGTGGAGCCAAGATGGTGGGATGGTGGAGGGAAGGCATGCAGTGGCCAAAGGTCTCTCAAATTCTCCTCCAAACAACTTTAAAATAAAACCTCAAAATGAATTCAGGAGTGGCAGAATCCACAGATTGGATGGGATGAGACAATTTTTCCAGCCCAAGACAACCTAGAATTTTAAGAAAGATCTATAACACCAGGGTGAGAGTGGGAAAAAGTCCACTACAGTGCCTAGGCAAGACAGCAGCAGCCATTGGGGGCAACTGAGTCAATAGTAGCAACTTTTAGAGCTCTTATCACACAGTTGATAAGGGGTTTGGATAACTAGTAAGATTGAGATCACAAGGGTCCCTTTTGTGGTGACAAATGCAAGATTCTATTGCATTGCTCATATGAGTATCTGGGTCATAATCCTGGGTCACAATCCAGGGCAAGGAGGAACACTCACACACCAGAACTTGTGGCCACAGGGAACAGAGGACCTTGGTCAAAGTTCTGGGGTGGAAAAGGTCACTGAAAGCTTTGATGCTATAGACAGGGCTACAGTGTCATTGTTTTCCAGTGGAATAATATTTTTTAGACTTTGTGAAAACAATTTGCATTTTTTTCCATTAGCTGATCATCTAAGCACTATGCAAGGTCATGGAGTAGAAGAGTTAAATGTCTATCAGGACTTTACTTGCTTTTTAAGAAGCCTCTAGCAGCAATTCTTAATCTAGGATCTCTGAACTTTTTATTTCCTCATTTTGATATATTAATTAATGTTTTTCAGTTTAATTGTTTTCCTTTGCAGTTCTACATACCACACATTTAAAAACACAATTCTGAAAAAGGGTCTACAGTCTTCAAAAGGCTCCCAAAGAGGTGGATAATGGGGCAAAAAAAGATTAAGAATTCCTGTTCTAAAGCTAAAAATCACTATACAAAAGCCTGCTACTTCTGTTCTGTATAGATTTAGTCTTTTATTTAAATATGTATGTAAAAGAAAAAAATCTTAGGATATCAGTAGATATTTAAAATAAATTTGCAAATTATTTTTGTCACAAAAAGTGGTTACTATCTCAATACTAAAGCACTATAGGGTAACCCAAAACAAATAAATTAAGTACATGTGCTACTGATGAGCATATGCTTTATGGACCAAAGATATTTTCAAACATGATTTAAAGGAGGGCAGGAGGCATTGTATTATTTTATCTTTTATGAAATTCATTCTGTTGGAAACTCTACTAAAGTTTCCTCTTTTATCTCTACCAAATATTTCAATCGCCACAGTCTTTCTTCTTCAAGTAGTCTCAGGGTACTTTCTGAGAACAATCTAAATCCATTTTACTGGAATACCAACTGAGAAATAGTTGAATCAGGGAGTAGAAAATGCATATGAATTAGGTAATTTTGCAAATTGGTAACATTTTCCATATTATCTCTGTCTTTATTCCTAATGTATTTAAATTAGAAACACTAATGACTCTGTTAGCATATTTTGAGCTCAGTGGGAGATGCCTTTAGAAAGTGTTCTTTGGGTGCATTTATAGCAAAGATAAACCTTTGAGTATCATTAGCTGCCAGATCAAAATAATATTTCACTGAAAACAGAGGGACTTTAAGAAATGTCCAATGGCTTTGGGGTATCCAAAATGAGTGTGAAGAATAATTATAAACGTGTTGAAAAAGAACTTGTTAGCATGAATTATCATTTCTTTTCATCTACCTCCAAGAATACTTTTAGATGCTTGCATAAAAATTATCCTCCAGAACACTATAATCATGTTTTCCTTCATTTATGAAGTGATAGATATTACTTACCCATCCTCAACAGGACCTGAGTTCTGAATGATTTTTCCAGTAAGACAGAGTGCATTTGTGCTAATGCATCCATAAATCTGTAAACTAGCAAACAAATATTAAAGAGGCCACCTGTAACCACAGAACTGAGCAAAATTAACTAGCGCAGTGGGAACTGAGTCCATGACCTCAATGTTATGATATGACTAATATTCATAATAAGGAGATCTTTATTCTGCTAACATTTTTAAGGCTATGAGGAAAATGATATACTAGATAGAGAATCCTCCTTGGATATAGGAAGATTTGTATTCATGACCTGCGCATGACACATACTGGCTGTGTGACTTTAAACTTTCAGTGACTAAAACAACTCTCTAAAGCAATTAGTTACAGTTGAATACTATCTGCATCAGTGGAGGGAGTGTTTTGCATCTTGAATATCTTTCCCACAGATGCAATCCAAGAACCAGATTAAAAGGAATTAATTGACTACATCTTAACTAGAAAATTCTACTATGCACCTGATTGATAATACTAGTCATGTTTTTTTTTCCCCTGATAGATAGCTAAGTAGAAAATTCCCTTATACCTCTAACACTAGGATCACATGGTATACGAACTCTCTCCATCAAAGATCACAATTGACTATATAGATAAATCCTGGGGAGTTTCCTGAGGCATACAGAAGTTGACTAGATTGTCCAGGTGAATATAAACACTAATTGTCAGAGATGGGATTAAAATTAAGGTATTCTTGACACCAAGCCCAAAGCCATATTTACTATGTCAGGCTGTCTCTATCACAAGTTGCCAAGTTAAACAATTAGAATAAAAAAGAACCAATTATATCCCTTTCCAAATTTTGATATACCTTAAATTATTATAAAAGTAAAAGAGGTGTATTATGGTGGAAAGAACATTGAATTTAGGATGAGAAGACATAGATTTGAACATCCCTTTTATGAATTACCTCCTCTCTAACATTAGTTCACATTACTTTTTTCACCTCCATTTCCTCATCTGTAAAATAAAAAGTTTGTCCTTGATGATCTCTAATGTCCCTCCTGGCTCTAAATTCTATGGTCTTACAGATGCTGAGACTTAGTGCGAAATCTACCCAGAATGGTATTGACAAGATTAGTAACTAACACATATGATATTATAATTTTTCATCCATGCCTGACAAGGATCAAGTTCAAGGAAAGCATACTGATTTTCATTATGTTCTTGATCATCAGACCGTGAAAATGATAAGGAGAATTGCTGAAAGGCCCAATTTTCTTAGATAGCATAAATTTCTTTTAGGTCTCTAAAGGCTTTAGTGGAACATAGATGCAATGCATTTTAAATGGCATGCCAAAGTTTTCCTACAATTAAAATGTGAATTCTCAAATGATACGGTCTATACTATGAGCTCATACCTTATAAAAATGTTTTCCTTATGACAATCCTGTAGTGAAGGAAGGGAGGGAGTGTAATGATAATGTAATTTGAATTTGAAGACACCTTTGTATTGGCAAGTAAGCAGGTACTTAGCACTTAGTAATTAATCAAGCCTCTGTGAAAGAAACAGAAGGTATGAACCCCTGTTTCTGACTTAACAGGAAGAGGTTGGTTGAAACAGGAAGCAGTTGATGCTGTGTGAATATAAGGAAAAGCCTGAGAGAGAGACAGTCAGAATTTCTTGGGACCAGCATCTGGAGGCAGAGCAGCTGCTGGGGTGATTGAGAATTGAGAACTGAGACATATCTTCTTGGACCAGGGAAGAGGAAAGTGCCCCCACCCCTACCCTGCCTATCCCCAGACTAAAGAGAATGGTTTTGATTTTGAAAACCTGGGTGGAGTGATTTTGATTCTGGGAGCCAGCTGAGACGTCTTCTGGCTCTGAGGGCCAGCCAGAGCTGCCAAGGGAATGAGGAACCATGACTGTGATGCTGAGACTTTGTCTGTTTGTGGCTTTGTTAAGCCTTGACTTCCTGGGAACAGAGATTGTGAAGGATTTGTGATGAACTGGACAATGTGAGCTCCAATGTGGAGCAGAAACTGCACAGAGAACTGGACAAGGACCTGGGTGTTGTCTGCCTTTGTACCCAGGTGACCGTTTAGTGAATTCAGGTACGATCTGGGTCCATGGAAGGGGATCCAGGGAATCTGAAAGAAGACTTTACTTGGATACTGTGTACTGACTGAGAAGATTATAATTTCCTAGTGACCTAGGGATGAAGGGTCTGTGTATTTTCTAATGATTGAATAGTGAATAATGAAGGATGATTGACTGACTAAATGATTGTACTTAGTGATTGATGACTGAATAAGGAATTGATTTGTAACCTAGTATGTCCCATGAGTGGAAAACTTTGACTATTGTACTTTGTGATTGAATTAAGGATTTTGTGAATGCTTGAGTTATTAAATGATTATTCTTTGTCCAAAACTTTGTGACCACTGTAGTGGAAACTATGTGGCCATTTTCTGTGAGAGGTTGTTGTGAATGCTATATTTTGATTATCTGTGATAAGTTGTAATATTGTGAATGCTGTACCTTGATTTTTCTGAATGTTTTGCTTTGATTTGTTATGGAATAAATAGAGAGTTTGCAATACTATGTAATCATTACCTTAAAAGCTGTTCACAGTAGCATTCTTCTGAAAAGCTTCTAGTGCTTGGCTTTACAGGGAGGGAGGGAGGGAGGGAGGGAGGGAGGAAGGAAGGAAGGAAAGAAGGAAGGAAGGAAGGAAGGAAGGAAGGAAGGAAGGAAGGAAAGGGAAAAACACTTATTAAGTATATACTATGTGCTAGGCAGATTGCTAAACACTAGGGATACAGACAGAAGTGTTATGCTGCACATCTTACACAAATAAACTCCTCCGACCAATATGGCTGAATGAATAAGAAGACTGTGAAGTTCCCACACATCTAATCCAACAAAATATTGAAGTTCATAATAAAACAAATAATTATCAAGAAAAACAAAAAGAAACCACTCAAGTGATTTATTGCAAATGAGATTTACAAAAGTCAGCTAGAACCCTGTGGGCTATATGACAGGGGGATTTGACCAGGAAAAGCAATATACTAGGACAAGCAAACAAGCCCCTTCCCCAAGCAAGAGCCAGAGACTGTCCAGAGACACATGTACCCTGAAAATATCATGAGTCAAGTGGTCCAATCTAGTTAAAGCTTCCATACATTTTTAAAGAATATATGCATGCTTTAATGGTTTGGCTTTTCTATAGAATCTTCTTCCAGGGAAACAACTCCTATAGAGCATGGGCCAGCCAGCCCCACCAACAGCCAACCAAATGCTACTGAATGGACAGGAAAGTCAGCCTAACTGAAGCAGCAAGACATCTTAAGCGAGAGACAGGAAGTAGCATATGTCATGCAAGTTGAACCACAACCACCAACTTGACTTTTTCAGACTCTGATGGGGACAGACTTTGGGCCTTTGGAATAGCTATGCTTCCAACCCACATGCCTGAAACTATCATCACAGGAAACAATTACTGTGTAGATGCAGCCTGGTAACTGCTCCTTTAGGAGTCTCAGACATATCTATTGAAGACCCCAAAGAGAAAGGATTTTGCCACCAAAGACCTTGATATTGTCAAATAGTTCAACATCAGAAATCTATATGACTAAAAAACTAGATAAACCATTCATTAATAGGATTATTAAGAAGAAAGAAGAAAACCAGATTATCAGGATCAAAAATGAAAATGGTGAATCTGCCACCAATGAAGAAGAAATAAAGGCAATCAGAAATAATTTTGGGATGGAGCCAAGATGATGGAGTAAAAGAAGGAGCTTGTCTGAGCTCCCTCTCTAACCACCTCCTATACCTGTAAAATATGACTCTAAACAAATTTCAGAGCTACAGAAACCTCAAAGTGACAGAGAGAAACAAATCTCCCACTGAAGGCAACCTGGCAGGCTGACAGGAAGGGGCTATCACACTAAGGTGGAAGCCGAGTGCAGCCCCACATGAGCAAAAATTTTAAATAAAATACAAGCAAGGATCAATTATATGCCTAGGTAATTGCACACAAAAGTTTGGTCTGTAGCGATCCAATTCTGTCTCAATTTATTGTTGGAGTTCTCCGAGAGACTTAGAGGTCTATATTGGCAGTTTTCTGTCAATTCAGGAAAGATTAAATTTCTGATGCATAATTCTAGTTGCTAGATCAAGTTTTTCTATGGCATTTGGTAGGTTCTAAATTTTTGTATCCTGAACTAATATGCTACATTATTTCTACTACTAATTTTCATAACATTCATAAATCACTAAGTCCTGTCTCCTTAAGGATTATCCTTTTTGTAATATCTAGTGACAAAGACCTGGTCCTCAATTACCACAATGAATTTTCTATTTTATTATTACTACTACCATCACTTAACTACTACTACTACTACTACTACTACTACTACTTCTACTACTACTACTACCACTGCTACTACTACTACTACTACTACTACTACTACTATTACTGCTACTGCTACTACCTCATTCTCACTTTTCTTGGATAAGGTTTAATTAGAAAAGATAGATCTATTTTTGCCAAAAATATTTCTCTATGTTTTTACCCTTTTAATTTGGTCATCTGAGACTATTTAGCAATCAATCTTCCTCTTTGTGGATGAGAAAATGATACTTCTATTTTTGCCTTGGGCTGATGAGCCTCATGGCAGATTAACACTGTGTATGCTTCTATTTATCTCAGTGGGTCTCAACTTTCCTAACGCTGCAACTCTTTAATACAGTTCCTCATGTTGTGGTGACCCCCAAACATAAAATTATTTTTGTTACTACTTCATAACTGTAATTTTGCTACTGTTGTGAATCTATCTGATATGCAGGATATATTTTCATTGTTACACATTGAACATAACCCACAGGTTGAGAACCACTGATTTAGATGCTTGTAGACATTATTTCTTTTTTTTTTAACTACAAAAGCAGATAAGATGATGGTCATGGCATGTCTGTCATCCAGTTCCCACATGATTTCCAATTTTTGACTTGGTCTTTACATTTTGAAAACTCCTATTTTCATGAAATTGGGGATTATAAGCAGTTGTAATGACAGTATTAAAATATATTTCACAATTTTTTAAACCAATGAATAAAGCATTTATTATATGCAAAATACTATGATAAGAATTGAGGAAAAATATAGGAAAGTAAGACAATCCTTGCTTATAATAAGTTCATATTCTAATGGGAAGAAAATTAAAATGGAAAATTTTCATTGTACATTAGATGGAAATGTTCTATTTGGGTATTGGGGCAAAACAGATATCAATGCTTGTTCTCTAGTATCACATCCTGGGACAAAAATCATATGGATTGCTTTTCTTTTGAAAATTTTTATATTTTTTTCAAAAATTAAATGTATGAACAATTTTTCTCAGATGTCACATATCAAGTACTTGTCATTTTGAAACTGTATTAAATGAAACATTTTTAAAATTGAAATACCTAATGAAAAAATGTAAAATCATGGGGGAACAGAAAGAAGTAAATATTACTTCCCAGTTTTCCTGTCAGCTACTGGAATTGTATGAAAGATGCTTTCAATGAGCCTATAGAAGAACAAAAATAACCTAACCAACAAAAAATAAATCAAAACATTGCTATGCAAAATAGTAAATAGACATATAAAGTGAATGGCAGTTACCAGCTTCATAAAGGAAGGTTAGGAGGGCTTGGGCAGTTTATGTGAGGGCAGAGAAAGAATGAGCTAGTTTATCTTAACATTTTTTGTCTCATTTGTCAGTAGGACATTGAGTTTGACACATCATGTGCATCCATAAAGAAAGAGGAGAATAAATAATTGTGTTTAACCATCTTCAAAATCTTAACAGGAACTTAATGAGAAAATAAATACCATTTCCTTTTTTGCATTGCCATAATCCCACTGTGAGCTAGAGTCAAAGGTTCCTGTGTGAATTAGTATACTATTTTCAGCAAAAATGCCCAATGATAAGGTGCAGAAAGGGAATGAAACTATCCATCAACACTCAGTTAGCTGCCAGCCTTCCCCGGGAACAGGTGGGATATTGGTTTAGATTTAGTTACCAACTGTCCATCTGAAAAATGGATAAAATCAGACTGTCTGGATCAGTAAGAGAAGCATTGCTCAGACTTTGAGAGGGAAAAAAATCCATTACCTGCCATCTAATTGGTAAAGACTTTGACAGGTAGCATCATAAAGTATATTAGAGTTGGCATTTTCTTCTGCAAGTATTTTCATTTTATCATAGTGTCAAAAAGAGAAGAAAAGATGTTACAATGTGCTGAAAATGATCATCAGTATCATCTCATGATAAACTGTACTAAGCTTTAGGGAATAGTATCGGCAATGTACTGAATGAAACTGTTATTTCTCTAAAGAATTCCATCGTGTACTGTTTTTAAGGAAACATTTTTTTAAACTAAAAACACTGTTGTGATTTGTGTTAGATTTCTCTTCGCATAAATGGAAAGGAGGGAATGGCATTTGTAACAAACACAAAAATGAGACTATAACTCTAATTAGTATTATTGGATATCTGGATAATGGCTACCTGTAAGCAAGAAACATCTGGAACATGTTTTCTCAGAGTGACATAAAAGAGCTAAATTAGAGCACCCTTGGGGAAAGTTACTCACCTACTCACCCAAGGCAATAATGAATTGATCACGAATAGAAGAGAATAGTGATTTCATTAGTTTTAATACTATAGAATTCATCTTCAGAAGACAATTTCTGTCTCATTGACGCAAATTAAAAGACTAGTTATATGATCTTTACCTTTTTTTAAGCAATTATCCTCTGTAGGAAACTTGATGAGAGATTAACAGTATTATTTTTTTATTTTACATTGCATTTCAGTCACAAAACTCATAAATAAAATGGTGTGTGTGTGTGCATATGCACTCGCACACATGTGTATGAGTATCTGTGTTTGTGTATGAGTATGTGTGTTTGTGTGTGTGTGTGTGTGTGTGTGTGTGCGTGTGTATGTGAATCTATATGTATACCAAACGTTATGCCTGGGACATTCTCTCATAAAGTTTTGGGTAAAATAAAGAGTCACCATGGACAAACATGAAGTCCCCAAAGCCTATTTACTCAAAGCTCTAGTAACTGAGGGTTTGGTTTGTGAAAAGACTAAGGAGTCGGAGGTTCTCTCCTTTCTTTTGTTGAAAGGAAAGGCAAAAGAGTGAGCAGTGTGCTTAAGTTACAAAGTGAGGTAGAAAAAGAGGATAATTAGAGTAGCCACCTGCCCAAATCAGCAGCATAACTGCTCCTATAGCCAGTTGTTACCTGGAATAAGCAGGGGATTCCTTGGTGGCCCAGAACACCAATGGTGATACACCTTCATCTCCATTTCCTCCCTTGTTCCTATTTTCTCATTGACTTACTTCTCCTCCCTTGCTTGAGTGTTGATTGTTGGGTTTTTTTTTATTATTTTTATGGATTATTTTGCTATGGTAACTTTTAAGTCTGTTCTCTTTCTCTACTAGTCAAGTATTCTAGGTGGAAAAATAAGTTTCTCAGTGTGTGTAGTTGTGTCCTTGAGTGATTTTTAAGGCAATTAGCAGAGAGTTTGGTTGTCCTAATACACGAAATGAAGGAAACTTTCTTTCCACATCAGTAGAATCCCATACTTGCAACCTTCCAGTATATGGCTTGAGGCAGACCAAAAGAATGTGGAAAATATTCAATTGAAATAAATCTTGACCATTCCTGGAATGCATGGAAAAAGAATTAATCAGTAAAGTTGAGAGAATAGAACATAAGAAAGGAAAATATTAATGATTTTTCCCTAAACCTTCCTGAGACATTTGGCCCCAAACTAATCCTTCCATCATTATTTCTTTTCTTTAGCACATTTAACGAAGCTCCTCATTTTGGTGAAAGAAAGTGCTGTATAAATGAGAGATTTGCTCTGGGAACTGAAGCAGTTAGGAAAGATTGCTTCTACCTAGACATGAAAGGACCCTCCAGGATGGAGTAACTAGCTGTCTTAGCCAAATAACTCCAATGCCCAACCACTGTTAAAGTTATACTAAGCAACCTCAAAGTCTTAGTGCAGTTTTAAGCTTTTGCAGCTTTTGGAAAACCATGCACTAAAGGAGCTCATTGCTTAGACAAACCAGGAATTCTTTCATAAAGTAAATAATCTTTATAAAGAATGAATCCTTAAATTGTTATCTGCTTTGTAATTTAGTACTGGTATTTCAATTTTCTTAAAGTTAGTTATAGTAAAAGATGTTTTGTGCATCCATCCTTCTCTCAAGTGGAATCTTATTTGCATTTTGATATAGAAGACAAAAGAATTTTAGCTAGGAAGGGCATTGAATCTTTCATTAGATGACTTGCACAGGGTCACACAGTGAAATGATTGGAGAGATAGGAACAGAACTCAAATGTGTAGACAATTATTCAAATCACTAAAACAAGCTGTCTCTCATTACATAGTCTACTTGTCAGATTTTACAAAGGAATGAATAAAACACATCTATAAAAATGCTGATTGATAGTCAAAATGATAACCTGGAGACCCTTCTGAAATAGCAAAATGATGAAGTTAAGTTGTATTTTTAAATGTGTAATATGTAGTGAACACTACAAATATACAAAACCTGATTTTCATATTTTTGATAATGGAGTATTCATGTATATGAATATGTTCCAAGTCTTTATCATTGACAACTATGTCAACTCTTTATTAACCAGAGTACTTGATTAACTAAAACTTCTCCTCTGCTCATGCGAAAGTCAGGCTTGGAGATAGGAAGACTCCAAGACTAGGTTTAAGTACCCAACACAGACTGCCTCTGTGATCTTAGGCATGTTGCTTAACCTCTCAGGGTCCCAAGGTAAGACTTTTTGTTGTTGAATAGATACACATCTACATGAGTAAAAGGTGTTCTCTATGCCACTAAAGTCACAAGCTTTGTGTAAAATAATCCTTTAAATTATAAAAAAGACATGATGATTAAATATAAAAGGTACATGAAATAAGAAAAATAATTCAAATAAAATATCAGAATGTTGGGAGGGTTTTGGTTGGTTGGTTAGGGTTATTGTTCTGTGACTGGATTCCATAAGTGACTTACCTCATTGCTTAATGGTATGGAAGTTTTACCTGCTCTGTTTCCTCCTTGAGCATCCTGGTGGTCCCCTGGTCCCAAGAGACCCGCTAAAGTGGTGCTAGACTTGTTGCTGGACTCAGTAAAGACATAGGATTGGTTTTAGCCTTTCTTCATTTCAGAAGTCAAGTTTCAACCTCTCCAGTAGCTAAGACTGTGGGAGTGATTCACTGCATCTTGCAGAATGCATTTGTTTAAAGCTATTTCTTCATGTATCAGTGTTTGAATTTGTACAGGAACTCATTCCAGCATGAACAGCAACCCCTTTACTACTGGGTTAACTGTTTTTAAGTGCTACTATAGTTAAAAAAAATACTACTTTTTGGCTAACTTGATAATGCTCTTCTATAATATAAGTAAGCTAATCAAAGGGTGAAATGCATTCCCCTTTGACCTTTGTAATCCCCACTATGATCCCAAGTAACATAGACACATAGGGACAACCAGGAAGGAAGAACAACATGGCAGTTCATACCAATTAGATTGGATGGACTAAATTCACTTCTGAGCATAAGTACCTTTTTAATCTTAATTCCATTTCTAACCCTATGGTTAGTTCATGGCTCCCATGAACTACAAGCCTTCCAGTGAGATGGAAGACCACCAAGCCCTACTCTCTATCCTATTGCTATTCTCTCCAGAACTTTGGCCACTATCTTCTAACTTGTTAATGCACCTTAAATGCCATCTGCATTGCTATTATACCCTAGAACTTCTGGGCTTTCACATCTACTCTT
>CM053584.1:300982968-301005407 GCA_028627135.1 Pseudochirops cupreus | reverse complement strand
AAAATTTAAAAAAATTTAAAAAAAGAATTCAAGAATAACTCTATATTAAAATGAGGCATATAAGTTAAACTTTTGTCAAAGATCATAGGTCCCTAAGCTTAAAAAATCTAAAGTTAGAAGACTCATCTACACCACATGATTCACCCTTATTCCCCTTTTACAGATGAGGAAATTGAGGTTCAGGACATTTAAGAAATTTTTACCAAGGTTATACCCAAAGTCCTCTGACAGGAGAACTAGTGCTTCTTCTACTACATCAATACGATTTTAATATGAAGTATCATAATAGGTTCTATGTGTGCTAGCTTCTGATTAAAGAATAAATGTATCTTATTGGATAATCTGCACATATCCACAGACAAATGAGGACCAAAAAAATATTATTAGGAAAATAATTGCATATTATATAGATGATATTAAGGCATCATGCGTTCCTAAATTTGATCTTTTGAAAAAGGTTTTAAGGCAAACTATAAAAATTCTTTTACTATTTCTCTTTTTTTGTACTTGTTTTTCCCTTTCTGTTTTCTGACAAAGATTTTGCTTTTACTAGTTTGTTATTGGCATCCATGTCAACAGCAAAATTTATGTATCCAGTAGGGGGTAGCAGAGGCCCTAAGGAGAGGGACCAGCCAATTAAAGAAGCTGTGTCTTGAGAATTTTCATTTATCTCAAAGATCACTGTACATTGTACAACTCTATATACTTCTTATATTCATGCTATAAGGTGGATCAGAAGGAATTTTACCTGTTTAAAAAAAAAAAGAAAACATGCATTTTCCTCTTTTTAATAACAATTTAGGAATATTTCTAAAAGTAACAATAATTCTATTTTGCTATCAATATTTATGGAAAGGAGTATGGTGGAATAGAATACTATTTGGACAAGACAACAGTTATCTCCTGTCTAGAAAGCTTTGGTACAATATATGCAAGAATGAATGGTAGAGTCTAAAGATTTACATTTTGAAACAAAATTATGGTTTTGCCTATATCTAAGACCTTTCTTTAAATTCTTTAGTGTTCCTCTTTGCCAAGAAGATTCTAAGTTAATATTTGGTGGATGAGTATTATGTGGTTCTTCATTTATATCCCTTTAACAAGCTTTTTCTATTTATTGTTATCCTCATCATCATCATCAAAAGGCCCCTTCTCCAATTTAAGTAATGGTTTAACAAAATGTAAGTTATAAAATATTATTGTTGGAAGAGAGAGGGATAGTGGAAAGAAAAGTTTATTTTTGGAGTAAAAGGAACTGGACTCAAATCCTGATGCTACTAATTACTGCTTATTGTAAAGCTGAATAATACTGTAAGAGATAGATAGTATGGTGTGGTGTAGGGCCACCCTTGGAGGCAGATAGTACTGCCTAGAAGCAAGTCCTTCTTTGACTATGTAACTCAGTAACCTAAATAATTCTGAAAGATTCTAAGTTTCAATGGAATTTCTGATCTACAGCCGTGGACAGGTTAATCTGCATTGTTGAAAACACAAATTTCAAGTCTCCCTATATATGTGTGTAGACATACACACGTACATACACATTTATATGTATATGTATGTGTGTATATGTGTTATACAAATATCGTGTATGTACAAACATTAATTCTCTGGATCTGTTCCATTGTTTATAAGATTAAGTGACTGTACCAGATGAATCAATCCATCAACATATATTTATTAAGCATCTAGTATGAATCAACCATTGTCTTCAGTCCTGGGGACACATATAATAAATGAAATAATATGAATTCATTGTTTTTGTCACTACTAGAAAGGAGTTTACACTCTAAAGAGGGACGAAGAACTGTGTATATGTTTATATATGGGGAAAATGTATAAATTTAATAACAAGGCAATTTAGAATTGCATTAGCAATTGCAGAACTTGCGTCAGGAATTTCTCAATGATATCTAAAGTGCTTTTACCTGTAAATATCATGATATAGCCTGTGTCATGACTTCATAAAACCTCTTATCAAACTCTATCATTTTATAGATCAGTCTTTGGTTCACAGCACTTAAGATCAGAGATATATCAGGAAGTAGAATGACAAAGAATTTTAAGTTTGGGCATAATTTTGAACCAAAAATGAACTTTTAGGAAGTTTAAAGCTAGTCATTTAACTGTTACTTGAAGTTGAATTTGTCACAGGCTTTTAATTCAGTTCCAAAAAGGAAATGCAAAAACATCAAAGAATTTTTATTCTGAATGAAAAAAGATTACTAAAAATCTTTGCAGAAGAATCAGTAGAATAAATTACCAGAAATTATTTCCAGATCAAGGATTCTAAAGCAAGCTTCTTAAAATCAGACAAAATCATTGTGATCTAAAATAGCCTTCTTCCAGTTCTCCCAGTATTATTTCTTTAGTTTCTAGTCTCTGATGCTCCCTGTAAGGATTAAATTTATACATAGTACTTCCAAGTGACTTGTTTCCCCATGCCTTTGAAAAATTAAAACAAAATGAATATAACAAATCTTATAATCATTTTGGCATGATGCCTCTGCAGAATGAAATTTATAAACCCTTGTTTAGTTTTTCTGTCTTCAAATAGTGAGTTGGAACTCATGAATTTCCAAGTCCCTCTCTGTTTATATTCCCCTTCCCAATTCCCAGTATTAACAGAAAAGACCCAAGTGCTTTCCTCTTTTCCCATAATGGAGAAAGGGAGTTTGTAGCCCCTGGAGAACATACTCCACCACCTAATCTAGGTGCTTAAAGACATAGTTTAAGTGATGTTCTAAGCTTTAGATCATTTCTCCAGGATTAGTCTCTTCTCTTCCCCCTTTACCCCAGCACCAACAGACAAGATAATGTAGGTGTTTAGGATGAGACCTTTCTCTATTTATATTACATAGATTTTATATTTACTTATTTGTATGAATGTTGTGTCATCCTCCCCTCCCCACCCCCACAGTGGAAAGTAAGCTCTTTAAGGGAAGGGAGATTTATTTGGTTTGGGTTTTGTACCCTGTTGCCCGGCACAAAGTAGATGCTTAATAAACATTTGATGAATTAAATTTAGGCACAAAACAGTTAAGATGGGAAAGAAAGAGTTCCATCATGCTAAATAAAAAATATATGTATGTTATTGACTGTTGAAAATGTATTTTTTAGAGATTTGGGCTTGAGTAAAGTTTTAAACTACATGAATATTTTATGAATTTTTAAATTTCATTTTTCTTGAAGTTGTCTTTACCAAGGAATGTTATTTGAGACTATCCTGCAACTGAAGAGCTAAAGTTTTATAGAATTTCTATTCCAAATGAAGACTGCCCCAGCTAGTAATAATTTAAGCATATTCAGCTAAATTAATTATCCAGTCATATTTTTCATGCTTAGAATTTCAGGTCATGAAAACTCAAAATGCAAAATTAGAAAAAGAAATTTTCTGGCATACTTGATGAAACTAATGGTTCTCCTTCATTAATATTTCATTCACTTTGATGAATTCATGTAGGTCTCACACATGTGCCATGATGTGATGAAAAATTGAATGTTCAATTCAATTAAACAAACTTGTATTGAGAGTGTACTACATATTGGGCACTGTGTTAGACATAGGACAACAAAACATAAAGGAAACAGTCTCTCTGCCCTCTATGAGCTTCTCTTCTACTATCAAGTGAAACTCCATTGACAGTATGGTTCTAAGTCTAGACTAACCACAAAAGCAAAGAATTAATGAGATTTGTCTAATTCTACTATTTGAATGTTTTGTTGAATTAAACTGAACATAGAGCTAAATACATGTTGCTTTCATAAATATAGAGCTCTGTTCCCTCTGGCTTTTAGTACAATATTTGGCATAATGAAACATCGGAGGTCATCTTTATTCTTTCCGGCCATCTGTGTTGCATTCCCTGCCAAATCCCATTATAACCAATTTCATGACAAATGGCAATTTCTGCATGGCAAATAACTACCCAAATACCTTTTGATAATTAACTTATTTTAAGCAATCATTGACCTAATATCACCCAAAAATTATCACAAAATTTTGAGAGTGCTTTGGAAGTTGTGGTAATAGGGTCTACCCTGTTATACACTAGTCCCCAAAGTGGTACTCAAACATGGCCTAAATGTATTAAAAATTAATTTGCACCACAAAGAATTAAAAGTCTTCATAGAAATATCTGTAAATAATTGCTTTACCATTTCTGCACATGAAGTACTGTATGGTATGCTTTTACATGCTTATTTTAAAGATATTAAAATTCAGAGCACTATGGCTATGTATATGAACATTGATAAGAATCATACCTCTACCAAAAAAAATTTCTCAACTTTGTTTTGTTTCTCTTAAAATGAAGGATCACAAAATGATTCTGACAAATTGCTTTCATTTTCAACTTTCAAAACTATAACAGACATCAAAAGACTTCTTTCACTATACAATGCCCTGAGAGCCCAAAGGATTGATTGTTCATAACTGTCTCTCTTAATGTCTGCCAGTATTTATTGATGTCCTTTATCTAGAAATACAATAAATGAACCACATCTGCTTCACTTGCATTAGTAAAAACTTTAACAGCTAAATGCTAGTATAGATTCAAAGCCTATTTGTATAGGGATTGCTGGACAGGAAGGTCCTTACTACTAGTCATCTTTTCATCTTATGGCTTGGGTGAACATTAATAGTAATAGTTAGAAAGTGACTGCACAATAACAATAATAAAAGTGGTAATAATGTAGCTTAAAAGATGCTCTTCTTGATTCATTTAGTTCACCCAACCTGTTATATTTCTGGCTTGTCAGAGGATTCCTTGTCAGGGGAACTGGATCTAAGAGTGCTAGGGCTAACCTTGGCGTGGAAGAGCTACGTAGCTATTATGCATATTTACAGTTTCTGGGTCTCCACCAACATACTTGCCATTTAAACAAATCAGCCTGAATGACATCATTAACTCTGAATCATGAAATAATTTCTAAAGAGAATGCAATACAAAACTGGGCCAGATTCTTCTGTCAACTTCCACAGCGTCCATGAGAAAGAGTAAGCACAACTTACAAAAGCCTGGAAGAGGGACACATGAGTACAGAAATCTACATCAATGGAGCAACTCAGAACCCTGGCTAGCAAGCCGTGATGTCCTTGGTCCCATTTGGAACAATCTACTCCAAAAGAGACTTCCTGGACAAAGCCACTTCTTCATTGATGGTTCCACTCAAACTGTCCCTTGACTGGGCTCTAAGGTAGTGCTATATTCTCTTTAGAAGAAAAAAGTCTATTCCACTACTCCTAGGATTTACATAACTGTTCAGCTTTGTCCTCTTGGCAGTGGTCTGAGGGATTTCTCCCTCTCAAGAATTATTTGGTTGTGGAGAACAAAGAAGATGATCACCTGATTTTTTTTTCCTATTTAATACTAGAATACTAATGTAGAACTTAGACTGTTCTGCTATTATCTCTCATGTTTTTCTGATGAAAATATACATTATATCCATTTTCATATGCAAGTCGTTATTGGTAATACAAAACCTACTTACACTGACCATAAATCTCCAAGGATTTTTCAGGCATCTGCAATTTTGATTCTTCTAAGATACCCAGTCATGTAGCATTGTTATAAGAATATCTGCCTCAAAAAGATGAGGTTTTGAAATAGTGAGCAAATTAGGATAATTGTGGAAACACTGTGCCAGGTATAGGGAACTGTTGGCCTCAAGACTACATGTGAGGATACCCATAAGGGGCTGTTCTGTGAAGTTTGGATTCAGTCAAAGGACCGTACTTGAGTACTAGAGGGCCACATGGGGCCTTGAGCCCACAGGTTCCCCACCCCTGCACTACACATTATCTCAAATGTAACCCAGTACTGTTTCATCATCCCATTTAATTCTGATGTCTGTTTCTTGTCTTGTGACCAAATGTAGTCATTTTCTGGAAGCCAGATTTTCATACTTCTCTATTTTTATTCTGAGACAGTAAGTTGAAACACTGGCTAGAGGCTGGGCTTCAAGTCAGGAATCTCTGAGTCTGAATTTGGCCTTAGACACTTACTACTAATGTGATCCTGGGTAAATCAATTACTCTGTTTTCCTCAGTTTCCTCAACTGGAAAGTGGGTATAATAACAACAACTATATACCTGTCAGAATTGTTGAGAGAATAAAATGAGATTACATTTGTAAAACACTTAGCAAAATACCTGGTACATAGTACGTAATATACTATATAAATCCTGGTTATCAGAGGAAGAAAAGGAGGAGGAGGAGGAGGGGAGGGCATTGGATGGCATATACATTAGATTAAAAGGCTACTTGAGAACTCTCTAACTTTATAGGACTTGCTTTGGCTGCCATTGCTTTGAAGAATCCAGGGTGACCTCCACAACATGATGATGCACCAGAGTAGGACTTCCATTAATTGATAGATACTGCAATCCTTTATATTAGTATCCTGTTTTTCATTTCAAGTATCCTTAAATTTCCAATTTGCTTTGACGTATTATATCATTTCAGTTCATATATATACCTATTTGTGTCTAAGGGTAGCCATCTCTGGAGTGGGAGGGAGGAAAGAAAAAGATGGGAGACAAGAAAAGAAAAATTTACATGATAAGTTTGTTATATATTTAAAAGGAATAGCAAGTTGTACATAATATATTTACAGTTTCACATGCAATTATCTTTTTTATTATATTTTGCTATGGAAATGTTTGTTTTATTCCATAAATTAAAAATAAAATATTTTTTTCTTTTTTTAAATTTATTTATTTTTAGTTTTTAACATTCATTTCCACAAGACTTTGAGTTACAATTTTTTCTCTCCCCATCTTTCCCCTACCCTTACCCCAAAATAGAAAGCCTATTGAATACCCCTTCCCCCAATCTGTTCTCTTTTATATCCTCCTCCATCAGGCTCCCTAACTTTCTAGTAGGGCAAGATGGGTTTCTATACTCCAGTACCTATATATCTTATTTCCCAGTTGCATGTAAAAAAAAAAAAATAAGCATGTGTTTTTAGAACTTTGAGTTCCAGATTTTTTCCCTTTTTCCCTCCTCACTCACCCCCACTGGGAAGGGGTATAGATTGTAGATGTGTACTTACCCAAATCATTTCCATATTAGTTATATTTTGAAAGACTAACTATAATTCCCTCCATCCTATTTGGCCTCCCACTTATTTTATTTGCTACTTTGACTCTGTCCATTTTCAAAAACGTTTGCTTCTAACTACCCTCTCCCCCAAACTGCCCTCCCTTCTATCCTCCCCCCTCTTATGCCCTATTCCCCTATTTTCCTATAGGGTGAGATACCCAATTGAGCGTCTATGTTATTCCCCCCTTAGGCCAAATTCAATGAGAATCAGGTTGTCCCATTCCCTTTCACCTCCCTGCTCTTCCCCTCCATTGTAACAGTTTTCTTTTTCCTCTTTTATATGAGATAATGTATCCTAATCTATTGCTCCCTTTCTTCTTCTCCCAATAAATTCCTTTCTCGCCTCTTAATTTTATTTTTTAGCTATCATCCCTTCATATTCTACTCATCCTGTGCCCTCCATCTATGTATACATGAATATACAAATGCCCACATTCACATATATATTTATATACACATACATCCTCCTATACACACATATATGTATACATACATATATATATTCCCTTCAACTATCCCTATAATGAGAAAAATCTTATGAGTTATACTTATCATTTTTCCATGTAGAGATGAAAATAGTTCAACTTTAAGAAGTTCCTTATGATTTCTTTTCCTGTTTACCTTCTCATGCTTCTCTTGCTTCTTATATTTGAAAGTCAAATTTTCTGTCCACCTCTGGTTTTTCATCAAGAATGCTTGAAAATCCTCTCTTTCATTGAATGATCATATTTTCCCCTATATCATTGTACTCAGTTTTGCTGGGTAGGTGATTCTTGGTTTTAATCCTAGCTCCTTTGACCTCCAGAATATCATATTCCAAGCCCTTCAATTCCTTAATGTAGAAACTGTTAGGTCTTCTGTTATCCTTATTGTGTTTCCACAATACTCAAATTATTTCTTCCTGACTGCTTGCAGTATTTTCTGCTTGACATGGGAACTCTGGAATTTGGTTATAAAATTCCTAGGAATTTTCTTTTTGGGACTTTTTTCAAGAGGCATTTGGTAAATTCTTTCAATTTCTATTTTGCCCTCTGGTTCTAAAATATCAGGCCAATTTTCCTTGATAATTTTCTGAAAGATGATGTCTAGATTCTTTTTTTTTGATCATGGCTTTCAGGTAGACCAAAAATTTTAAAATTATCTCTCCTGGATCTATTTTCCAGGTCAGTGGTTTATCCAGTGAGATATTTCTCATTGCCTTCTTTTTTTTTTTTTCATTTGTTTGGATCTGTTTTGTAGGATCTTGATTTCTTATAAAATCATTAGCTTCCAATGGCTCCAATCTAATTTTGAAGGAGTTATTCTCTTCAGTGTATTTTTGAAATTCCTTTTCCATCTGGCAAATTTGGCCTTTTAAAGCATTCTTCCGCTCATTGACCTTTTGGGTATCTTTTGCCATTTGAGTTATTCTGTTTTTAAGGTGTTATTTTCTTCAGTCAGGCTGTTGACTAGCTTTTCTTGATTTTCTTGAATCATTTTTATTTCTCTTCCCAATTTTTCCTCCACTTCTCTTACTTGATTTTCAAAATCCTTCTCGAGCTCCTCCATAGCCTGTAACCAATTCATATTTTTCTTGGAGGCTTTTGATGCAGGAGTTTCAACTTCAATATCTTCCTCCTACTCGATACCTTGATCCTTTTTTTTCCCCTGTAAAAGGATTCTAATGTCTCTTTGTGTTTCCATTGCTTGCTCATATTGGCAGCCAATTATTTGACTTTTGAGCTCTTTGCCACAGTAGAAATCTGCTTCCAGAATAGAGAGAGCTATGTCCCAAATTGCTGGGGGTTTTGCAGCTGCCAGAGCTATTAGATGGGTACTCTCTAGCCCCCCCACATACTCTGGCTTACTGGTCACACACCCCAGGACCACCACCCAAGACCATGATCTGGATCCAAGCAGGTCAAAGCAAAAGCAATTGCCCTCTGAATGGTCACTTGGTCACCCTACAATTGCAGGCCAGGAGCTCTGAAGTAGCCACACAGCAGCAGATGCAGCCACTGTACACCTTCCACTTCTCACTCTGAGAGTAGCAGAAGACCCACGCTCCCCCTGTTTGAAGAAAGTTCCACATTGACCTTTTACTTTGTCTTTGGCATTTGTGGATTGAGAATTCTGGAAACTGCTACAGCTGCTGGTCATT
This sequence comes from Pseudochirops cupreus, assembly GCA_028627135.1. Classification (NCBI taxonomy): domain Eukaryota; kingdom Metazoa; phylum Chordata; class Mammalia; order Diprotodontia; family Pseudocheiridae; genus Pseudochirops; species Pseudochirops cupreus. The sequence continues at coordinate 300,996,161 of CM053584.1, read as the reverse complement.
TATTCTTGCAAAATCTACTCTAGCCAAGGCTAATCAGGGCTGCCCTGGGGCTCAGTCAGGACTGTACTTGTCTCCCAGTGTGCTGTGTTGGACCTTTCCTGTTGGCCTTCTGGGCTTCCTTTAGCAGGAGATTTGTTTCTCTCTGTCACTTTGTGGGTTCTGTAGCTCTAAAGTTTGTTTAGAGTAATTTTTTAGATGTATTGGAGGAGGAGGAGGCCAGAGCTACATTGAGGTCCTGTTTCTACTCCACCATCTTGGCTCTGCCCCCAAAATAAAATTTTAAAATGAAGTTCAGCCCAAATTAAAAGAAAGACCCCCTGTAAGTAGATGATACCTGGAGTTGAACCTGGGAGGTAAGTGGACTTTTCTTTCTTTCTTTCTTTCTTTCTTTCTTTCTTTCTTTCTTTCTTTTTCTTTTTTTGCTTTTTGTAGGGCAATTACGGTTAAGTGACTTGCCCAGGTCACATGGCTAGTAAGTGTTATGTGTCTGAGGCCAGATTTGAACTCAGGTCTTCCTGACTTCAGGGCTGGTGCTCCATTCACTGTGCCACCTAGCCACCCCAATAAGTGGACTTTTCAAGAGAGAGATGGGGAGTGATGACATTCATAGCATAAAGAGGAAGCATGTAGAAAGACTAGAGGTGAGAATTAGAACATTGTGAAGAAGTACCAGCAAAGATGCCAATATAGCTTGAACAGAGATAAAGTATGTGAGCAATAGTGGTTTGAAATCAACTTGAAAAGGGAGTTTGGAGGAAGGTGTGAAGTGTGTTTTAACATCAAGCTAGGTAATACCTTAAAGGTAGGCAATAAGTTAGGTAACATATAATTTTCCTGTTGAGATTTTTATTGAATGAGAAAATACATGTAAATCACTTTGTGACATAAAATATGCCATTTATTATTTTTATCATAATCCTCATCTAATATATGAGAAAACTAAGACTCAGTTTAATTTCCCAAGATTATCACAAAGCTAGTAAAAAGCAGAGCTGACTGATATCCAAGCCTTATGAGTATACGTGCTGTGTTTTTAGCACAGTACTTCTGAAAAATAATTGAGCAGATTTGTTTGCCAAGGTTAGATAGAAAGATCACACTATTTTGGAATACTGTTAAACATGTTTACAATTGACCAATTATGGATGGCCATTGAAGCAAAATTAATAATGACCCTTAGAAAGATGAGAAGAGTTAGAGAACAAGAATCCATGATTTTATTCCATTTCTGTTATCTTTCATGTGTCACTTCTTTAGGTTTTTTTTATTTTTTCTAGCATTATTATCAATGTCCTTTTTCACCTTAACTGCCCCTTTCATTTTTCTAATACCTTATTTTTTCAGAAGCCTCAGCATCCTGTTGGCTTTTGAAATGCTATCTCTGCTTTCTATGAAAATCTCTTTTCAGTCAGGTGAGTTGAAGTAATAACTGTCCTACTCTGTTGCATGTTGAGATAAGTGATTTTTTTCCTATTATATTAATAACCAATTATTAAAGTAGAATTGAGGGTTTTTTTTCTCTTTTTTATTTCCTCATTCATGGACCAGTCCCTGAAGGTCATTCAACCAGTGTCTGAAAGACAAGGCTGATAGATGTAATTGACCTAATCCTAGGGAGATATGCTCTATGACCTTGGGCAGCTCCCCACTCAACTTGGTGACCTTGCATATGTTTATAGTATAAACAGAATCTAATCTAGTGAATTCTATCCCTAAAGCATTGAGCCCATGTCCTTGCATCTCTCCACTGGAATGTAGAGTAATCCAGTTTATGAAGGAGAGTGTTCTGGGCAGAGATGATTCTTTTTTCCAGATTGGTGGTGATGACTGAGTCTCATGATCTAGTTGTATTCTGAACAGGAGGGGCTATTGGCTTTCAATCCATCTCCCCTTTTGAAAGTCCACCCTCACATTAATTGTTCAACAATCAGGGTTGATTTTTCACCTGTCAAGAGCATCTTCTTTCCTAATAGTACATTAAGGTACTCAGTGTCTCCATTAGGTAACTTTGGTTACTGAGAGAAACCCAGAATCATCAATTAATTAATTATCAACTAGCCTAATTAATAAATTATCAATTATCAATAACTGTCTCTCAGAATTTTCAGTCATTTCAGTGTCTTCATTCAATCAATAGTTCATTAAGTACCTAATAAGAGAAAGGCACTTACGGTGATCAAAAAAAGAAAAGTAAAGTGCCATCTCTGGTAGAACTAGAAATCTAATGGAGTAGGAGGGTGGAGAAGAATTGGCATATACCTAATAAATGTGTCATATTATGCAATAACTATTGTGCATTATCAAATAGAATTATATCAGGAGAGAGTAAAAGAGGTATAAAAAGCTTTATAAAGTTGAAGAAATATAAGATCATCTATATATGGGGAAATAGGAAAAGCTTCCTGGAATAGATGGCATTGGGGCTGGGATTTGAAGGAAGTGTAGATTTTCAAAAGATAGCTAGGAAGTGTGAAGGGTACTAATGGACTAAGAAATGCAATTGACCACAAACAAGCATTTAATAAGCATATATTTGGGGCGGCTAGGTGTCACTGTGAATAGAGCACCCGCACTGGAGGCAGGAGGACCTGAGTTCAAATCTGACAGACACTTAACACGTACTAGCTGTGTGACCTTGGGCAAGTCACTTAACCCCAACTGCCCTGCCTTACCCCCTCCAAAAAAAAGGGAAAAAAATTAAATAAATAAAATTTTAAAAATAAGCATATATTTTATGCTATGCTCTAGGAATACAAAAGAAAACAGAAAAGAGCCACTGCTTTCAGAGAACTTGTATTCTACTGAGGAAAAGTCAAGGGAAAACAGGTGGTAAATTGAAAATACATGCAACATAAATACAAAGAATTTCTTGTGGGAGAAGAAATTAGTAATGGAGGCAAATATGAACAACTGGGGATTGTGAAACACCAAACGGAGGAGGTAGAACTTAAGTTAAACTAGAGATGTTAATAGGAAGAAATGAGGAGCAGGGGCAGCTAGGTGGCGCAGTCAGGAAGACCTGAGTTCAAATATGACCTCAGACACTTGACACACTAACTAGCCATGTGACTTTGGGCAAGTCACTTAACCCCAATTGCCCTCCAAAAAGCCAAAAGAAAAAAAGAAAAGAAATGAGGAGGAAAAACACTGGGATTGGGGTGTCACTTAATATCTCTTGTGTTTTTGCTTATCTATACACATATCAGGCTTCCCCAGGTGAATGTAAACTCCTTGGGATCAGAAACTATTTTTATCTTCATATCCCCAATGCCTTAAAGAGTGACTAAAATATGACAGTTACCAAATACATGCATGGTTATGACATCCCTTATGAATTGTTTTTCCTTCATACAGGGTGAAAAAAATCGTAGAAAATAAGATGCAATCTAAGTAGACTACAGATATGAAGGTGTTAAATGAAGTGGGGGGGAAAAAGTGTTTTACACTGTTAACTCTTTACAAGTATAAGGACGTCTGATGAAACTGATGAAATTGAAAGGCAGCTAGTAATTGTCTAGCTAAGGATCAGTTATGTCCCTGACAGTCCTTTAAAAAGTGAGACATATTTCCTAAGAGTCAGTGGAAGAATAAGATGGCTCTAAGGAATGTGACCTCTGGCAGCAGAAAACAGAGCCAGTTTGGAAAAATTTAGAGAAGCCATTTCTTAATTTCTAGGAGAAGGAGAGCTGACTTCCTGGGGAGAATAAGAGAATGACCTAAAGGCAAGAAATATTCTATTTTTTCCTTTTATACCAGTGTTAGGTGCTAGAGCAGGTGCCAGTAAAGATGACCAGGAATGTAGCATCTTCTGGTAAAACCAGACTTAGTTTCAGGATGAAAAAAATAGGATGGAAAGAATATGTAAAGAATTGGCCTTTTTAAACTGTGGGTCACAACCCCATATGATGTCTCAAAAAATTCAGCAACAGTAAAAGGTTTCTTAACATGAAATGGCCAAAAATTAATTCAAAATCAAAGGCATAATGTATATGAGGTATTTCTGGCAGCACTTGCCTGTGTTGCATCAAGCAACTTCACTCCAGTCTTGATTCTGAACAAAAAGCATGCACACTTTGCACTGAGCATGCCCTCAGGTCACACAATGTTGACAAACACAGAAGAAATGTGAAAATGAGTCATAAGAGAGAAAAGTTTAAGAAGTCCTGGTCTAGAACATAGGGAAACGTGTTCATTATGGAAAAGGAATTCCAGAGGGCACATCAAAATAGATAGGTAGAGTTAGAGTGTGACATGTGTGGGAGTACAAATAAGGAGGAAAAGGATGAGGGAAAGAGAAATTGGGAGTTTCAAGTTCAGTGCTAGGCAGCCAATGACGAAGCAGTACATTTTGATAATGAAACATAGTAGTTTAGTGGAAAGAGCCCAGGGAAAGGACCCTGACAGTCTCTGAAAACAAGCGAGGAGCAAAGCCTTGACCCAACTTAAAAGGGCCACACTAAAACACATTCTTGTATGATAAACTGCCAATAGACAGATAAATGAAGCATTTGTTAATTTCTTATTATGTAAAACACTTTGTTTAGTACTAGAGGTAAAAAAATAGAAGGAAGTAAGAGAGTCCCTAACCTCAAAGAGTTTATATTCTAAAGCAGGAAGAACACAGACACAGACACACACACACACACACACACACACACACACACACACACACACAAATACATACATACATACACACACTGAAAATGTGAATGGTACTTTGGAAATGTTGGATGAGAAGTGATATGGAGGCCTTTTTTAGGTAAGCTAAGAAGTTCAACCATCAGAATCTAGTATCTCTTTTCCTACCTCTATGACTATTATCTCAGTACCTAAAGGCAAATCATTTATCTTTCCTGGAGGTGTTTTCACATTTATACAGTAAGAATGTTGGACTAAACAGCATCTGACATCCACTGCATTTCTAGATTTATGACCTTTTGTCAGTAAGGTCCTTTTCACCTCTAAATCCATGAGTCATATATAGTGTGAATATAATCTATTTCAGTCCCATCATAATGAGGAAATTGAAGTTCACAGAAAAGATGTGAAATACCCAAAGTCCCTCAGGATAAAATGGCAGAGCCGGGATTAAAGCCAAAATTTTCTACCTCCAAATCTACCAATCTTTCCACTGAGCCATATCATGATTCTTATTTATTTTAGTATCCCATATAATACCTAAGGCACAGTAAGTACTGAATGACTTTATATTGACGAAATGAACCAATCTGAAGTGTCACAGAAATTCCTTCCTCTTCATTCTTCTAGCTAAATTTCACTTTATTCTCTATCTAGAAGAATACATCAAACCTCCCTTATTACATCCAGAAGTGATTTCATCACCCTGTTGACTAATATGTCAGTGTACACCTCCAACTATATATGCCACAGTATACCTTGTGTTATAGTTACTTAGTTCTTTGATTTCCCTCCTCTTCTAGGCTCTTAGCTCAAAGAGAGAAAAGGTCACATCTTATTCTTTTAATCTGCTATTGTACCTAGGACAGTACCTTGAACATACTGTACTCATACTCTGTACTCAGTAAATATTTTGGGTGAATTAAAGATCATTATAGTAGAAACAAAGAAAGACTAAAATAATTTATTGGCAACCAAATAGTTTTTTCTGAATTATATTGAGTATTAATTTCAGTTAAAAGTTTGATTCTGGTCAATTTAAAGCTGAATCCTGGAGAAATATATTTTAATCATAATTATTTCTACTATATTTATTTTATATTATATATCTGGTTAGTTCCCATTAGCAATTAATTGAGAATTTTGAGTAATAGAGAATTTCCTATGACCAATATTACACTTGGAATAAATTACAGAATTTTGTAGTTTAGAGAACTATCAAAGTGCCACATTTTACAGATGAAGAAACTAAGGTCCAGAGATAACAAGTTAATTGGCCCAGACCATATGCTAGTTCCAGTTACTGAAAAAGCTGGTCTTAAAAATTCATCCATCCAATACTACACTATCTTTCTTTTCATGCATAAGTCTCTTTGCCTAATTCTGACCTGTAAAAAAAGTGGCAAACTATGGGAAACATGTTTGCCTCTTTTCACCTCCCTTTAGGTTTCCTAAAATGATATATTCTCTAATGATTGGTGACAAGCTCCACAACATTATGCTTCAACATTAAATATCCTTGGCTCCTCTTGGATAACTTTTAAGCTGACACAATGTGATCTCAATTCTGAACAATGAAGTGTGGAGATCGTGTTTTGTTTTTCATTTCATTCACATGGGGAACATGTTTCATACTTTCTAATCATTAACCTAAAATTCCATCTTTTCCCCTATCATTCTTTGTCTCATATACACATGTAACACACTTTTGTATCATATATACATATATACATATACATATGTGTATATGTACTTATGTGTATGTATGTATGTATCCCTTCTGATTCCAAAAGCTAAGCATACTCAAATTTTATTTTTCATTTTAAATGAAGTTATGACTTTTATTATAGCATTTTGATCTGTTCACTTATTTGTGTCACTAAAAATATCAGTTTTAATAAAACTCTGACTTCTCTGTGTAGAAAAGATCTTAAATTATGTTTCTATTTCTTTTCAAATACTGATAAAGCCAAATTTTTGTGATTTCAATTCCCCAGTATAACTTTTTGGAATATTTTCCTTGATTTAACATTCTTACACGGCTTTATAAACTAGAGTCCACACACACACACACACACACACACACACACACACACACAAAGACAAATCCATTTTATTTCTTATAACTCAACAGCACCTTTAGGCAATCCATTCTTCTGTATTAGTGCCACAATTGTGTTTCATAAGTGACACATTATTCACTATCAGTGCCATAGTTCACTGCAGGAGAGAAACAGGCACATCAGGTTAGAATACATTTGAAGTCACAGTCCTGCTAAAGGATTGTGCCACTGAATCACTACGGAATTCTAAAGTATTTGTACTGAATAAAAGTTTTTAGTCATAAGGAACCAAGAAACCTATATCTGTAAATAAAATAGAGAATTGTAAGAGATCCTAGGAGGACATCTGTACCTCTAGACATAACTGCATTTTCCTAGACAGACAAGTGAAAATTGTCTTATTCCTAACAAAAAAGTCCACTTCTTAACAATATATTTCCCCAAACCCTGAAATTTTTTATTAAATCTTTTAATATGATCCAGCCTCCCATTAATTATCTACGTTAAGAGTGGATAACAGAGAAGTAGATAATTCTGGGAGAAAAAAATAAAGCCTTTATATCAGAAAATCTCTTGTCAGATATTTTATTAGCTAAAAGGTCCTATCAAGTGACACTTCTATAATATCTCTATTATAAGAGTAATTAATATTTACAATGATGAGTGCAGGACCTAAAGTGATTTATGATATTTTTTTTAAAAAACAGATCATGTTCAATATAGTTCTGGTGTTTTATTTTCAGCATCACATATGTAAAATGATTAGGGACAAAAGAAGACATAAATTCCAAATCCTTCTCTTTATGATAAGGTCACATTATTTAACCAAAGTCAAATTGATAAGTAATGGAACTGAGATCTGAACCAGGATCTTTAGACTCCATATGTAGGATTATTTTTTCTGTAATTAATGTCATAATTATTTTGTCCTAATTCTTTGGAATTTAGAGGACATGGCAGCCTTCTATACACAGAACAAACACAGAAAAGTAGGGAACCTAGGAGATTCCAACTACTGCAATTATCTCATTATATACTTCCTTCAAGTGTCACCTAGCCTCCAGTACTTAAATCTCTAACATAATGCATTCATTCTCTTTGCTTCTAGTGTTAACTTGAAAGATATACCACTACAGAGCAGCTAGGTGGCACAATGGATAGAGCACTGGCCTGGAGTCAAGAGCACCTGAGTTCAAATGCATCTTCAGAAACTTACTAGCTGTGTGACCCTGAGGAAGTCACTTAATTCTAATTGCCTCCAAAAAAATAATAAAATATATACCATTGCTATCCCTTGCTCTCTATGCTTAAAGGTTGTCTATATTAGAACCTAGGTTGAGACAAGAAGTTTGTTTCTTGTGTTTATCTCCTGTTATATTTTTGTTCTGGCTTTATATCCACTGTTCTGTGATGATTAAATGGTGGAAGTAATACTTGGCACTTCTGCTTTCTGAGGATTCAGTACCAGGTACTTGGGATGTTCCTTGATGGTAAAGGTAAAAATAATTCTTTCTCCTTAAAATTTCATGTGTCACTGTAAAGTCCTTGACAATAGTATCTTTTTAGAATTTCCAGAAGTCTCATAAACAATATTTAGACATTATAATCTCTGCTAATATTTCTAATGTCCCCTTCCTGAGCTAAATGACCCAGATGGAATTCAACTTTTTAATACATATGCTTAAGCTCTCAAACAACCATATTTCATCTGGCTTCATGGTAACACTTGCTATTCCACAGTTAGAAATATGAACTCCTAGTTAACACCAAAATAGCCTAAACTTCACTCCTTTTCTCATTGACCAGACCAAATGTACTTGTAAATATCATCCACCATGTTATAATGCTTGATGACTGTTAGCATAGAGAAGAAGGAAGGGAAGGAGGGAGGAAGAAAAGATAGGAGAAAAGAGAAGAGGAGAGGAGAGAAGAGGAGAGGAGAGGAGAGGAGAGGAGAGGAGAGGAGAAGAGAGGAGAGGAGAGGAAAGGAGAGGAGAGGAAAGGAAAGGAAAGGAAAGGAAAGGAAAGGAAAGGAAAGGAAAGGAAAGGAAAGGAAAGGAAAGGAAAGGAAAGGAAAGGAAAGGAAAGGAAAGGAAAGGAAAGGAAAGGAAAGGAAAGGGAGGGAGGAAGAAGAAAGGGAAGAAAATAGGTGATAGGTAGACAGGCAGTTAACAGTATAGATAGATAGATAGATAGATAGATAGATAGATAGATAGATGATAGATAGATAGATGATAGATTTAAAATTTATAATTACACTCATATGTAAATACATATACATATATGTGACACATATGTGGGTTTTTTTTCCAGTGCCCTTTTATCTGATAGCTCAAGGAATTTTCTGGAATTCCAACCTGACTCTCGGGTTAACCCCAGTAATAATAGCTTCAGGTTACCATTTAAGTGGAATGTTTCCCAATGCACTATAATCCAACATAATCCTTCTCCTAGAATTCTGAAGAAAGATCATGTTTTTCTTTCTCTTGTTTCTTATCCATAATCATCAGATATTATAAATATCACAATGGCAGAATTTTAATCAACAACACAATGGCAAACTTAAAAATAGATGTAATGATTTATTTTTAATCATAAAAAATTTTTTAATATTACCATTCATTGATCTCTCCCAGCTCACCTTGGCAGCAGCCACAGCCACATTAGCAATATATCCCATTGGGAATTCTCCACTCCCAACCATGGCCTTTGCACTTCCTGACCCAAAATTGAAGCAGAAGGTACCAAGAAAAGATGAAGAGCTTCTCTAAAGATGATCCCACCAATCCCATTCTTCTGACAGCCTTTCTGAGCTATAACACAGGCATGATCCACCTCATTTGAGAGATAGAAAGATTTTGCTCAAAGGTAAACAAGAGGGAAGTGGTCAAGTCCATCACTATCATAGAGACACCCCCCTGCATCATCATTGTCAGCACTGCAGGCTATTTCAATTCCCCCGAGGGCTCCAGAACTTCAAAACCATCTTTCCTGAACATATCAGTGAAGAGTGTAAGAGAATTCTACAAGAACTGGCATGGGTTCAAAAAGAAGACCTTTACCAAGTACTGCAAGAAGAGGCAAGATGATCACAGTAAGAAGTTAGAGAAAGACTTCAGCAGCATGAAGAAATATTACCAATCAGAGTCATTACTTACACTCAGATGAATGAGGCAGAAGTCTCACTTGATGTATCTGAGAAAACTAGACTGGGAACACGAGAAGCTGAGCAGCAGGTGTCTGCGTCCATTGGATTTGGGCAGGATGAGATGATTGACATCACTGGAGTGACTGAGGTCAAGAGTTACAAAAATGTCAGTAGACACTGGCACCCAAAGAAACTGCCCCCAAAAGCTTACTGAGGTCTGCATAAGGTAGCCTGTATGGGAGATTGATATTCTGCCAATGTGGCATTCTCTGTAGCCTGGGCTAATCAGAAGGGCTACCACCTTTGCACTGAGATCAACAAAAATATCAAGATGAGCTAGGGCTATCAGATCAAGGATGGTAAACTCAACAAAAACAATGCATCCATTGATTACAACCTGATGAGTACATTAATCCACTAGGGAACTTTGTCCACTCTGGTGAACTGACCAATGACTTTTTAATGATCAAAGGTTACAACATTGGGGCCAAGAAGTATATCCTCTCCCTGTGAAAGTCTCTGCTTGAACAGACTAAACTTTACACTCTGGAGAAGATTAATTTGAAGTTTCTTGACACCACTTCCAAATTTGTTCATGGCCAGTTCCAAAGTGTAGAAGAGAAAAAAGGTTTAGTGGGACCACTCAAAAAAGATCATGTTGCTAAGGAAGAAGCTCCCTAACTTTCCAGATCAAAATGGAGCTGGTAGATTCTCAAAAAAAATTGAAATTACTTTCAAAGTCTAAAAAAACACCATATATTTATATCAGTTCTGAATTTTCTTGTCTCTCTTAACACCAGCTTTCATTTGACATAATTGGTGCTAGTTTCAGAGTAAAAAGGGGATGACAACTAGAGTGACATAATCATGAATCAAAGTAATGACTGACCCTATTTCCATATATTTTCTCTCCAGGATAAAGGATAATGTCTTCTGCTTAGCATGTACAGTCCTTTAAAACTTAGCTCCTCCTGGTAACTGCGGCAATAGGGATTCATAGCATTCAGACTAGCAAGTCTTTCAGAGCAGGCTGGCGGTCTGTTTCATGGGAGCTGGCCAAGGTGGGGGGATCAGGAACTCAAAGCCTATTTCCTTTCCCCCTTCCCAGGAAGACTTGAAGAGAAAGGTTTGCTAAGTCCACTCACTTCTAGGTCATGGCATCATCACCAAAAGGTTTGCTTAGCCAAGCGACTCAACTCTGGTATCTCCTAGATGACCTGGCTGAAAATGACCCTGAACATTATGAGAGGTTTATTCAACAGTAGCTGAAGAAGGGGAGAAACACTGTGCCGCCCCTGAGCCACAGCTCTGTTTGCAGACCAAGGTCTTGAAACCAGAAGAAAAAGTATTATTCATCAGCCTATGTCAGTGGACAAGAATCCCAGCACCCCAGTCAAAGGCAGAGCCTGTACCTCTGAGTGTTGGCAACCCAGAAGATGTATCTGAGACATCAAGAAACTTCCAAAGTATGAAAAAGAGTTTGATGGGAATACAAACTGACTCAACAGATTTAAGTGAAAAAATGAAGAAGGAACTAACACTTGAGCAGTTGAGAAACTGTAATGTGAATAATCAAGATGACATTCCACAACTTTTTCTGTCAAAGTACCATAATTCAAGCATAACAGTGTTTAATTGAGGAAATTTCCAGTAGTGAGCTCCAAGTTGAGCTGAAGACTTCAAAATATAAACTGACAATTATGAAGGAATGGGAGATCCCTGAGAATTGAGATGAAAGTTGGACTTCCTGGTCTTAGTTCTGTCTGTGAATGTGACCTTAGCATTTCTAAGCTAAGATGAAGAAAAGATAACAATGCCAAGTCAGGAATATATTCTGTTTCTGGATTACAAAAACAAATCTATTAAATTGATATGATTCTCTTTTAGGATGATTTAGTAACTGAGGTCTCTGAGAAGTACCAGTTAAAGGTAGATCTCCCAGAATTGGTTGATACTGAGACAACCAAAGCAAACTTTGTTAGAGGGAAAGCTACATTAATCATCACCATGCCAGAACTGCAGTAAAAGCGCAGCATGAGTATTAGGCTTTTATTATTCTACCACTGAGCTGCTGTAAAGGCATTAAAGGCTTTTGCATTATAGGTAAGAAGGGGGTGATATTAAATACCAATTTCAGATATCTTAAGTTTTTATAACATTTGCATCTTTTCAGATTTTGACTTATTTCCACTACTATGTTGTCCCTTTCCCCACAACTGGCCTTACCTTTATCTTAGACAACAGAAACCTTAGATGCTATAGTATGTTTCCTTTGACATTAATAGCAATCACAAGTACAGATAATTGTTGGGAAAATAAAATTAATGTTTTCAAGTTAAAAAAAAAACAACTTAGCTCCTTTGTATCTCTCCTGCTTTCCTTTGTTTCTTCTCTCTGTGAGCAACTGACACTGCACTACACTGGCCTCCTTTTTGTTCCTCAGATAAAATGCTTATTCTCCTGTCCCTTTTCAGTGGATGTGGATTGCTATTTTATGTTAAGAATTACTTAATATCAAAATAGCTCAAACTTTACTTCCCTTCTCATTGGCCAGAGCAGACCAGCTTAGAAACATCATCTACCTTAGTGTTATGATGAGCATAATACTGTCCTTCCTCACCTCTGCCTACTGGTTTCTTTGGCTTACTTCAAAATTCAGTTCAAATCCCACCTTTTTTAGGCCTTTCTCATCACAAACAATTCTAGTGCCTTCACTTTAAGACTGTTTTCTTCCTAATTTCATTAAGAGTTTAATGTACATGGTTGTTTTCATTTTATTTCCTGCATTAGAACTTTAGCTCTTTGATGGTAGAGAGTATGTTACTGACTCTTTGTATTCCCAGTATTTATCACAGTGCTGGGTACATGGTAAGTGTGATGACTTGCTCACTAACTGACTTTTAGGAAATTTATATTTTCAATAAAATGAGGTAAATTACAAGATAATTGTCAAGGTCTCTTCAAATACTAAACCCTAAGGTCTTGTGGTGAAATTAATTTTGATAGTAATGAAAATTAAAATTTTTACTATTGGGGGTGGAGCCAAGATGGTGGCGTAGCAGCGGCAACATATCGCAGCTCTCACATAGCCACCCCAAAATACCCATAAAATAGGACTCTAAACCAATCCTAGAACTCCAAAACGCACACAGAGATACTTCCCACTAAAGTCAGCTCAGCTACGAGGAACCATATCAGCACTGCAAACCGAAACCAGCCTGCCCTGAAGCCGCGGCTGTGCCCCGGGGGCAGCTGGATGGGAGGAGTGGAGGAGCTGAGGAGCTTCAGGTGAGCGGATTAGCGGCAGCTGTGAATGGGAATTGTGAAAGGGGGAGATAAGCAGT
>CM053584.1:300972037-300982468 GCA_028627135.1 Pseudochirops cupreus | reverse complement strand
TAAACTGAGTGTTGTTTGATCATAATTATTTATCTTGGTCCAATAGAAAATTTGAATAAACGTAACTAACTTCTTTCAAAAAAGATTAGAATACCATGAATTTAAAATGTTACGTGTGCTATCAGATACACTTGATGCATTGACTGGTTTTGCTCAACTTAAAAAATATATATTTGTTTAAATAAAAGGCTTACTTGCAAGAGGATTTAGAAATTAATCTGGTGGAAAAAAACCAAAAAACTTCAATAAAACAAAATCATCGTTTTAAATCATCTTTCAGACTAAGTTGGATTGATGTCATACATATACACAAACATTTATGTGTTTTTATATGGCTATGCCAGTGCGCACATAGTTATTTATTAGAAAGAGAGGCAACATGGTATACACACAGAACTGACCTTAAATTGAGGAAAAACTGGTTTCAAGTCTCAATGTATGCTGGTATATATCTTCATACAAATCACTTACATTTTCAGTGTTCTAGGAAACTCTTTAAGATTATGTTTCCCTGATTATGTAATCCTGACATGCTTTTTATAAAGGCTTGTTTCCTATACCAGTGAAATCATAATTCCAGTCTGTCTACCATATCCTCATATAGCTGATATTCAGTCATTCAATTTTCAGTAGTAATTTATTGTGTGTTATGTACAAAGCACTGTACTAAGTAATTGGGAAGATATAACAGTAAAAAATGATAGTTCTCTTGTCAATTAGATGAGATTACAGGGTGTAAATTTTTAGGCATATGGGCCATGGAATATTTCTGAAAGAAGATAAAACTCCTGAATGGTTCTAAGGGATTACAGTTGCCTCCAAGATGATTAACTGGAATAGAAGAAGGAAGAAGAAGAAGAAGAAGAAGAAGAAGAAGAAGAAGAAGAAGAAGAAGAAGAAGAAGAAGAAGCAGTAGAAGAAGAGTCTTAAATCTGTATCTATAGTGCTTTAAGATTTGTAAAGTACTTTACTATTCTCCCATTTTTGGATGAGGGAACTGAGGCAGACAGAGGTTAAGTAAGTTGGGCAGCATGACGCAGTAAGGGTCCAAGGCCAAATTTATACTCAAACACTCCTGACTTCAGCTCCAATGCTCTTATCTATTGAGTCACATAGCTGCCTCTAGAAAGACAGAGCCTGCTCTTCTCTATCTTCTGTAAATGCAAGCTAAGAGAACAAATAATTCTTTTTCTTGAACTTCCTTTTCGAAACTCTCTGATCAGAAGTCTGAAAACTTCAGAGCAGGATAGATCTGTGTTCTGGACATGGGGCACTTGGAAACTCTGTGCAGTTATATAGCCTATTCCCCTTAGGAACAGGAAATATCTGATTTGGTCTTTGCCACATGGAATTTCCATGTACTTATATTTAGCCTAAGAAAAGAGATCTTGATAGCATAATTTTCAAGCTCAAGAAAAAGAAAAGCTAGGTCACTGTAATGGGAATGGGAATTTGAAGATCTTCTCTTCCCCGTAATAGACCTAGGGGTGAATTTGAAGACCTCCCCTGCTTTGAAAGCAAACTCTGCCCCCTAATAGGCTGAATGTAGTCACATGGAGCCTGTGGTGGAAGGAGTTTGCTGAAGGAAAGCAGGGCCCACAGGAAGCTGGGAGCCAGAGCCAGAGATATGGTGGGAGAGAGAGGTGCTCAGGCACAGAGAGAGAAAGGTTTGTGAGTAAAAGTTGATCTTGTATATGGGAAGGCTGAAGAATGCTGTGGCTCTCAGTATTATTATAGCTTCTTAATATCTTTGGTACTATGATGGAATCAGCTTTCTGGTTTGGTGATTTGGTTTTCAGGTGTCTAAATAAATGCTTCAGTTCTGTCTTCTATATGAAAAGTTTGGTATATTTTGCAATTGAACATCATGCAATATTTATAGTCATGGTCTTAATCATGATCATGGGCTCTGTAAATATTGCATTGGTGCGATAGGTGCTAAGAAATTTCCTACAGAAGTCTATGTCAAAAACTTATATGTGAGTGTGTGCATATATATGTGTATATATATTTATATTTGTGTGTGTGTGTGTGTATACCCATATACCCAGAAGATCTCAGATGGGAATCCCAGACTTGGGAGTTTCCTCATGGGTAATTCTATAATTAAGAAGTTCTCTAATTCAAGAGTTTGCATTTGGGGTCTTCAAGTGAAAGAAGCATATTCTCTGATACAAGGGATGATAGCAACATCTTACACCACATACCAAGGTAAAGTCCAAATGGATACATGATTTAGGCAGTAATGAACTCATCTCTTAGTCATCTCTCAGAACCAAACTTCTTTCATCTGATTCCAGAAACCTGGTGAGTGGGATTTGGAGAGGTGAGATATGATCTCAGCGTTATACAAATTCTCATTAAAGCATGGTTTCTGCTCTCATAAAACTTATATTCCAGGACAATGATATACTCCCAATACAAATAATAGCACATAAATGATACAGACATAAAATGTGCCATGCACACTTAGTTGTTTTGGAGCTGCAAAAATAAATAAACTTGACTCACACATTCTGCATACCATGATATTTACCTGTCAGGGCATTGCCATTTTCCCCCCTTTGGTAAGTAGTACAATAATGAGCCCTCCTAGAGACATCTCAATAAATCTCTCTATACTATATAATTTTTGATGTGGAAGAATAGGCAATTTCAGTTCTATTTCCAGTGGCTGTTTGGAAGATGCTAACAATATTAAAACTGATATTATCTTTCATCTTACTGGGCAGGAACCATGTCTTTTCTACTGTCTGCTCAGCACCTGGTGAAAAATACAGTTTCTCTTATAATATCTAAGTAGACATTCCATTCTATTCAAATCTTCTGCTCATTAAACACGTCTCTCATGTATAGTGCTTTTCAATAAACAATGTACAAGAGATATCTGGCTTTTATAAATTTGCTTATAAATATGATTAGATAGTCTGAAGCTAGAGAATCAAAACATTGTCTCAAGTGCTTTATTTACTGAAGGAGGTAGGTTTACGGCGGAAAGCAACACAAAGGGAGAGGGGAGAATCACTTTTTCTACCTCCTAGGGAATCAACAGATAAATTCAGATGAGAACAATTGAAAATAGGAATCAGACGGATCACTGTCAACAGAATAAAGCACCCTTCATCTGACCTGCTGCCATTTGGGGAATGTACATCCTGAGTGCTTCATAGAAGCTGAAAATTGGAAGAAGATGTGGTTTTTTTTTTAATATAATTTTGAACTCCCCACAGAACACTTCACAGGCAGAATATTAAAATTCTTCCAATAATAAAGGAAGGGAACATTTCACTCTTTTCAAAAGGTATTGTTTCAGGTCAGAGCAAGGGAAGACTACTGCACAATGCGATGAAACAGGTGAGTTGATTGTGACAGCTCAACAATGAGGGAATATGGTGAGATCAATTAAGATAAGACTCTTCATAAGTGGCAAGAGGTGGCTGCCTTCTTTCTCTTGCCTCCTTAGAGAAATGGCTGAATAGATTCACAAAGCACTGCAAGATGAGAAGAAAGTAAAGCTTCCTTTTAACCAAAAGCTATCCCATGGAATTTATTTTTAAATTGTTTTACACAATATTTCCCTAACCATATAACAAGAGAAAGCTAAAGGATTTGTAAAATATATGTGTCTTTGTAGTATTTTATGACTTTAAAGAGAAAATTTTATTTTTTTTCAGTTTTTAAGAAAGTGTGACTGATAACATCAGCAACCAGCTCTGTTGTGGGAAGGAAACATTACTAACAATATAATTCCATTCAAGTTCCTTCTCTATGTCAGATGGTATGATAAGCACAGGGGTTTTCACTTATATTTCAGTTATGTCTGACTCTTCATTATCTCATTTTGGGGATTTCTTGGCAAAGATATTGGAGTGATTTGCCATTTCAAACTTCTCCAACTCATTTTACAGATGAGGAAACTGAAGGAAACAGAATTAAATGACTTGCCCAGGGTCACACAGCTAGTGAGTTTCTGAGGCTAGATTTGAACTCAGGAAGATGAGTCTTCTTGACTCCAGATCTGGCACTCTATCCATTGTAACATCCAGTGCAGGGAATACATAGACAAAAATGAAAACCTGCCCCTGCCTTCAAATGGTTTATATTCTACTAGAGGAATACAACACATAAACATAGATAAACTGAAAACAATTTGAGGAGGGAGAAAGACAGTACTAAGAACTGGTGAATTAGGAACAGCTTTGGGTAGAAAGTAGCACCCAAGTTAAGCACTGAACAAATTTTAAGATTTGGGGAGATAGAAGGGAGGAGAGAGTGAACACAGGGGAGACAGCCAGTACAAAGGCACAGAAACAGGTAGAACACTGAAGAGAGAGAGAGACAGAGACAGAGACAGAGAGAGGAAAGGAGGAAAGGAGGAAGGAAGGAAGGAAGGAAGGAAGGAAGGAAGGAAGGAAGGAAGGAAGGAAGGAAAAACTGAATTTGAGAAGAGTAAAAAGGTCAGTTTGGTTAGAATGACACATTCAAAAAGTCAGTGCAGTAAATATTTCCAGACTTTACCACCATGCATCAGCTATCATATCCCTGTATCCTTGATGCTCCCTTCTTCCTTTGGTGAGTTCTTTCCAGATCCTCCATTTTTATAGGAAAACCTTCATATTCCCATCTTCCTAATTCTATAAACAAAAGCAAAAATGCCTTCATAATCCTTGAATGTATGAATGAAAGAAGTTGAGTACTTACTTTGTGCCAAGCATTGTGATCTAGAAATAAAAGTAAAAATGGTCTCTGACTTCAAGGATCTTATATACTAATATGGGAAACATTATACATAAGGGAGTAGTGTCCAAGGAAGGATTTTTGTCTGCTAAGTGGGACCATAGGGAAGCAGAGTAACACCTTCATTCCAGGAACAATGCAAAGTTGGTTTAATCATTCTTCTAGAATTAGAGATCTGTGGTGGAGGCTGGAAAGTGTACATACTTGCATCCATGTGCTATTCCATACCTTTTCTTCCCTTCACTGCTGAACTACTTGAAGTATCTTTCTGTACTCAAACAATCAATTAATAAGCATTTTAAGTGCCTAGTATGTGTCAAGTACTGTTAGGTTCTGGAGATACAAAGAAAAAAATGAAACAGTCCCTGCCTTCAACTACCTTCTCATTGGTGAAATAACTTATACATATAAAAATATATTCCATCTTCATCCCAAGTTCCACTCTCACAAATGAGTCAGGTTCACAAGGGTAAGCTCATTATATATCCCTGAAAAGCTCTGATAGTATTGCTTGATGTTGGCTCAAAACACCTCACTAGTATCCTCCTTCACCCCAAAAATATTCATTGAAAATGAATTTAGTCAACAAGTTTTTACTAGTTTTTAGGAAGGAGCATTTCTCACATGGTACATTAAGAACAGTTGCTAAACCACACCACCCTCTAAAGACTGCCATACTCTTATTCAAATGCCTCCAGAATCTGAAAGTGGACCCAAAATCAAGAGCACATACATGGAAAAGAATAACTTGCAACTCCTGGTGGTTGGAAGTCCTTCTCTCTCGCATGTGGTATAACTTCAAAAGTTGCCCATAAGCATAGTGTATTTGTCTCAATTTATTCTTTTTTTAAAATATAATTAAAATATAAAATTAAAATATGATTGTATTTATTTTTAGTTTTCAACATTCATTTCCACAAGATTTCGAGTTTTAAATTTTTTCCCCTCCTTCTTGCTCCTTGCCAAGACAGCATGCAATCTGATATAGGCTCTACTTTACATTCATGTTAAACATATTTTCACATTAGCCATGATATAAAGAAGAATTAGAGGGAAGAAGCACAAGAAAGATGAAACAAAACAACAAAAGAAAAGGAGAGCAAATAGTATGTTTCCATTTGCATTCAGACTCCAGAGTTCTTTCTCTGGATGTGAGTGGCATTTTCCATCATGAGTCTTTGGGAGTCGTTTTAGATCCTTGCATTGCTGAGAAGAGCAAGTCTATCAAGGTCAGTCATCACACAGTGTGGCTGTTACTGTGCACAATGTTCTCCTGATTTTGCTCCTTTTTCGCAACATCAGTTCATATAAGACTTTCCAGGTTTTTCTGAAGTCCACCTGTTCATCATTTCTTATAGACCCACAGTATTCCATTCCATTCATATACCAAAACTTGTTCATCCATTCCCCAATTGATGGATATCTCCTCAATTCCTAATTCTTTGCCACCACAAAAAGCATTGCTACAAATATTTTTGTATATGTAGGTCCTTTTATTGTCATCATGATCTCTTTGGGATACAGTGCTAGAAGTGGTATTGCTGGGTCAAAGGGTATGCACAGTTTTATAGTCCTTTGAGCATAGATCCAAATTGCTCTCCAGAATGGTTGGATCAATTCACAACTCCACCAACAATGCATTAGTGTTCCAATTTTTGCACATCTCCAAAATTTATTATTTCCCTGTCTTATCACGTTAGTCAATCTAATAGGTGTGATATGGTACTGAGATATGTTTTGATTTGCATTTATTTAATCAATGCTGATTTAGATCATTTTTCATATGACTATAGATAGCTTTCATTTTTTTTCCTCTGAAAACTGCCTTTCTTTTTCTTTTACTATTTATCAATTGGGGAATGACTTGTATTGTTATAAATTCTTCTCAGTTCTCTGTATATTTTAAAAATGAGGCCTTTATCACAGACACTGGTTGTAAAAATTGTTTCCCAGCTTTCTGCTTCCTTTCTAATCTTGGTTACATTGGCCTTGTGCCAAAACTTTTCAAGTTAATACAATCGCAATTATTCATTTTGCATTTCATAATGTTCTCTATTTCTTGTTTGGCCACAAATTCTTCCCTTCTCCATAGATCTCACAGGTAAATTATTCTTTGTTCTCCCAATTTGCTTAT
Organism: Pseudochirops cupreus; assembly: GCA_028627135.1. Lineage (NCBI taxonomy): Eukaryota > Metazoa > Chordata > Mammalia > Diprotodontia > Pseudocheiridae > Pseudochirops > Pseudochirops cupreus. The sequence continues at coordinate 300,975,597 of CM053584.1, read as the reverse complement.
AGTATTAGTCTTTATATCTAAATCATGTACGCATTTTGACTTTATCTTGGTATATGGTATAAGCTGTTTGCCTATGCCTAATACTATTTTTCCAGTTTTACCAGCAGTTTTTGTTAAATAGTGAGTTCTTATCCCAAAAGTTGGAGTCGTTGGATTTATCAAACAGTAGATTACTGTAGTTGTTGACTATTGTGTCTTGTGTACTTTTCTACTGACCCACCACTCTGTTTCTTTGCCAGTACAAATTTTATGTCATAATATTTGATCAGTTCTTGTGTATGTTCCACCTACTGCTGAGAAAAAAGATATATTCCTTTCTATCCCTATTCAATTTTCTCCAGAGGTCAACCATATGTAACTTTTCTAAAATTCTATTCACCTCCTTAATTTCTTTATTGTTTATTTTGAGGACAGGTTTATCTAGTTCTGAAAGGGGTAAATTGAGGTCCCCTACTAGTATAGTTTTTTTTTTATCTATTTCATCTTCTAACCCCCTTAACTTCTCCTCTAAAAATTTGCATGCTATACCGCTTGGTGCATATGTTTAGTAATGATATTACTCCATTGTCTATGGCATCTTTCAGCAGGACGTAGTTTCCTTCCTTATCTCTCTGAATTAGATTTAGTTTTGCTTTTGCTTTGTCAGAGATCGGGATTGCTACTCCTGTTTTTTTTTTTTTTACTTCATCTGAAGCATAATATATTCTGCTCCAATCTTTTTTCTTTACTCTGTGTTTATCCCCATTTCAAATGTTTCTTGTAAACAAAATATTGTAGGATTGTGCTTCTTAATCCACTCTTTCTTCTTCCATTTTATGAGAGAGTTCATCCCATTCACATTCACAGTTATGATTACTTTCTACATCTTTCTCTCCATCCTATTCCCCTCAATTATGCTTTTCTCTCTCCTTTCTCCCTTTCCTTCCTCACTTATTGTTGTTGTCTTGTTTGTCCTTCATTCTCAAAGAGGAACATAACATTAGGGAGATGATGACATGACTTGCAGTTGACTTTGATTTGAGTGAAGGAGGGCTCTGCAAGTCACCAGTCTCACATTCTCCTCCAGAGCCACCTGGGTCCCATGGCCAGATATTCATCAGGATGACTAGAAATGACCCAGGATGCAATGGGAGACCCTGGCCCTTTTAGACCCTAAGGTCTTTTTAGTTTCTCACTTTGAGTGAGATAACACCCATTCAGTGAATAGGCCTCTTTAAGTTTATTTTGGGTTTGCTAGCAAGATTTCTTTCTCAAAGACTCTCCTCAATAGAATTTTGCTTTCAACCACTGCCTCCCTCAGTCTTCCCTCCCTTCTATCAGCCCCTCCCTTTTCTTCCCCTTTTCCCTTTACTACTTCTTCCCTCTCTTCTTTCTACCCCCTCTCTTTTCTTTCCCCTTTCCCTTCCTATTTCCTATAGGGTAAATTAGATTTCTATACCTAAATGATTCTGTTATTCCCTCTTTGAGTCAAATCTGATGAAAGTAGGGTTCAAATAATGTTTGTCTCCCTCACTTCCTTCCCTCTACTATAATAAGTATTTGTGTCTTTTCATGTGATATAATTTGCCTTTGTCTGCCTCCTCCTTTCTTCTCCTCTCAGTACAATCTCTTTTTACCACTTAATTAGATTTTTTAATCATCACATCAAAATGAACTTATACATATGCCCTCTATGTATACCTCTTGTAAATAGTGTAATAACAATACAGTTCTCAAGAGTTACAAGTGTCATCTTCCCTTGAAGGGATGCAAACAGTTTGCCCTTATTAATAACATGTTGTTGTTGTTGTTTTTCTTTCTTGTTTCTATTTTTTTGCCTCTCCAGAATCTTCTATTTGAAGGTCAAATTATCTTTTGAGCTCTGGTCTTTTTATCAGAAAGGTTTGGAAGTCAGCTATTTTGTTGAATAGACATCACCTCCCCTGAAAGGTTATGCTCAATTTCTCTGGGTAGTTGAGCCTTGACTATAAACCATGCTTCTCTGCCTTATGGAATGTTGTATTTAACACCCACCAATTTTTTTATTAATTTTTTTTATTTTTAGTTTACATCATTCATTTCCATGAGATTTTGAGTTACAAATTTTCTCCCCGTCTTTCTCCTACTCACCACCCCAAAATAGCAATCCCACTGTATATCCCCTCCCCCAATCTGCTCTCTCTTATGCTCCCCCTGTCACCCCTCTGACTTTCCAGTAAAGAAAGATGGATCTTCCTACCCAGGTGCCTGTATATCTTATTACCCAGTTGCACATAAATATTAATAATAATAGTAACAATAGTAATATACATGCATATATACATATTTTTAAACATTTTATTTTAGAACTTTAAATTATAGATTCTTTCCCTTCCTCCCTCATCACCCACATACACCATAAAGACAGACAACTCAATACAGGCCATACATGTGCAGTTATGCAGAACATCTCCACAATGGACATATTGTGAAAGACTGTCTATATTTCCCTCCTTTCTATCCTGCCCTCCACTTATTCTGTTCTCTACCTTATCCCTGTCCCTTTAAAAAAGTGTGTGCTTCTAATAACCCTCCTCCCCAAACCGCCCTCCCCTCCATCATCCTCCCTATCATCCCTTTCCCCCCTACTCTCCTGTGGGGCAAGATACCCAATTTAGAGTGTCATTCCTTCCCTAAGCAAAATTCAGTGAAAGTAAGGTTGACCCATTCCATTTTGCCTTCCTGTTCTTCCCCTTCATTGTAAGAGTTACCCCTTGCCCCTTCTATATGAGATGATTAATCCCTTTCTGTCTATCCCTGTCTCCTCTCATTCTATTCCTCTCCCACCTCTGAATTGCATCTTTTAAAATATCATCCCTTGTATATTCCCTTCACCTACCCTAATGCTGAGAAAAGTTTTATAACTTAAAATTATCATTTTTCCATGTTGGCATATAAATAGTTCAGCTTTGATAAGGTCCTTATGAATTCTTTTCCATGTTTACCTTCTCATGATTCTTGTATTTGAATGTCAGATGTTCTATTTAGTTCTGGTTTTTTCATCAAGAATGCCTGGAAATCCTCCACCTCATCGAATGACCATATTTTCCCTGGGAACATTGTATTCAATTTTGCTGGATAAGTGACTCTTGGTTTTAATCCTAGCTCCCTTGATCTCTGGAATATCATATTCCAAGCCCTTTGATCCCTTAATGTAGAAGCTGCTAGATCTTGTGTTATCCTGACTGTGTTTCCACAGTATTCAAATTGTTTCTTCTTGGCAGCTTGTAATATTTTTTCCTTGATATGGGAAATCCAGAACCTGGCTATAGCATTCCTAGGAGTTTTCTTTTGGGAATCTTTTTCAAGAGGTGATTGGTGAATTCTTTCAAGTTCTATTTTGCCCTCTGGTTCTAAAATACCAGGGCAATTTTTCTCGAGAATTTCTTGAAGGATGATTTCTAGGTTCTTTTTTTGATCATGGCTTTCAGGTAGACCAATAATTTTAAATCGTCTCTCCTGGATCTATTTTCCAGGTCACTGGTTTTTTTTTCAAGGAGATATTTCACATTGCTTTCTATTTTTTCATTTGTTTGGATCTG
>CM053584.1:300943495-300971937 GCA_028627135.1 Pseudochirops cupreus | reverse complement strand
TTCTCATAAAGTCATTTGCTTCAATTTGGTCCATTCTAATTCTGAAGGAATTATTCTCTTCAGAGAGCTTTTGAGATTCTTTTTCCATCTGCAAATTTGGCTTTTTAAGGTATTCTTCTCCTCATTGGCTTTTTGGTCTGCTTTTGCCATTTGGGTTAATCTATTTTTTAAGGTGTTATTTTCTTCAGTCAGGTTGTTGACTCTCTTTCTATGATTTTCTTGCGTTATTCTGATTTCTCTTCCCAATTTTCCCCCCACTTCTCTTATTTGGCTGTCAAAATCCTTCTTAAGCTCCTCTATGGCCTGAAAATAGTTTACATTTTTCCTGGAAGTTTTTGGTATGGGAGTTCTGACTGTGTTGTCCTCCTCCCGTTCCATGCTTTGATCCTTTTTGTCCCAGAAAAAATACTCTAAAATTGGATTGCTGTTCTTGCTTTGCTTCCTTTGCCTGCTCCTATTGCCAACAATTACTTGACTTTTGGACTCAGTAGAACTCTGCTTTCATAGGGCAGAGCTTTGTCCCAAATAGCTGGGGGTTTTGAAGCTGCTGGAGCTATTAGGGGGCCGCCATCTCTGCAGCCCCCACAAACTTTGGCTCACTTGTCACACACCTCAGGACTACCACCCAAGACCACAATCCTGATCCAGGCAGCTTAAGACAAGAACACTCTGAATGATCACTTAGACCCCCTGCAATCTGCAGGCCTGGAGCTCTGAAGCAGCCACGTGGAGTCAGCTGCAGGGGCTACTTCTGCTGCTTTCTTGCTCTGGGAGTAGTTGGCTGGACCCACTCCTTTCCCCCAAATTTAGCCAAGTTCCACTGACTTTTCACTTTGTCCTTGCCCCTTATGGGTTGATAATTCTGGGAACTGCCACAGCTGCTGGTGATCCAGTCTCCCAAGTACTCCAGTAGCAACTTCTCCTGGCTGCCCTGGGGTTAAAGCCATGGATTCAGGCTGGGCTGATTTCAGCTCCCAGAATGTTGTGATGTACCCTTCCTGTCTGCCTGCCAGGCTGCCTTCAGTGGGAGCCTTGTTTCTCTGTCATTTTGTGGGTTCCAGAGCTCTAAAATTTGTTTAGAGTCATACTTCATAGGTATTTAAGGTGGTTATGGGGGGAGCTCACAGAGTTCTCCTGCTTCTACACCACCATCTGCCCACCAATCTTTTAATGTTGAAACTGAAATGTCCTGCATAGTCCTGACTATGGTTGCATGATATTTACATTGTTTCTTTCTGGCCGCTTGCAATATTTTCTTACTGACCTGGTAATTTCAGAATTTTGCTAAAATATTCCCTGGCATTTGCAATTTGGGATCTCTTTTAAGAGGTGATTGGTGGATCCCTTCAATGACTATTTTCCCTTCTGAGACCTCAGGGCAGTTTTCCTTGATTTCCTGAAAGATGCTGTCCAGGGTCATTTTTTCATCGTGTTTTTTTCAGGTTGACCAATAATTTTTCAATTGTCTCTCCTGGAACTATTTTCCAGGTCAGTTGTTTTTACCAATGAGGGATTTTATATTTTCTCTTATTTTTTTTTTCATTCTTTTGCTTCTGTTTGATTGGTTCTTGATATCTCATAGAGTCATTAGCTTCCACTTGCCCAATTCCAATTTTTAACCAATTTGCTTTCTTCTATGAGATTTTGTACCACGTTTTCCATTTGGTCCATTTTAATTTTTAAGGAGTTTTTCTCCTTACTGAGTTTTTCTTTTTCCTTTTCCATTTGGCCAATTCTACTCTTTAAGGACTTGTTTTCTACAGTCAATTTTTGTCCTCTTTTTTTCCAAGCTATTGACTGTCTCTTGCATACCTCTCATTTCTTCTCTGAATTTTTCTTTTATCTCTCTTATTTGACTTTTAAAATCCTTCTTGAGCTCTTCCAAGAAGACCTTTTGGACTTGCATTGAGTTCATATTCCCTTTTGGGGTTTTAGATTTGGGTATATTGACAAAGTTGTCCTCTTCTGAACTTGTGCTTTGATCTTCCTTGTTTTCATAATAAGAATGTGTGCTGATTGTCCATTTCTGCATTTTGCTCATGGTGTTTGCCTAAATCCTGGCTTTTAGAGTTGAGCTTTCTTGCTGGAGCTCAAGGGGAACTGATCCAAATTTCTTGTGCTAGGTGCCCTAGACCTGGTCACTGGCTTTGTGTGCTGGGGCCTCAGGTGCTGGCAGTTGGAGGCTGTAGGGGTCTGGTAGCTTACCTGGTGATGAGCTGATGTAAGTAACACTGGAGCTCTTGGGGTGGGGGTGGGGAATATGGCCCCTGGGGGATGCTTACCTGGGCCTTGCACAGGAATGTTTTACTGCTGAAGAATGTCTACCAGCCTGGAGTTGAACCTTCTGGTGTTGTGCTGAAGCTTTGGGAGATTTGGCTGCTGGAGACCATTGGATTATGTGGTGGTTTTCCAATTTGGTGTCTACAGGTTCTCCTGCCTATGCTGAAGCACCCAGGAGTCCTGTTGTTAGTGCTTGCCTATTCCACAATCCTGGGGCTCAGGATCTTTCCCTGGTTTGCTGAGGTAGTAATTGTCTCTGGCTTGCTGAGATATCTCTTTTCCTGTACTGCTCCCTCTCCTCCAAAGCAAGACAGGCCTTTCCTATTAATCCCCCAAACTTTATGGGCTACAAGAATGCTGCATCCTATCTGGGTTTTTCCTGGGACGATATTTTCTGGACTTTCAGAGGTCAGTAAGGGAGGTGAGAGTGATTTGTTTCTTATTCCATCATCTTGGCTCCCAGAACCAGAAACCAGCTCTGCCTCCACTTATTTTAGACTCCCAATGCAGACAGCAATGCCAGCTTATCCAGGGGCAACACTAAAACACCTATAGGAAGATGGGGACCACTGCTCTCTGTCCTAGGACACTGATGGGAGGTACAATATTGTCTAGACACTTTGAAGCTGACGTGATACTCCTCTGGTCAAGGTTGTATGTGAGGGTAGGAGGTAAGGAAGATTTGGCCAAAGCTAAAGCTAAAGATGCTAAAGAGCAACATTTAACTCAAATTTCTGGAATTCAAGACTCAAAATCTCTGTCTTGTTCTGAGATAATCTCCATTTATATAAATTTCTTAAGACTTGACTAAGTCTCTCATACACTAACTTTGATTGATTCGAGAAGTTATTAAGACTGTTTGATTGACTGAATCATGAAGTCTTTTACCAAGCAAAAGTACATATGCTTATGAGAGTGGAATAATCAATGAACCCTACACCTTACAAAAATGTATATAGATTATATAGAAAGTGAATATAAGATAGTTTAGGGAGGAAACACATTGGTGTCTGGAATATCAAAAGTATTTCATAAAGAATATTAAGCTTTTTTGAATTTTAAATCAAATCAGAGATTCTAAGAGGTAGAAATGAAGAGGGAATGTATTCAAGATGTCAAGGACAGCCAGTGCATAGGCAAAGAAATAGGAGACAGAGCATCAAGTGTTCAGAATCGCAAGTAGGCAAGTATAGCCAGCATATGGAGGGAAATAATATGTAAGAAAATTAGAGAGGTAAACAGGGGAAAGGTTATGAGGAGTTATAAATGCCCAATGACTTCATATTTTATACTGGAGGCAATGGAGAACTACTGGAGTTTATTGAGTAGGGATGTGACATTGTCATATATATGCTTTAAGATCACTTGGAAATCTGTGTAGAGAATATCTTGGAGAAGGAAGAAACTTGATGAATTACCTCTTAGGAGGCCCTTGCTTATTAGACTATGATGACACTTTGAGAATGGGACGCTTTGAGAATGAAGGACAAATTGCAATCTGTGAGTAGTCCAAGCTATCCGACTGGGGACCCAACTTGCTAGTTGCACCTGGCCTTCTTCTCCCCTTTCCCTCCCCTCCTCTTCCTCTCCTTTTTCTCTTCCACCTCTTACCCAAGGGTCCTCTGCCCAAAGGAAGGTTAATTTTGAAGGCTGAAACCTAACTAGAAATCTTGGTATTTACTGGCTAGATTTCTTTCTTGAAGATCACGCCTTAAACTCAAATTCACTCTGGCTCACATTTATTGGGCAACAACAAGTCCCTACCCAAGTATCACTTAATGGTTATTATTTGGGCCCTGGTGGATCAGAGTTAAGGTAAATATAATTGTTTCTCTTTTGGCCAGAAACCCTGCAGGTCTTCCCCTCCTAGTTTGATTGGGGGGGGGGGGGAGGAGGAATTAAAGGGGTCATCACTTGGCTCACTTCTTAAACAGCCCTAATCACTGAAAGGGCATTGTCTTGGTCAAAGTGAGAACTCAGAAAGACTTTAGTTTAAAAAGGCCAAGGTCTCCTACTACATCCTGGGCCTTCTACACTTGTCCTGATCTATATCCATCCACTGGACCAAATTGCTCTGGTGACTTTGTACATTCCTAACTCACTTAAAACCAATTTGCTTGCATATCATGGCATCATCTTCCTTATATCATGCTCCTCTTTGGAAATAAAGGACAAACCACAACCACAGTGATGAGGCTGTTAGGGTAAGAGAGGTGATAAAATCAAAACTAGAGTGGAGTCCTTGTGTGATCAGATGATGCAGGAGTTGTAGAGGAAAAGAAAGCAAATTTTGACAACCAAAAAGGTGTGTGAGTGAAAGACAGTAAGGAGATAATGACAGCAACAAGATTGTGAAGCAAGGAGACTGAAAGAGTTATGATTCCCTGAGGAGAAATAGGGAAGCTCAAAAGAAGGTAAAGCATTAGGGAAAATGTGATGGGGTTGTTTGTGTATGTTGAATTTTACTCCCTCTAGAATTTTAATTTGAAATGCTCAAAAGACATATGATGATGTGTACCTATGGGGTAAGAGGGGACTAGGAATGGATACAGAGATCTGGAATGATCATTAAACTCATAAAAGCTGATAAGGTCACAAAATGAGAGAGTGTAGAGAGAAGAATGTCAAGGACAGAGACTTCATCCCTGTAAGATCATACATCCATACGGAAGACAAACTATCAGAGGAAACTGATAGGGATGGTCAAACAAGTAGAAAGATAACTAGGAGAAAATAGTGTCTTTAAAAATCTATACAGCAGTTCTCAACCTGTGGGTTATGTTCAATTTGTAACAATAAAAATACATCCTGCATATCAGATATTTACATTACAATTCATAACAATAGCAAAATTACAGTTATGAAGTAGCAACAAAAATTAATTTTATGGTTGGGGGTCACCACAACACAAGAAACTGTATTAAAGGGTTGCAGCATTAGGAATGTTGAGAACCACTGCTATAGAAGAAAGGACTAACTGGGAAACTAGGTGGTCAACATTGTAAAATCCTGCAGAGGAATCAAAAGGTTGAAAATTGAAAACAGGTGATCAGTTTGGGAAATCACTGATATCTTTGAAACGAGGAATTTTAGTTGGATAATGGAATTGGATATTAAATGATAAATGGTAAAGAAATGAGTGAGAATGAGATGAAGTGCAATAAGCAAAGTAGAAAGCTTTTTCTAGGAGATTGGGGCTATGAAAGGGAAAGAAGATTTTTGGCAATACCTAAAAGGAATGGTATAATCCAGTCAGGAGAGGTTTGGTTTGATTTTGAAGATGGGGAAGACTTAGGTCTATCTGTAAGCAATAAGGAAAGAACAAGTAAATATGGATTTAAAATATAATGATTCCAAAAGAAGAAAAAAAAAACTAGAACATTATCTGAACTGCACTTAAAAAGAGGAAAAAATGAAATAACTATAACATAAAACAACATAGTACTTTTGCTAAATGCTCATGATTGCATTTTCCCATAATTATTCAAATAAAAGGATACACATCGGAAACGCAAAATAGAAGTCTAAGACCATATAAACATAAGATTAGAGTGTCCAAAATTATACCTTGTTTACATCAAAATTTTATTTTTGCCAAATCTGATTTTTGGTGAAATATAATTCAATGGAAGACCATTTACCATTCAACTATTTTTTTTATTTACCCTTATCACAGCTATTGATAATGGTTCATGGCATTCATTTAAATAGACTTCTATCAGAGCTGGAATTGCAAATAGATGTATTTACTTAACTTGACTCATTGATGCAATATTTAAGCAATGCAAAATTCCATCATAAATATATTCATAAAATGTAAACATAGTTTCATTTCTTAATGACCATTATAAAAGAAAAGTCTTAGTTTCTTTGTGAATAGAAGTGAAGCTCAAATACAATTTATGAAATAACAAATGTCTTATTGCATATTTTATTTAAAATCAAAATATGCTAAAATATATTGATTTCTAAACCATTATTTTCCAATATTGACAAATACTATTAATAAACTTTACCCCAGCATTCCAATATATCTTAAAACATTTTCCTAAATCATCCAATTCCAAAGTGGACAATTGATGGGAGCAATCAATGTCAGAAGGGTTATGGAATGAAAGATATACTAATACTGAATTAGGATAGCAATGAATTAATCAAACAATCCTGGAAAGCAATTGAAGATTATGCTAAGGGACTTAAAAGTCTACATACCCTTTGACTAAGAGATGACACAGGTAGGCACATATCCCCTTGAATTCCAAGACAAAAAGATAGGTCTATATAAACTAAAATGTTTAGAGTAGTACTTTTAGTAGAAAAGTGGGAATAAAGTATATGATCATTGAGTGGAAAATGATCAAGGTATAATATAGGATTAAAATGGACTTTCACTGTGTTGTGATAACTATGAAGGTTATGAAGAAGCAAGGGAATACTTATAAAAACTGATGTAAAATGATGTAAGTAGGAGTACGATGACAATATGTATACAATGATTAAAACAAAGAAAGTGGAAAGAGCAATATAAATCCTAAATTGCCTTATCATGATCAAACTTGGTCCTAAAGATGAGATATGGAAATGTGCCTCCATTCTTTGCAGAAATGCAAACCTTTTCAATTTTGTTAAAGCATTGGTTAGTTTGGTCTAACTGTTTTTGTTTTTCTTTACTATAACCCAAAGCTCTCTAAGGGAAGAGGAAAAGGAAGATATGATGAGAAATGAAAGTAATATAAAGATAAAATATTTCTCAACATATATTTCAAAATCATCCAATTTCATAACACATTAAAAAAATTAGGTTTAATTGTTTTATACAAGTAACAAAATAATTCATTTTAAGTCTTTCATATTTCTGTCTTACACATTTGGGAGGGAAGAAAAGAGAAGAAAAAAGAAAACCCTTGCAACAAATATAGTCAAGGAAAACACATTTCATTGTTGACCATGTCCAAAAAATATGTCTCAGCATCCTTAGTTCATTACCTCATTGACTGGAGGGTAACTGTCATATTTGAGAGGTACCTATGGGAAGCTCAGTGGATATAGCCCTGGACTTGATGTTAGGAAAATGTGAATTGAAAACCAATCTCAGATAAATTTACTGTGTCACCTTGGGCATATCAGCTCATTTCTATCTGCCTCAGTTTCCTCAGTTCTAAAAATGGAAGGAAGGATAATAATACCTACCTGCCAGGGTTGTTGTGAGGATCTAATGAGATAATATTTATAAATTTCTTAACATAACTCCTGGTATATAATAGGTACTTAATACATGCTTGCAATCTCACTTCCCCACTGGATAAATTCCTCCCAGAATCTCCTTTTTCTTTACATTATGAGCTCCTTGAGGGCCAGGAATATTTTTTGCCTCTTTTTTGTATCCATAGCACTTGTCACAGTCACTTGTCTAATAAATCATCATTATCAGAAAGAGCAGTAATAATTGGGAGACTCAGGACAGACTTCTTGTAGGAGGTAGACATTTCATCTAGTTCATTCATCAAAACATATACCTAGAACATAAACTAAAAATGAAAAATTATCTGAATCCATAATGAACAAGAGTAGAGTTACCTGGATTTTCCTTTGGAAAGATGCAGTGTTTTTAATCACTTCAAATTTCACCCTGAAGCAAAGCCCACTTTTGTAACAACATCAAGGTACTGGTAAGGTTGGTTATGAATAATATAATGCTATAATAAATGAAGAACTGAGGTTAAAGAACACACATGGGGCAACGGATCAGTCTATGGTGGGTGTTGACTGTTTACAACATATTATCAGTAATCATGAGAGAGAAGTGATGTAACTGATGTCATCAGAGAAATGGCCAGAATCAGTAAATATAGCCAGAAAAAAAATATTGTAAAAATATTGTAAAAAATGTCATACAATTATGTGACAAACACTCAAAGTAAAAGTTATATCATTTCGTAAAATGCAAAGAGAATATTGAAAGCTCCCCAATACATTAGGTGTTTGACAAACTTAAGAAAGGACATGAACAAGAGACAGACAGAATAGAAAGAGATGATAATCATAGGCTATAATCTTCATCACTGGATGAATATACACATTAATGAAATTATTGCTCCATTAGAATACTGGAGTATAATTCCACAATTAAGTCTATATAATAGTGACAACTCAAGAGATGGGTATGATTTTTTTACTCTTAAATATTTATCTAACGAAACTAATTTGGACCTGTCTGCACATTCGTAAATTTTCATTTTTGATAGGAATAATTCCCCCATTTTTTTTTTTGCTTTTGGAGGGAAATTGGGGTCAACTGACTTGCCCAAGGTCACACAGCTAGTAAGCATTAAGTGTCTGAGGTTGGATTTGAACTGAATTCCTCCTGACTCCAGGGCTAGTACTCTATTCACTGTACCACCTGGCTGCCCAAAACAATGCTGGGAGGTATTATTATTATTATTATTATTATTATTATTGTTATTTGGCTTTTTGGAGGGGAGAAAGCAGGTCAATTGGGGTTAAATAACTGGCTCAAGGTCACATGGCTGTAAGTGTTAAGTATCTGAGGTTGGATTTGAACTTAGGTCCTCCTGACTCCAGGGCTGGTGTTCTATTCACTGCATCACCTAGAAGCCTCCTACTTCCCCCACTTTAAAGATATTTAAGGAAAATCAATAGTTGCCTTACTACAAGAACCTGGACCATTCCTTAGAGAATGATAATACCTGGTACTTAACGTGGCATTTTAAAAGTTGAAGAAAAAGAATTGTCAATTGAGGGGATGCTCATCAAGTGATGAATGACTAAAGAAGGGGTGGTATATGAAAGTAATGTGATACTATTATGCTAAAAGAAATAAGCAGATGGATTTCAGAAAAACCTGCAAAAACTTACATGAACTGAGGCAAAGTGAAGTGAGCAGAACCAGAAGAACATTGTACACAGTAACAGCAACACTGTGCAATGATCAGCTATGACTGACTTAACTCTTCTTAGCAATACAATGATCCAAGACAATCCCAAAATATTTATGATAGAAAAGGCTATACATGTCCAGAGAAAGAACTGATGGAATCTGAATGTAGATGAAAGTGTGCTATTTTTACTATTTTTTCTATTGGCTTCTCTCTTCTTTCACAGCATGCCTAATTTGGAAATGTTTTTACATGATTGCACATATACAACCTATATCGAATTGCTTGCTTTCTTAGGGAGGGGTAAGGGTAAGGAGAGACGGAACTCAAAATTTTACTTTTAAAACAAGAATTTAAAACTGTCTTTACATGAAATTGGGGGAAATACTATGAAACTGTCAAAATTAGAAAGTGAAAAAAGTGAAAAATGCACAACATTTTATATACCTTATCTGACTTCCACATCAAGTATTACAAGTCTTACTATTTATCTTTTAAATGTGAAGAAACTGATGATAAATTGTATACCTTTCCTATACTCACTAAGTTAGTAAGGGTCAGAATCATGATTCAAAGTTAGGTCCAAGTCCAGTCCACTTTCCATTATAGCACATTGACTATCCAAGGAACTAGTGAAGAAGTTCACTACAAGTATAAGATGACAGTGGTGTGCTTTATCCACTAGTAAGAGCTGATTGTTAAATTTTTTGTGTGAGCATTGACCTCAGAAATAGCCAAATGCTACAAAATCAGGACTCGATATATTATTTTCTTGATTGCCTAGAATCTTGACAACGGAGAGTCTAGACACTACAATTGAGGAAGTGACAGAAAATTTTAATAATGCAGATTAAATTTAATATCTTTTCTTTTTCTCACAGAGTTATTTTTAGAACATTCCTACATGAATGTCTCTCTACTTTTTAATATATTTGATGTTCTACTGATACTGTCAAACCATTTTTATGTTATTATCAATTGTTTTCCTCCCACAAGAGATGGTATATGGTATTTGTCTACTGGTCCTTTTGTAGGAACTTAACGGCATAATAATCCACTTTATCCCAAATCTGCTGTCACTTTACTCTGCACTAGGAACTAATCTTGTTACCCCTGTGATTTCCAGGAGACATGTCCTCTACACAAAGTGCTATTTACCTCTAATGTCAATAACAGTATCTCAGTAATGTGCTTATTACATGTAATTATATTTTTATCAGAAATGTGACTGTTTCAATTAATTCATTTGGAAACTTATTCTACCAACAATTAAATTTTCCACCACCAGACTAAAAATGAGTAAAAAATATTTTTCTTCAAAATATTTCATTTCTCAAGTTGCCATTAAATTAAATTGAACTTTAAATTGCCAAAAAATCAGGTTAAGTAAAACCCTATTGAATAGCTAGACTGAGATATATTTCTTTATAAGGATGCCACATTCTTGGCAAAGGTCATCATTTATAATAGGCTAGACAACGGCCAGAAAGACCCTCTCCTTCATTCTTCAAATGAGGAAAGTTAGGATACTTTTTCTTAGTCAACTAGCATTTATTAAAGACAGCTGGGTGGCACAGTGGACTATAGGGTCAATCCTAGAGTCAGAAAGACTCATATTCCTGAATCAAAGTCTGATCTCAAGACACTGTGTGACCCTGAGTAAGTCACTTAACCTATTTGCCTCAGTTTCCTAGTCTGTAAAATGAGCTGGAGAATGACATGATAAACCACTTGAGTATCTTTGCCAAGAAAAACCCAAATAAGGTCATCAAAATTTGGACATGACTGAAAATTGACTGAACACCAGTTCCTACTCTTAGTCAGTCTAATGCAGAGATGTCAAACATGTGCCTCTTAAGCCCACATGTGGCCTATGACTCTACTAAGTGGACCAAATCAAATTAAAATGCAATTGGGAAATAGTTAACAAAAATAATAAAAATACAATAGAACATAGATAATATCAATACATGGTTTTCTAAGTCAATATACAGCTCAAAAGCATCTCTATGTATAGTCTAGTGGCCCTGTTTCTATTCTGGTTTGATCTCATTGATCTACAGGGGAGGCAGCATGCACATAATTATGTACATACAAGATATATACAAGAGGGCTGGTAAAGTTTTCTTGCAGGTAGGACTTCTGCTGAGACTTGAAGGAAATCTAGGATTAGCACTGAAGTATAATAGTTCACATTTTTGGCATTATTTATATTTTATGAAGTACTTTTTCATGAGGTACCCAACCCTACAAAATATATAGTACAAATATTATTGTTCTTATTTACATATGAGGAAATATCAGAGAAAGTAAGTATCTTCTTCATAAAGTAAAAACTTTGAGTTAATGCCAAGGAAAGCATGGATTATTTGAGATGCTATCTGTGAGGACATCATCTAAGAGTGAGATCAGAGAATAACAGCTCACATTTTGACATGATTTATAATTGATAAGGATTTTCCTCATACAACACTAAATTTGTACAGTTCATAATGCAAGTATTTTTTCTCCACTTGTAAAGTGGAGATACCGGGGTACAAAGAAACAAAATCCTTTGTTCTCAATATGGAATGGCTAAGATGATGCCTGAAGGTAGGCAACTGTTATTCTAATAATCAAGAAAGGGAAGGGAATGTTGGTCACAAATTATAAGCCAATTAGCTTGACCCTCAAACCCTAGGAAAATCCAACAGCCTATTAAAAGAATGCTGTGTCATCATGTCAAAAAGCTTTTGATACTAAGAGGTAACATGTGTATGTGACATGAGAAAACCACACTAATCTTGTCTCTTTTAAATAGAGTTATTAAACTATCAGACCAGTAATCTGGGGGCTTTAATATGAGAAAGTACCCTGACATGGCAGTCACAGAAACTTACACAATCTTTGTGTCAATAAGGCATAGTTTGTAGGATGAGAGATATGATCATTCAGCTGTATTCTATCCTGCTGAGATTCCATCTTGAACATTCTGTTTATTTTTCTCAGTACCTAGGAAGAGTATGAACAGGGAATATCATGCCTATCCTAATTCTAATAAGGAGTACACAGGACTTTATGCCAAACAAAGATAGTCTGACTGAAATGAGGATATTTATCCTGGTGAAGAGAAAATTTACAGGGAATGAAATGTCTATAAAGTGATTAATGACTAGATTTCTTCTTATTCTCACAGAGAAAAACTATCCATCAATGAATCAACAAACATTTAATAAGCACCTGTTAAGTGCCAGACATTATTCTAGGTGCTACATACATGAAAACAAAGAATGAAACTTTTTTGTTTGTCTTTTATTTGCATGAAGCTTAAATTCTAATGCAGCAACAAGTATATATAAAAAAGATATACAGCACAAATAAAACATAATATGCATACCAAAGTAGTTAAATGTAAGGTACTATGGGTGAGTGATCTAGCAGTTGAAGGAATCAGGAAAGGCTTTTTGTAGAAGATGGTATCTCAACTGCCATCTTAAAGAAAGAGAGGGAATGAGGCAAACAGAATCAAAGTGACCTGCCCAGAATTACATAGCTAGTAAATGTCTGAGTCTAGACTTGAACTCAGGTATCCTTGGCTCCAGGATCAGTGCTCTATGTACCACATCACCTAGAGAAAAATGAGTTAAACCTATGAAGATGAAGTTAAACCTTAATAGAAATCTATGAAGGCTAGGACAACTTGTCAAAAAAAAAAAGATTTGAATTGCCAGAGGTCTTTAAAGAAATGCAATTTCTTTAATCAATTCTATTTTTTATTAGTCATGAGGTTAGTAAGAGAGAAAGTATAGAGGAAGAAGATGTGCAGACAGGCAGATATCCGAACAATAGAAATGAAACTATATTAAAAGAGAGCTTTATAAAAGAGAAAGAGAAATGAGCTACTTTTGGAGTTAGTGGATTCCCTATCAATGAAAGTTTAAGAAAAAGCTGGCATGGGGAAAAATGAAGAAAAAGAGAAGCAAGAAAATGATCATCTTTCAGAACTATTAATAGGGGAACAGTTGATGGCTAAACAAGATATAGAAGGCATAACAGAAGATAAAAATAGATTATTTTGATTATATCAAATTTTAAAACCTTTTTGAACTAACAAGCCAATGTAGTTAAGATGAAAAGGAAAATAGATAACTAAAAAAAAAACCAGTATTTGTAGAATGTTTCTTTGATTAGTGTCTAATTTCCATGATACATAAGGAACTGATTCAAATTTAAAAGAATGAGTCTCTCCACAACTGGCAAATTGGCACAACACATGAATAGGCATTTTTTATAAGGAAGAAATCCAAGTCATCAATAGCTATATAAAAACATGCTCCAAATCACTAATAATAAGAAAAATGGAAATGAAAGTAATTTTAAGGTTCTGTCTCATAGTATGAAACTGACAAATTTGATAAAAAGGAAGAATAATGTGATAGTGGTTGTGGGAAAACAAGGACTTAAATGTACTATTGGTCAAATTGTGAATTATTCCAGTGCTTGTGGAAAGAAATTTGGAAATATGTCCCAAAAGTTACTAAATTGAGTATATCCTTTGACTCACTAATATCACTATTTTGTCTGGAACTCAAACAGTTCTTTCTGTGGTGGCAAAAAAAAAAATCTTGAAACTAAAGATGCACCCAAAAATTATGGAGTGACTTAACAAATTGCGGCATGTAAATAATGGAATAGTTTTGTATTGGTAATTATAAAAGGAATGATTTTAGAAAAGCCTAAAAAGAGTTGTATGAACTAATGCAGGCTTAAACATGAACAGAAACAATTTATCCTATAACAACAACGTTGTAAAGAAAAACAAGTTTGAAAGCCTTGAATCAAAGCAATGACCAACCATGATTCCAAAGCACAAATGATAAATCACGCTACCTACCTTCTGACAGAGGTGAAGGACTCAGGGTGCGTGACAAAACAGTTTTGGGATGTGACCAATTAAATATTTGGGGTGTTTTTGTTTGGTTGCTTTTTTTCTTTTTGTTTGCTCGTCTTTTGTTGTTTTTCTTTTACTATACATCTTCCTTACAAGGCTTTTCTTTTTATACTGAGGGAGAAATGGGAGTGAACTTAGATTTTTAGTGACAGAAAAAATATTTTTTAAAAAATAGATATTAAATGATCATTTATTGGGGAAATTATGGGGGATTTTTTTTTTCAGTTAGACAAGGTGATTTTTGAAGGTCCTTCCAACTCTGAGATCCTATGATCTTGTGAAATCCAAATTCTTCACTGTGATAACAAATGGCTTTCATTCATTTTTCCCTTTTAACATTTAGCTTTCTTTCATTTTACTTTGAATTAGATTGACTCTGAGGTCTCCTGCAACTGGAAAATTCTTTGAATTTCTTATGTCAGTTCACCTTAATCTTTCTCTTCTCTAAATTCTTATAGACAGTACGATCTGTTCCACAGAATCCGACATTTGATCATTTACTGTCTTTTATTGTTCTCTATTTTTTCCCATTTAGACAAGTGTTGTCTTTCCAACTAGATTATAAATTCTAAGGTCAAAGACTGTCTTACATTGGTTTTACATATCTCAGTATCTGGTATATGGCTGGACACATAAAGGAAATTGTTAATTACTCATTGAATTAATAAATAATTTTGTAATATAAGTGCACTTTGGGTAGCTCTATGAAAATATGTGTTACTGGAAACCATGTAATAAGTGGCATTTTGTTCCATATTTATATAATTCAATCTTTGTCTTGCATTATTGCCCAAACCATATTACATAGAAATTTTACCACCTTAACCCTACCACCCATATCTATCCACCCTTTCTACCTCTATAATATATGCCACATAATTAAGACAATTCATTTCACCGTATACAGCTTTTTCTCTTTGTCCTTTCCTTGATACCTGGAACCCTCCTGAGTATCTTGGGTCATGGCTACCATTTCCAGTGCTAGATTCACTTTCACTCATAACTACTGGCTCACTCTTGGGATATTTCTTATTCCCCTCTTCATCAATTCTAGATTCTTCTTCTACTGCCAACATATTGCAACCTCATTTCCTTTGAGGTTCATACCATCCACATTCCTTACCCAATCTACACTCTTATAGCTGCTATCTACTGATTCCTAGGATATTCTCCCTACTTTCTCAAGGAGTTCACTACCTGACTCATAGTCTTCATCTCCAAAATTATGGCCTGCTCTAAGGAGTTTCAAAATACAAGTTGATGATTCATAAGATAGACTAATTTCTCTATTCCTCGATCTCCTCACCTCTACCCCTAGATGCTACTTCTGCTACATCAGTGGTTCTCAACCTTCCTAATGCTGTGACCCTTTAATACTCATATGTGGGCATATCTGAGCATATCTGCATGTGAGCAGACCTCCCTGGAGATGGATAGAGGAGCGATGTCTCAGTTCCTAAGACCATCAGAAATATGTGTTTTCTGATGGTCTTAGGTACCCCTGTGAAATGGTCATTCGACCTCCAAAGGGGTCACAACCCACAGGTTGAGAACCGCTGTACTACATAGTAAAGATGGTTATAATCTTGATCTTGCTATCACTCAATCATTTTACATTCATGGTTCAAGAACTCTGTTTTTCTTTTATGTTATCTACTATTTTATTTTTCTGTCTCTTCCTATACCTTATTCATCATAAACCTCCTCTTTATCCTCGACAATAACTCTAATACTTCTAAATCTCAAATACTATCACTCAATATTCATCACTCTTGCTATAATTATGATTTCCTAGTGTGTCAATATTGGAAAAATGCTGAACCAGGTAAACTCTCTAGCCCCTATTCTAAAATCCTTATATCTTTGTTCTCCATGCCTAAAATATTTTCTCTCTCAACTTCTGTGAAGTTGCATGCTAATCAAATATTATACAGAAAATAATTATAATACTTGGTGAAGACAACAGAATCATAAAACTACAGGAAGGGACATTAGTGGCCATCTAATCTAAGCCCATTATCTTACCCATGAAAAAAATGAGTGCCAGAATGGTTAAATGACTTGCTCAAGGTCACAAATGTGGTAGGCAACGAGTTTGATACATCTGATACCAATATAACATGATGGAAAGTGAATCTTTTAAGATGTTCTGCTTTGAATCATTTCATAAAGTCAAAGATACTTTTGTCAGTAAGAATAATCACTACCTGATTTAACCAAATCTAAAATTCATATCTGCAGACCTTAAATAGAACATACTTGCTTACTTAATGTTCCACTGAACATAAAACTCCTTCAATAAAAAGCAATATCTCAAATACTGTAACAGTAATTAATTTAGCAGGTACTTGGTCCTTAGTAACTAAAGGCTAAGTACTTCTGTGAAAGAGGCAGAGAGTGTGAACTCTATGTCCTGTTGCTGATGTGGCAGGAGGGGGTTGGCTGAGACAGAAGGCTAGTGTGTGTATATAAGAATTCCAGAGACAGAGAATCAGAATCAGGAATGATCCTTCTGGTGGCTCCTGATGGAGGAAGAATCATGGAGACTGAAGCCAGCTGAGAGAGAGACAGACAGACAGACAGACAGAGAGACAGAGAGACAGAGAGACAGAGAGAGAGAGAGAGAGAGAGAGAGAGAGAGAGAGAGAGAGAGAGTTTCCCTCCCAGCATCTGAAAGTTGACTGAGAACTGAGTTGGAGTTTTTCTTGAGACCAGAGTCTGGTGAAGGCTGAAGTTGCTGCCACCTGGAAGGCTGAGATTCCTTCTGGGTCCTAGGGCCAGCCAAACTGCTGCAGGACTGAAGACACATGGCCAGGGTTAAGCCTTTGTTTGTTTGTGGTTTGGTGGATCCTTGAGTTCCCAACAACAGAAGTAGTGAAGGGTTTGAGATGTGCTGGATAATGTGAACTTCAGTGTGTAACAAGAATTGCCCAGAGGACTGGAGGAGAACTTGGGAGCTGTCTGCCTCTGAATCCAGGTGACTGTTTGGTGGATTCAAGTAGGAGCTGGGACCATGGAAGGGGATCCAGGGAAGCTGAGAGACCACCCTGAGTCGAGATGAAGAAAAGGCCTTCCCTTGGACGTGTGATGAAATTGAAGTTTACTAGACACCAAGGGGTGGAGGGTTTGTGTAATTTTGTAATGATTGTATTTAGTGATCCATGATACTTAGTGGCTGATTGCTAGATAAGTGATTGATTAAGTTAACCTATGATTGCCCCATGAGTGGAAGATTGATTATTATATGGTAAAATGACTGAATGATTAAGTAAGGAGGGTTTACCCCCTTAGGGAAACCAGATGATTATTCTTTTGTTCTTTGTTCTAAATATTGTGTCCACTTCAATGAAAACTATGTGGCCATTCTAATGTTAAGCTGTTGTGACCACTGTATTGTGATTTTCCATGATAAGATGTAATGTTGTGAATATATTGTGATTTGTTGTGAATGGTTACCTTGATTTGTAATGGAATAAATGGAGTGTTCACTATACTGTGTAATCGGAACCTTAAAAGCTGTTCACAGTAGCATACTTTTGGGAAGCTACTCATGCATGGCATTACAAATGTCCACAGAATTACTGACTTTTAGGGCTGGAAAGGGCCTCAGGGACCCTGTTTAAACCATACTTGGAATAGAATTTTTTCCAGTATATTTAATTTTTTAAAATGCTGCTTTTGCTTGACAGTTTACAGCTAATAGAATCTACTACTGTCTGAGGCAACATATTCCCTTTTACAATAAGTCTCATCATTAAGTAGTTGTGGGTTTTTTTTTTCCTGACATCAAGCCTAAATTTGTCTACAGCTTCTCCCCATTGCTCCTAGGTTTTTTCTCTGAGGTTAAGCAGGAAAAAAGATTAATCTTAATGATTATTCCATATGATAGTCCTTCAAATACCTATAGATAGCTATCACATTCCTTCTGATACTTTGTCAGTCCAAACATAGTTAAACTGGTTCTTATAAGACATTACTTTACAGAAATTCTTAAGTTCATAAAATAGAGCACTGTGCCTAGAATCACAAAGAGAAGTTAAAATCTGGCCTTAGACACTTACTAGTGACTAGTGACTAGGTCACCTACTGTAGGGGATCATAATAGCACATACCTCCCAGGGTTGTTGTGAGGATCACATGACATAATATTTGTAAAGCTCATAACACAGAGACTAATCCATAGAAGGACTTAATAAATAATTATTTCCTTCTTTCCTTTTAATTTTTTTTTCATTATTCTGACTATTCTATTCTGGTTGCTCTCTAGATTATCAATCAATCAATCAAATCAACTCCTAAAATGCAGTGGACAGAATGAAATCAGATTTTATATTGCTGAGCCTGAATACTGCAAGTATATCACCTTTTAATGATTTATAACATGACCTGCATAATGTAGCCTAAGACCAGTTTGAGATCTGGAAGTGCTATCATGCTATCATTCTGATTACTTTCCATCATTTCCATTGATAGTATGTAGCTTTTATTTCTCTAAATGATTTCTGCTATTTTTATCTAGATCTTTAAAGTATTTCTTTTTTGGTAGCTTAGTTGATAAAGAAGTGAAATACTAGTTACCTTTGGCAGTAGTATCATCTTTACAGGAATGAACCTGCCATGAGCATTGACTATTTCTCCAGCTATTTGTCCTTTCTTTTTTTTTTTCTTTTTTTAGGATCACTTTATAATCAAATCTATCCAAGTAATCATAAGACTTTGGTAAAGTGATTCCAGAATATTTCTGTTTTTTCATTGTTATTTCATGTGGGAATTCATTTTAAGTTAGTGCCTCTTAAGTTTTGTTATTCTATACACAGTGCTTATTTTTGAAGCTTGAAAAGATTTCCAGGGCCAACTATTCTAACCACCTTGTTTTGTGGACAATGAGACTAAAGCCAGGGAGGATTAGGTGACTGGACCAAAGTCATAGCACTAGAAAGCTTCAGAAGCATCAAATGAATCTTGGTCCTCTCACTCCAAGGCAAGTGCACTTTCTATTTTACTATGTTACCTTCACAAATTCTCAGAACACTTGTACTTTTTCCAAAACATATGCCTCTTCTAATATTCCCTACTTTTTTACATTTTATTTATATGTTCTATTTTTATATTGCCTTTACAGATTATTCCCATTTCATAAGAGGTCTCTTATAATAAAGTAAAATAGTTAAAGGAAAATAACAAACAATACAGGGACCTTAACTGAATGTGCAGACAACATATGATATATGTAGAACTCTGACCTATTTTTTTTTAATTCTCAAAAATCTATTTTATTTCTCTCCCATACCCACCATCTTGGACAAAAGAAAAATGAAACAGATTAATAAAACAAATATGTATAGTTAATCAAGATATGTTCCTTCAATGGCTGCAAACATATATACATGTACAAACATACACACATATATACATATGTATGTAGATATGTATGTACGTATGTATGCATTTGTGTGTATGATTCTATATGCTAAATCTGTCACCTCTCCGTAAAGGATAGTACATTTGGATCTCTAGAATCATGAATGATAACTGTATTGTTTATACTTCTTAAAGTTTTCAAAGTTGTATGTTTTATGTAATGTTGGTGGTAATGTATATATTGTGATGCTGATTCTGTTTCTTTCATTCATCACTTTCTAAAAGTCCTCAATATTGTTCATTTATACAAAAATTAATGTTACAATATAAATGTATATTCTGTTTCCTTTCATTTCCCTACTTCACTATGGATCAGTATATATAAGTCTAATCCTGACTTTTTCAAATCATCTATTTCTTAAACCACAATAGTATTACATCAAATTCATATACCTTGACTTGTTCAGCCATTCTTCAATTGATGAAGATCTATTAGTTTCTAGTTTTTTCTATCACCATAAAAAGGCCTCCTATAAATACATTTGTATTAAAGGAGATTTTCTTCTTTCTTTAATCACTTTTTGGGATCTAACACTAGTAAAGCTTGATCAAAGAACACACATTTTTTAGTAACTTTTCTGTGTATAATTCTAAATTTTTTTCAAGATTGTATGTATACAGGTCCACCAAGAGTTCATCAATGCACCTATTTTCCTATAGGCCTTCCAACACTGATTATTTTTTTTTTGCCTTTTTTCAATTTAGTAGTGGTAAGCCACAATTTCAGAATTGCTTATATTTGTATTTCTAAAATTACCAATAATTTGGAGCATATTTATGTCTAGTTAGACCATTTGTCAATTGGAGAATATCTCTCTTTCTTCTGAAATTCATTCAGTCCCTCAAATATCTTAGAAATGAGGCCTTTATTAGAGATACTTACTGTAAAGGTTTTTTTTTTCTTCCTCAGCCAATTGTTTCTCTTTATATCAGTTTTATTATATTTGTGCACAATGTTTCTTTTTTCTTTTTTTAAATTAACTTTTGTGTTTATTGTTAATTTATATACTTCATTTCCACAAGACTTTGAGTTACAAATTTTGTCCCCATCTTTCCCTTACCCACCACCACAAAACAGCGATCCCACTGAATACCCCCTCTCCCAATCTACTCTCTCCTATATCCTCCCTTGTTCCCCCTATAACTTTCTGGTAGGGAAAGATGGATCTCCATACCCCCATACCTGTATATGTCATTTCCCAGCTGCTTGTAAATAATAATGATGATGATGATGATAATAATAATAATAATAATAATAATATTTTAAAATAAACATTTGATTTTAGAACTTTAAATTCTAGATTGTTTCCCTTCCTGCCTCATCACCCACCCCCACTGGAAAGATAAGCAGTTCAATACAGGCTGAACATGTGTAGTTACACAAAACATCTCCAAAATGGACATATTGTGAAAGACTGACTATATATCCCTCCAACCTATCCCTCCCCCCCACTTGTTCTAAAATCTACTTTGACCCTGCCCCTTTATAAAGTGTGTGCTTCTAACTACCCTCCCTCCCCAACTTGCTATCCCCTCCATCATCCCCCCTCTCATCCCCTTCCCCCCTGCTTCCCTGTAGGACAAGATACCCACTTTAGGGTGTATGTCAATCCCTCACTAAGCCAAATTCAATGAGAATAAGGTTGATCCATTACCTTTTGCCTTCCTGTTCTTCCCCTCCATTGTAACTGTTATTCTTGCCTATTCTATGTGAGATAATTTACTCCCATTCTGTCTCTCCCCATCTCCTCTCATTATATTCCTCTCTCGCCTCTCAACTTCACCTTTTAAATATCATGCCTGCTTATTCAATTGATCTTGTGCCCTCTGTCTATATATACCTGCACACATATATACACATATTCATATATGTATTCATATGAACATATACCCCCTATATAGACATATGTGTATGTATGTGTGTGTGCATATATATGTGTGTGTGTATGTGTATGTATGTATGTATATATACATTTATATTCCCTTCAACTATCCTCATACTGTGAAAAGTTTCATAGATACAATTATCATTGTTCCATGTAGGCATGTAAATCATTAAACTTTGATAAGTTCCTTATGAATTCTTTTCCTTGTTTCCCTTCTCATGCTTCTCTTCCTTCTTGTATTTGAATGTCAAATTTTCTATTCACTTCTGGTTTTTTCATCCAGAATGCTTGAAAGTCCTGTATTTCATTGAATGACCATATTTTCCCCTGAAACATTATACTCAGTTTTACTATGTAGGTGATTCTTGGTTTTAATCCTAGCTCCCTTGATCTATGGAATATCATATTCCAAGCCCTTTGATTCTTAATGTAGAAGCTGCTAGATCCTGTGTTATCCTGATTGTGTTTCCACAATATTCAAATTGTTTCTTCTTGGCTGCTTGTAATATTTTCTCCTTGATCTGAGAACTCCAGATCCTGGCTATAAATATTTCTAGGAGTTTTATTTTAGGGATCTTTTTCAAGAAGTAATCTGTGAATTCTTTCAATTTCTATTTTGCCCTCTGGTTCAAAAATGTCAGGGCAATTTTCATTGATAATTACTTGAATGATGATTTCTAGGTTCTTTTCTTTGATCATGGCTTTCAGGTAGTCCAATAATTTTTAAATCATCTTTCCTGGATCTATTTTCCAGGTCAGTGGTTTTTTCAATGAGATATTTCACATTGCCTTCTATTTTTTTCATTTGTTTGCAAATGCTTAATATTATCTCAATTTCTCATGATGTCATTTGCTTCCATTTGCTCCAGTTTAATTCTGAAGCAACTATTTCTCTTCAGTGACCTTTTGAAATTCCTTTTCCATTTGGCAAATTCTGCTTTTTAAGTCATTCTTCTCCTCATTGGCTTTTTGGGCCTCTTTTGCCATTTGACTTAGTCTAATTTTTTAAGGTGTTATTTTCTTTAGTCAGGTTGTTGACTCTCTTTTCATGATTTTCTGGCATCATTCTTTTTTCTCTTCCCAATTTTTCTTCCATTTTTCTTATTTGGTTTTCAAAATCCTTTTTAACCTCTTCTATGGCCTGTAACCAGTTTACATTTTTCTTGGAAGCTTTTGGTGCAGGAGTTCTGATTGTGTTGTCTTCCTCCCATTCCATGCTTTGATCCTTTTTGTCCCTAAAATAGGAATCTAAAGTTGGATGGCTGTGCTTGCTTTGCTTCATTTGCTTGCTCATGTTGCCAGTCAATTACTTGACTTTTGAGCTCTTTTCCACAGTAGAACTCTTCTTCCAGAGGGGAGAGCTTTGTCCCAAATAACTGTGGTCTTCACAGCTGCTGAAGGTATTAGGAGGATGCCATCTCTATAGCCCCTACCAGCTTTGGTTCACTGGTCACACACCTACTGACTTTCCTGGCTTCCTTTACTTCCCAACTAAAATCTCATCTTCTACCAGAAGCCTTACCTAACCCCTCTTAATTCTAGTGCCTTACCCACTCTTAGTTATTTCCTTTTTATCCTGCATATATCTTGTGCAAGTGTGTTTTTGTTTATTGTCTTCCCCATCAGATCTTCAACTCCTGGAGTGCCAGGACTATATTTTCCCTTTCATCACAATGCCTAACAAACATTAGGGGCTTAATAAATATTTATTGACTGATTTATTATGGAATGAATGACTACATGACAACTAATGATCAGCAAAAGTAGGCAAGAACAGATCAGTGGACTCACTAGAAGCATGAAACATGGTAGAAGAAACAAATCAGCAAAAGATCCATCTCAGCAGAGAAAGCCACTTAGTAAAAGAACAAGCAACAGCATTAATGATAAAATCAAAATCACAGAATCACAAATGTTTTTTAGTTGGAAGAAACATCAGAAATCATTATAATGGTAAGGGAATTTGAAAATCTTCCCTGCCCCTTAATAGGCACAAGGAATGTGAAGATCTTCCCTGCCCCTTAATGGGTTCAAGTAGAACCCAACAGGAGTGGCTTGATTGAGGGGAGGCTTGTTTTTAAGGAAGACCCACACCTTTTCTTACATGTAATTAGGCAATGGGTCACAAATGTTTTGATGTCCTTTGACCCTGTGTTATGTATATTCTGAGGTGAGGTTTTGCTTTGGGCCTCACTTACAGGAAGAGTTGTGTGGTTTGAATAGATGAGACTCTGGGTAGCCATTGAACACCCCACACTCCACTCCCCACCACCAGCTTTGAAAACCCACATATTGGTGCTTCTCTCTCAGGTAACTAAGCATGTATATATGTAATGGTCAGACAGCTAGAAGCTCTGTCTGTTGGTCTATTGAATTGTGTTTTATTGTCTGTATTTTTTTTTGTCTGCTTGTAATTGTAACCTGTGCTAGCAGCCATCCTGTGTATGCTAGGTTGTTTGCTGTTACAATCATCTAGTTCAATCTATAATTAAAAAGGAAATTCTGTTGCAACACATTTGACAATTTATCATCCAGCCTTTACCTAATGAACTACAATCAGGGAAAACTTTCTACACCTCAGAGTAACCCTTGCCAGTGATGATAAACTGTGATTGTAAGGAAGCTTAGATCTTTGCAATGCCTTTTCAATCTGCCCTATTGAGTAGAGCAGAACAAGTTGAATCCCCTTTCCACAAGGCAGCCCTGTTGTATACTTGAGGATAGCTATCAAGTCCTTCCTGAGATTTCTCCAGTCTACACAGAACTAGGTCCCTCAAAGTTTCTTCAAATGACATGGACTAATGCCCTTTACCATCTTTATTAAGTCTCTGGACCCTCTTCATCTTATTAATGTCCATTTTAAAAGGTGTTGCTCAGAATTAAACACAATACTCCAGATGTGATCTGAATATTGTAGATGAGCTCTTATTTGGGAAAATTTTGCCTATTTTAATGCAATCCAAAATTTCAAATATGATTTTCCTAATTCTCAAGCTTTTTTGTTGCTTGTATAGTTATATACCAAGGATGAATCCTAGGACCACTGGTCAGTTTTCTCTACATTCTCTCTTAGTGATCTCATTAACTTCCATGGATTCAAATGTTACCTCTAAGTAGAAGAAACCTAGTTCTATATCTTCTTTCCAAGAGTTTCTAAGAGGGGGAAACTCTAAATTAGTCCTACAACCCCAACTGTTTGCTAGGCATTTCTTTTTGTTTCTTAAAGTTTTTCAATCTAGAGAAAATCATCCTCTCTCCCTCCTGTCTAAACACTTTAATTGAGAAAGAAAGAAAAATTTCTGTTAAAAATATGAATACTGATACAAAACAAATTCCTGAATTATTCATGTCAAAAAAAATAGGGATATATTTATTTTCCTTTGAATTCATGAAAGATTTCCTGTCCCTTTAGAGTCTGTCAAATAGGTGACATTCAGAATTACTGACTTCATTACAAAGTCCAAACTTCCTCTTAAAAATGCATTATTATTAGGGTAGGAAAGGGTAAAAAGGACAATTAGTCATAACTGTGTATATTTTTTTTAATTTTGCAACTCAGTTTATCTGCTAAATTAAAGTTGTTTTTTTTTTTAATGAAGGAGAAATAAATGGGACCATGAATACTCCAGATGTTCTTTTCTATTTGAGGGATTACTTAGGATCTCACTCTTATACAGTTTGGGTCCAATAATTTCCAGCATTTTGGAGCCCCAGTTCCACTAACAAGCCCTCAAAGCAGTTACTTTTTTCCATTGGATGTTCACAATATGCTTCCCATAATCTCCATTTTCTACAGTAAAAGCTTTTGGTACAAACAAATTGATTACTTCTTGCAATTACATGAGGTTATTAGCTTCTTCAGCAGTCAGCTTGCCCATACTTCCTACCGGTCCCATGGTTTGGGATTTAATTAGCACCTTCTTGCCACATATCCAAGAGTTGACTCTCTGCTGCACTTGGCTTCCTGCCTTCCTAGAGAAGCCCCAGAGGAGAGCCCAGATCCTGTGCCTCTTCTAAAAAACTCCTATTATGCTAGTACACAGCAAGTTCTCTAACTTCATCATGCCAGTTAAATCCCTGTTGCCTACTTAATGGGATAGAAGTTTAAGTGAATTAATTCAAATAAACTTCCAGTACACTAGTGATCTCTGAGACATACAAATAGATAGGCCCACAGAGAGCAGCCTTCTCAGCTGGGTAATGATCTAGGACTTTAAAGCTTTGGCAAATTTGCAGAATAGGAAGTAACAGTTTCTACTCTTGGCAGGGGCAAATTCATCCTATAGAGAAAAGTTTAGTTATAATCAGATTCCAGATTTGAATAAAGTAACTTTCAAAGAACACAAACAAGAATGATCTAGTTAGAGTTAATCAGATGGCACATATCTTGACTCCAACAAAGTGGAAAAGGAAAGTAAGGGCTAAGAGACAAAGGTGATTAAATGGAAAGGGGCCTTGAAATACAATGCATTCATACATCTTTCATTCTTAAATCTTTAAATTACATATGACAAAGAAATGGAAAGAATATGGATTTAGAGTCATGAAGATCGTACTGTTAGGAAATGGAACCAAAATGGTGTAGTAAAGGCAGGGACTCATTTGAGCTCTCCACCAAGCCTCTCAAAATAATTTTAAATAATGACTGTAAGTAAATTTTAGAGCATCAAGACCTGTAAAAAGACAGGGTGAAATCATTTTCCAGCCTAAGACAAGTTAGAAGATCATCAGGAAAGGTCTGTTGCAGTAGGACAAGGGAGGAGCACATTCAGTGCAGGACACAGGTCTTGGCAGCACAGACCAGGTCCAAGCAAACCATGAGCAGGCTTCAGAGCAACTGAATCAGTGGCAGCAGTGGTAGTTTACAGACCTCTCAGCCCACAGATTGTAAGATAGAGAGACAATGGGTCAGAAGATTTACAGAGTTGCCATTGCTGGCACCTGGAGCAGGACTCCTTTACATTGTGTATATTTGGATCTAGGTCAAAGTCTTGGGTCTTACTTAGTCCCAAGTGGATTTTATGGACTTAGTAGAATGAGAAGAACTAGCACATCAGAGCACATCACAGAAGCAAACCAAAGTCACGCAAAACAATATACAATTATCCCTTCCACATTCCAACTTTTCCCATCACAATTTTTATATATCATGGGTCTGTATAAAAAAATAAATGGGAATTTTTGGAAAGTTTTGCAGAAGATGCAGATGATACATGAAGGGCAGCAGAAGAAACATAAAATGTTTAGAAACTCAGAAATGCATGAATTATAGTATTGCATAATATCAACATATTTTACCTTTTAATATCCTAATAATTCAGACTTCTCTGGTATGAAGGGAAGGCCAGAAAAAAGTTAAACATATTTTCCAGATCATGGAACAGATAACTGTAAGTCCTTGGTAACTTTGAAGAGAATAGTTTTTGTTCCTCAATGACAGAGATAACAAAATTATAAAGGGTTGAGAAGTGAGTGAGAGGAAAGGAAATGTAATCAATAAGGGTAGAAAGCTGGGGCACAGACCCAAGATGGTGGCATAGGAGCAGCAAGGTATGGCAGCTCGCACATAGCCACCTCAAATACCCATAAAATATGACTCTAAACAAATTTTAGGGCTATAAAACTCACAAAAATACAGCTCCTGATGAAGGCAGCTCGTCAGGAAGGGATCACCACAGTGCTGGGAGCTGAAACCAGCCCAGCCTGAAACCAAAGCATGGCCATGGGGGAGGCCAGGACACACCACAGCTGGAGCCCTCAAGAGAGTGGATCAGTGGCAGCTGTGGCAGTTTCCAGAATTATGAAGTCATAAGAAACAAGGACTAAGTGAAAGGTCAGTGGAACTCAGCTAAACTTGGGGGCAAAAAGTGGTCTGGCCAAACTGCCTCCAGGGCAAGGGAGTGGCAGAATCGGAGGTCCTGCAGCCACCTCCATGTGGCTCCATCAGAGTTCCCGGCCTACAGACTGCAGAGGGCCCAAGGGATCGTTGAGAGGCTAAGTGCTCTTGCATTGAGCAGCCTGGATCCAGATTGTGGTCCTGGATGGTGGTCCTGGGTGCGTTTTCAGTGAGCCAAAGCTGGTAGGGGCTATAGCACAATCCCAATAACTCCAGCTGTGGTGAAAACCACAGTGATTTGAGACAGAGAATTCCCCTCTGGAAGAAGAGTTCCACAGAGCTAAAAGTCAAGTAATTTACTGGCAACATGAGCAGGCAAAGGAAGCAAAGTAAGAACAGAAAGCAAATTCTAGAATCTTTTTGGGGGGACAAAAAGGATAGAAGCATGGAATGGGAGGAAGACAACAAAGTCAGAACTCCCACATCAAAAGCTTCCAAGAAACATGTAGACTTCTTATGAGCCATAGAGCAGCTAAAGAAGGATTTTGAAAAGCAAATAAGAGAAGTGGAGAAAAATTGGGAAGAGAAATGAGAATGATGCAAGAAAATCATGAAAAGAGAGTCAACATTTTGACTGAAGAAAATAACACCTTAAAAAATAGATTAATTCAAATGGCAAAAAAGGCCCAAAAATCAAATAAGGAGAAGAATGCCTTAAAAAGTCAATTTTGCCAGATGGAAAAAGAATCTCAAAAGTTTTCTGAAGAGAATAATTCCTTCAGAATTAGAGTGGAGCAAATGGAAGCAAATGACTTTATGAGAAATCAAGATACTATTAAACAGATCCAAACAAAGGAAAAAATAGAAGGCAATGTGAAATATCTCCTTGAAAAAACACTGACCTGGAAAATAGATGCAGGAGAGATAATTTAAAAATTATTGGACTATGTGAGAGCCATGACCAAAAAAAGAACTTAGAAAGCATCCTTCAAGAAATTCTCAAGGAAAATTGTCCAGATATTTTAGAACCAGAGGGCAAAATAGAACTTGAAAGAATTCACCAATCACATCTTGAAAGAGGACCCAAAAAGTAAACTCCTAGGAATGGTATAGCCAGGTTCCAGAGTCCCCAGATCAAAGAGTAAATATTATGAGCTGCCAAGAAGAAACAATTTGAATACTGTGGAAACACA
>CM053584.1:300909413-300942995 GCA_028627135.1 Pseudochirops cupreus | reverse complement strand
GGCTTCAGGCCAGGCTGGTTTTCGGTTTGCAGTGCTGATATGGTTCCTCCTAGCTGAGCTGACTTTAGTGGGAAGTATCTTTGTGTGCATTTTGGCGTTCTAGGATTGGTTTAGAGTCCTATTTTATGGGTATTTTGGGGTGACTGTGTGAGAGTTGCGATATGTTGCTGCTGCTACGCCGCCATCTTGGCTCCGCCCCCCTATTTGTTCATTCTTTATATTTTGTTTTATTATTTCCTGGTATCATATCACTTCAGTGGCCCCCCATTGCCCAATTCTAATTATCAAGTGGTCATTTTCTTCCTTAAAATTCTGGATCTCCTTTTTCCATTTGGTTAACTTTCTTTTCATAACCTTCTTTTTTTTCTTGTATTGTTCTTATTTTTAAATTTTTTTTCCCTCAATCACTCTCATTTAATTTTTAAAGTCTTTTTAAAATTCTTTGATATATTCTTTTTGGGCAGGTGACCATTAACATTTCTCTTTAGTGTAAGAGAGGCTTGGTTTTTTAAAAAAATTATTTATTATTTATTTACTTGTAGTTTACAAGATTCAGTTCCACAATCCCTTGAGTTTCAAATTTTCTCTTCTCCCTCCCCCCACACCCCTAATAGCTGCTTGCAATCAAGTATAGGATCTGCAAATACTTTCACATTGGACATTAGTCTGGTTGTATAGAAGGGTTCTAACTGATGGAATGAACAATGAGAAAAAGGAAATAAAACCAAACATGGAAAATAAAGAGAGTGTGTAGTTTGCTTCAGTCTCCATTTAAACTCTGTTCTTTCTGGATCTTTCTCTGAATGTAGACATCTCCTTCCATCCTGAGACTTTTAGAGTTGTCTTGCAACCTTGCATTGCTGAGAAGAGTCCAGTGTATCAAAGTTTGTTGTCACACATATGTTGTGTCTGTCATTGTGTACAAATTTCTCTGGGTTCTGCTATTCTCACTTATCATCAGTTCGTATAAGACTCTCCAGGTAAATACGAAGTCAATCTGTTCCTCATTTCTTATAGCACAATAGTATTCCATTACATTCATATACCACAACCTGTTTAACCATTCCCCAATTGATGGCTGTCCCGAGAGGCTTGTTTTTTGTTTCAGAATTTTCCTCTGAAGATAAATCCTGATCTTCTCTATTGCCATAGGTACCTTCGATGATTGGTTTCTTTCTCCTTTGCCTGATATATATATATATATTTAAATAGCAACTTGTTGTAATCACCCCTAGTGCTAATGTATGGGGGATAGTGCCTCTGTCCTCAAGTCCTCCTTTAGTTTTCCCTTCTGGCCTGGGACCAAAACCAAAACTCTATTCTCCTGGAAATGTTCATAGCCAGTGACTTTCCATCACTGCTTCCACATTCACCAGTCATGTGCTTTTTTCTTTCTTTCCCAGGGCAGCACAGCTGGGCCTGGCACCCTTTCAGCAGAGGATCCCTCAGTCTTCTCCTGCTCAGATTCTAGACTCCCCACACTGACCAGAAGGTGAAAATTCCTGTAGCTAGGACTGAGGCTATCTCCCAACTCAGCTGGCTCTGGGGCTCACTGCTTGCTTTTTTTGTGAAACTAACCTGAAAGTGTTTAGACTTCAGGACCAAACCTCAGTTCTGTGATTTTTCTTCTATTCTTCTCTGGTTGTCCCAGGAGGATCATTGTTTTGCCCCAACTCTTCTTTATTTTTGCCTCCCTACATTTTCCCTGTGGCACTATTTTATCTTGTTTGTGAAGGAAATCTGGAGAGCCTAGAATTTCATAACCTACTCAGAAATCTTTTCAGCATTTTCTACCAGCCATATTATTCAAGATAGGATTGAAAGAAAGAAAAATGACAAATGTTGGAGAAAGTGTGGGAAAACTGGAACACTAATGTGTTTTTGCTAGAGTTGTGAATGGATTCAATCATTCTGGAGACCAATTTAGGATTATACCCAATGGATCATAAAACAGTATAACTACTAGATCTGTATCCCCAAGAGATTGTAAAAACTATATAAAAGCACATGTACAAAAATACTGAAAGCATCTCTTTTTTGTGATGACAAAAAAAAATTGGAAACTAAGGAGATGCCCATGATTTGGGGAATGGATAAACAAGTTGTGGTATATGAATGTAATAAAATACTATTGTGCTATAAGAAATGATGAGGAGGTAGATATCAGAAAAACCTGGAATGATTTACATGAACTGATGCTGAGTGAAGGGAACAGAACTAGGAGAACATTGAACACAGTGACAACAACATTTTATAATGATCATTTA
The DNA here is from genome assembly GCA_028627135.1 of Pseudochirops cupreus. NCBI lineage: Eukaryota > Metazoa > Chordata > Mammalia > Diprotodontia > Pseudocheiridae > Pseudochirops > Pseudochirops cupreus. The sequence goes on along the minus strand of CM053584.1, from coordinate 300,940,728 downwards.
TAATAGACTTAGCTCCTTTCAGCAATACAATGATCTAAGACTGTTCTAAAAGACTCATGATGGAAAATATTATCCACATCTAGAGAAAGAACTATGGAATCTGAATGCAGATTTAGCATACTATTTTGACTTTTTTTTTGGATTTTTCTTTCTTGCGTTTCTATCCCTTTTGTTCTGATTCTTCTTTTACAACATGACTAGTATAGAAATATGTTTAATATGAACATGTATATCCCCTATCAGATTACTTGCCATCTTGTGGAGGGGGAGGAGAGAGAAGGAGGGAGAAAAAATTGGGATCTCAAAATCTCATAAAAGTTAATGTTGAATATCTTTACATGGAATTGGAAAAATAACATACTTTTATGTGGGGAAAAAAGGATTCAAAGGGATGAGTCTTTGAGAAGGGAAGTTGGAGGAATATATGGGATATTGTGGCAATGTAAGAAACAGAAAATATCACTAAAATTATTTTTAAAAAGAAAAGATTCTAATAAAAGTTAACCGAAGGAAAAGAAATACTGATATGCAAGTGAAAAACTACCACTATAAAAAGGATACTTTTTATAAAGTTTAAAATTTCATTCCTATTCTAATGTGATAAAGTCTATTATTTTGGTATTCTTAGAAATGTTAAACTTCAAATTCATGGTTTTAACCATATCTATTGTTCGAACAGATGTGACATGTACATTACTAACCTTTTTAGGTGAAGCAAGTACTTGGAGACAAGTTGCATTTAATATGCATCCAATCAGTTATCTTTCTGGCCAAGAAATGAAAATGTACATCTTGTATCTCCTCCAACTCCTGCAAGCTCTTCCCCCTGCCAAACTCCCTTTTGAGCTTTTCAGCTGTTGTGGATAGCTGTTTCTTTGTAGTTCAGTAGCTTATTCAGCATGGGCTTTGAATTGAAGGAAGGATCACTTCTGTTAGCTTCCTAGTAATTGGAATTTTCACATCATTGTTTTTCTTTTCTTGTTAAACGTGCTAGCACTAAATGCTTTGTTCATTTTAAAAATATGGAAGAGAAAAATAACCTCTCATTACACTCACTATGATTTTTTATTTATACTATTTAATTGAAGTTAATGAATTTTCAAGGCATTTTTATGAAAGCATAATGGAAGGAAAAAAAGGAATGGAATATAAAATACTTATAATGAGGTATTTAGATAAACTGAGGATGGATAAATTTTAGAGATGAACTAGATGAAAACGTATTCTTCTTTTGTCATATGCCTATCATTTGCTAATTGTTCAATTCAGCCCTGTTTGCTCTTAAATGGCCTCTCTTTTTAGACTATTTGGATGACATATTTTACAATCCAGAATGGACTTGCATTTATCTAGAATGTATTTTCTGTATATGATAGGGGATAGTTGAATTTACTTCTTCAAAATATGATTGAATTAAGAGTACTCTTTGAAAAAATAGAATTTTGCTGTAAATAACACTGCCGGAAGATTGAACAAACAAATAATACACAAACTGTCCACTTCTGTCCTGTCCTCTCCAACTTTAACTTTTAGTGTACAAAATTTCTTCTCTTTACTTACCCTGAAGATGCCATTTTGAAATTTTCTGTCCAATTCAAAGAATGAGGTTATTGGCATTCCTTCAACTTTAGACCTATTCTGTTTTATATCTATACAATTATCATAATAAAAAGTATAGGGGCAGTTAGGTGAATAGAGCACTGGTCATGGAGTCAGGAGGACCTGAGTTCAAATCCAGCCTCAGATACTTAACTCTTACTAGCCCTGTAACCTTGGGCAAGTCACTTAACCCCAATTGCCCTGCCTTCCACCCTCCAAAAATCAGAAAAAAACAAATTGTGAAAGGAGCATTGACAGAAATAAGTATAATACTCTGGAATGTCACTAACCCTGAAACTTTGGTCAAATGATGTGATCTGATATTCCGTTTCCTCATCTGGAAAAATGAGGAAACTGTATTAGAGCACCTTTATTTCCATTTCCTATTCTATGAGTTTATCATTGTGATAAAGCTTGAACTTGTTGAAAATCAAGATTCAACTTTCAAAAAAAATCTGGATTAGAAGTAAATTTCTGACTTCTTTCACAAGGATTGTTTACATCAAAAATAAATTATATGTATTGGAAGCTAGGTGACTTAATGGCATAGAGTTCTTGGCCTAAAGTCAGGAAGACATGAATTCAGATCTGTCCTCAGATACTTACTTTGTGACTCTGGGCAAGTCACTTAATCTCTGCTTGCCTTAATTAACTGTGTAAGGAAATTGCAAACCACTCCAAAATCTTTTCTAAGCAAACCTCATGGACAGAACTGGCATGCTGTGCATAGTCCATGGAGAAATGAAGAGTTAGACATGACTGAAAAACTGGAAAACAGTTATAAGTAAGGTACAGTTCCATTATCCCCAGTGTATCTCACTGGTTTAAAATAATATGGTGGTTTCCAGGAGGTATTTCAAAATTCAGTTTGATGATAATCCAGGCACTCTGGCAACAAGTGCTCTTGTGATTTCAACTTAATATCCTCAGACTCCTTTAATAATAGAATGGTGATGCTCTATTAAAAAGCAAAGAGATCAAAAGTAAAATAGATTGAATGAGTGAAATAGACCACCTTTTATTATACTCATTATCAGCTGTTTTGATCACATTTCACTCTGGGAGCAGAAATAATATAATAATAATAGCCTCTCGCTATTTTATGAGATGATAATCTGATTCTCTAGTGGCTAAAGTATAAGCAGAGACTGAGAAGGACTAATAGAATGGGTCATTGCCACAGTCATCTTCTAAATATTATACTTTGAATCTATACTTTTAGATACTCTAGAATAAATAATATTGAATTTTGGTTTCTCTTGGGTAATTAGAATAGTTCTTGGCATCTTGCAGCCATAGTCCAAATTGTAGATGAATGGCACTTAGTCTAGAAACTTCCTTGAACAAACTGGTAAACAAATATTTAAAAAGTCATTTCATACTGAAGCCAAAACTTGGGTCTCCTGAATTCCCTCTAAAATATCTACAGTGCCACATGCAGCAGAAGGAAGAGAAGCATCTCTCTCTCCCTCTGCCTCCCTCCCTCTCTCTCTCTCTCTCTCTCTCTCTCTCTCTCTCTCTCTCTCTCTTCTACAGTGGAATTTTTCAAGTCAAATTTTGTGTAGTTGTCACTGTCTAGACTAAAATTCAGTTTGATTATTTTTTATGTTTTTAAGAATAAGCTATAACATTCATAAACAGACAAGTGAAATGCATACAACACTTTTGTGATTGGCAAGACTAATGTATGATGATCAATCACAGAATACTTACAAACGAAAAATAAAAATTAGTACTTAACCATAAGGACATGAGAACAGCTTTTATCTTCACTGTTAAGAACTCTTCAGTAGACTCTCATTTTAACTCATTTTAAGGGTTTAGAACTCAAAAGGATCTTGGACCAAATCTACTCCAAAAGCCTCATTTTACAGATGAAGAAACTAGCATACAACATATTGTGACTTGTCCTTCCAAATATTCTGAACAGAGAGATCCAAGATGATATTGGGTCACTGGAGGGCCTGGAGTTTTCCTTACAAAAAATGGCAAATGCAACCAACATTGGTCGAGTTGATCTCAAAGATTGGAGTAGGGACAATAGCAGAGAATTTATCATATAGGGGTAGGGGGTGTTGGAGTCTGGAGAAATAAATCTCCAGTGTTGCCTCATCCATTCCCATTGTTACTGGAGAGTCCAATGGCCTAGTTCCATGTCCAGTCCCACTTCTGACACCAATTAATGCCAACTGGACAAAACCAGCTTCTAACTTGTGGGTGGCCAGAGCAACACAGAGCAGGCTACAGACAGAAAAGTTGGGAATCAGAGAAGTTTAATTTCAAAGTGAGGGAAGTGGCTTGCAAGCTAGGACTCATGTGCCCGAGTCCTGCCTTTTGTGGTGGGCAGATCTCAATACTTATACCTGTGGCTATGCAGTGATCTGTAGCCATAGCAATGAGGGGTAATAACAACAACGAGACAACTTTGATTCACAGCAGGGCTTCATGACCAGAACATGGATATAAAAGGTGCTTGTCTGAGATCAGAGAACACCTAGTACTGGTCAAGGCAATACAATGATAATTTTAAAAGACAGAAGAGTTCGATTTACAGCTGAACCCTTATAAATTTTGAAAAGATCCTCATATCAGGCATAGGATTTAAGTAAGGATAGAAATAACAAAAGGCATATAAACTGAAATTCTCTGAAGTTTCAAAGTTGAAGAACCAAATTCAAATGATATTACTATCAGAATTATCTGGGAACCTCTAGATTTGGAAGAAGAGAAGTAGAACCCCTTTTAGAGCTTTCCTGAGAATAAAGCATATTGTCCAAGAAAAGGTATCTAGGGACTAGATAACTACATGAGACATCTGATACTCAGAATGTGCTGATTACATGGATATTAGGTATGAGTTACTAGGATACATGGAGACTTGATGTTAGTTAACATTAGTGATAATTATTGTATTGATTTGCATTGTTTATGTTTGTTTTCTTAGTTACTTTGGTGACATATATCTCTTTTCTCAGAACTAGTTGATTGTGATACCTCTAAGTAGTTTAATTTGAACCTGGCAATGTAATTGTGGGAATTGAGAAAAAAAAACTTTATTGCATTGTTTGAACCTAACCCTGTGTTGCTGGGAAATTAGATCATCTTAGTGGTTTGTTTAGAAATTCTTAACTAAGGATCTGTACTATTCTGACCAGAAACTCAGACTCAAAAATTGATACAAGGAATTTTCTCTAAGGGCTCTTACCAGATCTTTGTGACTATTCTCACAGCTGCCAAACTTGTAAGTATGTACTCTTGGATCATTTGAAGAAAGCTCCTGCTCCAGAGTAAATGGCAGAATCCTCTGAGGTCCTCAAAGTTCATCTAGTATGGACCCAGAAGCAGCCAACATCCAGGTGAAACAGCTGTTGCAAGATTCTGGATGAGAACACCTGGCACTAGACAATGCAGTAAAATAATTATATGAAACAGTTTTGGGATTTTACTGTGCCTGAGATCATCCAGAGGATGAGTATAAAGGATTGTGATACCAAGCTCATGGCACAGCTTGTTTGCTGGGCCTTAGCTCTAGAAAACATGGTATCTCCTAATATCATGACATTTCCCCCCTTTGACCAAAGGGAGGGGGTCTGAATTAACGCCTAACCTCATAGCCAATAAAGGAGAGGTAGACATAAACCAAGATGCCATGAAGAGGCCAGTTGGGACAGGATGAGAATTTTTATCCTAGGAGATCACTTCCTTGAGGGGACCTGTTCAGGAAGTGAACAGGAAGTGAAGTCTCAGCAACCATTGCTGGCCATTGTTTACTTGTTAGCAGAAGAGGGGATCAAGAATGTAGAGGGAGAAAATGCCAATACACACTTGAATCAGGATCTTGGTGGTTGGGCACATAACAAAAGGAAAGAAGAGAAAAACTACAAAAACTACCTTAGCCATTGTGGCCACCAATCTTACCTGTGGTGATGCTCCAATTTCAAAGCACTTGGCACTGAGATCTCTAGGATATTTTAGGTTTCAATTAATAGCATGGGGATTTGTCATCTGTTAGTTTATAAAGGATAGTGACTTTCTGGCATATAATTCTGAATACATGACTGCGTCATTCTAGGTATCTGGTAGATGGAAATTTTTGCAGCCTGAAGTGATATGTTATATTTTCTACCATTTTATCATATAATCTGTATCAATAAATCCAGTCTCTTCAAGAACAACATATCTATATTTTTCTAGCAGCTATGATCTGATCCTAGATTGCTGTCTTAAATACCTGTTTCTATCAACACATCTGCCTGGCTCATCCATTTTTTGCATGTTTTTTGGTTGACATATTGTTGGTTGAGTTTATGTGGCTATTACACATGTAGTACCTTTTGATTCCCCTTTTACACCTACCTTCAGTTCCATATGATAAATATTTGTTTTCAACTTCTTTCCTCTTACACTGGGAAATTACATTGTTCCAAAATTCTTCCTATAAATATTTACTCTACTGTGTACTCTGAGAACATCTACCCATTCTCTATCTCCTTTTAGATGGGAAAATGTTATTTTATTTTATTTTTTTGTAGCTATTGTGAGGTGAAAAGTTCTGTAATTCATTAACATTGTATGGATCTTTACTTGGAAACCTTAGATCTTCATTATATATTTCATGGTTCCAAAAGTGTGTTCTAATACTGATATCGTGTAGTTCTTAATTTCTCCAAGCATTTTCTTCCCTTACGCTTTTGATACTAGGATGCTAGTTAGTTTCTTAACATATACTGCCTCAGCTTTAACCAATAACTTTATGTGTAAGGACTTCCCATTGAAAACCAAGGTATATGTAACTATTGTCATCATTCATTGGTTCAATATGACCTCTACATTCAAGGTCATGACATTCAGCCTATATTCTTCTGTAATATACATTAGGAATCTTTACCCTTGTGAAATCCAAATAATAATGATTATTGTTATAATAACTATGATTTACACAGTACTTTAGGGTTTACAAAATGCTGTATAAAAATGATATTCTTTTTATTCTTACACAAACACTGGGAGTGTTCTAGCAGCCTTGCATTAATATGGAAAGGTGTTATTTTTAGGTGTTATTTTTAATCTCCACTTCACAAATAAAGGAATTGAAACACAGAGATGTTAAGTGGCTTGCCCACGGTCCTACAGCTAGTAAATGTCTTAGGTGGGATTGTCAGGTCTTCCTGACTTCAGGTACAGCATTCTGTCCATGTGTTACATATCTGCCTTTCAATGACATGTTGATATTACTAGAAGTTTCCATGAGATGAAGTAGTATTAATGTGATTTTCTACATATCTGTGTGTTTTATTGTCATCCATATATATTCAGTAGTTGATCAGATATAATTTTCTGACCCTCTTTCTCAATTGAAAGCCAAAGTCAGTACTAGTACAGGGATGATAATAGAATTAAGTCTTGGTAGAACTAAAGTGGGCTTAAACTGTCCCCTAGGAAGGTACTGCATTTTATATTAATTATTCTTTTTTTTTTGCCTTTTTTGGAGGACAATTGGGGTTAAATGACTTGCCCAAGGTCACACGGTTAAGTTTTGTGTTGTGTCTGAGGCTGGATTTGAACTCAGGTCCTCCTGACTCCAGGGCCAGTGCTCTATTCACTGTGCTGCCTAGCCACCCCTGTATTAATTATTCTTGATATTATTATGTTCTTGGCATGTTTTGAATAGAGAAGTATTCTATAGTGACATAAAATGTTAATGTTTTCATGACTGTCACATCTACTTTATATATTTGAAGTATGTCACTAAAATGTGATGATAAAATTGAATCAAAAGCTTCTGATAATCAATAAAGAAAACATAAAAATTATGGCTTCTTTTGGTGCCTTGTTCAATAATTACTGAATCAATACTGAATTGTTTTATATCCCTGGTACTTTTCCACACACCTTATTTTCTCCCTAGATAACACATTATTTTCTTGTGTTTATCAATTTCTTTAAGGGATACAAACTTTGAGTGCTTTCCACAAAATACATAAACATGTACTTTGTCTCTATTCGAGGATGGGTCACTGGAATTTTCATCTTTTGGTAATATATTTATGTATATATATATATATATATATAAATATACCCACCCACACACACACCCACACACCCACATATATGTATACATATATGTATATATGTGTATGTGTGTATATATATACATATATACATATATATATATATATATATATACATATCTGAGATCCCATTCTCTTAAGAAAGAAGCATCAGAGAAAAAGCTGATAAAATGCTTTGCTAGTGATTCATGAGCTACTGTGAAGCTTTAAAGATAATTATAGATTTTATGTTGACATGGAGCTTTCCAGTTTGTGGAGAAGCCAGAGTTTCAATTTCCCTCTTTAACAATCATTCTGTTGTTCTTTGTGTTTATGGTACACATACTTTCTATTTCATGTTTGATACAATTTGCCTTTTTGTTGTATCAAACTTATTTCAAACATATGTATGAGCAGAAAATTTCTATGTTGTCTTTCTTTGGGAATTATTTCTCATCTCTCCATCCTAGAAGGTCACTTCAGCCCTGGAACTGACAACTCATCAATATCTTCTGCTTCTGGGCTCTTTCTTTCTTCTCCTCTTTTGTCCTTGCCTTCCCCCCCTTCTCTCTCTCTCTCTCTCTCTCTCTCTCTCTCTCTCTCTCTCTCACCCTTCTCTCCTCTTTCTCCCCTCTTTCCCCTTCCCAAAACCTCCATTGAAGAAGGGCACACAGGCCATTCATCTCCTTATTTCCCACCCAGATACACATCTCAGGAATTCTGCATAATGCTCCAACCCTACACTGGGTACTTTCTTTGGCCTCCTCTACTTTTCAATTTCCTTTTCTTTATTGTCTTTTACCATTACAAGGTAAGCTGCTTCTGAGTAGGGTCTCTCTTTTACCTTTCTTTTTAGTATCAACCCTTAGCATAGAGACTGATTCATAATCATGTTTGATTGTATTTCTCTTTGGTTTTCAAGCCTTAGTAGTGTGGTTTTTTTTCCCCGTTAATGTCAAATTATACATTATTTTCTTTGTACTGCTTTACATTGTTTTAACATTTAGGGTTTTACTTTCAATTATTGATTGAGTACCAATTTTTTAAAACATATTTTTGCCTTCTAGTTTAAATTTCAAATGTTTTTTTTTTTTTGCCACCTTAAATTGGACTATATGGTGTTTCCATTCTACTCCTATATCAGGTAAAGTTTTAACCTTCTAAAGTCTTTCCTCATGTAAATTGTTTTCTCAATGTTTTTCTTTGTACCCACATCTACTCTGGTCATATTCAATGTTTATAGGAGTTAGGAAGCTCCACTTTTCCTATTACAGTATTTCCTGTAAATGCTGTTGTTTATGTATCCTTGTGATAATTATAGTAGAATACAACTTTTTTGAGTAACACTAATTTTGTATAATTGGTCCTGGTTTTGTGGTTTCCAATTAAAAAATGGCTACTCAAATTTCCATCCTAAGATTGCCAATCATCTTTTCACAATCATTCATAATATTTTTATTTTTATGCTCCATTTTATTACTATATAATTCCTCTAGATAATGTTTTAAGTTTCGATGTCCAGTATATTCAATTTCTTCAGCTTTCACCTTTTTAGTTTTAAGAAACTCTACAATTTTCACTCATATCATTTCTTATAATTGCTGCATAGTCATCTGAAATATGTTGTTGTATTACTTGGAACTGGGGACTTTGTTTACAGAAAGGGGTATGAGGTCCTTATCTATCACTGGTAAGATCTAGGTACAATTTTGTTATATTATAGTACTGGTATATATTAAATATACACACATATACACACATCTATATCTATATCTATATCTATATCTATATCTATATCTATCTATCCATCTATCTATCTATCTACCCATCTATCTATCTATCCATCTATCTATCTATCTATCTATCTATCTATCTATCTATCTATCTATCTATGTCTTCTGAAGCATTTCCACTAGGTAGGATATAGGTATTTGTGATTCCTCTTGATACATCTTGCTTTCTTACACCTCCAGAACATAAAAGATTACTATTTATTCCCCTGTCATGTATGTCAAATTAATCATCATAATAGCTCTGAGTAAGGACCAATTCTAACCCCTTGCTAATCCATCTAATTCATACATTCGTAAGAAGTACTCCCATCACACTGACTAAGGTGCTAACCCAATGAGCTTATTGGCAGATACTACCAATCAAGGTCACTTTTCTGGCCTTCATAACTACTACAACAGTTACAGGGTATACTGAGTTCCAACTTGCATTCTTTAAATTTGCCATTGCCCTTTCCTTCTAGTCTCCTCCCCATGATATGGATGATGGGTTCAGTTTTGAATAATTTATTATTGCTACTATGACAATGATAATAATGATGACAGTGACAATGATGATGACTACCCCTACTGCTATCACAAAAATAGAGGCATCATGGTATGATGTATAGAGTTTTGATCTTGGAAACAGCAAGACTTGGGTAGGAGTCTTTCATCTACATTTTACTAGCCATATAACCAGATAGTGTCATTTAATCTCTCAGGCTCAGGCAGATAGATGTCTCAGTATCTGAAATATAGAAGGATTGCAGCTTGCATCAGGGAAAAGTATTCTCACACCAGTGTTATTACCATTCCTTGACCTCTCAGTTATTTTGTGTCTTTGTCTTATTTTCCCTACTAATCATTAAGCTTCTTGGGTTCAGGACCTCTGTCCTCTTTGCAATCACTTGTTAATAAATTACTGAATTAACCCTTGGAGTTCAAGTTCATACACAAAGACCCCCCCCCCCCCAAGATGTTGCACTAATGGAAAAATATAAATCATTGTTCCATTATAATGGCATGAAGCTATCATTAGCTATCACAATTCTAAGTTCTTTGAAGAGTTGAATAGCTTTCTTAAAATGTGATTTTTAGAAAATAATGATTTTGAAAGAAATATTTTTCTTACCTAATCATTACACTGAAGTCATAAAATTATGAATACAAATACCATTTAAAAAGAAAACAAAATGAACATTGATCATACACTATAGGTTTTCAGTGGAAATATATTAGTCTGTAAAATATTAGGAGCAGTAAGGAATGACTGCACATGTTTGAGGCTATAAGATCATTTGGATATTAGAGTTTTGTATTCATTTTTAATACAAATTCTCAGGTGAAGATGCCTGTGCTCTTCCCTTTCTTACTAGTAAGATAATTAAGAATTAACCAAAAAAAAAAAGCTTTTCATAAATCTCTTTTGACCCTACTATGTGTGCCTTCCTTTTCCAACGTTCATTTTACCAATGCAAGAAATACAGTTTTTATCTATGAAGCATTCATTTTGTAGTTATTAGGTCTAAAACCTAACTCATTTTCTTCACTTACTGAGCCACCTTGTGGTAAGTGTCTGTAATATCTCCCTTGAGAGATTTTTGGCATGAATCTTATTTTTAAAAAATCTATTTTGATGAATACTTTTTGCCTTATATTATATTTAACAGAATATAGCCTTATAATTTATTGCATTGTGACATGGATTATAGTTATTATTAAAATCAGTAATATATTTTGATTTTCTTTTCTTGCTTTTCTCAATTAAAATAATAATTTAAAAGATGTCTGACTCATAAAAGTGACATTGATGAGATGGACATAACCAGTATTAGAGGAGCTGTGGGAAGACAAGCACAATAATTCCCTTTTTGTGGATCTGTAAATTGTCCAAACTATTCTGGAAAATAATTTGGAATAAGAAGGCAATAGTTATTCATTTGTTCATGCCCCCTGACCTAATAGTCCACAGACTAGGCATATAACTTAAGAAAGTCAATGATAGAAATGCCAATATATGCCAACATATTCATGACAGCACATTGTTTTGTGGTAGTAAAAGAATGAAAATGAGATGTGTGCCATTTACCTAATTCATAATTAAATTGTGACATTTGAATGTGCTAGAATATTATTTTAACCTAAGAAACAATGAATATGAGCAATTCATATAAAAATGAGAAGTCTATAAATTGATATAAAATGATATCTACAGAATTAGGAGAAAAATACAAATTGTGACAGCAGTAATATAAATGAAAAGAACATTAAAAGAAAGCTAAATTGAATAATTTTAATAACCAATTTTGGTTCCAGAGACTTGATAGTGAATTTTATCTCCCTGCTTTTGGTACAGAGTTTTGGGTCTTTCAAAGTGATATACTGAATACTTTGTGCCAAACAGACACAACTGATGTGAAGATGTTAGTAGTCTACATTTTTTTCACTGTTTAACAATATTGCTTTGAATCTAGTAGCTGGGCATGGGCAGTTTTACTTATCCATCTTTCTTACAAAAAAATGTTCATTGAAAGAATATCTGGAAATGGCTCTCTCTCTCTCTCTCTCTCTCTCTCTCTCTCTCTCTCAGTCTCTCTACTTGTATTTGTACTCCCAGTACTTAGTATAGTGACTGACAAAGTAGATACTTAACAAATGTTTGTCAACTTGACTTCTTGGTTTTGTTATTTTATCCCAATGGTACCAAATCATAGGTGAAAAAATTACCAGATTTTAAATTCCTGTAGTGTTATAGCTAGAATTGCTCTATCACAATGGGAGCAGTTGACCAACACTGTTTTAAAAGATAGTTTCTTTTCCATGATGACTTTTAGAGTGATCTGGGAAAACCTTAATCTCACTAAATCCTGAACCCATGAGGAAAGAGGTCTTGGACTGGATAGAGGGATATATATGCCACAAAAGCCAAATGTTTCAGACTGTGGAAACTAACATTTCAGTTTATCCCAAGGCACTGCAACAGCATTTTGTTTTCTCTCTTGTAATGAAATTTGACGTGTGTGTGTGTGTGTGTGTGTGTGTGTGTGTATGTGTACGCATGCATATAAGAGCCTATGAGGTTCATGATATCACACCTTACTCTGGGTACTCAAAGATTGTGACAGTAGAATCTAAGCTTGAACAGCTTCCATGATTCTAGAAGGACACATTGAATGTGACTTTAGTAATTGACTATATCTACTTTCAAAAGATCAGTTTAGCTAACCATGGAAAAGTTAATCACTAGCAAAATGGCCTCTTGGTGATGTATTTTTTTTTAGGGATGCCAACCCCCAAAAAACGAAAAGCAATGCAGAAGAGCCTTCATTTTTATGAAGTCTCCTAATGTCTCTGGAGTGATGGTGACTGAGTGGCAGAATCACATAATTTGTAGACAGTCTATAAACATTAACTTAACTACTAGTGTCTTAAAAGTGAGAGCCCTGTCCAGGGAAAAATAAATGGACATAACACAGAAGAAATTGTATCACATCAATCTTCACATTCTCATTATAAATAAGACCTGAATACAAAAGGACGTTTCACAAAATGGAAGGATAAAGGATGCTTGACAGGTTCTTCTTAGAGAGGAAAATAAAAGAGTTGATAAAGGTGTTTTTATTATGTCTAAATGGCAATAAAAACCACTATTTTAAGGGACACTTGGCCATCTTATAGTGCAATAATCAATGCAAAAAAAAATAACATAATAAAAATAATTATAGATTAAGGCAGTGGTTCTCAACCTGTGGGTTATGTTCAATTTGTAACAACAAAAATACATCCTGAATATCAGATATTTACGTTACAATTCATAATAGTAGCAAAATTACAGTTATGAAGTAGCAACAAAAATAATTTTATGGTTGGGGGTCGCAACAACCTGAGGAACTGTATTAAAGGGTCATGGCATCAGGAAGGTTGAGAAAAGGAATAGCAACTGATACAAATTATAGAAGAGAAATTCTATGAAGATGTCAATACAGCTCTTCAAATTAAACAATGCAAAAATCAATGATATTCAGAAAATTTAGAGAAAAATAATTCCAAAAATACATTGCTAAGTATATTTAAGGAGTAAGAATTGAGACATATCAAAAGCTTGTAGTCTATGCAGGCTTCCCATGCTTTTGTAATATGAATACTTTCTTTCAAGAAGAAATCTTAAAATGGTGAGAATTAAATAATCATGAAAGTGAATTGACTAATATTTTAATAGTAGGAAATTATTAATTACTAATTTTGGAGTAATTTTATATTCAGGTGTGTATCTACATAGATTGGTAACCTATTAGAAGAAAGATAAATATTAATATAAAAAGAAAATAAAAATGAGAAAAAATGATAAAGTATGCAGTTGAGGAAACCATAATCTGACCTATTTAAATGAATTGTTAACATATGCACAAGAGGAAACTAAAAAAAAAAAGAATCAATCAATACACATTTAAAGAATCAATCAATACGCATGCTAGATACTGTGTTAAGCAGTAAGGATAGAAAATAAAATGAGGTAGTCACTGATCTTAGTGAGCTTACATTCTTATTCATTAAGATGTCTTGTACATGTACATATAGATATGCATAAGTGTGTATGTATATATATCTATACACATACATACAAAATAATATAAGGCAGTTCTGGATGGGAATACAAGTATAACAAAGGGTTAAGAAGGGTTTTATATAGAAAGTTGAAGAATTGAATCTTGAACAAAAGTAAAGATTTCTAGAGATGATAGTATATAAGGAATATGTTCCAGACTGAGGGACAATCAGTGTAAAGGTACAATTATGGGAGATGAAGAATCATATGCATGCATCAGCAAAGAGGCCAATATGGCCAGTTTATGAAGGGGAGCACTATGTAAGAATACTGAAAAAGTGAGAAGAGAAAATATTGTGAGGAGATTTATATATCAAACAGAGAAGTTTATATTTTGTCCTCTAGGTAATATGGAATGTATGTAGACTATTGACTGGTGGGGACAGGGGTAGTTCAACTTATACTTTAGGAAAATCCATTTGGTGGGTATATGGAGGATGGGTTGGAGCAGAGAAAGGCTTTAGGGAGAGGCACAAAATTGAAGATATCAAAATAGTCTAGGCGTCAGGAAATGGAAACATATGAATGTTATTTTGGAGATACAAATGTCAAGATAGAGTTCTGTATTTGTCTATATATATTGTGTGTGTATATATATATATATACATATATATATGTATGTGTGTGTATATATGTGTGTGTGTGTGCATATATATATATATATATATGCACACACACACAGATGTGTGTGTATATGTGTGTATGTATGTATATAAAGTATTTTTATCACCAAACCAACTGAGAGGGTGTTAGGTGGTAGCTTATGTATATGAATCAAATCACTACCACCAAGTCATATCCATAGACCATGCAGGCAGCTGAACCCAAGGAGCTTGGGAATATTAATTCCTACTTCCTGACAAATTAAGGCTAAAAACCTGCTACTAGTCAATAAGTAAACTCAGGAATTCCTGTCTGGCTACTAGCCCAGTCATTGCAGTCATTATCCTAGCAAATATCCTTAATGAAATAGGGCCCACCAATATCTTCTACAGGTACTGTAGTCATAGCTGATCAAAACCCATAGAAGAAAAAACTCATCACCAAAATACTTAATATTGTGCAGTGATTCAGCATGTAAGATATTTTGAAAGGATGAGATCAAAGTTACAGGCACAAGCTTTGGACTTGGGCAAAAGAATGATCACCTCTTCACTCATCAAACATGAGTAAAGGAAGAAATAGAGAGGAGTTATGTCAACATGTATTGAGGAAGAGGAGAGAATAGGAAGCTTGCAGTTAAAGGCCTCATTTTTCTCAGTACTTCATTCATCAAGATCTTCAAATGGAATAGTTCTTTGGACTCTACTGTGGGAAGCTTGAGATAAGCAAAGAAGATTTGAAACTATTCTGGTAAGTGAAATAGAAAATCAATTCAAGAGCAGTAAAATGTTGGCATGCTACGGTGAGTGCCTAGGTGAAATTAGATAATATACCTTTGCAATGTGCCCACACTGTATTTAGTGACTTACTTTAACTCCATTTGGCAGCATATGAATAGGAGTGGAGGAGGCAAATGGCGGATCCATTCAAGATTGGAGATTATCAAGGCAGAAGCAACTATAGAAGAAGGGAGTAAGGGGTTCATGAATGGAGAATTATATAGAAGTGAATTGGTTTTCTAAGGAGAAGGGACTGAGAATGGAGGGAACTTACAATCAGAGCAAGGATGGTGACCTAGCAAAGAACTTAGGGGAAAAGTATTGGAGATAACAGCGAGGATGAAGAAAACATTTTTTTAAATTATTGTATTTATTTTTAGTTTTCAACATTCATTTCCACAAAATTTTGAGTTACACTTTTTTCTCTCCACATTTCCCCTATCCCCACCCCAAAATAGCAAGCCTACTGAATAACCCTTCCCTCAATCTGTTCTCTCTTATATCTTTCCCCCTCAAACCCCAGCCCCACGCAACTTTGTAGTAGGGCAAGATGGATTGCTATACCCCAGTGCCTGTATACCTTATTTCCTAGTTGCATGTAAAAAGCAATTTTTTTAAACATTTGTTTTTAAAACTTTAAGTTCCAAATTTTTTCCCTTCTTCTCTCCTCACCCACCCCCACTGGGAAGATAAGCAATTCAACATAGGTTGTGTAGTTACCCAAATCATTCCCATAATTGTTATATTGTATAAGTTTTATGAGTTACAGTTATTTTCCTATGTAGGAATGTGAATAGTTCAACTTTAATAAGTTCCTTATGATTTCTTTTTCCTGTTTATCTTCTTGTGCTTCTCTTGATTCTTGTATTTGAAAGTCAAATTTTCTGTTCAGCTCTAACTCAAATGGCAAAAGAGGCCCAAAAAGCCAATGAGGAGGAGAATGCCCTAAAAATATGGTCATTCAATGAAATAGAGGATTTCCAAGATTGGAAATCCTCTATTTCACTGAATGACCGTATTTTCCCTGGAAGCATTATACTCAGTTTTGCTGGGTAGGTGATTCTTGGTTTTAGTCCTAGCTCCTTTTACCACTGGAATATCATATTCCAAGCCCTTCAATCCCTTAATGTAGAAGGTACCAGGTCTTGGGTTATCCTGATTGTGTTTCCACAATCCTCAAATTGTTTCTTCCTGTCTGCTTGCAATGTTTTCTCCTTGACCTGGGAACTCTGGAATTTGGTTATAATATTCCTAGGAGTTTTCTTTTGGGGAACTTTTTCAAGAGACAATGGGTAAATTGTTTCAATTTCTATTTTTGCCCTCTGGTTCTAGAATATCAGGGCAATTTTGCTTGATAATTTCTTGAAAGATGGTGTCTAGACTCATTTTTTTGATCATGGCTTTCAGGTAGTCCAATAATTTTTAAATTGTCTCTCCTGGATCTATTTTCCAGGTCAGTGGTCTTTCCAAGAAGATATTTCACATTGCCTTCTATTTTTTAATTTATTTGCATCTGTTTTATAGTATCTTGATTTCTCATAAAGCCATTAGCTTCCAATTGCTCCAATCTAATTTTGAGGGAGTTATTTTCTTCAGTGAATTTTTGAAATTCCTTTTCCATCTGGCAAATTTGGTGTTTTAGAGTGTTCTTCTCCTCATTGTTTTCTTGGGCCTCTTTTGCTATTTGAGTTAGTTTATTTTTTTGTTTGTTTATTTTTTTATTTTCTGGTTTACTCGATTGATTTCCACAACATTTTGAGTTACAAATTTTCTCCCCATCCTTCCCCTATCTACCACCCCAAAATAGCAATCCCATTGTATACCCCATCCACCAATCTGCTCTCTCCTACATCCTCCCCCATCACCCTTCTGACTTTCTGGATGGTTGAGATGGGTCTCCCTATCCCAGTGCCTGTACATCTTATTTCTCAGTTACATGTAAATAATAATAATTAATATTATTATTATTATTTATTTATGTATTCATTCATGCATTTATTCATACATTCATTCATTTATTTATTTATTTCCTTATTTATATGAAATTTTATTTTAGAACTTTAATTTATGGATTCTTTCCATTCCTCCTTTGTCACTCACCCACACTGGAAAGTCAGGTAATTCAATACAAGCTGTACATGTGTAGTTATGCAGAACATTTCTACAGTGAACATATTATGTAATACTGATTATGTTTCCCTCCTTCCTATCCCACCCCCCACCTTGTTCTGTTTTCTACTTTGTCCTTGTCCCTTTACTGAAATATGTGCTTCTAACATCCCTCTTCCCCCACCCTGTCTTCTCCTCCATACTCTCCCCTCTCATCCCCATTGCCCCTATTCTCCTGTAGGGCAAAATACCCAGTTTAGAGTGTATGTCATTCCTTCCCTAAGCCAAATTCAATGAGAGTAAGGGTGACCCATTCCCTTTTGCCTTCCTGTTCTTCTCCTCCATTGTAACAGTTATGCCTTGCCTCTTCTATGTGAGATGATTAACCTCATTCTGTCTCTCCCTGTCTCCTCTCATTCTGTTTCTCTCCCACCTCTTAATTAGACCTTTGAAAATATCATCCCTTCCTATTCAATTGATCCTGTGCTCTCTGTCTACATATACATAAATAACTGCACTCACATATGTATTCATATATACCCTATGTATTCATATATATAGGAGGCATATATACCCTCCTAAATAGACATGTGTATGTGTGTGTGTGTGTGTGTGTGTGTGTGTGTGTGGAAGCTAATATGTATACACATTTATATTCCCTTCAACTATCCTCATACTGAGAAAAGTTTCACAAGTTACAATTCTCATTTTTCCGTGTTGGCATGTAAATAGTTCAACTTTGATAAGTTCCTTATGATTTCTTTTCTATGTTTACTTTCTCATACTTCTTGTGTTTGAATGTCAAATTTTCTGTTGAGTTCTGGTTTTTTCCTCAGGAATGCTTAGAAGTCCTCCACCTCATTGAATGATCATATTTTCCCTTGAAACATTATACTCAGTTTTGCTGGGTAGGTGATGCTTGGTTTTGTCCTAGCTCCCTTGATCTCCAGAATATCATATTCCAGGCCCTTCGATCCCTTAATGTTGAAGCTGCTAGATCCTGTGTTATCCTGATTGTGTTTCCACAGTATTCAAATTGTTTCTTCTTGGCAGCTTGTAATATTTTCTCCGTGATCTGGGGACTCCAGAACCTGGCTATAACATTCCTAGGAGTTTTCTTTTGGGAATTTTTTTCAAGAGGTGATAAGTGAATTCTTTCAAGTTTTATTTTGCCCTCTGGTTCCAAAATATCTGGGCAATTATCCTTGAGAATTACTCGAAGGATGATTTCTAGGTTATTTTTTTTTGATCCTGGCTTTCAGGTGGTCTAATAATTTTTAAATTGTCCTGGATCTATTTTTCAGGTCAGTGGTTTTTTTTCTAGGAGATATTTCACATTGCCTTCAATTTTTTCATTTGTTTGAATCTGTTTAATAGTATCTTGATTTCTCATAAAGTCATTTGCTTCCATTTGCTCCAATCTTATTCTGAAGGAATTATTCTCTTTAGTGAGCTTTTGGGATTCTTTTTTCATCTGGCAAATTTGACTTTTCAAGGCATTCTTCTCCTCATTGGCTTTTTGGGCCTCCTTTGCCATTTGAGTTAGTCTATTTTTTAAAGTGTTATTTTCTTCTGTCAGGTTGTTGACTCTCTTATCATGATTTTCTTGCACCATTTTCATTTCTCTCCCCGATTTTTCCTCCATTTCTCTTATTTGGTTTTTAAAATCTTTTTTAAGCTCCTCTATGGTCTCTATCCACTTTGTATTTTTCTTGAAAATTTTTAGTGTGGGAGTTCTGACTGTGTTGTCTTTCTCCCGTTCCATGCTTTGGTCCTTTTTGTCCCCAAAATAGGAATAAAAAGTTTGATTGCTGGGCTTGCTTTGCTTCCTTTGCCTGCTCATGTTGCCAGTGAGTAACTTGGCTTTTGGGTTCAGTAGTAAAACTCTGCTTTCAGAGGGGAGAGCTCTGTTCCAAATCTCTGAGGTTTTCACAGCTGCTGTAGCTATTACAAGGCTGCCATTTTTTGCAGCCCCCACCAGCTTTGGCTCACTGAAAATGCACCTCAGGACCACCACCCAAGACCATGATCTGATCCAGGCAGCTCAAGGAAAGATCACTTAGCCTGTGAATGGTCACTTGGCCCCCCTGCAATCAGCAGGCCAGGAGCTTCTGAAGCAGCCATGTGGAGGCAGCTGCAGGGCCTTCACCTCAGACTGCTGCTAGCTCTGGAGGCAGTTCAGCTGGACCATCTCCCCCAAATTTAGCCAAGTTACACTGACCTTTTCCCTTTGTCCTTGGCTCTTGTGGGTTGGTGATACTGGAAATCACCACAGCTGCTCATGATCCGCTTTCCTGAATCCTACAGCCAAGGCTCCTCCTGGATGCCCTGGGACTAAAATCACATGGGGCTGGGCTCTGCTTCCAGAGCTCTGCCATGACCTCCTGCCAGCCTGCCTTCAGCAGGAGCTTTGTTATTCCATCAATTTTGTGGAATCTGGAGCTCTAAAATTTGTTTAGAGTCATATATTATAGGTATTTGAGGTGGTATTGGGGGGAGCTTGTGGAGTTCTCCTGTTTCTATGCCGCCATCTTCATAGTCTATTTTTTAAGGTGTTATTTTTTTTTCAGTGTACTTTTGAGTCTCCATTAGCTGGCTGTTGACTTGCTTTTCATGATTTTCCTGCATCATTCTCATTTCTCTTCCCAATTTTTCCTCTACTTTTCTTACTTGATTTTCAAAATCCTTCTTGAGCTCCTCCATGGCCTGTAACCAGTTCATAATTTTCTTGGAGGCTTTTGATGCAGAAGTTCTGACTTTGCTGTGTTCCTCCTATTCTATTCCTTCATCTTTTTTGTCCACAAAAAAAGATTCTATCATTGGTTTGTGCTACCTTTGCTTGCTCATATTGCCAGCTAATTACTTGTTGTTTGAGCTCTTTGCCATAGTAGAACTTTGCTTCCAGAATGAAGAGAGCTTTGTCCCAAATCTCTGGGGTTTTTGCAGCTGCTGGAGCTATTAAGAGGTCACCATCTCTACAGCCCCCAGAAGCTCTGGCTCACTGACCACATTCCCCAGACCTCCACCCAAGACGTGCTCCAGATCCAAGCAGGTTAAAGCAAGAGTGATTGCCCTCTGAATGGGCCTTGGTCCCCCTCCACTCTGCAGGCCAGGAGCTCCTGAGGCAGCCATGTGGCACAGCAGCCAGGCCTCTGCCACTCCTTGCTCTGCGGGCAGCAGCTGGACTGCTCTTCTTTCCTAGTCCAGCATAGTTCCACACTGACCTTTTGCTTTGGTATTTATGGGTTGAGAAGTCTGGAATCTGCCACAGATGCTGTTTATTCACTCTCTTGAAGTCTGCTCTGGCCACTGCTGGTTGGGGCCTCCCTGGGGCTGGAATCATACAGCTCCTGTGGGACTACACCCCTCTCCCAGTGTGCTGTGATAGACCTTTTGTGTTGGCCTGCTGGCTGTCTTCAATGGGAGATTTGTTTCTCTCTGTCACTTTGTGTGTTCTGTAGCTTTAAAATTTGTTTAGAGTCATTTTTTTAACAGGTATTGGAATTGTTTGGAGCCAGAGCCCACACTAAGTTTGTGCTTCACTGCCATCTTGGCTCTGCCCCTCTGAAGAAAAGTTTTAGTAGGAGTAAGGTATAAGAAGAATGGAGATGATATCAAACTGTGATTATATCAAGGAACTTCAGAGTTTTTGATGGTGGAAGTGAAATATATATATGAATGATGGTGAGAACAAGGGTTTAGCTGAGGGAAAGTGAAGGTCGTGGGAGCTGATGAGATTAAGGAATTGGGAGACTAGATTATTTGAGAGAACATTAATATGTATATTGAACTACCTTAATGGGACAGAAGTTAGGATGGAGAGGGAGACTGAGTTTAATTCAACTCATAGAACGCACAAAGCATATAAACATACACATGCATACAGAAACACATATTCATGTATATATTAAAATGTACACTTTGCCAATATGTATATATGCATATGTGTGTATACATGTACATGAACATGTATATATGTCTATATATACCATGTGCATGACTATATATATGTACATGTGTGCCTACATGATTTCTTAAAAATCTTAGTAGTTTTTAATTTTAATAACTTAAGTATATAAGTTGCCATAACAAGCAGTCACAAAGAGCCTAGAAACTGACTTAGCTAGAAAGCACTCTATCTCCTTGTCAAGTGGTGAGATACAACAGCCAAAAGCAACAGCAGTTTAGAAGATAAAATTGTTTGTGAAATTATGCACAGAAGAATATGTTGGAAGATTATGAGAACTATCTTTTCATTTAAAATATCAACAAGTAAACTAAAAATAAAATACTGTGTAAGCATGCTTGGTGAAAGATCCAATGAAGCAAGTCATCCTGAAAGCAATGAAGAATGAAATTAGAAATACAACAATCAGATGAAAAATCGAAACAGATTTTTGAGTTTTTAATGACCTTTTTATTATCAAGAATGGTGGAATCACCATATTTGGGCGTGAACACCATCCCTCCCATATAGATTAAAGATGGCTCTGAAAAAAATATATAGCAGGAAGTACATCTGGGCGAGAATGTGTATTTACAAAAAAGGTTCGCCCTGGAACCAAGATATTTAATTAATGTTGAGAGATTCATTTTCAAGCCATCAGAAAAGGGGGGGATTGCAAAGAAAAACAATCTTGGGCTTTATTTCCAACAACAAAAATTTTTAGTGAAAGAAAATCAATAACTACTGACCCACATGCTTATTTTTCCATCTCTAGAAAAAAATATTGTAAGAATAATCTATAAACATATCTGGGACATCCTTGATAAATGTCTAAGCAAGAACATAACAGACTTTCAGAAATATTATAAACCATATCAGTGTTTTAGGTATATGATTGCATCTAAAGACTACAACAGTGGTTGCCAAACTTTTTTCATCTAGTGCCCCAGAGAGTTGAAATTATTGAGCACCTCCACATATACTGTTATTTATAGATTGTACAATGAAAGTTATATATATTATTTGTATTTGTTATTTACACTATAAACTTTTTTCTAAGATTAAAGAGCATGGTAAAATTATGTCATGATATTTTACAATAAGCTATCTTAATGTTGCCAAAACTTTGCAAACCACTTCTCTTAAATAATATTTTTTTCAAGGATGCTAAGTAGCAAAATCATGAAACAAACAAAATTTATCTTTATTGACCCTCCCACCTTCTTTTACAGAGCAGTTCTCATCCAGGCAGTAATTGTTGCATCTGTAGGTACCTATCGTATGTCACATTCCTGCAAGATCTTGCTCACAAATGCATTGTCATTGAACCCCCAATAAAGCTTATAAAGCCTAAGGTTATACATCTCTCCTTTGTACTTACCTTGAAAAAATACTTTAACACTCAAAGGAACAGTTCTCTAGTGGTGGAAACTCAGGGACTTTACACAGCTTGAGGAGACATTTTTGCACAACAGACACTCCCTCTTACCACTTAAATGAAAACAGTCAACTCCATATTCTCCTGAGAATTTCACTACCCATGATATATAGAATATCCCTTCGATCTAAAATAATTATAAAGTAAACTATGTAAACTTCTTGATGATATTTCTGAAATATAAGTGAAACCTCAGAATGCAAATGTGACTGCTTTGCTAAATTATAGTGTATAGGACACGGAAAGTGACAATCTTACTTTACCCTACTCTGGTCAGACCGCATCAGCAGTATAATATCTAGCTCAGAGAACTATGTTTTAAAGACATGAATTGAAAAGCTAGAGTGCAAGGTAAAAGAGTAATTAGAATGCTACTGAGACTAAAAATCATACAATAAAATTATAGGCTAAAGAGAGGAGGTATCTATAGTCTAGAGAAGAAATTACTTATAGGGTAGCATGGTCATTATTTTAGTCAATAAACATTTGCTAAGTGACTATCATATGCCAGGCACCATGTTAAGAATTGGTGATCAAAATAAATGTCAAAAGATCTTCCTTGCTATCAAGAAGCTCATAAACTGGGAGAGACAGCAAGTGAACAAAAGCTATACAACCCTCCTCTTTCCACTCCCCCTCCCCTCCCTTCTCTTTGTTCTCTCTCCCCCTCTCTGTTTGTATGTGTGTATCTCTTTACATATAAATATATGTACACACATATACACATATATATATATGAAAAATACAAAATAATTCACAGGTGGAGGATAGTAGAATTAAGAGGTTGAGGAAATATTTCATTTAGAAGATGCAGTTTTAGTTGGTTCTTAAAAGAAGCCAGGAGGAAAAAATGAGGAGGCAGAATATTCCAACCATGGGAAGTAGCAAGAGAAAAATTACCAGATATACCACTATAAGATCTCTATCCTAAATAGATCATAAAAAAGGAAAGGACTCACATGTACAAAAATAATTATGGTGGTTCTTTTTGTGTTGGCAAAGAATTGGAAACTGAGGGAACATTTATCAATTGGAGAATGGCTGAACAAGTTGTGGTATATTAATGTAATGGAATACTATCATGCTACAAGAAATGATGAGCAAGCAAATTTCTGACAAACCTGGAAAGACTTCCATGAGCTGATGCTGAGTGAAGTGGACAGAACCAGAATGTTGGATGCAGTAAAAAAAAAATATTGTACAACGATCAACTGTGATAGACTTAGTTCTTCTCAACAACATGATGATCTAAGATAATTCCAGAAAACTCATGATGGAAAATGCTATACACATCCAGAGAACTACGGAGTCTGAATGGATATTGAAATATACTATTTTTACTTTTTTGCTTTTTCTTTCTTTATTTTGGTTTCTCCCCTTTTGTTCTAATTCTTCTTTTATAACATGAGTAATGTGGAAACATGTTTAATATCATTGCACACGTATAACCTATATCAGATTGCTTGCTCTTTTGCTGAGGCCGGAAGGATGGAGAGAAGGAGAAACATTTAGACCTCAAAGTATTAATAAAGTGAATGTTTAAAACTCAAAAATAGAAAATTAAATAAAGAAAATAAGCAGAGTTGAGAGAGAGAATATCATGTTCATGGAATGACTAAGAGGCTAGTGTCATTGGATTTAAAAGTACATGGCAGGAAAAGGTGTAAGAAACCTGAAAAGGTTGGGAGGTAGTAGGTTATGAAAGGCTTTGAATGCCAAACAAAGAAGTTCATATTTGATAATGTAGGTGACAGGGAGCCACTGACATTTATTGGGTAGAGGAGTGACATGGTCAGACCTGCACTTTAGGTTACACTTATTCTGCTTTATCGTAAAGGACATAGTGAGAACCAATGGGTAGAAAGGATAGAGAGACATTTAGTTTCATGTAAGGAAACCTAAGAAAATGCACAAGTGGACTTAGATGTGTAGAGAATAGTAATTTCCTATTATATGTAATCTTTGATTAAGAGGTTTGGATGACAAGGGATTTATTTCATGTTTGGATTTCACTAGGTAAATGACTTCTGACTGGATCTCTAAATAGGAATTCTTTCATTTGAGTCAAGGAATGCCATTTTAATAAAAGAATGAGTGGTCCTGGGGTCCATTTTTCAGCACCATCACTATTTATGCAAAGAGCATGGTGCTTTATTCCCCAGTCAAACTTTTTTGGGAAAAGACTATGGTGCTAACAACCAATGGAAATTATAATTATTGATAACAATAAAAATGACACGTGACCTAGTGAGACATCAACTCTTTCTTTCTATTTCTTCCTGATTTCTGGAGGAACTATGAGGATAAATTCTGGGTATTGATGTTAGTATTCTCAAGTCATGATATCATATAAAGAGCTAGGAACGTCCACTGAGATATCTGAGTTTTAGGCCCTACTCTTCTTGTAATGCTCTGTGTTACCATGAGTGAGTAATGTAGCCTTCCTTCCCTCAACATATTCATCTATAGAATGAGAAGTTTTACCTAGATTTTTCATTTTCTTCCCAGCTCTAGAATTTTATGAAAATGATCATCTTTAAGAAATATTAGTAGAAAGGAAGTAATAGAAAAAAGGTACTGATGAGACACACACAAATATGCATGTGTGTGTGTGTGTGTGTGTGTGTGTGTGTGTGTGTGTGTGTTTATTGGTGGCTCAGTGGATAATGTACTAGTCCTGAAATCAGGAAAATGAGTTTAAATAAAGCCTTAGAACATCTGTGTGACCCTGTTTATCACAATCTGTATCTGCTATAGTTTCTTCACATATAAAATGGGCATCATAATTGCACCTACTCCCCCCAAGTTGCGGTGAGGATAGAATGAGATAATATTTGTAAGGTACTTTGGAAATATTAGTGTGTTTTATACATGTTAGCTATAACAAGTTTTTATTACTGTTGTCATTTCAAAAACGTTTTATTCCAGGAGGTAAGGATTCCGGTTGGAAGATGTGGTGATGGGTAGATAGGGGAGAGGAAAATTCCAACCATGAAGTGCCAATTTAGTTAGGTCTAACATGCCACAGATGGAGTGATCCTCCTATTGAAAATATCTGAGCACTAATTTACCACTGTACTTGTCAATATGTTTTATCAATATAATTTTTAGGGAAAAAAACAAACACTAGGTAAACAAAAGTACTATAAGATGAAATATAATTAAGTGCTAAATTGTGTGATGGAGATGGTTATAAAAGTATAAGCCTATCTATATATAACTTATAATGTTTCAAATCATGCAAGATGGAAGACCAAGTTGCTTCCAAAAAGTAAATCAAATGTCAGAATTTAAACTGCCATGATAGAACATCTTGGAACTGGACAACATTTGGCTATGGTTTGGGAGCCTTGGCTGCGCTTTGTCTTGTAAATCTTTCCACTTTTCTTCTTGGTAGTGCTGTGTATATGGGAGAGAGGAGAGTTTTGTGGCAAAGGAATACAATTTTATTTGGGTCTAAAGTGTCATTCATGGAGTGCTCCTCTTGTTGAAAATGTCTTAATACCACTTTACTCAGTTCTGATCCATCACACTTTCAGAGTGTCTTCAAAAATATTTTCTCAAGAGATTTCCTACCTGATAAGCAGTGACAATCTAGGGACTTTTTAGAACTCCCTAGAACTACCATTTTTTTTGGTATTTTTTTTTTCTGATCACCCAATTTGGGCTCAAACAATGTTGTTTTTGACTTTAAAAGAGAAATCTCTCTGCATGCTATTTTCATCTGCTGACGATGAAGAGGTTTACTCAAAGGCAACAGCTAATGGGAATGACAATAGGCAATCCTGACTATTAACGGATAAATGTCTGTTTTGTGTTCTACTTAGACTATGCATCAATAGCCTGGTGTTGTTTGCATTCACACTTATTCTGCAAAATGAAAGTATACAGTGAATAATAGAATTGGAATAAAGGAATGAAACAACATCAGAGGATGTTGCCTAGAATTTCAATGAGATCTTTTCAGGAATAGTAGCACTCCAGATAAACCTGAGAAGTAAAAGGTAATTGTTTTTAATGTAGTTAATTCAGATGATTATATAGCAGTACGGTAAAGATCTACTGGGAAGGTAAACAGCTGTATCATGAGTCAGAGGACCACTGATAATAATAACTCACCATTCCATAGTGTTTTAAGGTTTACAGAATCCTAGCAGTATCTTTGTGAGGGAAGTGGGGGTAAATATTATTCACATCTTGTAGATGAGGAAATGAAGCTCACAGATATGGAGTGGTTTGCCTAGGGTTACCTGCATGGAAAATGTCAGGGTCAGGATTATAAACCCAGCCAACTCTTCAAGAATCCAGTTGTTTCTTGTTACTTTTTGTTACTTAATGAAACTACCCCTGTCAAGTCCTTTATTTGTCTCTCCAAGGGTAACCTATGATACCCCCTTTCATTTAGTTGACATTTTCTATATTCAGGAGTAATTAGCAGTGAGAATTTCAATACAGCTCTGAATCATTTCCTTATAATAGTAAGTCAAAATATCAGTCAGTAGATAAAATAAATCATACAATAAGAATACCAACACTTAAAATGACGTTGATAGATAGCCTAAAAATAAATTTTAGTTTCCTCTGATGATTTTCTGTCTTTCCTGAAGTAGAAGGGGGAAAACTCATGAGAATGCATGATTCTGTATTTTTGTACAAATCATGGATCATAGAAGCCTGGACTAGAAGCTGAGACTCTAAGAGATTCAGTGATTTATTAAAGTCACAGAGATAGCAGTAAGTGGTAGAGGCAGGATTCAAACTCAGGCCCTCTGACTCTAAATTTAGGACTTTCTTCTGCCCCATATACCTTGATTAGGAAAATGATTTATTCAAATGTAAAAATTTAGGGTAGGTCAGGCCTTATAAAGTAGACTTGGTTTGCCAATGGATTATTTGAGAAAACTTGGGAAAACTTTCAAGTACCTGCATTTCAGTACCTGATGAACTTCACTGAAATGGCATTCAATAACTTAGTTACCTATGCATCATGACAAACTACTAAAGTAGGACTTTGGTGAATGGGTTAGACTTTACCTAGTAACACATAAATGCATGAACATACGCTATTTAGATGCCATATTCTGCCATATTGCTAGTTACTTTCTCAGTAAGGCTGTAGCCCTAAATGAGAAACATTATTCTGAACATTTCCATTGCAAGCTTTATGTCTAACTATATTTTCCCCCTGATATTATTTTCCTTCTGAACTAAGGTTTTCTTATTTCCATTAAAAGTATGACTAACTGCCATTATTATACTAAGAACAGGTTCATTTTCTTGAACTGACAGACATCTCCTTTCTGTACTTCTGCAGGGAATATCATTAAAATGTATTGAGGGTTAAGGACAGCAATACTAAAGTAAAAAATATTGAATGAGTAATATAAAATCAAAATTACTTTATAATAATGAGTCTTTGTAGCAATTCATCTCCCTTCAAGCACCAATCAGTTTTATAATAAGCTATTACATATGTGGCAATATACTTATAATGTATACTTTTTATTAGAAGACATTTTAATAGATTTTTAAAAATTTTTGTTTTTCAAAAAGTCATAGCTTATTCTATTTTGGAGAAATACTTAAAGTTCTTTAGGTGTTCAAGCATATGAAAGTTATACCTACTTGATAGTAATCTGTTTTCAAAGGGAAAAAAAGTATATGCTACCGTATGTTATTAAATATCTAGATATTTTTTAAATATGTAGTTAAATAAAGGCGATTTTGGTACCTACCTGAGGAATGTACTGAAGAAAAAATAAGTTCATTAGGAACAGTAATAGAATGGTGGTAGAGGTCAATGAGCTATAACAAACAGCATTACATAAACTGTGGTTTTGTATCTTAAGTATAATGTAGCTGAAAGTATCATCGCCCTCTTCATGCTTTTTATGGGATATATTGAAGACAAAGTTGGCCAAAGCAGAGATAATCCAGTCATTATGTATCTTCATGTGATTGATTGTCATTCACTTCATTCTGATTCAAAAGACTTTTCTTAAGTACTTATTATTTACAAACCAAGGTTCCAGTTGTTTGGAAAGATACAAAGAAATAAGAGATGGGTCCATTCTCTCCATATTAGGAGACATAATATATGTACACTGCAATCCAATGGCATTGTAAGGGGTGAGAGTGACACAAATGGAAGTTCACTGGCAATTTTTAAAGTCCTGCTGGTTCAGTCTTTGTAGTACTGAAATAGTCCCTTTACAAGAGTCAGTGACAGTCACAACAGCTGAGGAACAGGGCACGGTGGAATGGAAGGCTGAAAGCACATCCCTGTATAGGAGTCACATCCGTGAGGCTGGCCATATTGACAAGCCTCAGTCCCAAGAGACAGCATAATCAGAGTGAGACACAGCCGGTGCATGGTCTTAGCTCGGCTTCTCTGCCTCGGTCACCTCTTGGGTCTCCTTCTTTTCTTCCTCTGCTTCCTTTTGTTGCTGCTGTGGGATGACCCAGACCCTTTGGACAGAATACCAGCATGGCCCATGTTCTGTGGAGAGAGATAAACATATCCCTCTCCCCCCATGGTTACCTCCCAAGGGCCCTTCCACACTTCCCTTAACTGGGAGCGGGACACGGAGCTGTCCTATCTGGCACAAAAGATGTCTTATAGCCAGTGTCATTTTCGAATTTGGGTGATAGTGCCAGGTCTATAGGTTTCGGTCTGATGGAGCCCCTTTTTTGTTTAGCGAGAATTGCCTTTAGTGAACTGTTAGTACATTCATTATAGGTAAAGGTGTAAATACCTGATTTTCTATAGGGCATATATACATATTACAGAATACAAGTGACTTGTTTTTAAACAAATTTCACATCTTTTTCATCCCAACAAAATTCAACTTAAATATTTGCTGAGAGCAGTACTTCTTACATTTGAATTTTACTATAGTTAAGCAAAAACTGTTAACAAAAATTTTTTGGCTTTTCTCTTCTCACAGCTGAATGAAGAGGTTCATTTGCTTATTTAAACAAGGTGTGGGCTCCTTGTAAGAACTTAAATTTCCTATTGTTCCTACAGCACTCTCTCCTAATTAGCTAATTTTACCTTGTGCTTTAGAGCCCATATTTATTCCTTCTTTAGCAAACTCCAATTTGCCTAAATGCCAATTAGCATAGTATTTTGATTTATCTTAGCATAAGGTTATGAATGGTATTAATTCACTTTTTCACATTTCCCTTAAAATGACCAAAATAAATTAAAATTGAAACTCAAAAATTTTTTCTCTAATAGGTGAGTCAGGGAATGGTTAATTACTTTTTCCTTTTCAATCCAAGGGAAAATTCCCATATTATTTCTCATCACCTTTCCCTCACTCCACTTGGCCAAAGTGGAATGAAGGGAAGGGGATTTTTAAACCTTTGAAATTCTTAACTTCTGTTTATGCTTTTTTGACAAAATGACAAATGATTCTCACACACTTGCTCACATAAAGACAAAGATAAAATAGAGAGACACAAATAAACAAAATGGATCCAAAAGCTTCACATAGAATTTATAGGAGATCTCCTGAAAAAAATTTTTTTAAAGTTGCTATCTCTCCAGATAGTACTGAAAGCCAGGTAAAACTTACTTGATAACATTAGAAACGGCCATGTTAAACCAATGCATCTGTCTAAGCCACATCTGACACTTTTCAGTTCTGATGCTAAACATATTATTAATATAGCGGAAATTGGGAAATACTGGAGTCCCTCCTTCTCCCATTTTAACTGAAATTGTGATGCCAAGGTGACTCTCTCCCATCCTGGCCACCTTGATCTCAGCCAGCAGAGACCGCATCTCCTCATGGGTGATGGGTACTTTAGCCTATAGCCACTTGCATAATCTATTGCGGGATCCACAAGAGGGGTGCCTGCATTGTGGAGCAAAGTGACCTGACCTGCCACAATCAAAGCAAGCCCAATCCTCAAACACCCACAAGCTTTTATGCAAAGCAGCAGCCATGGAGAGACCTGTAAACTATCTTTCACAAATTTTTGTGCCCTTTTGGGCAAGATGTTCAAGCCTTGCTTTTCAAGCATCTCAGTCTGTTTAGCATACACCTCCAAATCCTGAACCATGCATTATCCCCTACCCTGGGGCTCTGGGCTAAATCCTGCAGCAATTATTCCCAGGCTCTTCAGTCCTCTTGGAGACCATCCTCTTTGAGAGGTCTCTCCGCTGGCTTTCCTATCATCCCAGCTCCTTTCCCAATTCCTGGTGTCCTGTAACGATACTGGGATTTGAAGATCTTCCACGCCCCTTGAGCTTGCTGATGTAGCAGGAAGGGGTGGAGCAAGAGAATGCCGGAACCAAGCTAGTCTCCGTGCGGTGCTGACTGGAAGCGGCGTCAGAGGCAGTAGCTGCGGTTGCGAACTCCTTTTGCTTTGAGCAGGGCAGAATCTCTGCTAAGGACTCCTGCTG
>CM053584.1:300892799-300908913 GCA_028627135.1 Pseudochirops cupreus | reverse complement strand
CGTTTCTAGGTACACATTACAAGAAGTTATTTGAACATAATTGATGCTTATTGTTCAGGGAATAGAACAACAAATTATAGTACATGATTGTAAAAGAAAATTACATATATAAACATATATATGGATATATATATAAGAAATGACAAAGATTAAAGCATGGAAAGAGTTCTCTGAACTGATGGAAAGAAAAGTAAGCAGCCAAGAAAACAATATATAAAACTACAACATTGTAAATTAAAGACCCACCACATAAAAATTCCAAGTAAATCTTATATGATTACAAATAATTATTGATCCCAAAGATCAATAAAATAACACATCTAGGCACACACATGTATTTGATCTAAAGATCAGGAAATTCCAAAGATTTTTCATACTTTTTCAGTGCATTGGTTTGCTGATTTTATTTTCTTTTGCTTCATATGATATCTTTTTCACGTCTTTTAAAAATATGCTTTGTTGTATGGGAGGGTGAAGGGGAAGGATATTAAGTCTTAGGTCCAATTCCCTGGTTTCAAACTTTATCCTATCCTATCTTATTTGAGAGGGATAATTGCATTAGTGCCTTCATAAGTGTTTTCATTCCCCTCTTGAAGTATGCAGTAAAGGTTGAATCTGCCCCATCATAAGTCCTTAGTTACTGAATGATCTCTGTTTCTTGATAAACCAAAAGAAAAAAAAAATTAAAGAAAAGGAGAATTACTGCCATGTTGTTGTTGCTCCCTCGTTTAAGTTGTGTCCAACTCTTTGTGACTCCACTTGGATTGGCAAAGATACAGAAATAGTTTGCCATTTCCTTGTCCAGCTCATTTTACAGATGAGAAAACAAGCAAACTGGGTTAAGTGACTTGTCCAGAAAAACAATGCTAGTAAGTGTCTGAGGTCAAGTTTGAATTCATCTTCCTGACTCCAGGATCAGCACTCAATCCACTGTACTACCTGCCTGCCCTTCACAGTAAACCATGAAAAATTAAAGAAAAGGAGAATTACTGACATAATCCATAACAATAGAAAATGTTAACAGAGATCTATAGGCATTGCAAAGATGATCTTTACAGAGATCATCTCATTTGAGATTCATAACAATCCTTTGAGTAAGGTAACATTTTACTTGATGAAAAAACATTTTCAGAAAGATTGATTTCCAAGGTCATAAAAGAGTTGAGATGTCAATCCAGGTTTTCCTAATTTGAATTCTAGCAATATATTCAAGGGGTCAATTGGTCTCTGCATTTTCTGTGGTCCCTATGCCATTCTGTTTCCTATAAATGGTCTCTTAAAAGTAGCTTTCATCTTACTGTCTTCCTTCACTCCTTGTCCTAACTTGATCCCCATAGGGAGACTTTCTTTGCAATCTTGACAAAATTTTTGTATTTTAAAGACTGACAGAATGTTTTAATGGACACAAATTGCTCATACAAAAAGGGCTTGGCATTTGAGTATACTGAAATATATATGAAATAATTTGAAAAATATACTTTGTTGATTCTTCATAAATACAGCAATCCTGCCACCACTGTCACACCCAGATCATTAAATGATTTATTGACCTTGCACATGAATCGATGGACAGAGATAACCAGAACTTTACAGATGAAGTATACAGAAGTAATTTCTGATATAAGAAAAAGTGGAAAGCACAGAGAAATTAGTGGTTTCAATATATTATTTCTTCTTTAGAGATAAGGTAACAGGAGCTCAGAGAGATGAAGAGACTTGACCAGGTTAAATGACAGACCAGATTTCAAATTCAGGTCTCCTACCTCCGTTACCAGTATATTATGAGATCATTTCTGACATACTTTCCCCTCTATATCTTAAGACTTTCCTTTGAGTGACATTTAAAATGTATATAATGGTTTGATACAAAAAGTAACAAAAAAGGGAAAAAGTAACAGAACCTTACATTTCTTTCATTTTAAAATTCACAAAATACTTGATCTATGTAGCATGTGAACAAAGATTTATTAATCTTGACTTCCCTCTAGTGGACAAGGACAAATCACTAGTGTGGCAGGTTTTTCTTGACCTTTGTCTGAATTTATTTCCTTTCTTTGTTGCTAAATGAGAAATGAGCCTACACTTTGATAAAGAAAAATAAAAAAATTAAAAATCAGTTTATAAATACATTTTTCTTATGTTTAGTTAATCTAGAAACTGAGGTCAAATATTATACCCAGGTTTGAAAAAAAAAAATTATGCCAGGCAACAGAGTAGAGCACTAATTCCTAATGCAGGAGACACATGAATTCACATCATTAAAAGGATTGCCTGCTTCATTGAAATATCCTGAATTTTACCTTCTAGGACACTGGCTTCTAACCTCTCATTCATCAGCCTGAGTCCACAACCTAAAATCTCTAAGCACCCTTCAAAAGGTTTTCTAGAATGTGTTAGTAAAGAGCAATGGGACTGATGTTCACATTTGTGGAACTTAGTCTTGCTCATTCTTTGTCACATAAGCAAAATGTTTTCTGAAGACTAGTGGAAACACCACAGAAAACAAACACCACTGCTGATGCCACTCTGAATGTCCAAATACTCCCAAGAGGGAAAAAAAAAATCTCTAAAGAAAGTGTAGCTTTCATTATAGATTCTTGTAATCTAAATGTAATTTACATGCAATCTGCATACAATTTTTGTAATCTACATGTAATCTTTGCCAGTCATGACACTAGATCCTAGAGAAAGAAACACAAAAATGGGTTAGGCTCTACCTTCAAGAAGCTTAATTTTCTGCAAATCAAAACAACTCTGAGTTATCATATCTCAACACTCAGATCGGCTAACATGACAAAACAGGAAAATAATAAATGCTGGAGAAGATGTGGGAAAATTGGAACACTAATGAGTTGTTGGTAGAGTTGTGAGTTGATATAACCATTCTGGAGAACAATTTGGAACTATGCCCAAAGGGTTATAAAAATGTGCGTTCCCTTTGACCCAGCAATGGCACTTGTAGGGCTGTATTCCAAAAAGCTCATACAAGTGGGCTAAGTACTCATCAGTACAAAAATATTTATAACAGCACTTTTTGGGAAAGAATTGGAAATCAAGGGGATTCCCATCAATTGGGGAATGACCAAACAAGTTGTGGTATAGGAAGGTAAAGGAATACTATTGTACTATAAGAAATGAGGAGCAGACGGACTTCATAATAACCTGGAAAGACTTATATAAACTGAGGCTGAGTGAAGGGAGCAGAACCAAAAGAACACTGTACACATTTATAGACACTTCATATCTCTGAGGACTAACTGATAGACAGGGGTCTTCTCAGAAATGTAAGGCTATAAGACAATGCCAAAAGACTGATGATGGAAAGGGCTATTCCCATCCAGAGAAAGAATTACAAAGTCTAAATGTAGATTGAAGCAAACTACTTGTTCTGTTTTGTTTGCTGTTTTGTTCTTTCTTTCTTGTTGTTCATTCCATTGGTTATAATCCTTCTTTACAATTTGACTAATGTTTAATGTATTTGTATAAGCTGTGTCAGATTGCATGCCACTGTGTGTGGGGGAGGGGAATGTGAAAGATCAGAAGAAAATTTGGAATTCAAAAGCTTGTGGAACTGAATGTTGTAAACTAAAAGTAAATACAACATAAAAAAAAGCTTAATTTTCCCCCTCTGAAAAATTAAAATAAACTATTTACTATTTCTAGCGAAGGTGCTGAAGTTTTGTCTTCCCCCATTAGATTATAAGCTCCTTGAGGGCAGGGACTATATTTTCCCACTTATTTGTATCCCCAGAGCTTAACACAATACCTAGTACATATTAAACTCTTAACAAATGATTGCTGTATTGAAATTGAATTGAATTATTCTTGACCATAGGCCAGGAAGCTGTATCAGAGAAAGTGGAGATAATTAGGTTTTGTGAAAGGAGAAAGATTCATTAAGGAAGCTGCTAGTGAAACTAGAGTCAAAAGAATTTGAATGGGGATTCTGTGGGAAGAAAGGTATGTCAAGGTAAGGGGACCTATGTCAGGAAATTGATGTATTACCTCAAAATTTTTTTTTGCTTTTTGGAGGGGGGGAGGCAGGGCAGTTGGGGTTAAGTGACTTGCCCAAGGTCACATGGCTAGTGCTCAAGACCCTTTGTAACATTAGGGATATAAAGAGAAGCAAAAACATTCCCTGTCCCTCAAGGAACTTCTATGCAAAATAGCTTGTAAATAACTAGATAAAAACACAAAATAGATAGAAGATAATATGAAAGTAGAAGGCATTAAAAGTTGCCATTTCTTGCAGCAAGTGGCATTACAACTGAATATTGAAAGATGGCAGGAGAACCAGGAGACAGATACTGAGGGAGCAGAATGGTACGCACACCAGGAACAGTATGTTTAATGGCATGGAGATAGGCGATATAAGAGATCAGACTATCTGGATCTTAGAGTATGTGAAGGACAGAAAAGAGTAAGAGTAATAGAAAGATTGATTGGGGGCAAAGTCAAGATGGAAGAGTAAAAGCAGGGACTCACTTGAGCTCTCCCTGAATCCCCTCTAAGTACCTGTAAAAAATTACTCTAAACATATCCTAGAGCAGCAGAAACTACAAAAAGACAGTGAAAGAAATTTCTCACCTAAGACAACCTAGATAGTTAAGAGGAAAGATCTCTTGCTCCAGGCTGGAAAAAGAGTGCAATCCAGGTCCCAGTAAACACAGAGTAGGTCTCAGGGGACTGAATCATTGGCAGTTGAGGCACTTTTCCCACAAACACCAAAGACAATTTAGGTCAGTGCTAAATATCTTTCAGACCTAGGTGAGAAAGAAGTGAAGACCAGCCCTAGCTTCAACACAGCCTCTGGGCAGTAGCAGAGGTGACAGCCGCAGTGGTGGCAGCAGCAGCAGTGGCTGCTTCCAGAGCTATTAGCCCACAGATGATAGGGTTTCAAACAACTAATAAGAAGGAGAGATCTCCTTGTTGACACTGAGGGAGGATTCTGTTGGTTTGCCCATACTTAGATCAGGGCTGCAGTCCTAGGTGGCAGTCCTGGGGTAAGGAGGAGTACTAGCATAGCAGACCTTGTGGTAGCAGTGGAAAGGGAACTCTCCTCACAGTTCCAGGGCAGAAAAGAGCACTTGTGATCACTCACTGAACAGAGCACAGGCCAGGCCAGGAGTAAACACCTCTCCGTAGATCATACCATCTTGGAAGAACTAAAACCTTACGAGTCCCTAGAAGTATCTCTGAAAACAGCTGCACAAAACCTCTGAATATTGGGGTACTATGTTCTCCATATTGGAAGCAGAGCCCTACCTTAACAAAGAGTTAAAAAGTCAAATAACTGGCTGGGAAAATGAGCAAACAGCAGAAAAATTCAGACTACAGAAGTTTACTTTGGTGACAAGGAAAATCAAAACACACAATCAGAAGACAACAAAGTCAAAGCTTCTATATCCAAAGTCTCCAAGAAAAATATGAATTGGTCTCAGGCCTAAGAAGAGCTCGCAAAGGATTTTGAAAATCAACTAAGTAGAGGAAAAATTGAGAAGAGAAATGAGAGTGCGATGCAAGAAAATCATGAAAAATAAACCAACAGCTTTCTAAAGGAGATAAAAAATATACTGAAGAAAATAACAGCTTAAAAAATAGACTAACCCAAATGGCAAAATAGACTAACCCAAAAAGCCAATGAGGAGAAGAATGCCTTAAAAAGCTGAATGGCCAAATGGAAAAGAAAGTCCAAAAGCTCACTGAAGATAATAATTCCTTAAAAATTAGAATGGTACAAATGGAAGCTAATGACTATGAGAAATCAAGAACCCAAAAGTTCTTTTCTAACAAGTTGTTTTTAAAGTTCTTTTAAAACAAAACCCAATGAATGAAAAAAATAGAAGACAATGTGAAATATTTCATGGGAAAAACAAGTGACATGAAAAATGGATCCAGGAGAGATAATTTGAAAAAGCATTGGACTATCTGAAAGCCATGGTCACAAATTAAAGAAAAGGAGAAGTACTGCCATGTTGTTGTGGTTTCATCATTTAAGTTATGTCCAACTCTTTGTGCCTCTACTTGGATTAGCAAAGATACAGGAACAGTTTGCCATTTCCTTCTCCAGTTCATTTTATAAATGAGGAAACTGAAACAAACAGGGTTAAGTGACTTGTCCAGAGACACAAAGCTAGTAAGTGTCTGAGGTCAAATTTGAACTCAAGTCTTCATTACTCCAGGACCAGCACTCAATCCACTGTGCTACCTGTCTGATTTTCACAGTAAACCATAAAAAATTAAAGAAAAGGAGAATTACTGCCATAATCCATAACAACAGAAGATGTTAACAGAGATCTTTAGGCATTGCAAAGATGATCTTTACAGACATCATCCCATTTGAGTTTCATAACAAACCTTTGAATTAGCTAACATTATACTGATGAGAAAATATTTTCAGAAAGATTGTTTTCCCAGGTCATAAAACCATCCATCAGATTTGAGATGTCAATCCAAGTCTTCCTAATTTGAAGTCTAGCAATATATTCAACGGGTAAAGTGGTTTCTAGGTTTCCTGCAGTCCCTATGCTGTTGTTTCCTATACGTGGTCTCTTAAAAATAGAGATTTTAGCTTAAAATCCTTTACATTCTGGACCCAGCTCAGTCTTCCTAGATGTATTGTTAATTTTCTCCTCCTTATATTCTGAGGTCCAGCCAAACAAGCTTTTTTTTTTTATTTTCTCATATTCACCACTCCATTTTCTATCTCTGAGCCATTAGACAGATAGTTCTCACATCTGAAATGTACTCCTTTCTCAACTACATCTTCTAGAATTACTATTTTTCTTCAAGACTCAAATCAAGCATGATGTTGCACATGAGGCTTTCTCTGATTCTCATTACTCCAAGGCCAGGGTCTTCTCCCCAATATCACTTTCTTCCTTCTATATACATACATAATTACACACAAACATTATGATATGTCCCCAGCTAGATCATTAGTTCCCAACAGACAGTATTTTTTTTTACTTTCTTCTTTGTATGCCCAGAGCCTAGCAAATTACCTAGCACGTACTAAGGTTTGTATATATACTTGTTGTTTTCTTTCTTGCACTATATATTTTTTTTAATTCAGACATAAATTGAGAGTGAGCCTATATTACCACAGCAAAGTCAAGAGCAGATTTGAGCCAATAGACTTTTGAAATTGCCTGGGAAGTTCCACTGCCCATTTCTTGGTTCTGTCTGTTGAAATTCTGTCTAACTTCTTAAATATATTACTCTAAAGTAGATAACATGAAAAACTTTAATGCACTCTCCAATACATTCATTTTTATCAAGATATTTTTTGGAAAAGAAGGAATATCTTGGCTAAGCTGTTAGTATTATAAATTCTTTTCCATCTATTTCTTAGAAGAAAATAATATCAGTTAAAACCATGAAAAACCTACCCAGAGTTGTTGTTATTCAAAAAATATCTCCAGAACTCTGTGTGTTGTATTTTAACATTTCATAAAGGAGAGCAAGTCAATACAACAGTAACAAATTTGCAATTCATTGTTGCAATGATTTACCCATCCTGAGACTCTTGTTTTTTGTAAAAAAATAGCTCAAACTCTTAAATAGTCCACAAATCTTTAGGTGACCCCATTACGCACAGAATGATATAGTCAGAGTTTTGTTGGAGTCAAATGCAAAAGGGTTGAAATTCTACTGACACAAAATGAGAGGTCATTATCTGAAACAATTTCATCAGGAAGTCCTTTGGAAGATGCAAATAAGTTCCTCAATAGAGTGCCTCTAAAACACCATGCAATTTGTCCTCAGTCAAATGCAAGTAAACTTAGTGAACAGACACAGATTTCCACTGACCCAGAGCCAGTGATTTCTTTTTGAAGCAAAATACTATATAAATGAAAACAGAGGATTCTTTTTAAAAAATTAAAACACCATCACATTCTTTTGCTGTCCTCAAGTTGCTGTAATGCCCCAATGATATCATGGCCTATGAAAGGTATGCCTTCAGTTTTATGCCAGAGATAATGATACAGGTTTTCCTCAATACCCAAAAATGTAACTAGATGCACATATCAGCCTAAAAACATGATGGACATTCCAACAACCAATAAGCACATAGGAAGTAGCTACTACATGTTTTTGAGTGGTAGCTTGAATGAATTCAATTGATCAATTTCAAATTAAAAATGAGGGTGGATATAATTATATATATAATATAATTATCATTCCTGGTAAGAAGTTGGAATATTCTGAAGACATACACTATCTCTTACCAATGACTAGGAGATTTTGTTATTTATTTATTTTTGTATATTCTTGTCAAGCATATGTGGACCCATTGTTTATGATGCTTAATAACTAAACAAGTAACTTGGCTTCATTTCATTGCAAAGAGGAAATAAAAGTCATCTTCCCTGCCCTTGTTTCAATATTTATACTGGTTAAATTTTGGTTATTTGGGATAATGAAATCTATTCATATAAAACCCGTTTTCATCCTATTTTATGTATCAAAACTATTTACCAGCTAGAAAAACATAACCCCCTACTCAACTTCATGTCTTCTAAGAGAAATAAAACTTTGAAATAGATTGGCCAAAAGACACACAACAGTAAATGGAGGAGGCCTAGATAACTAAATAATATAATAGAAATAATAATTAATATTAAATATAATATGTATATAAATCAATTAAAACCCAATATTAGTACTGTAAAAGCCAACTCTTTTAAAGACCCCTTATAATCTATTTCTGACATTGGGTCTTAAATGAAACTATTCCCTCCAAAGTTGATGTTGATGTCTTAATTTCCAAGTCTGAAGGGCTTTTATCAGTTCTCACCTTTCTCAACCTCTCTATAGCCTTCTATATTGTTGAACCAGCATTTCTTCTGAATATTATTTCACATATGATCTTTCTGTGATAATACTTTCCATTCTTCTCCTATCTTTGCCATTGCCCCTTCTTAGTTGTTGTGGTTTTATGTTTTTGTTTTTGTTTTTGTTAACATCACCATTCATTTCTTTTTTAAAAATTAATTTGTTTACTTACTTTTAGTGTAAAAGATTCAGTTCCAGAATCCCTTGAGTTTCAAGTTTTCTCTCCTCCCTTCCCCCCCACCCATGATGGCATGCAGTCAAGTATAGAATCTACAAATACTTTCACAATGGACATTAGTTTGGTTGTATAGAAGGGTTGTAACCAATGGAGTGGACAATGGGAAAAAGGAAACAAAATCAAACATGGAAAAGAGTGATAGCATGTAGATTGCTTCAGTCTCCATTTAAACCCTGTTCTTTCTAGATCTTTCTCTGAATGTAGGTATCTCCTTCCATCCTGAGTCTTGTAGAGTTTTCTTATAGCTGTGCATTGCTGAGAAGAGTCCAGTTTATTAAGGTTGGTCATCATACGTATGATGTGTCTGTGACTGTGTGCAAGTTTTTCCTAGTTCTGCTCTTCTCACTTAGGATCAATTTTATAAGCCTCTCCAGGTAAATATGAAGTTCATCTCCTCCCCATTTCTTATAGCACAATAGTATTCCATTACATTCATCTACCACAACTTGTTTAGTCATTCCCCAATTAATGGGCAGCTCCTTGATTTCCAATTCTTTGCCATTACTAAAAGAGCTATGGTAAGTATTTTTGTACATATGGGTCTTCCTCCCGCTTCTATGATCTCTTTGGGATACAACTCTAAAAGTGGTATTGATAGGTCAAAGGGTATGCAATTATTTATAACCCTTTGGATATAGTTCCAGATTGCTCTCCAGAATGGTTATATCAATTCACAGCTCCACCAACAATGCATTAGTGTTCCAATTTTTCTACATCCTTTCTAGCATTTGTCATTTTTCTGTTTTGTCAACTTAGCCAACCTGGCTGGTGAGATGTGGTAACACAAAGTTGTTTTGATTTGCATTTCTTGAATCAAGAGTTATTTAGAGCATTTTTTTTCATATGCTTATAGATATCTTTAATTTCTGCCTCTGAGAATTGCCTATTCATATCCTTTGCCCATTTATCAATTGGGGAATGACTTGTATTCTTATAGATTTTACTTAATTCCCTGTATATTTTAGAAATGAGGCCTTTATCAGAGACACTCATTGTAAAAATTCTTTCCCAGTTTCCCACTTCCCTTTTAATCTTGGTTACACTGGCTTTGTTTGTACAGAAACTTTTCAATTTAATGTAATCAAGATTATCCCTTTTACATTTTAGAATGCTCTCTAACTCTTCTTTGGTCCCAAAGTCTTCCCTACTCCATAAATCTGGCAGGTAAACTATTTCTTGCTTCCTCAGATTATTTACAGTATTGGCCTTTATACCTGGATCACGTACCCATTTGGACTTGATTTTGGTGTACGGCGTTAGATGATGATCTATGCCTAGTTTCTGCCATACTATATTACAGTTTTCCCAGCAGTTCTTGTCAAATAGTGAATTCTCATCCCAAAAACTAGGTTCTTTGGGCTTATGAAACAGCATATTACTATAATCATTGACTACTAAGTCTTTTGTACCCAATCTATTCCATTGATCCAGTACTCTATTCCTCAGGCAGTACCAAGTAGTTTTGATGACTGCTGCTTTATAATAGAGATTAAAATCTGGTACAGCTAGGCCACCTTCCCTAGCGTTTCTTTTCATTAATTGCCTTGATTTTCTGGACCTTCTGTTCTTCCAAACGAATTTTGCCACTATTTTTTCTAGCTCAGTAAAGTAATTTTGGGGTACATTGACTCGTATGGCACTAAATATATAATTTAATTTAGGTTAAATGGTCATTTTTATTATATTAGCTTGACCCACCATGAGCAATTGATGTTTTTCCAATTAATTGATCTGATTTTGTGTGAAAAGTGTTTTGTAGTTGTATTCATATAGGTACTGGGTTTGTTTTGGCAGATATATTCCCAAATATTTTATAATGTCTATGGTAACTTTAATTGGGGTTTCTCTTTCTCTCTTTTGCTGTTGGACTTCGTTAGAAATATATAGGAATGCTGAGGATTTATGCGGGTTTATTTTATATCCTGCAACTTTGCTCAATTTATTTATTGTCTCAAGAAGTTTTTTACTTGATTCTCTAGGGTTCTTCAAGTATATCATCATA
Source organism: Pseudochirops cupreus (assembly GCA_028627135.1). Lineage (NCBI taxonomy): Eukaryota > Metazoa > Chordata > Mammalia > Diprotodontia > Pseudocheiridae > Pseudochirops > Pseudochirops cupreus. The sequence continues at coordinate 300,897,835 of CM053584.1, read as the reverse complement.
TCATCTGCAAAGAGTGATAGCTTGGTCTCTTCTTTGCCTAATTTGGTTCCTTTTATTTCTTTTTCTTCTCTAATTGTTACTGCTAACATTTCTAGTACCAGATTGAATAAGAGGGGTGATAGTGGATATCCTTGTTTCACCCCTGATCTTATCGGAAATGCTTCTAGTTTATCTGCATTACGTATAATACTTGCTGATGGCTTTAAATAGATGCTACCTATTACTCTAAGGAAAACTCCATTTATTCCTATACTTTCTAGTGTTTTTAATAGGAATGGATGTTACATTTTGACAAAAGCTTTTTCTCCATCTATTGAGATAATTATATGATTTTTGCTAGTTTTGTTGTTGATATGATCAGTTATAGTGATAGTTTTCCTGATATTGAACCACCCTTGCATTCCTGGAACATATCCTTCCTGATCAAAGTGTATTATTCTCATGATGATTTGCTGTGGTCTTTTTGCTAATATTTTATTTAGCATTTTTGCATCCATATTCATAAGAGAAATTGGTCTGTAATTTTCTTCCTCTGTTTTGTCTCTTCCTGATTTAGGTACCAGTACCATATTTGTCTCATAAAAAGAATTTGGTAGGTTTCTTTCTTCTCCAATTTTCCCAAATAGTTTGTAAAGTATTGGAGTCAATTGTTCTTTAAATATTTGGTAGAATTCACTGGTAAATTCATCTGGCCCTGGGGATTTTTTCCTAGGGAGTTCATTGATGGATTGTTCAATTTCTTTTTCTGAGATGGAGTTATTTAGGTATTTTGCTTCCTCTTCAGTCAGTCTAAGGAAATTGTATTTTTGTAAATATTCATTCATTTCACTAAGATGGTCAAATTTATGTGCATACAATTGGGCAAAATAATTCCTACTTATTGTTTTAATTTCCTCTTCATTGGAGGTAGACTCACCCTTCTCATTTTTGATATTCATAATTTGGTTTTCTTCTTTCTTTTTTTTATCATATTGGCTAAAGGTCTATCAATTTTGTTGGCTTTTTCATAATACCAACTTTTAGCTTTATTTACTAATTAAATAGTTTTCTTGAATTCAATTTTATTAATCTCTCCTTTGGTTCTAATTATTTCTAATTTAGTGTTTAATTGGGGATTTTCAGTTTGTTCTTTTTTAGCTTGTTCAATTGCATGCCTAATTTATTGATCTCCATTTTCTCTAATTTATTCATGTATGCATTCAGGGATATAAAATCTCCCCTAAGAACTGCCTTTGCTGTATTCCACAAGTTTTGGTGCGTTGTCTCATTATTGTCATTCTCTTGAATGAAGTTGCTGATTGTTTCTATAATTTCTTGTTTGACTTACTCATTTTAGCATTAAGTTATTTAGTTTCCATCTAGTTTTTCATCTATCCTTCCATGGCCCTTTGTTACATATACTTTTTATTACATTGTGATGTGAGGAGGATGCCTTTAATATTTCTGCCTTTCTGCACTGAATTGTGAGGTTTTTATGCCCTAGTACATGGTCAATTTTTGTGTATGTGGCATGTACCACTGAGAAGAAGGTATATTCCTTTTTATCCCAATTCAATTTTCTCCAAAGGTCTACCATATCTATCTTCTCTTAGATTATTTTTACCTCCTTAACTTCTTTCTTGTTTTTTTTGAGGTTAGATTTATCAGTCTCAGAGAGGGGGAGATTGAAGTCCACCACTAGTATAGTTTTGCTATCTATTTCTTCCTCTAGCATTCTTTATTTCTCCTTTAGGAATGTAGATGCTGTACCACTTGGTGCATAAATGTTTAGTAATGATATTGCCTCATTTTTGATGGTGCCTTTTAGCAGGCTATAGTTTCCTCCCTTATCTCTTTTAATTAGATCTATTTTTGCTTTTGCTTTGTCTGAAATAAGGATTGCTACCCCTGCTATTTTTACTTTAGCTGTGGCATGATATATTTTACTCCAGCATTTTACCTTTACCCTGTGTGTATCCTTCTGTCTCAGATGTGTTTCTTGTAAACAGCACATTGTAGGATTATGTTTTTTAATCCATTCTGCTATCTGCCTACATTTTATGAGAGAGTTCATCCCATTCACATTCACAGTTATGATTACTGGCTGTGTCTTTCCCTCCATCCTATTCTCTCTCTTCTTTATGCTTTTGTTTTTCCCCTTCTCCCTTTCCCTTCTTAAGAGTTTTCCTTTTGACCACTGCCTCCCTCAGTATTCCCTTGTCATCCACCCCCCTCCCTTTTCCTACCCTTCTCCCTTACTACTTCTTCCTTCTCTTCTAAACCCCTCCCCTTTCTTGGCCCTTCTCCCATCCTACTGCCTGTAGGATATGATCAATTTTTATACTCAGTGTTGTATGTTATTTCTTCCTCGAACCAAGATTGATGAGAATAGATCTCATGTAGTACTCCTCTCCCTCCCCTCTTTCCCTCTATTATGATAAGTTTTATGTCTCTTCTTGATACAATCCTATCTTTAACTGGTTGCCTCATTCCCTCCTTGCACCAGAACCAGTGAAGTCACCTCCCTCACTTCTTTCCCTCTACTATATTGTTTTTATGCCTCTTTGTACAGCATAATTTACCCTTTTCTGCTTCATTCTTTCCTCTTCTTCCATTACAGTCCCTAAATAAGGATTTTTATCATTTTGCATAGTTTATACTCACACCCTCTATTTGTCTATATCCCTTTTAGATGTTGCTGTTGGTATAGAGTTCATGATATTAACAGCTATCAGCTTCCCATATAGGGATGTAAAGAGTTTGCTCTTGTTAAATAACAAGTTGTGTGTGTGTGTGTGTGTGTGTGTGTGTGTGTGTGTGTATGTGTGTGTGTTTGTGTGTATGTTTCCTTATTTACCTTTCTATGTCTTTCCTGGGTCTTGTAATTGGAGGTTGAATATTCCACTGAGCTTTGGCTTTTTCATCAGGGAGGTCTGGGATTCTGTTAAGTCACTGAATGTCCATCTCCTTACCTGGTAGATTATGCTCAGTCTCACTGGACAGGTGATCCTTGGTTTTAGCCCAAGCTCTTTTGCCTTGCAAAAAATCATCTTCCAGTTTCTCCAATCTTTCAGCATTGAGGCTGCCATATCCTGTTTGATCCTTACTGTAGTTCCATGATATCTTTCTGGCCACTTGTAGTATTTTCTCCTTTACCTGATAATTCTGGAGTTTCGCCACAACTTTTTGCGGACTTTTCAATTTCGGATCTCTTTCAGGAGGTTTCTAGTGGATTCACCTGATTTCTATTTTACCCTCTGGTTCTAGGATATCAGGGTAATTTTCCTTGATGAGCTCTTGTAAGATATTGTCCAGACTCATTTTTTTAATCATGATTTTCTGGTAGACCAATAATTCTCAGATTGTCTCTCCTGGATCTGTTTTCCAGGTCAGTTATTTTTCCATTGAGCTATTTTACCTCTTTTTCTAATATTTCAGTCTTGATGTTTTGTTTGACTAATTCTTGGTTCTTCATAGATTCATTGGCTTCAGTTTGGTTGATTCTAATTTTTAGCAAATTATTCTTCTCAGTTAGTTTTTGAAGCTCCTTTTCCATACGCTCAGATTTCATTTTTACCTCACACATTTTACTTTTTAAGGAGCTGTTTTCTTCATTGAAATATTTTTCTAATTTTGCCATTTTGTTTTTATAAGAGGTGTTGATTTTATCTTCTACCTCTCTATGCCAGATTTCAAAGTTCTTTTTGAGCTCATCTAGGAATGCTTTCTGTGCCTGAGACCAGGTCATAGTCACTGTTAAGGCTTCAGCTGCGGGTGTGGAGTCAATACTCTTCCCCTTGTTAGTTTGATTCCTCCCTCTCACCATAATAGGATTCTAGAGTCTTTGTCCTTGACTTTGTAGCCTGCTTTCTTCCCATTTTGAGGCAGGACCTTAGCCACGCCCTTCCTCTCGTGTTTCTAAGCCTTTATTGCTTAAAATTTTCCTCTGGGCCAATAATTACTGTGTTTTTGGGTTAGAGGGGGGGATTGGAGAGCCAGGGTTCAGACTGTCATCTCGGTCCCTGGAAGTTCACATAGGGGTTTTTTAAATTTTCAGGCTGTGGATGGATAGTCCCCAGAGTAGCTGCTGCCCCTGCCGCGGGCCCTCCCTTTTTCTCTTACCCAGCTCCGTCTGATCCCCATCCTGTGGTGATAGGCCTGGGAGTGGCCCTTGTGGTTGGTGGATCATCAGGCCTCCTCTGGTGGGCTCTCAGCACTACTGCTGGTCTCCATGGCCAGTCTGGTTGGCTGCCCACCATTCATTTCTTATTCTCTACGTGATGTAGGAGTACACCTAAGCTCTCTGCCTGGGCCCTCTTCTTTCTATATATGCTTTTGGTGATCACACCAAATCTCATTGATTCAAATATCTTCTCTATGCATTTGGCTTCTACAAGTGTATATGCAATATTACTTTCTCTACTGAACTGCAGACCAGCATCAACAATTGCCAACTATTAGACATTTCCATCTGGATTTCCCATCAGTTTCAGCTTATTAAAAGAAAACACTCTGGATATGAATTCATATTCTCTCTCTCTCTTTCTCCTTCTCTCTTTCTCTCTCTCTCACTCACTCGCTTGCTCTTTCTCTCGCTCTCTCTGTCTGTGTGTGTGTGTGTGTCTCTCTCTCTCTCTTTATACTTTCCCTATTATTAAAAAGGGTACTACAATCCACTCTGTTACTCCAGTTTACAATCTCAGAGTCATCGTAAACTCTTCATTCTCCCTACACTCATATTAGAGCAATTGCCAAGGTTTCTAAATTCTACATTCATAACTTCTCCCATAACAGTATCCTTCTCTTCTTCCATGAGATCATTCACCCTCTCCTCTGGATTATTACATCATCTTCTCAACTATTCTCTTTGCTTTAAATATCTCCCCTCTCTAATCCATTTACACCACAGCTGTCAGAGTGATATTTTTTACAGCATATACTTGACCAGGTCTTTCTCTTGTTTAAAAGGTTGCAATGGTTCTGTACTGTTTCTTAGGTAAAATACCTATTCCCCTGACCCTTAAAGCCATAGTATTCAATTAATAAACTTGGTTATT
>CM053584.1:300871776-300884040 GCA_028627135.1 Pseudochirops cupreus | reverse complement strand
CAAAATCTCATGGAAATAAATGATGTAAATTAAAATAAATAAAAGTTAGAAATTAGCAAATGTTCATATATTCTATATATGTATCATTTTTTTATATAATTCAATTATATTATAGGAATAATAATGCCTCTGATGTTATCTTTTTGCCAATCTCCACCCATAATTTCATAACTATGCTCAATTCTTAAAGGCTTAGATATGCAATGCCTTCTGAATTCATTGTCTCTAAGAATCTATCTTAATTGGTTTACCAATAATTCCTTAAATTATGTGAATTCTCCAATGCTAAAACTTTTAAGGAATCTTTAGAAGACCATTGAGCTAACTCCTAATGAATTATAATAAATCACTATCTTCTAAATCTGCTTTTATCCTATTTATTTTCTTTTATGGTAACTATCTCAATCTCCTTTAAGCTGAGATCCTATCTGCAGGACAACAAAACATAATCTTTTGTGCAATAAGAAGGTTTCTTTTTTTTTTTTTTTTTTACTAAGTTTTACTTGGCAGCCGTCAGTTGGGCAATATCTTCATCCAATCCAATCTGCCTTGACATGCTGGTTAGTAAGGGTACTTCATGAAGAAAAAAATAAAGTCTAAATATTCACTGAAGTATTCAGAGTAAATCGTTCACATTGTGAAATCTTTTAAGACAGTATTATTCACCAACATGCGCTTAAAAGAAAACAAAAGAAAAAATGAACATCTGTTTCTATAAACAATGAAGATATCATGCTTAATAGAGCAAACTGATAAAAAGCAATATTTATTTGTATACTTGATGGTATGTGAATAGCATTTCCACCACCCATGAAATCCACAAAAAGGAGAAAAAAAAAAAGTATCTCTCAGCTTCCATGCACTATTCTTTTGGATACTAGGAATTCAAACTGATTTGCCATATCATCTGCCTCCTTTTACTCTCACTTTAGCAACAGGAGCTAGGATATTTAACAGTAGGATATGAGAAATGAAAGTCTCTTTTGAAATCATTTGTCAAACAAATATGTGGGAAATGTGTACTTCAACCCTAGAGAAGTGTAATATTCAACTCGACTTAATAATCATTTATTGCTCATCTATTATAAGCAAAACACTGTGCCAGGTTCTGAAATACTATTACTCTATATTTTGTGAAAACATTCTGGGCCTAATCATTCAAAGTAATCCTTTCTGTTTTCAAGACCAAATTATAGATTCCATAATTTTTTATGAACACAAATTTTTATTAAGCAAAAAAGAATGCTGAAAAGAATATGAAAACCACATGAATCATTCCATGTTTTATAATTGAGCTATTCAAAATCAGTGAGATCTGAGGTAAATTGACATTCCACAATCCCCCTGCTGACTTTGCATATATTGTAAGTGATTATTAATACATAAGTTAGGGCCTGCCTGTGGGGAGGCAACCTTAATGTACCCACCGTCCTTTCTGTATTTTTTTTTTCCATATTACATTCTCTAATGAAATGCACCTTGTTTTTCCAGTAAAGTTAGGACTATTCTTCATTTGGATATGATGTGAAACGCTGCGGATTGTTGTTTCTCAGATACTGAAGAATTTGTGTTCAAGTATATGGAGGGTTAGGGACTCATAAAACAAACAAAAAAAGATGTTTTTGTGTAAAATTATGAAGTGTATAATTTGGTCCTAATGATTTATGCATGAATCCCTAGAAACAGGAAGGATTACTCTGAATGGGTATGGTCTAGAATGTCTCTTCCACAGTGCACCACACTGTGCTGTTTCAAGGCTTCCATTGAACCCTGGGGATGAGGAGAGGCATGCTTCAACCTTTCCTTGTCTGTTTACAGGAGATTAAAATTTGAAACCCTTAAGATGATGCAGTTCACTGCCTTCCAAAGGTACATCTTGCAAACCTTTTTATTCTCCTAAATTGCTATATTTTGTAAATGATGGGAATAGCTAAACATATCAGAGGCAGGAGCAGCCCAGGTTTTCTTGGGAGAGTCACTTGATAAATTGTCTCAGCTGGAATGGCTTCTGGGGTGATAGAATGCATCCCTGGCGAGAAAACTACTGAATATTACCTATACGGACACATCCTGTTAGCTGTGCATTTCCACGTTTTAATTTTCAGGTTTGGATCGATGGTGGAAAGAAACACATGATGGAACAAATAAAAGTATCTCATTTACATCATGGCCATAAAGGCAGTCACACTATTTTCATGTGCTCATTCGTTAGTTTTAATGTGTTAATCATTTATGCATAAAATATGGGTTGCAGTGGCGAGAAAAAAACCTAGCTATTGTCAGTTTCTATGACAACCAGTAAGCTGGCAGATTACATTGTCTCACACAGGATGGTTGCCAAGGTTGTGACCTATTTGTTAGTTCTAATCATTTTGTTTAAGGAGCCTGAGTGTGCTAGCTAGAATAGAACTAGAAAGTGCTGCCCATTTAGAAGATTTTCATATTTGAAATGAATCCTACACATGAAAATAATGAATATGTTAATAATTGCACAGCAAGAAAATTACAGTGTACTTGCAAAGTATATATTAAGCTAATTCAACTTGAAATAATATAACATTAATCATTTAAGGAATCAGTCCATTGTGTATCCATTCTGGCCTAGATCAGTAGGCAGCAAATCACTATTCATTCGCTCCTAAACATCCATGAAATGATCATTCCAATTGGATTTCCGATATCCTGAAATCGCCAGATTCAAAAGGTGCCTTGTGGAAGCTCTATTCTTTTAGTTAGAGATCAGATGCTTTTGGAATGTTGATGGAGAATGTAGTTGCTCTAGGTGAGATAGAGATAAAATATACTGTACCATACTTATCCTCATCAAAGGTGGGGGAAAAGGGAATGAAATCTCTATCTAGTCTCTCAGTTCTCATTTAATTATTTTTTAAGTATTGTTCTAAGTCTTAAAAATATGTATATGATAATGGGAATTGTTGTTGTGGTTTTTTTTTTGCCAGTGAATTACAAGTCTATATGGAAAAGTGGCTTTATACAACAATAAAAGAAAATTGGATCAATTCAAATTCCAGAAATCGGGGATTTGGGAAAATTTGGACTGGGACTGGATTGACTGGGATTAATCCTTTCATATCATATGAAAAAGATGGTTGATTATATTGTTGTTTAGTAAAGTACTTAAGAATATATTTTAGGTTATAAAAGGAAAGTTCAACTCATTGAAGAGAGAGTGTGTAGAGTAGAAAGAGCATTGGTACTTGAAGACAAAAGTTCTGTGTTCAAGGAACAGCTTTGCCACAGACTGCATAATTTAAACAAATTGCTGAGCTTTTTTGATATTCAGTTTCATTATTATAAAATTAAGTGTTGATAATCATGTTGACTCAAAGGGATATTATAAGTATGAAGAAACATTGGCAACCCAAAAGTTTTGGTAAGTGTAAAGTACTACGTAAAGGAAAACTATTTAGAAAACAAATAATTTTCAAGCATCCCCTATGCCTTAAGAAGTACCATTTATGTTCCCATTAATAATCCTAACTAGGAATCATTTTTGTCTATTCACCAAAATAAGCCCTGTAACTCAGTCTACTGAGCATTGCTGTAATCTTCATTTTTGTAGTTACAGTATATTTTGAGAAAAGACTATATAATAATGAAACTAATTTTCCAGCATAGCTTATGGAAACCAGAATCATTTTATATTCTGAGATAACTTCTTTAAGTATTTTCTATAATTCATATATTTTATCAATTCAGATAAGCGCAACTCTGATGAATCTCAAGACTTCAAAGAACTAGAATTGGGGTACATCATAGCTGAAGCTGCATTTTAAAGGGAAGAGAGGAGACTACAATTTCTGAATAAAATCCACATGAATTATTAAAAAAGCAATAGACAATTATGCTATCTCCAACTATATTTCCTTACCAATGAAAACATTCTCCCATGAATAAACTAAGAATTTTTCCATGCTCTTAAAATAACAAAATAAGGAAGCTCCTTCAATTTGACAGCTTTATACTTTGTACTTTTTCTTCAGAAAACACACAGGTCCAGGGGTGATTGAGAAAATGACATAAATAAATTAACTTGATGAGACTATAAGTCTTCTTCGTTATTTTTTATGGATCCTCTTCCTGTCTGTTACACATATTGCCTATTGTAGATCACTGTCATTATCCTTACCATCTTCATTTAGTCATAATGATCTCTGAGCACTTCCATGTGCATTTGTATCTTTGCTTCAAGGTGAATGTGGCCACTGAGAAAGGATGTGTGATGTGAACTGCATAATTCAGCAATACTCTTGTCAGAGAGTTTGCCCATATCCAGCAATCTGATTGCCACAATTGTACTCTTTTTTGATCCATCTAAATTTCTACCTATTTTAATATGGACTGGTTACCTTCAGGTACTGTAGGATAAAAGATCTAGCCATGGAAAAGATGCTAAAGGTCGTCTACTTCAAACTTTACTGTAGCAAGAACAATCTCTTAACCCTTGATCTCATGCAAGTTATGTTAAGTTTGTTTATTTGATTGTTTGCTCCTGCCCCCACCCCCTTAAAAGTCATTGAAACCAGCCTGAAGACTTTATTGGTTTAAGGAACTAAATGTTAGGCTATTCACATTACATCCAAGTGACCTGAAAACAAAAACAGCCAGGAAGTACTCCAGGTGCTCTCTATCGCTATCTACTTGTCTCTTGGAATAAGATGAACAACTTAAGCAGGGGAGCTTACCTCAGCTGAGTCAATTCAGAATGTTCTTATTGCATATCCTTGATAAAATATCCTATTCTTTCTAAGTCTAAGTAAATCTTTTGTTAACTGTTGAACGACCTATGAATGTCTTATTTTGTTTCAAGGTCAAACATGAACTACCAGGGCCTGAGTTAGGGCCAGCCCAGAATGCTCTTGTTTAGCTGATAGAATTTTAAAAGACCTATGAATGGGGCAGCTAGGTAGCACAGTGAATAGAGCACTGGCTTTAGAGTCAGGAGGACCTGAATTCAAATGTGGCTTCAGACACTTAACATTTACTAGCCATGTGATCTTGGGCAAGTCACTGAACCCCAATTGCCCTGCCTTTCCCTCTCCAAAAAGCCAAATAAATAAATGAAAGACCTGTGGATATCCCATATTTATGTGCATGTGTGTTTTTGCCCAGCATGCATGTGTTCATCATCATATTCACATGTTCACAATCACCATAATGTTAGTAGTATATGATCTAGAGAATAGAATACTAGAGAACTTGTTTTGCTTCTAACCACTTGTCATCATCCAAATTATTTCTTCAATTTTCCTCATGACAGGTATAGATATAATGTCTTTTAGCCTTCTTTATATATACAATTAACAGTTCAGTTGCTTCATGAGAAGCCAATAATTGCTTCAGCCATGTAGGTAGATTTAAGAAGTAGGGTTTTGAATTTCAACATCTTTTCTAACTGTATCCCTATCAAAAACACAAAACATTTTCCATAAGCAAGCAAGTAATTGGTTAATAATCTAAGCTTTAGCTATTTTTTTAAAAATAAAGTATATTCACTTTAGAAGATTCTCAGAACTGTTTTAGTGAATTTTTGGCATCTTGAAATATGATATTCACTTAACATTTATTCAACAAATATTTATTGAGTGCTTTTTAAAGTCAACATTGTACTAATCACTGTGGATAATAAAAATAAATACTTTCTGCTGGGCCTCTCTAGGAATGTTGGTATTCCCTTTAGGGATCAGAGGAAAAAAATTCTAATGTAGCAATATGCACAGAATTGCAAAACAGTGAATCTTAGAGGTGGAAGGAACATTAGAAAATACCCAGTCTAACCCAAATCTGAAAAAGAACCAGTTTATTTCTTAAAAGTTGTGTTCCTATGTAGCTCTCTCTAATATATTCCCATCAAAAGAATATTATATTTCTTAATGTCTACAAATTCTCTATTAAAGATTTACCCAAAGATTTTACATGCCCTCTACTAATTCTTATTCCATATGTCCTTTTATAGAACTTAGTGTAGGTAGTTGTGTATTATAGTAGATAGAACACTGGGTCTAGAGTCAGGAAGATCTGAGTTCAAATCCTGTCTCAAACACACACCAGAAGTATGATCCTGGGAAAGTCATTTAATCTCTGTGTGCCTCTGTTTCCTTATTTGTAAAATTATGAATATAATAATAATAGCACCCACCTTATAGAGATGTTGTGAGGATGAAATGAGACAATAATTGTAAAGTTCTTAGCACAGTTCCTGGCACATAGTAAGCACTATATAAATGTTAGCTATTGTTATTCTTCTTATGATAGGATTAAACAAATATAGGCAAATGAACTACATTATCTTCAGGGAATTATAAATTTTGATGACTCAATGTTTCTAGAAACAAAGACCTATCATTGTTTTCTGTATGTTTGGAAGTAGAATACTATAATCTTTTTTTTTTTAATCTGGATTTTTTAAATTTATTTTTTATTTTTTTTTGCTTTTTGGAGGGGGGAATGCAAGGCAATTGGGGTTAAGTGACTTGCCCAAGGTCACATGGCTAGTTTTGTGTTAGGTGTGTGAGGCCAGATATGAACTCAGGTACTCCTGACTCCAGGGCTGGTGCTTTATTCACTGTGCCACCTAGCCACCCCTAATATAATCTTTAAAGAATTTTAAAAAGCCAGTGGAGATGGACAGGTGGGATTAAGTAGATTACAACATGTAGCAAATAAGAAATTAGGAAGAATTAGAATAAAGAATGCCATTAAAGACACGAACTAAGGAAAACCATCGTGTATCAAGAGCAAGAAATAGCAGTAGACAGCTTGACTTCTTACTCCACTAGAATCCTTTATCTTCAGATATCAAGGAAAGCTTTTTAGTATTAAATGGAACAACTGTAATAAATGTTTGAGAGGGCATGGTCCCTACCACCAAGGAGTATATATTCTAATGAAATAGGCCACTCACATGGGAGTAGTGGTCAGGAATGAGTGCTTGCGAAATTACAAGATTTTGAGCCCAAGGGGACTAGATTAACACACCTGTTCCAGCAACTTTTAGAGCAGCAGTTCTCAACCTGTGGATCATGATCCCTTTGGGGGTCAAACGACCCTTTCACAGAAGTCACAGGGGTCACCTAAGACCATCAGAAAACATATATTTCCAATGGTCTTAGGAACTGAGACACCACACTCCTCTATATGTCTCCAGGCGGGTCCACCCACATGCAGACACACCCACATAGGAGTATTAAAGGGTTGAGGCATTAGGAAGGTTGAGGATCACCTTTTCTCAGTGATTTGATTTAATTGTGGTTCATGCTTCTAGAATTTGTGAAGTGTTGGTAGTAAAATGTATACATAGCATAAGAAGACAGTTGGTGATCCTAAAGAGGAGATGATTATAAACTAGAGGGTGAAAATAACGGTGGCTCACACTTTCCTGAAATAGATTGGAAAGGAGTATAAGGAATCAGAAGATTGGGGTTCCATGACAATATTTTATCCAGTGTAATAAAATCAATTGAGGCTGAAGAGATGACTTATGACAAGGAACTGAGTATATAAGTTATGGAGCACAAGGCGAGACATGTTCCAACTTAGAAATTAACGAGTTTTTTTTCCCTAGAAACTCATGATATATTAATGCTTAATATTTGTCAGAAATTTTAATAGTTATTATAACAAAAGCCAGAAAGAAAAATGGTCCTTGCCCTCAAGGAACTTTTACTCTGTTGGAGGGAAACAACAGGCACACTGTAATTATTTCCTTGTAATAAGTAATAAATGAAAAACATTTGTGCCATAGGTATGTGTATATATGTCTCTCTGTAAAGATTTACTAAAAAAAAGGGAGGGGGAAATAAAAAAGGCCATATTCATTAGGTGACTTTAGAATTGATCCTTGAATGAAAATTCGGGACTTTGGTATTATTCTTAACTTTTCCCTCTTCCTACTCATGTCCTCCACATTGCTCCCAAAATAATTTTCCTTAAATGCAGATTTAAGTATCTTATTGCCCTCATAAATAAGCTCTTTTTATTTCCCTATTTCATTAAGGGTCAAGCATAACTTCTGTCTAGCTTCCAAATCTATCACAATCTGGACCCAGACTATCTTTCCAGATCATTGTACATAAATTAGCCCCTTAGCTATGCTATGTGATCTATTCAAAATGACATTCACTATATCATTCTTAAAATAATAATATCCAACATTTAAATAGATCTTACTATGTCCTAAGCATTGTACTAAGTGCTTTACAATTACTATTTCATTTGATTACCACAATAATTCTGGGAACTAGATATAATTATTATCCTCATTTTACAGATGAGGAAACAGCAAAAATTAAGTGACTTTCCCAGAGTCACAGACCTGATAAGCGTCTGAAGCTGGATTTGAATTTATATCTTCTTGATTCCAAGACCAGTGCTCTATCCACTGGATCGCCTAGTTGCTCTAAGAACATGTATTCTGGGGGAGGCACAGTCAGGATTGAGGAGTAAAAACAGGAACTTGCCTGAGCTCTCCACCAAACCCCTCTAAACACCTTTAAATAATGACTCTAAACAAATTCTAGAGTGGCATAACCCACAAAAAGCAGAGTGAAACAATTTTCCAGCACAAGAAAAGATTGAAATGTTGGCGGGAAAAGTCTGTTGCATCAGGATAAGAGAGAAGCACAGTTCAACCCCCGATCATAGGCTATGACAGCACAGACCAACCCCCAGAAAACTGGGAGCAGACTTTGGGGCAACTGAATCAGTGGCAACAATGGCAGTCTCCAGATCTCTCAATCCAGAGACAGTAAGGGGATCAGACAATGAGTCAGAAGGAAATTTCAAAGGTCCCTTTGCTTGTCCTAGGGACAGGACTTTGTTGCATTGCCTATTGGATGTGGGTTTCAGTCCTAGGTCTTAGTTGCAGTGTGAGGAGAAATATTACCACAGCATAGCTTGAAGCCACAGTGAAGCCGGGACCCTGGTCTGAGTTCTAGGGATGAAAAAAGTATTTGTGATCACTCACAAACCAGTACACAGTACAGAGCAGTAGTAAACAAACCTCTTCTTAGATCAAAACACCTTGGAAGAATCAAACACTTACAGGTACCTAGAATTACCTCTAAAAATAGCTATACAAAAAAAACCATGAAACTTGGGACAGTTCCCTCTCAACTTTGAAAACAGAGCCCCACTTAAGCATGAAGTTAAAAACCAAGGGATAGACTGGAAAATAAGCAAACAAGAGAAAAATTATGACCACAGAAAGTTACTGTAGTAACAAGGAAGATCAAAACACAAACTCAAAAGAAGTCAGCAAAGTAAAAATTAATTGCATCCAAAGCTTTAAAGAAAAATATGAACTGGTTACAGGCCATAGAAGAGCTCAAAACGGATTTTAAAAATCAAATAAGAGATGTAGAGAAAAAAATTGAGAAGAGAAATGAGAGTGATGCAAGAAAATCATGAGAAAAAAATATCTTGGTAAAGGAGGAAAAAAAATACTAAAGAAAATGACACCTTAAAAAACAGAATAGGCCAAATGTTAAAATAGGCACAAAAAAGGCAATGAAGAGAAGCATCCCTTGAAAAGCAGAATTAGCCAAATAGCAAATGGTATAAAAAACTCTCTGAAGGGAACTCCTTAAAAAGTAGAATTGGCCAAATGGAAAAAGAAGTATTAAAGCTCATTGAAAAAAATTATTCCTTATGAGTTAGAATTCACAACTGGAAGCTCATGACTTTATGAAATTTCAAGAAAAAAGCAAACAGAATCAAAAGAGTGAAAAACTTGAAGAAAATGTAAAATATCTCATTGGAAAAACAACTGACCTGCTAGATCCAGGAGAGATAATTGAAGAATTATTGGAGTACCTGAAAGTCATGATCAAAAAGAGCATAGACATCACCTTTCAAAAAATTATTAAGGAACACTGCCCTGATATTCCAGAACCAGAGTGCAAAATAAAAACTAAAGAATCCACTGATAAACTCTAAAGATATCCCAAATGAAAACTCTCAGGAAGATTAGAGGCAAATTCCAGACCTTGCAGATAAAGGAAAAATATTGCAAGCAGCCAAAAAGAAACATTTAAAATATGACAGAGCCATAGTCTGAATAAATACAAGATTTAGAATTTCTCCACTGAAAGATCAGAAGGCTGGGAATATGATATTCCAGAGGGCACAAGAGCTAGGATTACAACCAAAAAGCGCCTACCCAGAAAAAAATGAGTATAATCTTTCAAGGAGGAAATTCAGTGAAATAGAGGATTTTCATGCATTCCTGATGAAACAACCAGAACTGAATAGAAAAATCAACTTTCAAATATGAGATGCAAAAGAAGCATAAAAAGATAAACATGAAAGAGAATTAATAAGATTTGATAAAGTTAAATGGTTTATATTCCTAAATGAGAAAGTGATATTTACAACTTTTAAAAACTTTCTCATTATTAAGGCTGTTGGAGGAAGTGTACAAAGACAGAAAGCAAAGGTATGAGTTGAACGTGATGATATGATTATATAAGAAAATAAAATTAAGGGAAGAGAGAGAAGAATTCACTGGCAGAAGGGGAAAGGGAGAGATAGAGTGGAATTAATTATCTGTCATAAAAGAGACCTAAAAGAGATTTTACAGTGGAAGAAGAAATGGAGGAAATGGGAAAGGGAGCACATGAATCTTGCTTCCATTGGAATTGACTCAGAAAGGGATTAATATACACACTCAGTTGGGTGTAGAAATCTATTTTACCATGCAGGAAAGTAGGAAGGGGGATAAGAGAAGGGATAGGGCAGACTTATAGAAGGGAGAGAAGTTTTGGAGAGGTAAAAGTCAGAAGCAAAACACTTTTGAGAATGGACAGAGCAAAAAGAGAGAAAATATAAAGAGGAGGAAATAGGATGGAGAGAAAAACATAGTTGGTAAGCATTACTGTGAAAAAAATTGTAGTGCGTTTCTCTGATAAAGACATCATTTCTCAAACAGAATCAAATTTATAGAAATAAGAGACATTCTTCAATTGGCAAATGATCAAAGGATATGAACAGGCAGATTTAAAAAATTTTATTTTTAGTTTTCAATGTCACTTTCAGAAGATTTTGAGTTCTAAATTTCCCTCTTTTTCCTTCACTCCTTTCCAAGATGACATAAATCTGATATAGGCTATATGTTATGATCGTATTAAACATATTTCCACATTAGTCATGTGGAGAAAGAACAATCAGGACAAAAAGGAAAAACTGTAAGAAAGAAAAAAAGAACAAAAAAGTGAAAATAATGTGCATTGATCTACATTCAGATTGCATAGTTCTTTCTCTGGATATGGATGGCATTTTCCATCCTGGATCTTTTGAAATTGTTTTAGGTCATTGTATTGCTGAGAAGAGCTAAATCTATCAAAGTTGGTCACTGCCCAGTGTTGCTCTTACTGTGTATAATGTTCTCCTAAATTTTTTCACTTCAAGCAGCATCAGTCTCTGTAAGTCTTTCCAAGTTTTTTTGTTAATTGACCTGCTCATCATTTCTTATAGCACAATAGTACTATATTACATCCATATACCACAACTTGTTCAGTATTCCCCAATTGATGAGCATCCCCTCAATTTCCAATTTTTTGCAAACACAAAAAGAACTGCTATAAATATTTTTGTATATGTGGGTCCTTTTCCCTTTTTTCTGCTCTCTTTCCACATTTGACCTTTTTAATGACCTCTTTCCACCACATGGTGGAGATATTACTGGATCAGAGCGTATGCAGAGTTTTATGGACCTTTAGGCATAGTTCCAAATTGCTCTCGAGAAAGATCGGATCAGGCAACAACTCCAGCAATAACGCATTAGTGTTCTACTTTTCCCTCATCTTCTAAATTTGTCATTTTCCTGTTTTGCCACATTCACCAATCTGATAGGTGTGATAAGATACCTCAGAGCTATTTTAATTTTCATTTCTCTAATCAATAGTGATTTAGACCATTTTTTTTCATATGACTGTGGATAACTAATTTCTTCATCTGAAAACATGAACAGGCAGTTTTCAGACAAAGTAATCAAAGCTATCTATAATCACATAAAAATGCTCTAAATCACAATTGATGAGAGAAATGAAAATTAAAACAACTCTGAGATACTACCTCACACCTGTCAGATTGGCTAATGTGATAGAAAAGGAAAATGACAAATGTTGGTGGGAATGTGGGAAAATTAAAACATCAATGTACTATTGGTGAAGTTGCATACTGATGATCCAACCATTCTGTAGAGCAATTTGTAAGTGTGCTGAAGGGGCTATAAAATCACTCATA
>CM053584.1:300846161-300871276 GCA_028627135.1 Pseudochirops cupreus | reverse complement strand
TATTCCATGAAATAGAAGACTTTCAAGTAGTGCTGATAAAAAGAAATGAATAGAAAATTTGACTTTCAAATAAAAGATGCAAAAGAAGCAGGAAGAGGTAAACAGGAAAGAGAAATCATAAGATTTAATAAAGTAAAACAGTTTATATCCCTAGAGGAAAATGATATTCCTAACTCCTAAAGACATTTTCATTATTAGGGAAATTAGAAGGGATATACATAGACAGAAAACAGAGGTGTGAGTTGAATGTGATTGTATGATTAAGAAAATAAAATTAAAGAATGATAAAGAAGAATGCACAGGGAGAAAGGGACAGGAAGAAGTAGAATCAGGTAAGGTACCTTACATTAAATAGATTTTACTATGGAAGGGAAAATTGGAAGAGTGGGGAAGGGAGCAAATGAATCCTACTCTCACTAGAATTGGCTCTAAGAGCTCATACACACTCAGTTGGGTGTAGAGCTCTATCTTACCATGCAGGAAAGTAGGAAGGGAAGGGAATAAGAGAAGAGAAGGGGTGGGTGGGGATCAATAAAAGAGTGGGCAGTTTTGTGAAGGTAAAAGTCAGAAGCCAAACACATTTGAGAATGGGCAGGGAAAAAAGAGAGAAAATGGGATAAATGGGGAAATAGTATAGAGGGAAATACATAGTTGGTAATCATTACTGTGAAAAAATAAAGTGAGTTTCTCTGATAAAGACTTAATTTCTCAAACATACAGGAAACTGAGTAAAATTTATAGAAATGAGTCATTCTTCTACTAATAAATGGTCCAAAGATATGAACAGGAATTTTTCAGACAAGCAATCAAATCTATCTATAGTACTATAAAAAAGCATTTCTAAATCACTTGTGATGAGAGAAATATAAATTAGAACATCTAAACTGCACCTTTACACCTGTCAGATTGACCAACATGACAGAAAAGGAAAATGACAAATGTTGGAGGGGATGTGGGAAAGTTAAAGCACTAATGTACTATTGGTGAAATTTTATACTAATTCAGTCATTCTGGAGAGAAATTTGGAACCATGCCCAAAGACTTATAAAACCATGCATATACTTTGACTAAGCAATAACACTACAAGGACTGTATTTCAAAGAGACAAAAGAAAAATAAAAAAGGAAAAGGACCTATGTGTATAAAAGTATTTATAGCAAGTCTTTTAGTCACATCAAAGAATTGGAAATTGAGGTGATTTCCTTCAACTGTGGAATGGCTGAATAAGTTTTCATGTTATATGTGATACTATTGAACTTTAAGAAATGATGAGTGGGATGCTCTCAGAAAAACCTGGAAAGACTTACATGAACTGATGCAAAGTGAAATGAACAGAACTAGGAGAATATTGTACACAGTAACAGCAATATTATATGATTATCTACTATGAATAACTTAGCTGGGGGGGCAGAGCCAAGACGGTGGAGTAAAAGCAGGAATTTGGCTGAGATCCCACTCCAACCACGTCCAATACCTGTAAAATATTACTAAACAAATTTTAGAGATACAGTACCCACAAAGTGGCAGACAGAACAAATCTCTCACTGAAAGGAGCCTGGCAGGCTGACAGAAAGGGTCTATAGCACCAAGCTGGGAGCCAAGCACAGTCCCACGTGAGCCGCCCAGGCCCAGACCAAGGGTAGCCCTGACCAGTGTCACAGACTGGGTCAGAGCAGAATTCAGGAGAGTGAATCACCAACAGTGCTGGCTGTTTCCAGACTTTTCAACCCATAAATGCCAAAGAAAAAGTAAAAGGTCAGTAGGGAACTTTCTTGGAACAAGGAGGAGAAGAACATTGTCTGGACCCTGCGCCCAGGGCAAGAGGTGGCAAAGGCATGGCAGCTGCAGCTGCTGCTGTGTGGCTGCCTCCAGAGTTCCTTGGTTGTAGATCATAGGAAGATCAAGCAACCATTCAGAGGGTAATCACTCTTGCTCTGACCTTTGTGGATCTGGGTTGCTATTTTGGGTGGTGGTGCTAGGGTGTGTGGTCAGTGTGCCAGAGCTGTAAAAACCCCAGGGATTTAGGACACAGCTCTTTCCACTCTGGTGTCAGAGTTCTATCATGGCAAAGAGCTCAAAAGTAAGGTAATTGGCTGGCAAGATGAGCAAGCAGAGGAATCACAATCAGAACCATAGAATCCTTTTAGGGCATAAAAAGGATCAAAACATGGAACCAGAAGAAGTCAAAACTCCTGCATCAAAGTTTCCAAGAAAAATGTGAATTGGTTACAGGCCACAGAGGAGCTCAAGAAGGATTTTGAAAATCAAGTAAGAGAAGTAGAGGAAATATTGGGAAGAGAAATGAGAATGATGCAAGAAAATCATGAGCTTATCCCTCCCAGTTGCCTGGAAAACTGAGGTCCAAAGGAGGCTATGACGTCACTGTCCCAGTGGGAGGAAGAAGCAGCGTCCCTGGTACAGGAGTTCTCAATACCCTATGTGGTCCTTGGTGGAGCCTCATCTGAGATGCCCAGGAATGCTTCTCATCAGTCAGAAGTGGAGTATAGCAGCCTTCATTCCAACTATTCCAGTGAGACCTTTGAGTCCTTCACAGAGGAGCTGGAAGAAGTAGAAGAGCAATTTCAACTGAGTGAGGGGAAAGCCTCTGGCTTCTTGATCTCTTCTGAAGAATGCCAGACTGCATCCAGTGCCACTGGGAGCTATCCTGTGAGCAAGAAGCTGATGCTTGGCTTAAGGGATGGAGATGAGCCAGTGAACTCGCTGGACTATGCTGCCCTAGAAGAGAAATTGAGTCAAAAGTGGATCCAGCTTCTCAAGGGCAAAGAAAATCAGACTGGACAGCCCCAGACAGGCCCCACATTCCAAGATCATGTCATGGAGGCATCAAAGAGTGAAGAAGACAAGTTGCTGCAGGATTTTTGTGCCAGGAAGATAAATCTGATTTGTCATCAGCTGAACCCTCAGGAGGCGAACGTCAGCAGCCATCAGAGGCAACAGCTAGGCTTGAATACAGGGAAGCCAGTGACAGATGAAGTGAACAACTGCATTGTTCCTCCTCAGCTAATGAACAGAATCTTTCTCCAAAACCCGAGGTCAACACCCATCAAGGCATCAGCAGTTAGAAAGCACAAGTGTACCCAATGTCCAGAGTATACCAAGAAAAGAAGAGAGCTGTCCCAGATGACCTTTATGCACCAGAAAGAGACCTTCCTAGAGTCTGCTCTACTTAAAGAGAAGATGGAGGAACATCACCTTGACAAAGACCTTCTCAGCTTCATCATAGACATCCACCAAAGCCTTCCCAGGCTTTCAGATGACCCAGAGACCATCTGGACAAGATTAAATGCTTGAGGTCAGGTTGGGTAGAGTAGGGTTCACCTTGGCCCCACAGAAAGAGATGCGATTGAAATGTCAGGGCCTCTCATCTCTGTCCACTGCCCCACCTAAAGCCCTTTGATGCAGCCTGCTGTTAACAACATGGTCAATAAAGAAATATTTCTCTCAGAGAAAACCATGAAAAGCAAGTCAACAACCTGCTAAAGGAGACCCAAAAAATACTGAAGAAAATAACACCTTAAAAATTGACTAACTCAAATGGCAAAAGAGGTCCAAAAAGCCAATGAGGAGAAGAATGCCTTAAAAAGTCAACTTGCCCAGATGGAAAAGGAATTTCAAAAACTCGCTGAAGAGAATAATTCCTTCAAAATTAGATTGGAGCAAATGGAAGCAAATGACTTTATGAGAAATAAAGATACTATTAAACAGATCCAAACAAATGAAAAAAAAATAGAAAACAATGTGAAATATCTCATTGGAAAAACCACTGACCTGGAAAATCGGTCCAGGAGAGATCATTTAAAAATTATTGGACTACCTGAAAGCTATGATCAAAAAAAAAAAAAAGAGCCTAGAAATCATCCTTCAAGAAATTCTCAAGGAAAATTGCCCTCATATTCTAGTGGTTCTCAACCTTCTCAATGTTGCAACCCTTTAATACAGCTCCTCATGTTGCAGTGACCACAAGCCATAAATTTATTTTCCTTGCTAATTCATAACTGTAATTTTTCTACTCTTATGAATTGTAATATAAATATCTGATATTCAGGATGTATTTTCATTGTTACAAATTGAACATAACCCATGGGTTGAGAACCACTGTTCTAGAACCAGAGGGCAGAATAGAAATTGAAAGAATTCACCAATTGCCTCTAGAAAAAGATTCCAAAAAGAAAACTCCTAGGTATATTATAGCCAAATTCCAGAGTTCCCAGGTCAAGAATAATATATTACAAGCTGTCAGGAAGAAACAATTTGAGTATTGTGGAAACACAATAACACAGGACCTAGCAGCTTCTACATTAAGGGATCAAACGGCTTGGAATAATATATTTCAGAGGTTAAAGGAGCAAGGATTAAAACCAAGAATCACCTACTCAGCAAATATAGTACAATACAATACAATGCAATACAATATAATATTATATTATATAACATAACATAATATAATATACATATTATACCAAGAGCACAATGTTTCAGGGAAAAATATGATCATTCAATGAAATAGGGGACTTTCATGCATTCTTGTTGAAAAAAACAGAACTGAACAGAAAGTTTGACTTTCAAATACAAGAATCAAGAGAAGTATGGGAAGGTAAAGAGGGAAAAGAACATAAGGAACTTATAAACGTTGTACTATTTACATTACTACATGGAAAAATGATAATAGTAACTCAGACTTTTCTCAATATGAGGATAGTTGAAGGGAATATATGTGTGTGTGTCTGTGTGTGTGTCTGTGTTTGTGTGTCTATAGATAGATAGATAGATAGATAGTTAGATAGATAGATAGATATGTGTGTGTAGACATATATATGTATGTATAGGAAGGTGTATGTGTGTATAAATACATATATGTGTATATGTATGTATATGCATACATAGACAGTGGGCACAGGATCAGTTGAATAGAAAGGGATAATATCTGAAAAATAAAATGAAGAAGTGAGAGAGGAATATAATAAGAGGAGAAAGGGAGATAGAATAGGATACATTATCTCATATGAAAGAGGCAAGAGAAAACTGTAACCATGGAGGGGAAGAGCAGGAAGGTGAAAGGGAATGGGTCAATCTTTCTCTCATTGAATTTGGCTTAAGGAGGGAATAACATACACACTCAAGTGGGTATCTTACGCTATAGGAAAGTAGGGAGGAAGGGATTGAGGGTGGGATGATAGAAGGGAGGGCAGATTGGGGGAGTGGGTAGTTAGAAGTAAACATTTTGTTTTAAAGGAATAGGGTCAAAATAGAGAGTAGATTAAGTGAGGGGTGGGATAGGATGGAGAAGAATGCAGTTAATCTTTTACAATATAACTACTATGCAAATGTTTCACATAACTACACATGTACAACCTATATTCAATTGCTTATCTTCCCAGTGGGGTTGGGTGAGGAGGGAAGAAGGGAGAGAATTGGGAAATCAAAGTTTTAAAAACAAATGTTTAAAAAAATTGTTTTTTACATGCAACTAGGAACAGGCACTGCAGTGTAGAAATCCATCCTGACCTACTAGAAAGTTGGGGTGGGGGATGAGGGAGGATATAAGAGAGAGCAGATTGGGGAAGGGGTATTCAGTAGGCTAGCTATTTTGGGGTGGAGGTAGGAGAAAGACAGGGAGAAAATTTGTAACTCAAAATCTTGTGGAAATGAATGTTAAAAATTAAAAATAAATAAGTAAAAGACTAAAAAAAAAATAAATAAAGGTAGATTAAAAAAAGAAAAATGAATAATTTAGTCATTATCAGCAATATAAATGATCAAAGACGATTCTGTAGGAAATATGATGAAAAATGTGTCCATCTCCAGAAAAAGAACTGGTAGAACCTGAGTGCAGATCTTTTTTCTTTTCCTTATTGTTCTCGGATGTATTTTTCTTTGTTTTCTTCCATAAAATGACTTACATGAAAATCTTTTCTGCATGACTTCATATGTGTAACCTATGTCAAATTGCTTGTCTTCTCAATGGGGGCTGGGAGTGAAAGATCATTTAAAACTCAAAATTTGAAAAAAAAATGAAAAAATATTTTTACATATAATTGAGAAAAAAAATATTAAACAAGGGAAAAAAAAGAGAGAAAAAGAGCAGCATTTTTTTCCAAAGACAGCTTCTGCATCAACCATTCCTTGTCAGCTGGGCAAATTTGCTTACTAACACTGACACGTGAAGAATGTGATATGAATGAACTCACATTCGTTGGAGAAAAGAAAGGATTTACCCCGTGGTGAAAAATGCTCTTCCTAAAAAGGTAAAAGACTCTTAAGGGTTGATTACCACTTTAACTGAAACATTCTAAACTTTTAATAAATGTTTCTTGACTAGGCTTACTGGTCAACTGACTTTTTTTAGATATAGAATAATTAGTATGATGCAAAACAATTACAGATGATGCACATGAAAGAGCATTAGACAATTTATTTATCACATAGTAAAATAATTAGAAAGTAATAATAAATATATTTTCATATTTCAATGGAATCATACTGGGTTCTGATTGAAGAGCTTTTATCTTATTTTGCTTGGATCCAGGTCTCCAGCACATCATTACTGGCCATCTCTGTACCATACCTTTTTGACTCAGTACACGGAGATGATCATCCACATTTTTCCCAAATGAATCTGGGACTGTATATACGGAAACCCTTCTTAGGATGTGATTGGCAAGCTTTTACTTTTTTTTTCCTGGATCCTAGCTTATGAGGTATGAGCAGGTCAACTGCACATAATGGGACTGTCTGGTTTTATAGGTGAATTATTCCCGGTCTTCCTTCTTTTAGTTTTTAGCTATCCTTTGTGTATTGCTTTCCCCCATTAGAATGTAAGCTTCTTTAGAGCAGGAAGTATCTCACTTACTTTTATTTGTATCTCCAAACCCTACCACAATGTATGCCATCAAATACAGGCTTAATGAATTACACATTTAATGTATCATCATCATCATCCATCATTCTCTTTTATTTGACACTCTTTTCAAAACTGTTGAATATAACACACACACAGACACACACATTTTTATTCCATATGATTCTGATTTATATCCTTCAATAAGTCCTTCACAGAGAATGACTCTGACTTTCCAGGAGGCTTCTTTTACCTCTCTTGTCATTGCATGGGTACCAATAGTGCATGTTTTGATTATTTATCTCCCATTTGTTCTATGTGACTTTATCAACATTTCTCAGATAATAATCCTAAAATATCTTAACCAACAAAATGCTTCATTGAGAATTGTCCAAAGCCTATTCATGCCAAACTCCTACCTTCACTATATATTTAGTTTGGAATCCTTTCATAATTGAAACAAATGAGATTTCCAGGAATTAAACCTTCCATCCTAATGAGAACTACTTTTACCTCAGGGATAATGAATCTTTTACATCAAATCTTCATTATCTGAAAAAAATCACATAACAGAAAAGGGAAAATCCAGGGTTTTTTGCTCCTCCATATGGTGGTTCTGACCTTTTCTTCTTGTCTAATTGTGAGGAAGAGCATAAGAGATATTTTATTTGAATTACGCAAACTCATGGTGTGGTACAATGAAGCTGGTTTAGCAATCAATAAACTTGTTCCTCCAGACATTCTTTCTGTGACCTGGTATAAGTTTCATCCATTCTATAGACTTTAGGTTTCTTAGCTATTAAATAAGTTAGCCTCTGTTTCTTTCTAGTTCTGTCATTTTATAATGTGACAAGAATTATAAGATTATTAACTTGAGCGTAGAAACAGTGTTTTATTGAAACTATGTATCTCACTTAGTATTTTGCAAAGTGTAAATAGATAAATAATCCTTAATAAATGTTTTATTCCTTTTACAGAAACACAGAGTTATACAGGCAGCTAATTGGTATAGTAGATAGATTACGGAGACTAGAATCAGGAAGACCTGGATTCAAATCTGGTCTCAGACACAAGTTTTATAACTCTTGGCAAGTCACTTAACCTTTGTCTGCCTCATTTTTCTCAATTTTAAAATGGAGATAATATTAGCATCTATGCACCATGGTTGATGTATTTATCTCTGAGGTCTAATGCCTTCTCTGGGCCTAGAAGTGGGTTGTGGACAGGATGGGCCCAGAGAAGTCATCTTCTAGTTCATAGTGGTTGAGTTCAATGGAGAAGGGTAATTTCCAAAGAACTTAGTTCAATGTAAAGTAACATAGCTCATAGTACTTCTGAGACTAATGTTCAAACTCTTTACTAATAATTTGTCAACTCAAAATTAGTTCACCTAACTTTCTGTAGGGTGTTTCTTTGATCATTGGGTTGTTATGGTTTGATCTTTTGATAATAGATTTTTATAATTTTAGTCTGATGTTGGAAAGGGAGCTGACAGGGTATGAATAAAAGTTTCCTGTTTTCCTCCTAGGTGAGAAACCTAGTGAGTGAGTCAGTGATTACCCATTCAGCTTCTAAAAAACTGAATATGTAGCAGAAGTCTGAGGATTCTCTTGTTGGGAGGTGATAACCAGTTTTTGTATGGAAAACAGTGTAAAAGCCCAAGGCCTCTGACTCCAAATAAAATAAGCTTCATAACATTCCTGGCTGCTTCCTTCTGATTTTGGCTCAGAAAATATTTTAAGTTGACTTAAGAAATCCACTTTTCAGGAACCAAAGGGAACATTAAAATTTAGTAGTCTCTTTGTTAAAGAAAAGTGGTGACAAAAGAAAGATTTGAAATTTCTGATTACTGTAAAATATGAATATACCAATTTCTTTCCTATCTCATCATTTCTCTCCCCCATTTGCTGCCTCTTCAGAAAATATTCCTCATAGCAGTTACTTAATGGGAGACATAGTGAACCTAAGATCATGCTGGGTTTAATTGCTTGTTGTTTCTCACACATCTGTTAAAATCATAAAAAAGATTCCTTGATGGATGCTATTAAAGAGATAACTTTCCAACAGTCTTCTGATTATCAATATCAAATGAGGCATAAAACAGAGACAGAGCACTCTAAAAATGTTCACTGCTGCTATTAGAGGATGTCCTACACAGAGCCCAAATATTTTAAGGAGCTTAGTCAGATGGTAAGATTCTCTCCATGCTCTGATTTGTGGATACAGTTATACTTATTGCATCAAAAAATGAAATGTGATAGTACCCTCTTAGTGAGATCCATGTCTGTTAAAAGAAGATTGGTTAATGTAGACAGGAAAAGCAAAAATAGCTACAATAATGCACAAATGTATGTGGAATTCATATTGTCGAATCTAGACATGAACATGGACTCAGTACAATAGTAAATACATACATCATATATTGACACTGTAAATTGTCAATTAGCTGGGAACAGAATTAAATAAAAGTAAGAGAGGTTGGATCTCATTTAGAAAACTGTATCTTGCTTTTAATTATTCCAAAATAGTCCTTACTAGCAAAGTCTTATCTTTTAAACACAAAAGAATTAAATCAATGTTTGAATGACACTTTTTTTTCATTTTTTTTCTTGACCCCTCTACCACCAACATGGAATTCTTTCTTGCACAAAGAAGTATATTTAAGCCAAACACATCAACACACTGACCATGTGTGGTTATATGTACCACATTCTATGCCTATAGTGTGCCATCTCTGCTGAAAGGAGGGATATATATCTTCAATGATAAATCCTATCAACTCACAATTGGTGATTCTATTGAACAGAGTTATTATGTCATTTGATTCAGACTTTTCTTGGAATACTTTTAATTTAATAGGTAAATTATTCTCTCATGTAATTTAATCTCTGATGATCATCTTCCCAACTCTCTCTCTTACAGATGATTGAACTTCCATAAACTAAACTGGTTACTTCTTTCTCTAATTTTTCTAGGAGTATCATTTGAAGACTGAGGAAAAGTAATTCTCTAGTATCATCGACTTGAGTACTAACCAGGACCCCCACCTCACCCCAGATCAAAATTGAGAATCATTTTAGCTAACTATCTTTAAGTAGTTTTAGAAAGAGAAGTTTACTACGATGGTACACCAAAAATAGTTGATGTAAAAAAATCTCACCAAAATCTGTGATATACTCTCTTAAGTTAGTAGAGAGTTCAATGAAAGTGGACTCAAGCATCAAAAATGCACGTAGCCAAAGGAAAATTTATAGCTCCTGGTTGCTAGAAGTCCTTTTCTCCATTTGTGGGATGCTCAGTCAATTTTTCATAAGCATGTTAAGTTTGACTTCACTTTGTCCTTGGTTCTTGTAAGGGCCCCAACAGGGTGGCCTGTGAACATTCTTTAGACTCATTCTAGCTGATAAGTTCTCCTCCAGTCAAAGTGAAATCAAGGAACGAAATCTGTTCAAGGCCAAAGCAAAGACTTCTTCCCCTGAAACCCTAGTTTCTTCTCAGGGCATTCAGGTAGAAATCAAGCTAACTCCATTTTTTCCAATTCCTATTCTCAAGCTAACTCAATAATCTTATATGGAACACAGAGGTATAACAAAGTCTCCCAGACATGGGAAGTGGGATTATTGTCTGGTATCATTTCACTTCCTTAAAGGGCTTTCAAATAGTTTTCTCAACTTATTCTTTAGGTCTACGATGAATTGATTGATTGAGATGTGGTCACCTAGTTAAAATATCAAGCTGAAATAAGAGTGAGGCACATTTTAGCCCCAACATTATATTTGGGTTTTGCTCACTTGGCACTGCTTCACATGATACAGATGTTTCCCTGTTACTCTGAATTCCTCTTACTTGACATTTCTTATGGTGCAATAATATCCATTATACTTATAGATCATAATTTGTTCAGCCATGATGGGTACTCTGTTAATTTAAAGATTTTTACATGCTACACACACACCAAGTTGTCTTATAAATATTCTTGCATATTTGGGATCTGTCCCTCTGAATTTGATTTCTGTGGGACATATATATGCCTAGTAGTGCTATTGCTGAATCAAAAGATATGTACAGTTAGTCACTTTTCTTCTGAAATCACTCCAATTTTGTGCAAGTGTGCAAGTATATTTTGAATGAATGTAAAAATGAAAAAAAATATTAAATACTAAATATGTACCAATAATTGTGCTAAGTTCTAGGATACAAAAACAAAAAGAAGATAATCTCTGTTATTAAGGGGCTTATGGCAGAGGGGAGAGGTAGTATATAATGGAGTGGTGCCCGGGGAGGGATATTTTAGATTAGAAAGTTATGTGGGTGAGACTATAGAGTAATAGATTGGCCCACCTTTTTCAGTAACACTGCCTGTATTACATTGAGTATGGTTCTAGAATTGTAAGGGATGGGGAGAAGGGGCATATTTGTGAAGACAGGGAGGCTAGTAAAAAGGTATTCAGGACATAGGATGATAAGCTCTGGCTAGGTGTAGTGGACCATGAAAGGCACTAATTCATTGCAACAGTGGGACTTCAAGGTATGATCTTTGATATAAGGGTGCATTGGTAGAAAGGGTGCTGGGAAGATTCCCTTGACCTAATTACTCTTTGCAGCGTACCTCCTAGTCAACTGGGTTCACAACCTAGGTTTCGTCTTCGTCTCTGTGTCTGTGTCTGTCTCTCTTTCCCTTCCTCCCTCTCTCCTTTCTCTCTCTCTCTCTCTCTCTCTCTCTCTCTCTCTCTCTCTCTCTCTCTCTCATTTTAGATTTAAGGAAAATGAGAGAAATATAATAACTTGCCTAAGTTCACACAGCTATAGTTCCAGATTAGTAATGTCCTCATCATCATAAAATGTACATGTTGTGGTTTGTTTAGGGTCTATGGATTTAATAGGCCATTGCCTCCCACATTTGTATATCCTGCCTTAAAAGAGATCCTGAAATGCCATGTTAGATCACCAACTGCCTAGTTGTACATTCCCAAAATGATGTTATATAGGAATCTCAAACATAACATCTGTAACAGAATTCATTATCTTCTACTTTCCCTCCCTTTTGAAACAACTTCCAAACCATCCATCCTTCAGACTTCTCTAATGAGAACAATCATTCAAGTTTACAACATAAACTCAATCCTTCAATCAATCAACACATATAATGTATCAATTCTCTGCCAGGCATTGTGCTAAGAACAAGGTATACAAAAAGAAGCAAAAGATAGTCCCTGCTCTCAAGGACTTTACAAGCTAATAAGGAGATGACAACAACAACAACAAAACAAGCATATACAAAGAAATCTATATGGAGGATAAATAGGAGATTTTCAACAGAGGAAAGGCACTAGAATTAAGAGGCATTAGGAAAGACTTCTTGTTAAAGATGAGATTTTAATTGGGATTTATGGAAAATCAGGGAAGTCATTAGTAGAGTTGAGAAGGGAGAGCAAACTAGGTATGGAGGACAGCCAGAGAAAATGCCTGGAGCCAAGAGATAGAATATCTTCATAGAACAAACCATAAGCCAATGTCACTGTCTTTGAATCTTCGTTTTCCCTCCTTTCCCTAACATATGTGATCAGCGCTCAAGTTATATCAGTTTTGTCTCTTCATTGGTCCTATATTCGTCCCTTCTCTCTAATCATGTGGCTGCCACTGTAGCTCAAGCATTCATTATCTCTCAACTGGAAAATTACAATAACTTGTTTAGATTTTAAATAGCTATTCTTTCTCTTTTCAATCTATCCTTCCCAAAGCTACCAAAGCAATCTTCCTAAAGTGCAAATTTGATCAAGCCACTTTTCTGCTCATGGATCTCTGGTGATTCCCTGTTGCTCCAAGGATAAAATGTAAACTCCTTTACTTGGCATTTAAATCAAGCTCTTCACTATCAGACTTTCACTATCTCTTTAGCATATTATACATTACTCCTCATCCCTCATGAGTTCTAGCTTTCATTCAAAGTGGGCTATTTACTGTTTGCTGTCTGTGATGGTTCACCTACCTTTTCTCTGCTTTTGCACAAGATATTCTCCATTTCTAGAATGTTCTTCTTTACCTATTCTTCTAGAAACACCTAGCTCCATACAAAGCTGAAATAAAGTGCCATTTCTTTCTAGGGGCCTTTCCCGTTTCTCCAGTTGTTAGTGTACCATTTGAAAATTTTTGTGCACTTATTTTGCAGATATTCTATAATTTTAACCACATTATCCCCTCCCCAAAGTATATCTCCTTCTTTAGAGAAACAATTGAATCACTGTCCTATTTGTCTTCCCAGATCTTAACACAATATCTGACATGTCATGACTGATAAATATTTAATGATTGAAAGATAAATAATAGGTGAAGATTATAAACAGACTACTGAGGGTCTGATTACAATATTGATTTGTGATTTCTGGGTTTCTCCACCAATTTTCCAGGTTTTGTTTTCTGTGTATATTTACTAGCCTTTTGCCTTAGTTATAATAATTCTCATATCTAATTGTCCTCTAACTTCTAAGTAATAATGAACCTAGTTCATCATATAGGCTAAATAGTACCAGTACTTGTGGTTGATAAAAAAAAAAAAGACCAAGGAATTGAATGTTCTGTAGGTATGGGAACTAAATCTCTCACCTGTATAATAAACTGCACAGCACTGTTCTTTTATAAGATTCTATTTTCAGGAGCAGAAATCTGGTCACCTTGAAAGACAATAAGGCTAGCTCTCTCTATCATCCTGAGGCAGTTTCTATTTTTACAGACTGATCCAGCATTCATTTGACTTCAAACTGGGACACCAACACTTTGATTGTCTTGCTCAGCATCCAAATTCTCCTTCATTTGATGCCAAAGGACAGCTGTAAATTATTCTGCTCAGCTGTTGCCACATTGGTTTTACCCCAAATAATCAAAACCAGGAGATGATAGTCAACTTGTAATGGTAGCCAAGTTTACCTGCCAGCAACAATAACATTTTTCTCAAACCTGAAATATTTGATACTTTTCCTCTCTCTCTAATGTATTGTTTTTCATGAAATATGGAGCCAGATTCTCCTGGAACATAAACAGCAACTAGGGTGTAAACTCCACACTTTAAGAAGCCCACATTACCTCATTCTGGCCACTAGAGTACTATTCAGAGCTCTGAAGTTGCAATATATCAAAGGACAAATCACACCCCATTTACTTTCTTTTCTCTCTCTCTCCTTTAACATTAGAATGTGTACCCTCTGAGGAGGAACAGAATTGCTGCAAAACTCCTAGTGTACTGGGAAATTATCTTAGGCTAACTGAGTCTAGGGAGTTTGCTGTGGCCAAGTTTATAAGTCTTAGCCCTGTATCAGCCAAAGATGCACAGGAGCTTCAACCTTCTGTCCCAGTTTTCTCATCTGTAACAATAACCTAGACAAGTTACTGTTTTCTCTCAACCTATGAGGTACTTAAGAAGTGAAATAAAAATGATGTAATATCAGAGAGTTAAAGAGAACTTCAAGAGGTCAAAGTTATTTAATCCATCCACCTGTCATCAAGTAGGTTATTGATGAACCATCCAGAGAGGACAATATCATATAATTCTTTAAGATATTCACCAGAGGAGGTTACTGGTGATAAAGTCTCTGAAGGCAGAGTGATATTGTCTCCCCAACCCCCAATGCAGTACTTTGAGTAGAAAAGCATTCTACTATTTCTTCTAATAAAGGAACAAGTTGAAATCCTGTGATATTTCTAGTGAAAACTAATAGGAGATGTTAGTAGTGAGATTCACAGTCTTTGAAATTTCAACTTGCTGCTGAGCATCCAAATGCCATAGCAGAGAGCCCTGGGCAAAGAGAGAGAATTAGTTTCTACTCTTGACTTTATCATTTGATAGTTACATGCCTTACAGTAATGATAAGGACAGGGATGATAATAAATAGCACTTATATAGTGCAAAAGCTCTTTACAAATACTAACTCATTTTATTCTTACAATGACCCATGGAGGCAGGTGTTATTATCATCATTTTAGGAGACTGAGACAGATAGAGGTTAAGTAACATGCTCAAGCTCTCACAGTTAAGTGCCTGAGGTTGGATTTGAACTCAGCTCTTCTCAGCTGTAGGTTCAACACTCCATCTATTATACCATCTTTTCTGAGCCCAGTTACTGTATCTATAAAATGTTAGAGTTTAATGGGAAAATGAACTACCCTGATATCCTAGACTTTTCCCTGACATTTCCATGTGTATATGATGAATAATGAAACTTCTGAATTAGAATTCAATAATCATGGATTGAGATCAGCAAGGCAAAATGGAATGAATAATGGTCTGAAAGTCAAGAAACAGATCCAGACCTAGCTGCATTGGACAGAAAGATAGACTGGATTAGTGGAGAACTTAAGGCAGGAAAAACAAACATACAAACAATCAACAGACTACTGAAATAGTTCAGATATGAGATTCTGAGAGCCTGCTACTCAGAGGAGAAAAGGAAGCATATGAAAGAAATGTTTTAAAAAAAGAATTGACAGGAGTTGTTAATAGATTGGAATGAAGTAAGGGGCTGAGAGAGAATGAGGTGTTGAGAATGACACCTACGTTATGAGCCTGGGTATCTGGGAAGATATTGATGCCTTCTATAGTAATGAAAAA
Source organism: Pseudochirops cupreus (assembly GCA_028627135.1). Lineage (NCBI taxonomy): Eukaryota > Metazoa > Chordata > Mammalia > Diprotodontia > Pseudocheiridae > Pseudochirops > Pseudochirops cupreus. Next base: position 300,855,815 of record CM053584.1, on the reverse strand, counting down.
ATTGGAAATAGGGGAAATTTCAGGAGGGGGAAATAAATGACTTCAGTTTTGGAAATGCTGAATTTAAGATATTTAACAAGACATATTCCTCACAAGGCTGTACTCAACATGTCCTCTTTTAGGCCCCAGATCTTCATTCTGAACCTTACTCTAACACTGGAATTCACATTTTGTTTATGCTCTCTAAAGGCCTTGCACTTTGACTGCATGATTTCCCCCAAAATCTCCATTTAAGGACAGCACCCAAGCCAGGCCTGTCTCATTCCTCTCTGTGATGCATTACAGACTTTCTTTCCCATCTTCCTTCCTCATTCCTTTGCTTTACCTTTCCCCCTTGCCATTTTGGCTTCTGTTTATGTGATGTATTCCTTGAATATAATCTCCTTGACATCTTTCCGCATAGTAAATGCATAATAAATGCTAGTTGACTGAGTACAGGACATCCATTTTGAGAAGTCTAATAGGCAGTTGGAGATATAAGTCTATAGATTATGAGAGAGGTAGAAATTCTTAAGTAAATCTGAGAATTCTCTGCATGAAGATAACCCTCAAATCCTTGGGAGCCAATAAGTCTGACAAATGAAATATTATAAAGGGAGAGGAGAAGATGGGTCAGGGCAGAACATTTTGAGAAATCAGTGGTTTACATGCATGACCTGAATGAATATCTAACAAAGAAGACTAATGAGTCATTTGATAAAAAAAAAGTCCAAATGGTAAAAGAGGCACAAAAATACAATGAAGAAAGAACTCCTTAAAAAGAAAATTTGTGAAAAAGGAAGTACAAAGCTCAGTGAAAAACAATTCTTTAAAATTAGAATTGGACAAATGGAAGCTAATAACTCTGTGAGATTTGAAGAAATAATAAAACAAAATCAAAAGAATGAAAGATTAGAAGAAAACGTGAAATATAGGAAAAAAACAACTGAAAAGGAAAATAGATCTAGGAGAGATAATTTAAGAATTATTGGACTACCAGAAAGCCACAGTCAGCAAAGAAACCTAGGATTCAATACTCAATAGAAACATAAAAAGGTAAATAGAAAAGAGAAATCATAAGGGATTCAATAAGATTAAACTGTTTATATCCCTACATTGGAAAATGATATTGATAATTCCAAAGAATTTTATCATTATTAGGGCAGTTAATAGGAATATTCATAGACAGAGGGCATGGGTGCAAATTCACTCTAATGGGATGATATTAAGAAATAAATAAAATAAAAAACAGAGAAAGGAGGATGCACTTGGAGAAGAGGGAAAAGAGAGATAAAATGGAAGTAAATGATCTCACAATAAGAGATTTTAAGGAGCTTTTTACACTGGAAGGGCAGATAATAGGAAGGGAGAGAAAGAAAGGGAGTAAATCATTCCATAATAAAAGAGGTGTGAGTTTTTACAGTGGAGCGGTTTGATGGGAGGTGGTGGTCCAAAGCAAAATGATTTTGAGGAGGGACAATGTGGAAGGAAAGAGAGAGGAGGATAATCAATGACAAAGTAGGATGGAGGGAAATAGAAAAATACACAGTTAATTATCATAACTGTAAATGTTAATGAGATAAACTCACCCATAAAATGGAAGCAGATAGCAGAGTGGATTTAAATATAATATCCTACAATATGTTGTTTATAAGAAATGCACTGAAGTAGAGGGAGACACAGAGTAAAGTGAGGGACAGAATCTATTATGCTACAGATGAAAATAAGAAAAAAAACCAGGAATATCATTCATGATCTCAGACACAGCAAAAGTAAAAATAGATCTAATTAAAAGACATAAGAAGGAAAACTACATTTTGCTAAAAGGTACCATAAACCATGGAATAATATCAAAAAGTTTCATAGCAAGTTTCTCTGATAAAGACCTCATTTCTAAAATATATGCAGGGAATAGAACTGAAACAAATTTATAAAATCAAGAGCCACTGCCTAAATGATAAATGGTCAAAGGATATGACCAGACAATTTTCAAAAGAAGAAAGCAAAACTGTCAATAGTCATATGAAAAAATGCTCTAAATCACTATTGATTAGAGAAATGCAAATTAAAACAATGCTTAGGTATCACTTCACACCTGTTAAGAAATGATAAATGCTACAGAGGATGAGGGAGAATAGGTAAACTAATGAACTGTTAGCAGAGTTGTACATTGGTCCAATCATTCTGGGAAATAATTTGGAGTTATGTTCAAAGGGCTATCAATCTGTGAAGACCTTCTGACCCTGCAATAACATTACTAGGTCTGTATCCAAAAGAAATCTAACAGAAAAGGATCTCTATGCACAAAAATATTTATATCAGTTCTTTTTGATATCAAAGAATTGAAAGGATGCTCATCAATTGGAGAATGACTGAAAAAGTTGTGTAATATATTTGTGATGGAGTACTATTGTGCTATGGGCTATGGCAAGGTAAGTGGTTTCAGAAAAACATGGCAAGACTTATAGGAGCTGATGTAAAATGAAGTGAGTAACATAGATCCCTGTGCATGTAACAGCAATGTTGTAATGATAACCAACTGTAAAAGACAAGCCTACTTTGATCAATACAATGATCTAAGATAATTCCAAAGGACTCATGATGTAAAAAAATGTTATCCACCTCTGGAGGAAAAAGCTGATGATCTCTGAGTACAAATTAAAGTATGATTTTCTTACTTTCTTTATTTTTCTTGCGTTTTTAAAAATATGGTTAATATGGAAAATGTCTTGCATGATTTCACATCTGTAACTGATATAATATTGCTTACCTTTTCAGTGGGTGAGTGGAGAGTTTGGGCAGTAGTGAGATAATTTGGAAATTGAAATTTGAAAAGAAAAGAATGTTTAAAATAAATATTCTTAAACTTAAGGACAAAAAAGAAAAGACAAAAAAGAAAAGATGGATAGGAATATTAACCATTACAGAGTTATGTAAATATTGTCTTCCTATAGTGCTCACCCTATTAACATTAGATAGTATGAATTTATGGTAGACTTGGTAAGCATGATTTCCAGATTTTCTCATTTCCTTCAGCAGCATATGAATCAGAACAAAGACAGCAGATGGTGGAAATAATATAAGGTTGAAGATTGGAGGAGAAAGTTTGGGGAAGCAAAGGATTGAAGAAAAGGACAGTGGAGAGATGAATTGGATTATGAAGGAGATGGATAGGGAAGGAAGAAGAACTAGTAAGTGGAGGGGTAATATCTGGGAAAGCACCGAGGGGTGGAAAGATTTAATGCCATAGTGATGATTAAGAACAAGTTTTGGGAGGTGGAATCAAGATGGCAGTGTAGAAACACTAGAACTCCTTGAGCTCCCCCAAATACCACCTCAAATACCTATAAAATATGACTCTAAACAAATTTTAGAGCTTCAGACTCCACAAAAATGATGGAGTAACAAAGCTCCCACTGAAGGCAGCCTGGCAGGCAGTCATCACAGCATGGTGGAAGCAGAGCCCAGCCCCATGCGGTTTCAGCCCTAGGGCATCCAGGAGAAGGCTGTGGCTGTAGCATTCAGGAAAGTGGATCATCAGCAGCTATGGTGATTTCCAGAATCACCAACCTGCCAAGGACAAAGGGAAAAGGTCAGTGGAACTCAGCTTAATTTGGGGAAGAGGGTCCAACTGAACTGCCTCCAGAGCTAGCAGCAATCTGAAGTGATGGCTCTGCAGCTGCCTTCATGTGGCTGCTTCAGAAGCTCCCGGCCTACAGACTGCAGGGCAGCCAAGCAATCATCAGAGGTTAAGTGCTCTTGCCTAGAGCTGCCTGGATCAGATAGTGGTCTTGTATGGTGGTCTTGAGGGGCATTTTCAGTGAGCCAAAGCTGGTGGGGGCTGCAGAGACTGTGGCCTCCTAATAGCTCCAACAATTGTGAAAACCCCAGAGATTTGAGAAAGAGTTCTCCCCTCTGAAAGTAGAGTTTTACTACTGAGACCAAAAGCTGGGCTTTGACTGGCAACATGAGCAGGCAAAGGAAACAAAGCAAGCCCTGCAATCCAAATTTGAATTGCTTTTTTGGGGGACAAAAAGGACCAAAGCATGGAATGGGAGGAAGATAACACAGTTAGAGCTTCCACATCAAAAGCTTCCAAGAAAAATACAAACTGGAAAGAGGCCATAGAGGAGTTTAAAAAGGAATCTGAAAACCAAATAAGAGAGGTGGAGGAAAAATTGGGGAGAGAAATGAGAATGATGCAAGAAAATCTTGATGAGACAGTCAACAACCTGACTGAAGAAAATAACACCTTAAAAAATAGACTAACTCAAATGACAAAGGAGTCCCAAAAGCCAATGAGGAGAAGAATGTCTTTTAAAAAGTCAAATTTGCCAGATGGAAAAAGAATTTCAAAAGCTCACTGAAGAGAATAATTCCTTCAGAATTAGAGTGGAGCAAAAGGAAGCAAATGACTTTATGAGAAATCAAGATACAATTAAACAGATCCAAACATATGAAAAAATAGAAGGCAATGTGAAATATCCCATTGAAAAAAAACCACTGATCTGGACAATAGATCCAGGAGAGATAATTCAAAAATAATTGGACTACTTGAAAGCCATGATCAAAAAAAGAACCTAGAAATCACCCTTCAAGGAATTCTCAAGGAAAATTGCCTTGATATTTTAGAAGTAGAGGGCAAAATAGAACTTGAAAGAATTCACCGACCATCTCTTCAAAAAGATCCCAAAAAAGAAAACTCCTAGGAATGTTATAGCCAGGTTTTCAAGCTCCCAGTTCAAGGAGAAAATATTATAAGCTACTAAGAAGAAAGAATTTGAATACTGTGGAAACACAAACAGGATAACACAGGACATAGTAGCTTCTACATTAAGGGATCAAAGGGCCTGGAATATGATATTCTGGAGATCAAGGGAGCTAGGATTGAAACCAAGAATCACCTACCCAGCAGAAGTGAGTATAATGTTTCAGGGGAAAATATGGTCATTCAATGAGGTGGAGGACTTTCAAGGACTCTTGAGGAAAAACCAGAACTGAACAGAAAATTTGACATTCAAACACTAGAAGCATGAGAAAGTAAATAAACAAGTCAATGGAAAAAAAAAAGAAGCATGAGAAGGTAAACATAGAAAAGAAATCGTAAGGAACTTATCAAAGTTGAACTATTTACATGCCAACAAGGAAACATGAGAATTGTAACTTGTGAAACTTTTCTCAGCATGAGGATAGGTGAAAGGAATATAAATGTGTGTAAATATATATATACATATATATATATATATATACATGCACATATGTCTATGTAGGAGGGCATGTATGCATATGAATACATATGTGAGTGCGGGTATTTATGTGTACGTAGACAGAGGGCACAGGATCAATTGAATATGAAGGGATGATATTTTAAAAGGTGTAATTAAGAGGTGGGAGAGGAATAGAATGAGAGGAGACAGGGAGAGACAGAATGGTGTTAATCATTTCATATAGAAGAGGCAAGGGATAACTGTCACAATGGAGGGGAAGAACAAGAGGACAAAAAGGGAATGAGTCAACCTTACTCTCATTGAATTTGCCTTAGAGAGGGAATGACATACACTCTTAATTGGATATCTTCCCCCTCAGGAGAGTAGGGGGGAAGGGGATGAGAGAGGGGAGGATGAAGGGGAGGGCAGGTTGGGAGTGGAGGGTTGTTAGAAGCACATACTTCTGTAAAGGGGCAAGTACAAAGTAGAGAATAGAACAAGTGGAGAGCAGGATAGGAAGGAAGGAAATATAGTCAGTGTTACACAATATGTTCATTGTGGAGATGTACTGCATAACTACACATATATGGCTGACTACACATATATGGCCTGTATTGAATTACCTGTCTTTCCAGTGGGAGGTGGGTGACAAAGGAGGAATGGAAAGAATCTTGAATTTAAAGTTCTAAAATCAAATGATAAAAATGTGTATATTATTATTATTATTATTATTATTATTATTATTATTATTATTATTATCATTATTTACATGCAACTGGGAAATAAGATATACAGGCACTGGGATAGGGAGATCCATCTTACCCTACCAGAAAGTCGGAGGGGTGATGGGGGAAGATACAGGAGAGAACAGATTGGTGGAGAGGGTATACAGTGCGATTGCTATTTTGGGGTGGTGGATAGGGGAAAGATCGGGAGGAAATTTGTAACTCAAAATCTTGTGGAAATCAATGATGTAAACCAGAAAATAAACAAAAATTAATTTAAAAAAAGGAACAAGTTTTGGGGCACAGGTAGAGGGGGATGACGAGAGATTGAGGTCAGATAAGGGAATTTAAATGTTCATTACCATGGAAGTAGAACATTTGTGCATGATGGTGAGACCAAAAGTATGACTATCTCTATGTGGCTGAAGTGGGATAGAGGAATACCTCACAGGAAATGAGTAAGTCAAGGAACAGAGAGGTTTGGTTGCTTTGAGAAGTATCAATATGTGTATCGAACTCTCCTAATATGAAGGCAGTAGGTGGGAGAGTTGGGGAGGAAAGACTGTGAGCCAGGCACTAAACTTACTGAAGACAGAACTAGAGTATGCTAGAGGTTGGTAAAAGAAAAAAAGAAACAATACCAAAAAACCAGTTATTAGACATTTGAATTGAATGGAAAATATGGATTGAGTGAACCTCAGACATGGCCAGGCTACTGAATAATGCAGGTAGCTTACGAGTTTCAAAGAGTGAATAAAAGGGAGTATTCCAACTACCCCATTTTGACCAGTAAAAGTGAAACCAATACTGAAAAGAGTGTCCAGAGAATTTGTATTATGATGAGGGAGTCATGTTGAAGAGAGTATGAGAAGATGGAAAAAGGGGCAAAAGAAAAAAAAAGTTTATGATGAAAGCAGTGTATTATCTAAAGAGAACAGTGGAAGTGGGAGTTACGTTTAGAGCAGGGAATTGGGAGGAAGGTTTTTGTCTGAAGGAGTATGGGAATAAGGAAGTAGTTGTTAGGGAATGGAGAACAGGGTTTTGAGATAGCCAAGTATTTAGAATCACTGGGATATGGATAGGATGACAGGGTAGCAATTTGTTATTCACTAAGGAATTAGATCAGATCTACTACAATATACCTTGAAGTTTCACCTTAGGGCAAAGGCCCTTCAGAGAATTGTACAGTAGTGTGAAGCTGGAAAGGGAGGGGGCTTGTGGGAGGGTGGTTGGATACTCCAAGGCAAGAGAGGACTAGCTAGGCAACGGATGGCAGGAACACGATAGAATGGTGTGTTCTTCCTTCTGCAATCTGAGGCAAGAGACTAGTGGAGCAATAGCCCACAGCTACTCTTGTGCTTTGACAGCTAGATGTTTCAGGGGATGGAGTACTGGGCCTGAAGTCAGGGAGATGAGTTTAAATCTGACCTCAGACACTTACTAGTTGTTACGACCCTTTGCAAATCACTTAACTCTGGTGCCTCAATCATAAAAATGAAGAGGTTTACCCAAAGAGGGTTAAGGGTGCCTGAGACCCCAAAATACCAAAATGCCAGGCCCTGCAGAAAGAATTCAACTCGAGTCTTCTCAGCCAAAGAAAAATAGTTTGCTGTATTGGGTAGACTCTTAAGGAGCCTAGGTATCTGTGATGCTTGCATTGGGCAAGCAGGACAGAGTAAGTCTGTCACAGAATAAGTCTCTACTAAGGCATTCTGTGGTGCTCTTACAGAGCAAGTCTGTGCTAGGGCCTTCTGTGGCTCTCTCAATTGTCTGCCTCAATCTCCTCATCTGTAAAATGAACTGGAGAAGAAAATGGCAAAATACTCCAGTATCTATGCCAAGAAAATTCCAAATGGGGCACCAAGAGTCAAATGCAACTGAAAGGACTGAACAACAGCACCATTTTTGTATTTAAAATGGTTCTTGCCACCATATTGTCACAATATTGGGGAGTGTGGATGAATTTCCTATACCTCGCTCTTTTCCTTGAAGAGGTAGTATGCTAGAGATATGCTAGAGGTGAAGAAGATTATATATGTAATAAGTCATGTCTGTTCTATTAGGTGGTTTTAACTTTTTCTAGGTTACATTGGAAGGCTCTTTGAGGGGTTCATCATGGTGTGGTAGTATATATAAAATGACTATGATGTATAAAAAAGTAATAAAATATTATTTTTTTAAAAAAAGGAAAAGATACAGCTATATTGGGCACCTGCTGGGGGTTGCGGTGCCCGGGCACTTGTGAGTGTTGGACAAGCAACCCCGCCAGCCCTCTGCTCAGTCAGTAGGTCTCCCTTCCCTGGCTGCCCAGCTCTGCCACCTCCCTTATGCAGGAGACCAGTGCCCGGCCCTCACTGCTGCTGGACCAGGTCATATGGCCCCTCTGTGAGGACACAACCAGAAGCTGAGACCAACCAGATACTGGTGCCTCTGCTATGCACTACAGGCTGCAATTTCTATGGAAACCCTCAGAACAACAGCATGTGCTCTGTCTGCTATTAGGATTTCCTCCAGTAACAGCAGAATAGTGGGTGAATAAGTCCCCCAGGAGCCAGTAGCCCCAGTCCTGCTGGCATGGAGACCTTCTCTGTAACATGTGCAGAGGAGGCGAACGCTGCACCTGATGATGTCCTAGCCAGATACAGCTCCCAGACTCCTGTGACCCACCAGATGACAGCTATGAGCATATCAAAGGAAGGCATCTATAGCCAGACACGCAACTCTGTCCAGGCAGATGATGCCCTCTCCACAACTCCCTCATCATGTTCTCTTCATGAGACATTTTATACCTCCTCAGAGGAACTGCCACTTTGCTTGTCATAAAAAAGTGGGTTGAGAGGTGGAGTCAAGATGGCAGCGTAGAAGCAGGAAAACTCTGTGGCTCCCCAATAACCACCTCAAATACCTATACAATATGACTCTAAACAAATTTTAGAGCTAGAGAACCCACAAAGTGACAGAAAGAAACAAATCTCCCACTGAAAGTAGCCCAGCAAATGGACAGGAAGGGTTCATCAAAGCTCCCTGGGAGCCAAACCCAGTCCTGTGTGAGCCCCCAGTTTTAGCCCCAGGGCAGTCCAGAAAAGCCACAACTGGAGCATTCAGGAGAGTGAACCACCAGGAGCTATGACGCTTTCCAGAATTATCAACCCATAAATGCCAAAGACAGAGTAAAAGGTCAATGGAACTCTGCTAAATCTGGGAGGGATGAAGTGCGGTCTGGCCTCTGCCCCAGAAGTAAGAAGCAGTGGAGGTGCAGTAGTCCTGCAGCCACCTCCATTGTGGCTGCTTCAGAGCTCCCAGCCTGCAGATCATATGGGGGCCAAGTGACCATTAAGAGGGTAAGCACTCTTGCCTTAACCTGCTTGGATCAGGATCACAGTCTTGGGTGGTGGTCCTGAGGGGTGTGACAAGTGAGTGAAGCTGGTAGGGGCTGTAGAGATGGCGCCCTCCTAATAGCTCTGGTGGCTGTGAAAACCCCAGTGATTTGGAACAAAGCTCTCTCCTCTGGAAGCAGAGATCTACTGTGACAAAGAGCTCAAAAGTCAAGTAATTGACTGGCAATATTAGCAAAATCCTTCTTTAACTCTTCCATGGCCAGTAATCAGTTTATATTTTTCTTGGAAGCTTTTGGTGCAGAAGTTCTGACTGTGCTGTCTTCCTCCCATTCCATGCATACATCCTTTTTGTCCCCAAAAAAGGAATCTAAAGTGGGATGGCTGTGCTTGCTTTGCTAGGGGGCC
>CM053584.1:300819230-300845661 GCA_028627135.1 Pseudochirops cupreus | reverse complement strand
TTATTATTATTATTATTATTATTATTAACTACATGCAACTGGAACTTGAGATACACAGGCACTGTGGTAGGGAGATCCATCCTGCCCTACCAGAAAGTCAGAGGGGTGAGGGGGGAAGACATAGGAGAGAATAGATTAGGGGAGGGGGGATTCAATGGGATGGCTGTTTGGGGGCTGTGAGTAGGGGAAAGATGGAGAGAAAATTTGTAACTCAAAATTTCATGGAAAAGAATGATGTAAACTAAAATTAAAAAAAAAGAAAATCAAGTAAGAGAAGTGGAGGAAAAAATGGGAAGAGAAATGAGAATGATGCAAGAAAATCATGAAAAGAGAGTCAACAACCTGACTGAAGAAAATGACACCTCAAAAAATAGACTAACTGAAATGTCAAAAGTGGCCCAAAAAGCCAATGAGGAGAAGAATGCCTTAAAAAGCCAAATTTGTCAGATGGAAAAAGAATTTCAAAAGCTCACTGATGAGAATAATTCCTTCAGAATTAGATTGGAGCAAATGGAAGCAAATGACTTTATGAGAAATCAAGATACTATTAAACTGATCCAGACTACTACTCTACTGTAGGGAAATAGAAGTGGTAAAGACTTGAAGTCTACTGACAGAATGAGAGCTAGATATTTGCCCTGTGATTTATGAGACAACTTTTTTTTTTCTGCTTCCCAACTAGAGGAAAGGAAACATAATGGCAGAACTTATTTCTGCGAACTCTTTCCAGTGTCCTGGAATCACAGGATTCTGTCTAGTTTTATGGAGATAAAAATACTCTCATATGTGAATATGTGAATAGAATAGTATCATAATGCCTAAGATTTATAGGGTACTTGCTACATATGAGGCACTGTGTGAAATACCTTAGAATTATTATCTCATTCATTTCTCGAAAGAATCCTGGGAGGTTGATGCTATTATTATGATCACCTTTTAGATGAAGAAAATGAGGCAAACAAAAGTTAAGTGATTTACCCAGGGTGACATAGCTAGGAAATTTCAGAAGCTGGATTTGGACACAAGTCTTCCTGTCCCCAAACCCAGTATTCTATCTATTCCTTCACCATGGCTGAGAGAAGACCTACCCACTCTCTAATGCATACATGGATCCCCCAGTCTAAGGTACTCTAGTTTCAAGGTACTCTGTATACCTCTATCTAATCAAAACAATAACACACATGCCAAAACTGATTTGTTTACCTTAAGTTATAAGTCGAAGGACACAATTCAAATCAAAGATATTTTATGATGTAGCATATTTTTTTTAAGTAGCAATAAAGCATTTTCCCTATGCCTGGGGAAAACCCTACACAAATACCCATGCCATCAGAGGAAAAAGTAGACACATAGAGTGACTATATATAGTCATAGTACATACACAGAAAGGTGCACATATTGGGAATATGTGTGATCATAGTACTTGTATCAAGGGAGAAATGCATGCCTCTGTTGCTATATGACCACCAATGACTTCTATTCATATAATCTGTCTTTTTCTACTAGGTCTGCTATAGCTTGATCTCTTGTGAAGTATAGCCTCTGTGAGATATATCAACTGTGCTGAACATTGCTCATGCATATATGGTATCTTCTACTCAGCATTGCTACACAATGTTGTTGCCTGTCACTACTAGCCTTGCCTTCACTGGACATATAATTGAAACTTCCTCTCCTGGCCTCAATTTTTTGGCTTTAGATGAGGATTTTAAGTATATCTTTTTCATAGTAAGATAACTGGCCTCTGCCATTTTTTTTAAATTTGTGTTTTGCTTAAAACTCTGCCTGTGGTATAGTGGAATGACTGTTAGGTTCAGAGTAAGGGGACCTAGATTTGAATCCTACTTGTTTGGATTATTTATAACTTGAACTCTCCCTTTAAATCTGATTGTTTTTACAAGAATGATTAAAATGCCTCTTTTGTTCAAGGTTCCTATATTTTCACTGATAGATAGCTTTGTAGGACTATATTTTAGGTGCATCCCAATCTCCTTTGCTTTTTGGAAGTTCATTTCAAAAATTTTCCTTTATTTTTTTTCCCTTTGAATTCAAAAATTTGTTTGGTATCTAATCTACAACTGTGCCAGGGACTGGAGATATAAAGATAAAAAATTGGCATAAAGGAGCTTTCTTTCTTTTTTTTTTTTTGGAGGGGGGAAGGCTGGGCAGTTGGGGTTAAGTGACTTGCCCAAGGTCACATGGTTAGTTTTGTGTCAGGTGTCTGAGGCCAGATTTGAACTCAGATCCTCCTGACTCCAAGGCCAGTGCTTTATTCACAGTACCACCTAGCTGCCCTCGGAGCTTACTTTCTCTGTGGGGCTGGGGCAGGGAGAAAGTAAAACATATGCATAAGTAAGGAAAGACAAAATATCATGAAAAATCACTAGACTTAAAATGAGAAAATTTGAGTCTACTAGGAGCTAGACAGACAGCTATGTATATGTCACTTAACATGTCTGTATCTCAGTTCCTCCATATGTAAAAATGACATTTGGAGAAAGTTATTTTTAAGGTCTTTTCCAGCTTCATGTTATTACTATTACCATGACAATTCCTACCAAAATATCTCATTTCTATTATACTTATTGTCTATGAAGTTATAACATAAGTAATAAAGTATATTCCCCCTATTTTGGAAAGGAAAAAAACAAAAACATTTACTTCAGGGTACTCATTTAATTATGATCACATAGCTAGAAAGTTCAGTGACTTGAAGCCACATTACTTGCCTCTGAATTAAGAGCTCTTCCTATTGAACCACAAGATATCTGGGAGGGTCATACAGGGTAAACCTTGAAAAAACTAGGAAGTAAAACCAACCTTTTATTATCTGTGGACTTATTATCCATTTTAATTAAAGATGTACATTTCTGGCTTCTCTTCCTTCTCATTTGAATTGTTCACCATTTGTTTTATTTCTTTTTTTAACTTTATTAATGTTTTGTTTTTACTTTATAAACATTTATAAATCATCACTTTTATTTTGTCAGATGACTGTTGTAATACAGTAAAATGGTTAAGTAAAACTAAAAATGCAGTGACCTCAGCTGAAAGTGTATGAAACATTTCACATCTGTAGCATCTCCCTGCACACACACACACACACACACACACACACACACACACACACACACACACACACACACACAAGCACAAACACATTTTGAGTTTTTAAAATTAAAAGAAATCTATTTTCTCTCCCTCTCCTTTACACTTCCCACTCCATTAGAGGGGGAAAAGAAAAAAAAGATCTGTACCCATATAAAATTCTGCATCCTAACTTCATCATCACTCTATAATGGATGCTACATTTTATCATCTGTCCTCTGGAATCATGAAAGGTTATTATATTTAAGATAATTCTTACAGCTTTCAAAGGTTTTTTTTTTACAATATATATATATATATATATATATATATATATATATATTTTACATTTTACAATATTATCATTTTGTAAATTGTTCTCCTGGTACTGCTCATGTCATTCTTCATGTCTTTGAAATAGTTCATCTTTGTAATAGTGATATTATAGTATAGATTATTTTTCTGCTTCTGCTTAATTCATTCTGCATGAGGCATTGTAGAAGGACCTTTACAGATTTTAATTCATTAGATCCTCCCAACAACCCTGTGAGGTAGGTGTAATTATTTGCTGATTATACACTTGAGGAAACTGAGGCAGAGAAAGGTTAAGTGACTTGTTACACAACTAGTTAATTTCTGAAACTGGATTTGAACTCTGGTCTTTCTGACTCTACGGCCAGCACTCTAATCACTGCACCAGTTAGTTAACTCAATAATGGATAGTGTAATAAATAACACATTGGACTTGGAGTCAGAGAGATATAGGTTCAATTTTGCCTTAGATATTTGTTAGCCTTTTGACCAGGAAAAGTCATTTAGCTTCTTTGAGCCTCAGTTTCCTCATCTGTATAATAAGGTGGGGCATGAGGAATTTGGACTCAATGGCCTCTCAGGTCCCTTCTCCATCCCTAAATCTATGATCCATGAGCATATGCAAATGGAAATATTTGGCTCTGACTTTAGATTTCACTTTGTACATAGAAAATGGGGGAAACTATCTAATGTTGTTGTTAACATTTACAAAGGTCCTGTTTTCCAGCTATGAGTGATAATAATTCTACTGAACAGAATAACTATAGTTCTCATTCTCCTCACAGCTGGCAGATGATGTGCTAGAGATGATCCTAATTACCTGATGGTGGTCTATGAATAAACAAGGGAGAGATAAGCATTTTTGTTGATTTAATCACAGAACAGAATTAGTCCAGGCCCCCATTAATTTCCTTTCATCTAGCAAATAATGTAGAAGATCTCTAAACACAGATTTGTGCATTATTTAAGCCTATTTAGTGATTTTAAAATAATATCTTATAGAAATTGTTTATTTTTCCTTGAATAAAAATGTTTTAGCAATCGCTTTTCATGGACATACATAACTGCCAAATGATTAAGAAATAATGAGGCTTGATTGGATACCTTCCATTCTTTTTCTTCAGGCTAGATGGCACCTCCTCTTATGTAACCTTCACATTCACCCACCCCCAACCCTCTGCCCTGCAGGGCCAGGAAAGGAATAATAGTACCTCTTTGTACCAAATAGACTATGTATTGTCATACAATGTTCTTTTGAGTAGTTTCTTTTTTTTTCAAAGCAAAATATATTATTTTTATACAATTCTAGACAATTTTTAACATTCATTTTTTAAAGATTTTGAGATCTAATGTTTTCCCTCTCTCCCTTCCCCTCTTCCTAAAATGATTGACAGTTTGGTACAGTATTCCCACATTAGTCATATTTGTGAAAGAAGAAACAGCATTTTCTGTCAAGAATCCTTTGTATTTGTCTTGGATCATTGTATTAATGAGAAGAGTTTGAGTCACCCACAGTTACTCATCATACAGCACTGCTGATACAGTGTACAATATTTTCCTAGTTCTGTTCATTTTGCATCAGTTTGTCCAAGTCTTTCCACATTTTTCTGAAATCTGCCTGTTCATATTTTTTTAATTGCACAGTAGTATACCATTACATTCATATACCACAGCTTGTTCAGCCATTACCCAATTGATTTGCATCTCTTCAGTTTCCAATATTTTGCCACCAAGAAAAGGACGGCTACAAATATTTTTGCGTATGTAAGTACTTTTCCCTTTTTTTATGATCTCTTTGGAATACTGACCTAGCAGTGGTATAGTTGGATAAAAGGATATGCACAGTTCAGTTGCCCTTTGTAAATAGTTCCAAACTGTTCTCTCTAATGGTTGAATCAGTTCACAACTCAACAACACACCAGTGTCCCAATTTTCCCATACCCATCCTCTCCAACCTTTATATTTTCCTTTTTTGTCATATTGGCCAATCTGATATGTGTGAGGTAGTATCTCAGAGTTGCTTTAGTTTGCTTATCTCTCAATAGCAATCCGGAGTGCTTTTCTTTTCTGTATAAATTAATTTTAATTATTTTTAGTTTTCTACATTCATTTCTATAAGTTTTAAATTTTCTCTACCTCCCTCCCCAAGATGGCATGCAATCTGATACCAGCTCATCATATACATTCTTATTAAACATATTTTCACATTAGTAATGTTATAAAAAAGAATTAGAACAAAAGGGAGAAACCATGAAAAACAAAAAGAGCAAATAGTATGCTTCAATGTGCATTCGGACTCTATATTTCTTTCTCTGCATGTGGATGGCATTTTCCATCATGAAACTTTTGGAGTTGTTTTAGTTCCTTGCATTGCTAAGAAGAGCTAAGTCTTTCATAGTTGATCATTGTACAATGTTACTGTTGCTGTGTCCAACACTCACTTCGCTCAACATCAATTCATGTACATCTTTCCAGGTTTGTCTGAAATCTACTTGCTTATCATTTTTTATAGTCCAATAGTATTCTATTACATCTGTATATCACAACTTGTTCAGTCATTCCCCTCAATTTCCAGTTCCTCTCTCCTCTCTTCCAAATTTCCAGTTCCTGGCTACCACAAAAAGAGCTGTTATGAATATTTTTGTACATGCGGATCCTTTTCCCATCTTAATGATCTCTTTGGGATATGGCCCCAGAAGTGGTATTGCTGTGTCAAAAGGTATGCACATTTTATTGCCCTTTGGGCACAGTTTCAAGTTATTTTCCAGAATGCTTGGATGAGTTCACAACCCCATCAACAATGAGTCCATGTTGCAATTTTCTTACATCTTCAACATTTATCATTTTACTGTTTTGTCATGTTAGGCAATCAGATAAGTATGATGTGGTACCTAAGGATTGTTTTGATTTGCTTTTCTCTAATCAATAGTGATTTAGAGCATTTTTCTTTGTATGACTATAGATAGCTTTTAATGTCTTCCTCTGAAAACTGTCTGTTCATATCCTTTGACCATGTATCGGTTGGGGAATGACTTGTATTCTTATAAACTAGACTCAGATATCTATATGTTTTAGAATGAGGCCTTTATCAGACACACTGACTCTAAAAAATCATTTCCTATCTGTGCTTTCCTTCTAATCTTGGTTGTATTTGTTTTGGTTGTACAAATGTTTTCTAATTTAATGTAATCAAAATTATCTATTTTACATTTTGTAAAGCCCTTTATCTCTTGTTTTGTCATGAATTCTTCCCTTCCCCATAGATTTGACTGGTAGACAATTCCTTAGTCTTCTAATTTACTTATGATGTCACCTTTATGTCTAAATTAAGTTGCTATTTTGAATTTATCTTGGTATACAATGTGAGATTTTGGTCTATACATAGTTGCTATCATTTTCTACTTTTCCATAAATTTTTGTCAAATAGTGAGTTCTTATCCCAAAGGTTGCTATCTTTGGGCTTATCAAATGCAAGGTTACTATGGTCATTGACTACTGTGTCATGTGTAATTAATTTCACTGATCCATCACTCTGCTTCCTAGAAAATACCATATAGTTTTGATGATTACAGCTTTATATTAGAGGTTGATAACTGGTATTCCTAAGCCACATTCCTTTGTCTTAAAAAAAATTCCCTTCATAATCTTGACCTTTTGTTCTTCCACATGAATTTTGTTATTTTTTCTAGCTATATACAATATTTTTGGTAGCTTTATTGTTATAGCACTGAGTAAGTAAACTAATTTATATAGAACTGTCCTTTTTATCATATTAACTCGGTCTACTCATGAGCAATTGAAATTTTTCCAGTTGTTTTGTATTTGACTTTTTTTGTGTGTGAAAAGTATTTTATAATTGTCTTCATATAGTTCCTGGGTTTGTCTTGGCAGATAGACTCCCAAGTAAATTATAAAGTGTTCAGTTATTTTACTTGGAATTTCTCTAACTCGATGCTGGTTTTTGTTGGTCATATAAAGAAATGCTGATGATTTGTGTGGGTTTATTTTATATTCTGCAACTTTGCTGAAATCATTAATTATTTCAAGTGGAATTTTAATTGATTCTTTAGAGTTCTCTGAGTATACCATCATGTCATATGCATAGAGTGATAGTTTTGATTCCTCATAGCCTGGTTTAATTTCTTTAATTTTTCTCTCTCTCTTATTGCTATAGCTAACATTTTTAGTACTATATTGAATAATAGTGTTTATACTGGGAATCATGCTTCACTGCTGATCTTATTGATAAGGCCTCTATCTTATTATCATTGCATATGATGCTTGTTGATGGATTTAGATAGATATTGCCTATCATTTTAAGGAAAATTCCTTTTAGTCCTATGCTCACTATTATTTTTAATAGAAATGGGTGCCATATTTTTTCCAAAGCTTTTTCTTTGGGGGATGGCTAGGTGGTGCAGTGAATAGAGCAGTGGCCCTGGAGTTAGGAGGACCTGAGTTCAAATCCACCTTCAGATGCTTAACACTTACTAGCTGTATGACCTTGGGCAAGTCACTTAAAACCAATTGCCCTGCCTTCCCCCCTCCCAAAAAACCAAAAACAAAACTTTTTCTTCATCTATTTTATTTTATTTCTTTCATTTAAGAGTTCAATTTTCTGTTCATCTCAGGTTTTTTCATCAATAATGCTTGAAAGTCTCCTATTTCATTGAATGATCCTATTTTTCCCTGTAGCATTATAATCACTTTTGTTGGGTAGATGATTCTTGGTTTTAGTCCTAGCTCCTTTGAACTCCAGAATATCATACTCTAAGCCTTTTGATCCCTTAATGTAGAAGCTGCTAGGTCTTGTGTTATCTTGATTATGTTTCCACAACACTCAAATTGTTTCTTCCTGACTGCTTGCAGTATTTTCTCTTTGACCTGGGAATTGGCCTAGGAGTTTTCTTTTTGGGATCCTTTTTAAGAGTCATTCAGTGAATTCTTTCTCTTTCTATTTTGCCCTCTGGTTCTAGAATATCAGGGCAATTTTGCTCAATAATTTCTTGAAAGATGGTGTCTAGGCTCTTTTTTGATCATGGCTTTCAGGTAGTCCAATTTTTTTTTTAAAATTATCACTGCTGCATCTATTTTCCAGGTCAGTGGTTTTTCCAATGAGATATTTCACATTGCCTTCTATTTTTTTCAATTGTTTGAATCTGTTTTATTGTATCTTGATTTCTCATAAAGTCTTTAGCATCCAATTGCTCCAATCTAATTTTGAAGGAGTTATTCTTTTCAGTGTGTATTTTTTTCATTTCTTTTTTTTTGTTTTGTTTATTAACTTTTGTTTATTTTTAGTTTACATCATTCATTCCCATAAGATTTTGAGTAGCAAAATTTTTCCCCATCTTTCCCCTACCCACAACCCCAAAACAGTGATCCCACTGCATATGCCCTCCCCCAATCTGCTCTCTCCTATATCCTCCGCAATCACCCCTCTGACTCTCTGGTAGGGCAAGATGGATCACCCTACCGCAGTGCCTCTATATCTTATTACCCAATTGCATATAAATTAATAATAATAATACTAATTATATATATCTAATAACATTTGAATTTAGAACTTTAAATCCTAGATTCTTTCCCTACCTCCCTCGTTACCCACTCCCACTGAATAGACAAGCAATTCAATACAGGCTGTACATGTGTAGTTACGCAGAACATCTCCACAATGGACATACTGTGAAAGACTGACTAGGTTTCTCTCCTTCCTATCCTGCCCCCCAATTGTTCTGTTCTCTACTTTGTCCCTATCTTTTACAGAAGTGTGTGCTTCTAACAACCCTGCCCCCCAAACTGCCCTCCCCTCCATCATCACCTCTCTCATTCCTTTCCCCCCTACACCCCTGTAGGCCAAGATACCCAGTTTAGAGTGTATGTCATTCCTTCCCTAAGCCAAATTCAATAAGAGTAAGGTTGACCCCATTCCCTTTTCCTTCCTGTTGTTCCCCTCCATTGTAACAGTTATCCTTTGCCTATTCTATATGAAATGATTGATCCCATTCTTTCTCTCCCTGTCTCCTCTCATTCTATTCTTCTCCTACCTCTCAATTTTACCTTTTAAAATATCATCCCTTCCTATTCAATTGATCCTGTACCCTCTTTCTATGTACACCTATATACACACACTCCCATATGTATTCATACGCATATAAACTCTCATATAAAGACATACGTGTATGTATACATATACATACATACATACATACATACATTCATATATACATATATATACTAAAAAAAAAACTAAGAAAAGAATAAATTAAAATTTACCAATTGAGTACCAAATTGGAAGTCCTGAAAATCGAAGGTGAGATAAATAAGACTGAAATTAAAAAAAAAACAACTGTTGAGTTAAGAAATAAATCCAGGAGCTGGTTTTAGGGGGAAAAAATACATAGATGAATCATTGGTTCATTTGATTAAAGAAAAAAAGAAGAAAATCAAATGTCCAGTATCCAAAATGAAAATGGTGAAATCACCAATGAAGTAGAAATTATATCAATCATTAGAAGATATTTTGCCTAATTATCTGTCAATATTCTGACAATCCAAGTGAAATACATGAATATTTATGAAAATATAAGCTATTTTTAGTCACATGTCCACTTTATTGATCTATTATTTTTCTATTTTGTTGATGTAAGAATTTAGAGAAACAGATTTTTTTCTAAGTATGGTTTTGGGTGTATCCCCTAAATTTTGGGATGTTTTCTTATTGTCATTTCTTTTAATTAAATTACTGATGATTTCTATGATTTGTTCCTTTATCCATTACCTTTTTTAGGATTAGATTATTTAGTTTCTAATTAATTTTAATTCATCATTCCACTACCTCTTGTTGAATGTATTTTTTTTTGTATTATGATCTTAAAAGAATAATTTAGTATATCAGTCTTTCTACATTTGATTTTGAAGTTCTTATGCCTTTAGTACATTGCCAGTTTTTGTGTAGATGTCATGGATTGCTGACAAAAAGGCATATTCTTTTCTTTTCCTATTCACTTTTCTCCAAATATCTGTTATATCTAACTTTTCTAATACCCTATTTAACTCAGTTTCTTTCTTGTTTGTTTTTTTGCTTTTAGTTATTGATTTTGGAGAGGTGACATTTGAGGTCCACCACTAGTATAGTTTTGCCATCTATTTCTTCCTGTAATTCATTTAACTTCTTCTTTAGGAATTTGGATGCTATACTTCTTGGTGTGTATGTTTCATATTTATATTGTTTCATTTTCTACAGTACCTTTTCCTTCCTAATTTCATTTCATTAGGTCTGTTTTTGTTTTCACTTTGTCTGAGATCAGGATTGCTATCTCTGCTTTTTTTTTTTCCACTTCAACTAAAGTATAATAGATACTGTTCTAGTCTCTACTTTTACATTGTGCATGTCTGTCTTCTTCAAGTCTGTTTCCTGTAAACAACATATTGTAGAATTCTAGTTTTTAATCCACTCTGCTGCCTACTTCCATTTTATGGAAGAGTTCATCTCATTCACTTTCATGGTTATTACTAATTATGTATTTCCATCCTCCCTATTTTTCCTCCTTTTTTCCTCTCCTTTAACCATTTCTCTCCTCACTACTATTTTGCTACTGTCTACCACCTCCCCTGATCTGCTCTTCCATTTGTTAATCTCTGTCCCTTTAGTTAATCTTCTCTTCTTCTACTTCTCTGTCAGCTAAGATAGATTTCTACAGGATTGTCTATATTATTCCCCTTTGAGCCAATATTGAGGAGAGTAAGGTTCAAGAGATGCCCATCACCTACCCTCTCATTTCACTTCCATTCTAACAGGTCTTTCCCAGATCTTCATGTTCAATAGTTTACCCCATTCTGAATCTCTCTTCCATTAGTACCCAGTGTACTTCTCTTTTTTATCCCTTGTTTTTTATGTCATTCCCTGAAATTCACCTTGAACTTGATAAATCTAACCTCAAAAAAACCAAGAAAGATGTTAAGGAGGTGAATAGAATTTTAGTAAAGTTAGAGATGATAGAACTCTGGAGAAAATTGATTGAGGATAGAAAGGAATGTACCTTTTTCTCAGTGGTAAACAGCACAAACAGAAAAAATTGACCATGTACTATAGCAAAAAAACCCCAAAAAACCACACACACACACACACACACACACACACACACACACACACACACAAACCCCTCAAAATCCAGTGCAGAAAGGCAGAAATATTAAATGCATTCTTCTCAGATTATGATGCAATAAAAATTACATCTTATAAAGGACCAAGGAACTACAAATTAATTGAAAACTAAATAATCTAACTCTAAAGAATAAGTGGGTCAAATAAATCATAGAAACAATCAATAACTTCATTCAAGAAAATGAAAATAATGAGACAACATACCAAAACTCTTGGGATGCAGCAAAAGTGGTTCTTAAGGGAAGTTTTATATCTCTGAATGCATACGTGAATAAAATAGGGAAAATGGAGATCAATAAATTGGGCATGCAACTAAAAAAGCTAGAAAAATTGTAAATCCCTAATTAAATACTAAACTAGAAATACTGAAAACCAATGGAGAGGTTAATAGAATTTAAATTAAGAAAACTGTTAAACTGATAAAGTAAAATAAGAACTGATTTTGTGAAAAAAACAATAAAATTGATAAGCCTTTGGTTAATTTGATTTAAAAAATGATCAGTATCAAAAATAAAACGGGTGAATTCATCACTAATGAAGAGGAAATCAAAGCAATAATTAGGCATTATTTCACCCAATTGTATTCCCATAAATGTGACAATCTTAGTGAAATGGATGAATATTTACAAAAAATACAAATTGTCCAAATTAATAGAAGAGGAAGTAAAATACTTAACTCCATCTCAGAAAAAGAAATTGAATAAGCCATCAATGACCTCCTTAGGAAAAAATCTCCAGTGCCAGATCAATTTACAAGTGAATTCTTTCAAATATTTAAAGAACAATTGACTCTAACACTATATGAACTATTTGGGATAATTGGCAAAGAGGGAGTCCTACCAAATTCTTTTGATAATACCAATATGGTACCTAAACAAGGAAGGGTCAAAACAGAGAAAGAAAATTATAGACCAATGTTCTTTTTTTTTAAAAATAAATTTATATACATATATATATGTATATATATATATATATACATATATATATACATATATATATGTATATATGTATGTATTATTAACTACATGCAACTGGGAATTAAGCTGTACAGGCACTGGAGTAGGGAGACCCATCCTGCCCTACGAGAAAGTCAGAGGGGTAATGGGGGAGGACATAGGAGACAGCAGATTGGGGGAGGGGCTATACATTGGGATCGTTGTTTTGAGGAGGTGGGTAGGGGAAAGATGGGGAGAAAAATTGTAGCTCAAAATCTCATGGAAATGAGTGATGTAAACAAGAAAATAAATAGACCAATCTTCTTAATGAATATAGATGCAAAATTTTAAATAAAACACTAGCAAAAAGATTATAGCTACTTATTATGCAAATAATACATTTTGATCAGGTATGGTTTATACTAGGAATGCAGGGCTGGTTCAGTGTTGGGAAAATATCAACCTAATTGATCATATCAACAACAAACCTAACACAAATCATATGGTTTCTCAGTAGATGAAGAAAAAGCTTTTGACAAAATACAACACCCATTCCTATTAACAACATTAAAGAACATAGGAATAAATGGAGCCTTCCTTAAAATAATAAGTAGCATCTACACAGGAACTCCATCAAGTATTACATGTAATGGGGATAAGCTAATGCATTTCCAATAAGATCTGGGGTGAAACAAGTATGTCCCGTATCACCTCTGTTATTCAGTATGGTAGTAGAAATGTTAGCTTTAGCAATAAGAGAAGAAAAATAAACTGAAGGGATTAGAATAGGCAGAGAAGAAATTAAATTATTGCTCATTGCAGATATGATGGTATACTTAGAGAATCCTAGTGAATTAAGTAGAAAACTACTTGAAATAAGAAACAACTTTATCAAAATTGCAGTTTATAAAATAAACCCACATAAATCATCAGCATTTCCATATATTCCCAACAAATCTCAACAGCAAAAGATAGAAAGAGAAATTTTAATTAATGTTACTGTGGACATTATAAAATGTTTGGGAGTCTACCTACCAAAACAAACCCAGGAACTATACAAACAATTACAAAATATTTTTCACACAACTAAAGTCAGATCTAAATAATTTGAAAAAAAAATCAGTTGCCTGTGAGTAGGCCAAGCTAATGTAATAAAAATGGCAATTCTAGATAAATTAATTTACTTCTTCAGTGCTATACCAATCATACTACCAAAAATTATTTTATAGGGGTAGAAAAAAAATAATATCAAAATTCATCTGGAAGAACAAAAGGTCCAGAATATCAAGGGAATTAATGATAAGAAATACTAGGGAAAGTGACCGACTCGTACCAAATTGTATTATAAGGCAGTATTCATCAAAACTACTTGGTTAGGTACAAAAAGCATAGTAGTCAATGATTATAGCCATTTATTATTTGATAAACCCAAAGACTCCAGCTTCTTTGAAAAGAACTCACTATTTGACAAAAACTGCTGGGAAAACTAGAAAATAATATGACTGAACCAGGGTATAGACCAATGTCTGAAACATAAACCAAAATAAAGTCCAAATGGGTACACATTTTTGTTATAAAGGCTGATACTATAAAAAATTAGGGGAACAAGGAATAGTTTATCTCTCAGATTTATGGAGAATGGAGGAATTTATGACCAAACAAAAGATAGAGAACATTATGAAATGCAAAATGGATAATTTTGGTTACATGAAATTAAAAAGTTTCAGCACAAAACCAATGCAACCAAGCAGAAAACTGGGGAAAAAAATTTATAACTAGTGTCTCTGATAATCGCCTCATGTTTAAAATACATAGAGAACTGAGTCAAATTTACAAGAATACAAGTCATTCCTCAATTGATAAATGGTCAAGCATATAAACAGGCAGTTTTCAGGGGAAGAAATTAAAGCTATCTATAGTCATACAAAAAAATGCTCTAAATCACTATTGATTAGAGAGATGCAAATCAAAACAACTCTTAGGTACCACATCACAGCTATCAGATTTGTTAACATAGTAAAACAGAAAAATGATAAATTTTGGACATGCAGGAAAATTGGAATGCTAATGCATTGTTGGTGGAGTTGTGAACTGATTAAACTATTCTGGAGAGCAATTTAAAGCTATGCCCAAAGGGCTATTAAAATGTGCATACCCTTTGACCCAACAATACTACTTCTAAGGCTGTATCCCAGAGACATCATAGAAATGCAAAAAGCACCCCTGTGCACAAAATATTTATATCAGCTCTTCTTATGGTGATCAAGAACTTGAAGTTGAGGAGATGCCCATCAATTGGGAAATGGCTGAACATGCTGTGGTATATGAATGTAATGGAATACTTCTGTGCTATAAGAAGTGATGAACAGGCAGACTTCAGAAACTCCTGGAAAGACTTATATGAACTAATGCTGAGTGAAGTGAGCAGAACCATAAGAACATTCTTCACAGAAATAGCCATAGTGTGTGAGGACTGATTTTTCATAGACTTAGCCCCTCTCAGCAATACAAGGACCTAAAAGAATTCCAAAGGACTCATGATGGAAAATGCCATCCACAGCCAGAGGATGAACTATGGAGTTGGAATGCAGACTGATGCAGACTGTTTTCTTTTATTTCATTTTTTTTTCTTTCCCATGGCTTCTCCCATTTGTTACAATGCTTCTATGTAACATGACTAATGAGAGAATATGTTTAATAGGAATGTATGTGTAGAGCCCATATGAGATTGCATGCTGTCTTGAGAAGGGAGCCGGGAGGGAGGGGGAGAAAATTTAAAACTTATGGAAGTAAATGTTGAAAATTAAAAATTAATAAATTAAAAAGAAAAAAAGAGCTATAAGTATAACCTTCCTGTGTAGGAATGTAAATAGTTTAACTCTGTTGAATCTCTTATGCTTTCTTTTCCCTTTTTTCTCTTTATACTTATCTTGGTTCTTGATATTGGAGATAAAAATTACAGTTTAAATCTGTTCTTCTCTTTATGAAAACTTGAAATCCCTCTATTTCATTAAATAATCATTTTCCCTTTATTACTATGCTTAATTTTACCAGATAAATGACTCTTGTTTGTAATCCTATATCCTTTGCCTTCAAGAATATCATGTTACATGATCTCTTATCTTTTAATGTTGCAGATGCTAAATCTTGTATAATCCTGATTGTGGCTCCCTGATATTTGAATTGTTTCTTTCTGGCCACTTCCAGTGTTCTGAATTTTGGCTATAATGTTCCTTGGAGTTTTTATTTTGGAATCTCTTAACTGAGATGGTCAATGGCTTCTTTCAATGTCTCTTTTGCCCTCTGGTTCCAAGATATCAGGACAGTTTTCCTTGAAAATTTCTTGGAATGTGCTTTCCAGGTCCTCTTTTTATTATGGCTTTCAGGTCATCCAATGAGTCTGACCTTGTCTCTCCTGGATCTATTTTCCCTGATCAGTTGTTTTTTGTTCTTTTTCCCCATGAGGTATTTTACATTTTCTTCTATTTTTAATTCTTTTGAATTTGTTTGAGTCATTCTTGATATCTCATAGACTCGATACCTTCTACTTGCCTAATTCTAATCTTTAAGGAGCTGTTTTCCTTAATTAGTTTTTGTACTTTCTTTTCTGTTTGTCCAGTTGTACTTTTTAAGGAGTTTTCTTCAGTGGATTTTTGTATCTCCTTTTCCATTTGTCCAGATCTATTTTCAAGTAGTTGTTTTCTTTTTCCAAGTTGTTGATTGTGGTTTTTTTTCATGCTTCTCTTCCATCACTCTCATTTATTTTCTCATTTTTTCTTCTACCTCTCTTATATGATTTTTAAGTTCCTTTTAGATCTCTTCCATGAGTTCTTTCTGACTTGAGACCACTTTCCATTTTTCTTTGAAGTTTTGCCTGTAGGTGTTTTGACACTGTTGTCCTTTTCTGAGTTTGTATCTTGATCTTTCCTGTCACCATGATAACTGTCTATGGTAAGATTTTTTTTTTGTTACTGCTTTTTATTCATCTTTTCAGTATTTTCCTTCTTCTTTTTTTTTAATTTTGTATTCTATTCCTGGGAAGGAAGGGACACTATGTCAGGCTTCTTGTTCTAGGATCTGCGTGCCCTATCTGTTTACGTGGTGCTGCACTGATGTTGCTCTGAGGCCCATAGTGGGGCAGTGCATCTGGTACTGCAACAAGGAGTTAGAGTGTGGGGTGGCTGGTGCTGTTGGAAGCTGTAGGGGTATGACAGCTTACCTGGTGCTGAGCTGGGGTCTGGCATGTGTCAAAGCCAGGGGGGTGTTTCTGCATTTCTCAATGGCTAAACTGAATCATGTAGCATTTTGGCTACTAGTAGCTGCATGTTTTCCCATGGCTCTGCTGAAGTACATTGTGAGGGCCTGGTGCTGTCAGCTGCCTATTTTCTTAGGAATCCGTATGGTTGACAGCTACCTGTTTGCCCCAGGTTATACTGAAGCACATGTAGATCTGGCTGCTAGTAGTTGCCTATATGCCTGGTTGCTGAAGCATATGGAGCTTCTCAGAACTATATTTTCCCCACTCCCTTGGCTATATTGAAGGCTGCAGGGGTTCCTGGTATTGGTGTTTTCTCGTTCCACCACACTGGGGCTCAGGAGCTCCCATTGGTTTGCTGAGGTGGGGCTTGCTGCTGGCTTCCTGGGATGCTTCCTATCCTATATTGTGTTCCTCCTTTACCTGAGTGTTACAAATCTTTCCTGCCAATTTTCTAATTTTCTTGGCCTCAAAGAATGTTTCAACCCAACTTTTTCTGATTCTGCTGTTGTCTTGTTTTGGGACATTATTTTGTGGTTGTTTGTAGGTGAATATGAGAAAGGAACAGTGATTTACTGCTTACTCCACCATCTTGTCTCCTAGCATTTTGGTAAAAATTTCTCATTTGCATCTGTAGGTCATTCAGCAACATTTTATGGTTCTACTCAAAACTTTTAACTAAATTGTCATATAGTTCAAATGAACAATTGATAAATACAGGTTTTATTTTTTTTTTAAATAGTCAAACTAATGGTTTGGTATCATGTATGCCAAGTAGCAATTTGGTTCTTTTTTTGTTTTTTCCAAGTTATATGGACATTGTACAGATGGAGCTTAGGGTGTCATATAGGTGTATTAAAACAGGTTATCACCATCATCATAAGATCTATATATAAAGAAGAAAAAGTAGACACCCAAGTTGTAAGTCCTTGATGTCTTTTTAGTAACAACACCGAATATGATCATTTCAATTCTTCTGAACTCTGACCCTCCTTAAAAATTATTGAAAATTATTTCCCAAATTATTTTAAAATTGTTACAGTCTCTATGATTTTTTCTTTATACATTTGATCCATTTCAGTTGCTCTTCTGGTTTTAACTTTGTAAGTCTTATTTTTACTTATTCATCCACCATGTTTATTTCCTTAAGTTTTGGAATACAAAAATAAACCCCAAAAAACAAAACAAGCAAACAAACAAAAGATGGTTCCAACAGCATTAATGAGAAGAAGAAAAAACAAAGATGGTAGACATATTCCATTTAAAGTTGGTTTGTTATTATCCTTCTTGTTTCCCTGGTGCATGCTTTCAAGAAAGCTTAACTTACTTGCATCTCACACCAAGATTTTTGTAGGTATTCTTTCCTTTTACTTTCTTTTTATTTTATTTTAAATATTTGAGTTGATATTTCAGTTAATCTTTCATTATTCTCTCCTGTGATTTCTTACAGATAAACCTCATCTCTAAACTGGCATTCCTTCTGATGACTGCCATGTATTTGAACTTGGCAAGAATGTTAAGTCACTGCTAGCTAAGACAGTTCTTTCTCCTTCCCTTAGCTTTTGGGTTTTTTGGTAATTTATACTTAATTCCAAAGTGACTTTTTAATGTTGGCTAACTTTTTAAAAAATAATTTTAATAATAAGCATCAAAGTCTTTACTTTTATTCATTTCACACTTTTGAGAATAAATAGCTTGTTCATTTATTTATTTAGAGTGGAAATATAATTTTACACAGTATCTCTGCATTTTCATACATTCTAATTTGGTGCTGTTTTTGATCTTTTGTCTAATAAGTCAATTATCTCTTTACTCCTAGACAGCTGATACTGAAATTTTGAGGTTATTTATAGTGTGAAATTGGGAAAGGAAATAGAGATTTGGACAAGGGTTCTTAATTATTTATTTGTTTGTTTTTAACCAACTATGAGATGAGGTCCTCTGCAGAGAGGTGAGATTGCTGACAAAGGTGGTTTGAGAAAAGGAATGGCCTTGGAAAGGTCACCCTGGAGGGAGTATCTCTTCTCTATCGACCCAAAATTCTCATAATTCTACATTTGTTGAAGTTGCTATAATCTCTGACTCATCTCTTGCATTCCCTCACCATTAGCTGCCTGGAAAGGGGGCACTTAGAAGATAATGTTTAGCCTTACATGGTCTTTTTTACAATGGGAAAGTCATTTCTAAAATTAGTTATCCTTTTAAAATATCTTTTCCTCACTATCCAGTGGGTTAGTCATTGTTTCCTTATTTACTTGCTTATTTAGAAGATCATTATAGACCGATATTAAATGGTAAGTCAATGAGCTTTTTCTTAAGAAAGGAATCTAAATCATAGTAGCTATTTTTCATGGAATGATTGAAACACAAAGTAGATCCACATGAACCTTAGAAAGTGCCTTTTGTGTTTGATATAGTGCTTTATGAAAGTAACATTACAAGTTTTCTCTTAAGGAAAATTGACATTTGAAAACAGGCTCTGAAATGGAATTTAGAAAAGCCTGGATAAGGGTGAATTGAGAAACTTATTTTCAAATGCCTTGTAGGTCTGTCCAAGAAAACCCATGGTTATTTCATAATCATTTATTTTTAAACTTAATCTCTTTAATTTGAATCATTATTTAGTTTATATGCTTATAAGTCAAACTGTCAATTTGTTAGTGAAATTTTGAGCTAAAAATCAAAATTGGAGAAAAATTGAGGTTTTCTTTGTAGGAGAACTAAGTTTATTATTATTTTTTCTCTACTTACAATGAAAGTACAAGATTTCCCTTCATCAGTTACATATGTAGTACAGTTCTTCAATTATGCCAGTAGTAAGGTTCAACTTTGCAGCCAGGCTCCAGACTCCTTTCTGCACATAACTCCCCTTCTTAGACTTAAGGGATCTTCTCCTTTTTTCTTATATTCAACCCTACACCTTTCCTCTCTGTCTTTTCATAGTATGTCTCTCATTGCTGGGAATTCCTTCTTTATCTCTTTTTATAATACTTAGTTTCATTCAAGGCCTTGCTCGTGTATCATCTCCTATGAAGTGCTTGTCCTAAGCTCATTATTTGTTAGTATTCTCTCCTTCCACTGCTAATTATAATGTATTAATCTTTGTATCCTCCAAAAAATGTAAGCTTCTTTCAGACAAAGGCTATTTTCTTTCTGTCATGTTTCCAGTGTTTTCCATACTGAAGGCATTTAAAAGTACTTGTTCGCTTGGTAGAGCATTGCAGTAGTAGCTCACATTGATTTAGTCCTTAAATGTTTACAAAGCACTTACCTCATAATAATCATATCAAGAAGGTAGTTCAAGTCCTATTTTCTCCAAATGATAGGAAAAAAATTAAGGGTTGGAAAGATTAAAACTTAACCAAGGTCACCCAGGCTGAAAGTGGTGAAACTGAGATTTGACTCTTTCTACTACGTTATGCTGACTCTGGGCTAATACGGAATTTAGGCCAGGTCATGGAAGGTTTCTAATTTATTTCATAAAGCCATAGTTAGGTATTAATAGGGCTTTAGAAATTGTTATGGGACATATGACAAATTGAAGAGTTCTGTGCATACTCAAAAGGGACAGTTCCTCCAAAATGGACCATTATGGCATGGCTCTTGCATTTTATTTTATTTGAAGAGATATGATTTGACCTGTGGCATAGGTAGTTGTTTGTATATTGTATAATTAAATGATCATAATTGAGGCAGCTGTGGTGCAGTGGATAGAGGATTGGACTGCGAATCAGGAATACCTGAGTTGAAATCCAGCCTCAACATTTAATAGGTATATCATCCCACATCTGTTTGCTTCAACTTCCTCAAGTATAAAATAAGTGTAACAATTCACATTTGTGAATAATAATAGCACCTACATCACAGGGTTGTCATGAGGATTAAATGAGATAATGTTTGTAAGAAGCACTTAGCATAGTGACTAGTACACAGTATCTACTTTATAAAAGCTAATTTCTCTCCTGATAATAGGAAGCTGTGTTGTAATTGTGTTGTGTTATATCTCAGAATTACTCTGTTGTTTAAAATGACATTTTTATTGTCATAAATCCTAACTAGCAAGATTGACAATAGTTATATTTTCTTTATTTAGCCGCAAAGTAATCCATTGTAACATCTGGTTAAAAAAACAAAATTATGCACATGTTCTATATTTGCCATCTTTTCAAGAAGGGTAGAAAAATTCCTCCAAACATAAGAAGAAGAATTATTTAGATTATGAATATCTCACACAATTAATTATCTAGGGGTTGATTATTCAAACTATAAATTATAAAATCCAATTACTTTAAGTTCTCTTCCTTGAAACTTAGTATTTTCTTGGCTGTTGTGATCTATGTTGGTGTGGGATAATGTTCTCTCTCACTTCCCTGGAAGTGAACAGGTTTCTTCTTCATTGCTATTACCCAAGACAAAAGAGTAGAGAATTCTGCAATTGGCTTTCTTGTACTTTCTTCATAGGTGTGAAGCCAAACATGAGCAGCTTTCCAGAAGAACACTACTATGAATGGCTTTTATGTAGTATAGTGAACACTTTATTTGTTCAATAAAAAATCATAGCAAAACATTCACAGTGAATCAAGGTACAGCATTCACAATGTCACTACTTATCACAGATAATCAAAATACAGCATTCACAACAACTTATCACAGAAAATGGCCACATAGCTTTCACCACAGTGGCCACATGGTTTTGAACAAAGGATAATCATATAGTTAATCAATCACCTAACTCAACCATTCAATCAACTCAACCATTTTAACATCCTTAAGAAGGCTTCCCTCCTTAAGGGTCACAAAATACAACAGTCAAAGTTCTTAACTCATGGGATACACTAAGTTATAATGTCAGTCACTATTCAGCACTCTCTTAAGGAGTAATGTAAAATACACAGGCCATCCACCCCTCAGTCACAGATAAGTTACAGTCTTCTCAGTCAGTACATAGTATCCAAGTTAAGTCTTCTTTTAGCTTTATTCAAGGTAGTCTCTCAGATTCCCTGGATCCCCTTCCATGGTCCCAGCTCCTACCTAGATTCATCAAACTGTCACCTGGGTTCAAAGGCAGACAGCTTCCAGTTCCTTGTCCAGCTCTCCATGCTGTTCCTGTTCCATACTGAAGCTCACGGTGTCCAGTCTGACTTAATTCCTTCACAATCTCTGTTCCCGAGAAGCCAAGGCTTAACAAAGCCACAAACAGGTTCATTCAAAGTACCAGTATCACAGTCATGCTTCCTTAGTCTTTGGCAACTCCCAGGAGAAGCTAGTAGCTCCCCAGCAGAAGCTCCAGCTGGTTCCCAGAATCAAAATCCCTTCACCCAGGTTCCCAAAATCAAAATCATTCTCTCCAACCTGAGCCTTTCCTCTTCAGCCTCCTTGGCAACAGCTGTTTCTGCCTCCATGACAACAGCTGCTTCTGCCTCCACAAAGCTTATCCCAAGGAGCTCTGAGTCTCCCTCTCTGGGGCCTTTCCTTATATACAGTATTGCTCCTTCTTCACCCCCTTCCTGTTATGTAAGCAACAGGAGTTCATGCCTTCTGTTTCTTTAACAGAGGCTTAATTCCAACTAGGTGCTAAGTACCTCTTAGCTTTCCAATACAAAGGGATCTTTAAGTTTCATTACTATTACAATAACATAGCTCTTGTCTACCTTAACCAAAAAAGTGCAACACATAAAACTCAAGAGTACCACTAAACTGGAATCCTGTATATGGAAATCTATAGTGCAATAATATTATTTCAGTGAAATGTATAAACTAATTAAACGAGACTTCTTTAATATGGATAGAAACATAATTCTTGGTACCATTGTGTATATTAAAACCGTGCATAGATATCAGTGATTTTTAGAGCCACACAAAGATATATAAATGTATTATTAGTTGCAGAATCAGTTAACAAGTAAGTATTTATTAAAAAATATATGTGCCACACACTATGCTAAGAGATGGGGATTTAAGTATAAAAAATTAATAACTATACTCAGTGAACTTATAGTCTAATGTGAGAAGTACATATAAAATATATGCAAAACAATACATACTTGGTAGATATTTGTATATGTAACATACATTTACATATGCTCTTTATATATGCATTATACATATGTAAATATACACACATGTTTGTATATACACACAGTAGTATATATGTATATAGCACTTTGTGTGTGTGTAATACACGCATTTGCATACATGCAAAATGGTATAATACAAAGTAGTTTGGGAAGGAGGCATTAGTAGTGTTAAGGGGCATAGGAGTGAAATGGTATGGGAGGTACAATTTAAAGGAAGAGAGAATTATGTGGTGGAGCTGAGGAGGTAATACATTCTAGGGATGGGGGATGGTCAGTTTGAATGTGTGGGAATGGAAGATGGATTGTCATGAATGAGGAACAGAGAGGACAGTTTTACTCAATAATACAGTATGGGATGGGGAGAAATTTTAAATTAGTCTGCAGGGATAGATTGGGTCATTTTGTGAAGGATTTTAAAGACTAAACATACAAGTTTATATTTTATCCCAGAGGAAATAGGAAACTATTGGAGTTGGTTGATTAGAGGAGTTATATAGTCAGATTTATTATTCAGGAAAATTATTTTGTCAGCACTGTGTAAGATGGACTGGACTGGAAAGCTATTTGAGTCAGGAAGACCAATAAGGAGACTGCTACAATGATCTAGGTTAGAGGTAACGAAGGCCTGAACTTATGGTCATCATCTAATTAGAAAGAAGAAATTGCAAATAAGAGATGTTAGAAAAGGCAAGATTGAAACACTAATTACATAAGACAGGTGAGAGAGACTGCAAAGTCCAGATAATCCTAAGATAATGAAATTGAAACATTAGAAAGAAGGTTGTAGTCACAACAGGAATAGGGAAGTTTAGAAGGTGGCAAGGTTTATGGAAAATGATACTAAGTCCTGTTTTAGACATACTGAGCTTAAGATAATGCTGGGATTTCTAGCCAATTTTTCTTCTCTTTCTCTTACTTGATTTTCAAAAT
This sequence comes from Pseudochirops cupreus, assembly GCA_028627135.1. Lineage (NCBI taxonomy): Eukaryota > Metazoa > Chordata > Mammalia > Diprotodontia > Pseudocheiridae > Pseudochirops > Pseudochirops cupreus. The sequence goes on along the minus strand of CM053584.1, from coordinate 300,821,898 downwards.
CCTTTTTGAGCTCTTCCATGGCCTGTGACAAATTCATATATATATATATTTTTTTTTGGAGTCTTTTGATGCAGGAGCTTTGACTTCATTGTTTCCTTCTGGTTGAATGTTTTGATCTTCTTTGTCACCAATAAGACACTCCAGTCTGACTTTTTTCACTGTTTACTCATCTTCACATACAAATACTTGACTTTCTAGCTCTTTGTTAGAGTAGGAATCAGCTTCGGGGTGGGGGTGAAGGTAGGTGTATTGTCCCAGGCTTCATCAGCTGTTCAATCCCCCACCAACTGTTCCAGAGTTCCAAAAGCAGCTGCTGCTGCCACTGCTGCCACCATCACCACCACTTCTACCACCCTGGGGCTGGGGCTGGACACCAAGTAGACTGCATTCATCTTTCACCCAGATCCAACAGTTTCCCCACTAACCTTCCAAGTTATCCTCAGTACTTATGGGTTCAGAAGTCTGAAAACTACCACAGCTGCCAGCAATTCAGCCCCCTGAGGCCTGTTCTAGCCTCATCTATGCTAGTGCTGCCCACACAGGACTCTGTTCCACTCCCAGTCCAGTATGATAGACCCTTCCTGTCTACCTTTGAGATTGTCTTGGACCAGACATGTGTTTGCCTTTCATTTTGTGAGTTCTGCAGCTTTAGAATTTGTTTAGAGTCATTTTTACAGGTGTTTGGAGGGGTTTGGGGGAAATCTCAAGCAATTCTACCATCTTTGTTCTACCCCTTCTTATCACTGGAATTTCTGGAACAAAAACCTAGGCTTTGTGACTCCAGTTCATTGGTCTTCAGCCTATGTCAATGTACACTAATTTTACAACATGGTATTTAAAAAGGAGAGTATAAATACATTTTAATGGGACTGAAAAATGGAAACTATTCCTGAGGTTTAATCATATTATAGACAGGATCTGAAGATGAACTATCCACACATGTAAGCATTTCAGGACTATTCAGTCAATTTGAGATAGAGGTTATTTACTACTTTTTGACTGACACATCAGTGGATTAAAAGGAAGGATAAAAATATGTAAACTCATAATTGCTGTGCATATTTTTGTTCTCAAATATATAAAAAGCTCAAGGAGAAAATATAATTTGCTTACTTAAGCTATCTGCTTAAGAAATCTGCTATATTTATGTTTGATGTATGGAGAGAATACTTATCTTGAGCTATCTTAAAGAGGAATGAGCTGCTTCAAAGGAGGAATACAATAGAGAGGTCTTCAGGCAAAAGCTGGAAGGGTTTGTTTGGTTTCATGTTGAAGAGATTCTTCATTAGATAAAGATTGGACTAGAATTGGATCTGAGGTCCCTTTTAACTTTGATTTTCTGTAAATCTGCAAAGGAAACAATGACTTAGAATGTGTTAATGTATTTTATTAAAACACCTTTACCCCTTGAAAACACAAATATGCATTTGTGGATTATTCTAAACACAGCCTCAAAATTACTTAAATTTTAAACACTTTTGAAGCACTAAGATATCCCTTCAAGGCAACCATTTGTTGCCACAGATTATCAGGTCCTGGCCCTTGGGATTCTTTGACCTGGTATATCCTGTTTCCACATATTGAGCCTAAATTATCTTTTGGTTTCTGGAAGAGGAATTTTTATATGTATATTTCGACCCCAACTTTCTCTTCTTTTTTGGCTTTTGATTGAAATCTCTCTAACTTTGTAGACATATCACTTAACAGCTGGATAGGTTTTGTGTGTTTCTTGTTTCCATGAGGTGACTTGGTAAAGTTATTAAATTAAATGAGATTAGGCAAAAATGTTTTTTTTTCCTATCCAAACTGAAGGTTTATTGTTATTTGCCATTAGAAGTGATGGGACATCCATCTTCTAAACCCTCCTGACCATCACTTACCCCCACACAACTGGCTTTCCAATTGATTCATTCCAATACTACTGAACTACATTATATAGTCTTTAAATTTAAATGACATTTTATTTTAGCTATGTTATACTTGATTGCTTCACCTGTTTTTATAGAACAGTTTTAGTTGAAATATTAAAAAAGAGTACCATTTTGGAATGTTTAATTGCTACTAAGATTTGGCAATGATTAAGTAAAATTTTGTTTTAAACTATTAAACCATTTTGGAACTTGCCAAGGCATACTTTAATTAAATTGCTATCAATGGAGGTAATCCAACATAAAAAATATTAGAGGAAATGCAACATTCAGTACCTACTTAACTATTTAGATGAAGATAATTAAAGTTGGCATCTTTATTAAAGAAAAAAAATCACATCAATTTAGAATTGCTATTTAATGAATTTATTTGGGAGTAAGAGATTTTGCATTAAATATTTAAACAAGATTACAAAAAATGTTTTATGCCCTTAACATATTGTTCCATTTTTAATATTTAACATTTTATGTAGTATTTTCTTTGTTTGGTATGCTTTAATTCTGGTGTTTGCCATTATTAATTATTTCTTACCCAAGCCTACCAGTATTCATTTTCAATGGGGTGCATTTTAATTTTATAAAGAAGACATTAGGAAGAAAGAATAGCTTTTCCCACAAAGATAAAATACTAATTTTATTACTATTAACAGTATCATTATCATTATTGCTGTTGTTATTCTTAATCAGATCTGTGATATAAGGATCTTCCAATGAGGAAACTTTTCCTCCCAATGCACATC
>CM053584.1:300802296-300818730 GCA_028627135.1 Pseudochirops cupreus | reverse complement strand
TTCCTGGGGAGACAAGGCTCAACAAAACCATAGCCAGTGTCCTCATCAAGTCACTCTCTCCCAGTAGAACAGTCCCAGAACCCCTGAAAATATCAGCAAGGCCCTCTTCCAGGATTTCTGTGCATGTACCACAAGAAAATCCTCCTTCAGGGCTTCTGAACCAACAGCCAGGTTCCAGGACCTCCACAACAGCAGCTCTGTCCTTCACCATCAGGTGAATCTGGCAAAACAACATCAGAACAGACAGACAAAATACCAGCATCACAGTCATGCCTCCTCAGTTCTTGGTAGTTCCAGGTGGCAGTTCCCAAAAGTCCTGTGCAGTTCCAAAGAGCTTGCAGCAGTCTTTCTCTCAGCAACTCAGGCTCCATGATACTGGATACTGATCTCCCAAAGTCCTTCTGGCCTTCTCTAGGGTTAGGCTTCTCTCCCAATTCATGGCTTTTCCCAGTTCAGCCCTCTCTCTTCACGTCAACAAGTCCATCCCACAATTGTGATTCACAAGCTCTGGGTTTTAACACTCAACCCAAAAACCAAGACAATACAGGGGCATCTCCAAATCCCATTACCAATACATCAAGTTGAAAAAAAGACCTCTCCTTGGGTATTGAATGCTGTGATGATAACGTGGTTTACTAATGACCTAGGAGTGGAGGGTTTGTGTATTTTCTAATAATTGTACTTAGTGATTAATGATACTTAGTAATTGATTGCTGAATAAGAGATGATTGAGTTAACTTAGTTGCCCCATGAGTGGAAGACTGACTCTTGTACTCTGACATGATTGAATGACTGAGTAAGGAGGCAAACCTCCTTAGGAATACCAGATGATTGTTCTTTGTTCTAAATATTGTGACCACTTTGGTGAAAACCATGTGGCCATTTTAATGATAAGCTGTTGTGAATACTATATTGTGATTTTTCTTTGATAAGTTGTAATATTGTGAATGTTGTACCTTGATTTTCTGAGAATGTTTTCCTTTGATTTCTTATAGAATACATTGAGTGTTCACTATACTGTGTAATCAGAACCTTAAAAGCTATTCACAGTAGCATTCTTTTGGAAAGCTGCTTGTGCATGGCATTACAAGCCCCTCTTCTCTATTCTATGTCATATTAATAGTCAGGAAGAGGGATCATAGATAAAGAGCTGGGAGGGACTTTGGAAACCAGTAATGAATAAATGTAGATATTACTTAAGTGACTCAGCTATTTACGGGATTTCCTTCAAAGGAGTACTTTTTGGTAGATATTAAGGTAAGAGTTCTGACTCAAGCTTTTGCCACAAATGAGATGCGATTTGTAGAATTTTTCAAGTGTGAATTCCACAAGTACTTGGGATGACTATTGGTCCCAAATTCTAGGGACATTTTTTTAACACGTCATATAACATACTCTAATAATATCTCTGTTTCTTTCTGAAAAGACTGTGCTCTTGATGTTTTTACTTGCAGGCATTTTCCCTGTCTTCTCTAAGAAGAATAAAAGTAAAATTCAAAATCTCACCAACTTCAGCTACAAATCTGGATGTGGACATCTCATAGTAGCAATGTCAGTTGTAATCTTACTGCATTTGAATGCTTATTAGGGCCTTTTGAAATTCTCATTATTGAGAATGTTGTGGCTATACATGCAGCAAGGGGGGAAGGGAGAAGGATGATCTGAGTTAGATCTGCTAATTTCTTATACCCTTTCTTAGCTTTTAGCAGTCAAATATATGGGTGGAGAGATGGAGGTGGGTAGGTGGGAGGTTGGGTGGGTGGGGAAGTTTATAAATCTTTACTGCAGAAACAAAACTTTAGAATTAATCACCATGGTAATGGGTAAACATAACAGCAATATTTAAAAAGTGGAATAAGTATGAAGAGGCTCATAGAAAATTGAGCTAATTATAAACTAGAAATTCAAAGGGTAAGAAGGCCTGTTTTAAATACTCTTAATAATCCAAATATGAAACCACAGCTGTAATTAAATTCATGCCCTAGTTTTTTTCTAATATTTTAATGTTTTAGTAAGATGAACTGAATTCAAAATGAATATAGGATTAAGTAAATACGTTCCCACCGTGACTCTATGTAGGAATTGAATTACAATGACCTTTCACATACTGAGAAGGGTTTTACTTTGTTTTGGCTCTATCAGGCTAAAGCATCAACAAGCGGATTGTTCCCAAAGATATCATGGCTAGAGCTACACAAGTGGAATGATATTCAAAGGAACATGCAAAACCGTAAAGTTTACTTAGAAAAAAAATGTAAATATCAAGATTAACTTCAGTTAGTAAACTAACTTGAGAAAGTGGTCCACGAAAATCCAGAAAATACCGTATTTCCTAATAATGTTCAGGAAAGTATCATCATAAAACAAGTATTTAACAATTAGTTGTAAGAATATCTTGCACTGTGGCAAATGAAGGAAAATGGATGATTATAAAATAGGATAAGAAATAGGAAAATAGATGTGACTTTACTTTGTATCTCTATTTTATTTGCTTTTTGGAGGGGAAAAGGTAGGGCAGTTGGGGTTAAGTGACTTGCCCAAGGTCACATGGCTAGTTTTGTGTTAAGTGTCTGAGGGCACATTTGAACTCAGGTCCTCCTGACTCCAGGGCCAGTACTCTATTCACTGTGTCACCTGTTCACCCCCATGCTTTGTATCCTTTAAAAAGACCTTGTACCACAGGTGTCAACCATTATCGTGTTACAAAATTTCCTCATAATTATACCTACCTGTTGTGGGCCTGTTTCTGTGATATTCTATGCACTCTATTCCTATTTCCTTTTTTTTTCCCAGATGGAACAGCAGCAGCCAATCCTTTTGCCAGGCATTTGATTATGTTTTCTACCTACTGTGCCCTCAACATCCTGTTTTTTCTCCATTTAGTTTCAGGAATTTAGTTCATTTCTTGTTTGAATCTAAGTTTGTCTTAGTTTATAACTGTATCTACCTCTTCATGCTTCATCCACTTCTGCCACCTTTCATCTGTCCTGTTGATTAATAATTTCACTTCTGTGCTTCCTTTCCTTTGGTATATCTTGGGATTGAATAATAATATAAGAAAACTCCTCCCAATATCATAAAAAAGAAGTCATGCTACAGTGATAGGGTCTTATATGGAAATGTTAGACACATCTGATCTTTTCATCCAATCTGTTTAAGGAAGCCAGTTGGAGAGAATTAAAGTAAATCAATCATCTGGTGTGAAGAGGGAACATGATTTTATTCCAGTGTGGCTAGAAGAATAGAATCCTGAGAGAATTCTAGGAAAATGGCAGAGTAGGTCAGAAAATTCCAAGCTCTCAAGATTTTCTGCAACAAAAGAGCTAAAATAGCACCTCAGGGTGAACAAAGTGTGTGTGGAGATAAATAAGAATAGGGGCATAACCAGGGTCCTCTGGAGGACAATTTGAGAAGATTGGAAGAAAAATCCCAGGATAAACTTTGGTGCCTGTGAAGAGTGAACACCTCCTGCCTAGGTTCCATTTTAACAACAAGTGGAAAGTCTTGGGGTTACTTGGTTTGAGAGGCTGCCCCAGCCTCAGCCCCAGCCAATGGAACTTTTACCCCTTGATAGTGATAGGAGTTGGGTTTTTGAGCCCAGGAAGATTGAGGAGACCTCTGCTGATAAGGAACATCAGACCCAACTGTGAGACAAAGACCACAGGAGCTGAGACCGAACTACCACATGCCTGGTGAGTGCAGAAACAGTGGAGCAGAAAGCCCCTGGCCCTCACAAGAGGTTGGAAATTTGTCTTTGACTCCAGGTTAACAGAGAGAATGGAAGATCTAGAGCAAGAGACACCATTTCCCATAACCCAGGGCTGGAGGGGATTACAAAAATTACATTACTACCACAAAAAATGCATAGGCAAAGGAGAAAAAATCCAACTCTAGAAAACTATTATGGGAATAGATATGACCAGGATTCATCTTCAGAAGAGTATATTAAAATAAAGAAACCCCTAAAGAGTAATGTAAAATGAATATCTGCCCAAAGAGAATTCAAAGAAAATCTTTAAAAAAGACTTTAAAAATCAAATGACGGAGATGGAGGAAAAACTTAAAAAAAAAAAAGAATAATCCAAGAAAACCAAGAAGGAAAGTCAATAAATTAGAAAAAGAAATCCAGAATTTTTAGGAAGAAAATGACACCTTGAAAATTAGAATTGGGCAAAGCAAAGAATAGAATCCCAGTTTCTTTTTTTAAGGACTTTAATTTTATTCTATATTCTTCAGGTGAAATGAAAATTGCTCCAGAAGCCACCCACAGTTCTTCCTATGACTTCATTTTTGTTGGTTTTTTTCTATCCCTTTTTTACCCCAAATTATCCCTAGTCCCTCAGTAAAACCCAGAAAGATGTGCTGAACGCAAAAAAGGAGGGTCCAATCTGAACAAGTAAAAGGATTGAGTGAATGAGGAGGAACAAAAGAACAGTGATGAGAAATTCAGAGAAAGAAAGGGATCATTCCATTTATTTACTTTCCATTTTAAGTCATGAACCAGGGAGATACTTAAATCTATTTCTGATATCCAAACAATGCCAAAATAACCTCTTGAAAAAAAAAACATTCTAAATAAATGTCTATCTTGATTATATAATGTCAAACAATTTAGACTGAATTGGCCAGGTGTTTTTAGTTTTTATAAATCCAGTCTATGGCAGCAGATTCACCTAAGTAATTCAGATTTCTAGCTTTACTCATATAGTCATAGCATTTGAACTAAAAGAGTGATCTAGTGAAAGGGAAAATTCTTGGGAAAGGAGGATGAATTTTCTCATTGGCTGTTAACAATTTATCTGTTCTAGATAGTCATATTCCTTTCTTCATAAGAGATACAATAATATGCCAAGTTTCTTCCCAGACAATAATCCATAGTGAATATTTTCTTGAGTACTAATATTCATACCAATTTGCCTCACTTTCCTCATCTGTACAATGATCTGGAGAAGAAAATGGCAAATCACTCTAGTATCTTTGCCAAAAATACCAAAAACCAAATGGGGTCATGAAGAGCTGGACATGATTGAAATAACTGAACAACTATAACAAAATGTACGTGTCTGACAATTATAAACTAAAATCTTTCACAAGAGCAAATTAAATACAAAAGGTAAAGCAACCTTTTGGAATATAAGGCAAGAAATGAATGCATATGCAAAAGCTAGAAGTATGCCTTCATCAACTGAATAAAACTCTTATTAGGAAATCTGTGCCTATTTGGGTGGGTAGTGGTGTGATGCAGTAAATATTTTGAATTGTGTTCTTAAAAGAATTAGGATATCATCTTTTAAAAATTCCTGGAATCAAAGTTCTCTAAAATGTTCTCCAAATTACAGTAGCCACAAAAGAAGGCTTCACCCAGGTAGCCAGGAGACATAGAGCTAAAAGCAATCTTCAAGGTCATTGAGTCCAGCCATCTCATTTTGCATGTAGTAGATATAGTGTCTGACTGGAATTCAAGAAGATCTGGATTTGAAAACTGATTCAGAAGCTACTTAAGTGACCCTGAGCAAGTCACTTAATTTCTCACCTGTAAAATGGAGATAACAATAGCACTTACCTTACAGGGTTCTTGTGAGGATCAAATGAAGTGACTTGTAAACATTACAAAGTTTTTTATTTATAGATATGCACACAAATATATACAAATATGTATGTATCTGTATCTATATAATGTATAGATATATTATTGATATGAAAATAAGAATTTAGACTAGAAGTAGGATGCAACAAAAGGGGTCAAATAGGGACTAAGTGATTGCTATCAATCTATCATTCAGTAAATGTTTATTGAGCATCTGCTCATTCCACAATGTTATAATCCTCCTACATTCTTATGCTCTTATCATCCCAGTGATTATGAACCCCCAGGTGTCACTGTATGCATCCATTCCCCCACCTCCCACTTCCTGCTCCTTACTTTCAGCTCCCTTCTCCTACCTCCCAAATATCCTTCTCCAGATGTACCTATCCCTTCCACACTGTTCTCTAGAACATTGGCTCCATGGTCAACAAAGCTGCTCTCCTATTAAACCCTTTCATCTCTTACTCCATTTTTTGATTTTCAAAAAGAACTGGCTTCTTCTTGAGGATAGCAAATCTCTAATTTGTTTCCAGCACTTGTTGCATTTTCACTTATACACAACCTCTACACCCTGATTCACTGGTGATAGTAGGAGAGTCAAAATTTCCATTGCCGTTTCCAGAATCTCCCTTTTGCACTATAGTTCAATTACTTCTCCCTTGAGGTTCATTAAATGTAAATTTGTCAACTAGCCTTTAACTTGCAAGACATTTGTCATCTTTCCTCAAGTAATTAAGTGCCTGACTCACAGTCTTCTTCTACCACAATTCTTGCCATATTGCTATTGGAATTCAGCATATATTTGATGCTCCAGAAAATATCTTATCTTCCAAACTCTTCTTCTGCTAAGCTCCCATGAATTCCCAAATCTCTGCTCTTCCTAAGCCAAACATAGAAATGTTTACATGTTTGATCTTTGCTCTTCAACTCCCAAACCTTCATCCTTAATGTGACTCCCCATCTCTCACAGCCTTAGTATAATCCTCAAGTACTCATTTGCACTCACCCTTCATATCCTGAGTTACTATACTTGCATTCTGAGCTGGTCTCCCTAACTTGGGTCTTTCCCCACTCCAGTCCATTCTCTACTTATCTTCCAATGTGATATTCCTATGGTCAGGACTGACCATATCACCACCTATTCAATAAACTCCAGTAGTTCTCTGTTGCTTCCAGTATGAAATATAAAAAAATCCTGTTTGACATTTAAAAATTTTCACAGCCTTTTCTTTTCCTACTTTTCCAGTCTCCTTATATTTTATTCCCCTCCAAATACAGTATGATCCAGCAACTCCAGTCTTTTTTCTTTATATCACACGTAACATAATCTCTTGACTCTACCTTTTGCTAACTGTCCATCATCCTTTTTTTCCCTCTTCACCTTTACCTCCTGGTTTCTGACATTTTCCCAGACTCAGTTAAATCCTAAGGCCTTCAATAAGCATTTCCCAGACCCTCTTGCTACTACATTGCACCTGGAAATTACCCCTTATTTACATTATATATATATGTATACATATGCATATACATAATATACATATATATACACACATATGTGTGTGTACATAATTGTTTGCATGTTTCCTTTTCTGCTAATATGTGAGCTCCTAGAGCAGTGATTCTCCACCTTCCCAATGCTTCAACCCTTCAATACAGTTTTTCATGTTGTGGTGACCCCCAACAATAAAATTATTTTCATTGCTACTTTGTAACTGTAATTTTGCTACTGTTATGAATTGTAATGTAAATATCTGATATGCAGGATGTATTTAAATTGAACATAACCCACAGGTTGAGAACCACTGTCCTAGAGATTGAGAACCTCATTTTTTTACCTTTCTTTGTATTCCCTGTGCTCAACACAATACCTGGCACATAGCATGCACTTAATATATGATTGTTGATTGAATGAATGACCTATTCTTCTGGAAGATATTGGCATGGAAAGCAAAGTGATTTTTTTAAGGGAAAGGTTTTTTTAAAGTCATTTTTCTGTTATGTCCAACTTTTCATGGATGCATTGTCAAGAATACTGTAGTCATTTGTGGCAAACAGGGCTAAGTGACTTGCCCATGGTCACATGGCTAATAAGTGTCTCAGGTCAGACTTGTGCTCACAAATATAACTCTTCCTGACTCCAGGCCTGATACTCTACCCCTTCAAGATTGAAATTAAGTTATGACATATATATATATATATATAGATAGATAGATAGACAGATAGATATAGATATATATAGATATAGATATACATACATACATACATGCATATATGCCTACATACATAGAGAGATATATACCAACATGAAATGTGGCAAATGCCATATTAGAATTGATAAAGACACATTATTTGGAATGAGGGTGGTCATGAAAAATTGTATGGGAGAGATAGGCTTTCTACCAAGTCTTGAAACATATGTACAATGTAACTTGACTTCTGTAGTAGGAAGGAATTCAATTTTTTTAAGCAGCAGAATGAGATATTAAGATGATATTTTAGAAAAATTTAATGACGACAAAGAATACTTGAGTGAAGGATACCATTTTGGAAACTGTTTCAATAGTTCTAGGATGAGATGATCAAGATCAATGTAGTATGGTATCAGTGGGAAAGAAACCAGCGGGGAAAGACACACTTAAAAAAAGATAATTATATGTTTGGACTGGGAAAAAGGGAAGAAATTAAAGATTTCACTGATGTTTTCAGTTCAAATGAAAGAGACAATCTAATATTACCATTGATGTAAATATGAAAGTCAGTAAGTAAAATTAATTTTGGGAAAAGGGAGAATAATTTAGTTTTAGATGTATTCAGTTTGAAGACAGTATAGAACATCCAAGTGGAAATGTCCAAAGTCAGTTGGAGATGTGGAAATGGCAATCATGATTGGTGCTATACATTTGGGAGTTATCTACAAGCAACAGTTAAATATGTGTGAATGCATGAGACCTGAAAGTTAAATTAGAGTTTTAAGTATCCCTAAATTACATACCTCAGCCATTGGACAAGAGAAAAATGTCAACTTATTATTAATAAATATTTCTAGACAGTTTACCAGAGGTTCAACTGGACTTGCTGCATTCTTTACTGGGTACATTCAAAGCATCCTCATTTTTGCACATTTCTCAGCATTTCATATGTAGCTGACTGAAAAAAATATGACTATTAGAAACTACAAGATATTTTCATTTAATTCAAAAAGCATTGTTGGATGTTCTGATCCATTCCATGTATATGTGACTGGGGCCTCCATGGTTGAATTCACATATATAAAAACTATTTTAGAAATTCAATGGTCATACTTAGTTTCTATTGAGGGCGTGGATTAATTCTTGAACACAACTGATATTACAGTTCTATTAAACTCCACTATTTTGTTTGGGGCTTAATTTTCTAAAATGTATGGTTATAAATGTGAGTTTGTGTAGAATGATTACTCGTTTCTTTTTTAATGCTTTTTTAAATTTTAATATTTTGTTCTTCCCCACTTACATGTAAAAACAACTTTCAACATTTCATTTTTTTTTAATTTTTGAATTTCAAATTCTCATTGAGAAGGGAAGTAATTTTATATAGGTTATCCATGTATAGTCATGTAAAAAAAAAAGAAAAAATTTACATGTTAGTGATGCCATAGGAAAAAAGACAAAAGAACAGGAAAAAAAATTTTTTAAAGCAAAGAAAATGTATGTTTCAATCTTCATTCAGATGCTATAAGTTCTTCCTCTGGAGATGGATATCATTTTTCATCATAACTCATTTGGAATACTCTTAGATCATTGTATTCTCAGAATATCTAAGTCATTCATGGTGGATCATCATACAATATTGCTGTTACTATATACAATATTCTCTTGGTTCTGCTCATTTCACTTTGCATCAGTTTATGTAAGACTATCCAGCCTTTTCTGAAATCAGTCTGCTTGCCATTTCTTAAAGCACAATGGTATTCCATCATAATAATATATAACAACTTGTTCAGGCATTCCTCAGTTGATGGAGATCCCCTCAATTTCCAATTCTTTGTCACCACTAAAAGAGTTGCTATAAATATTTTTGTATTTATAGTTCCTTTTCCTTTTTTATGTCTTTTGGATACAGGACTAGTAATGGTATTACTTGGTCAAAGGGTATGCATGTAACACTTTGGTCATAGTTCCAAATTTTTCTACAAAACAATTAAATTAGTACATCACTGCATTAGTGTCTCATTTTATCCCATATCCTCTCCATCATTGGTCATTTTCCTTTTCTATCATATTAGCCAATCTGATATGTGTAGGGTGTACCTTAGAGTTGTTTTAATTTGCATTTCTCTAATCATGGTTATTTAAAGTATTCCTTATATAGATTGCTTTGATTACTTTGTCTGAAAACTGCCTGTTCATATCATTTGACCATTTATCAATTGAGGAATGAGTCTTATTTCTATGAATTTGATTCAGTTCCTTATATATTTGAGAAATGAGGTCTTTGTCAGAGAAAGTATAAATTTTTTTTCACCGTTACGATTACTAGGTATTTTCCTCCATCCTATTTCCCTGTTTATTGTACTCTCTCTTTTATTCTCCCTGTTCATTCTCAAAGAGAACAAAGATGTGCAATGCAACTGGATTGTGTCAATGTTATGTAGGAAAAAAAATGGTTCTGGAGAGCATCCAATAAACTGCTATAAAATGAAATATACTGATGTCATGGAGGGAGGGGGGAGAACAGCCAAATTTTTATTAATATCAAAAAAGGTGAATGTGTATATTCATAAATGCCACCTAAATGCCAACTGACTCATTTATACAAAATTGTTATGTGTGTCATCTATGCATAAATTGAAAAAATCCCTGAAGAAGACAACAATCATGCTTTCCAAATAATCTTAAACAATGGGTCTCATATTTTCCATTTCATAACTAACCTAAAGTATACATAAAATGCCATTTTGCTTACTTTTTGTTGAATACAAAACAATCATTTGATTCATTATCAGACTAACACACTATCTCAAGGTTCACTTTCAACAAGATATCTCTCCCATTAAAAAAAGGGAAAGGACCTCCATGTAAAAACGAATTTATAGCAGCTCTTTTTGTGGTGGCAAAAGATTGGAAATTGAGTGAATGTCCATTAATTAGGGAATAGTTGACCAAAATGTGGTATATGAATGTAATAACATATTATTGTACTACAAGAAATGATGAGCATGTGGATTTCAGAAAGACCTGAAAAGACTTACATAAACTGATGTTTTGTGAAGTAAGCAGAACCAGGAGAACCCTGTATGTAGCAATAGCAACGTTGCATGATCATCAACTATGTTTGACTTAGCTCTTCTGAGCAATACAATGATCCAAGACAATTTCAAAACACTCATGATGGAAAATGCTATCCAGAGAAAGAATGATGGAGTCTGAATGCAAATTTCAGCATACTACTTTCACTTTCTTTTGTTTGTTTTGTGTCTTTTCCCTTTTGTTCTGTTGGATGAAGAAGATTTATTGCCCAGATCTCAATTCCTTTTTTGAATAGATACTCTGTAGTGCTTATTCAACAGTAAGCATATCTTGGACAGACAATATAGTTGGATAATAAATTAAGCCCCAGAATTGAACAAGGGGAACAGAGTAATCTGGGTTGCTTTTAAGAAATTTCAAAACTTCTTCAGTGAACTCAGACTTGCCATGAAAGCAAATGCTCATATATGAAACATCAATAGTCTACTATTATTGCTATATGGCAATGAAATATAAAATGCTACAATCTGTTGAATTTAAAATGGCCATTACACAGAGGACAATGGAGAGGTGCATTTCTGTGAACAGACTACAATATATAACCAATAAAGAACTCAGAAGAATAGAAGGAATAAAAACTATGTGGTCATAATTGTATGATAGGAAGAGATGATGAACTGATCATGTGGCAAGCATGAAATATGAACTAGAGTATTTAGCTGTTTGTGATATCAGGAATAAATGGGGAAGTCCTGCAACACATTGGGTGGGTTGCCTGTGACAAAATTATCAGAGGTTATGGGAAAGAACCATGCAGATCTGACAAGCAGGAATGGCTATCAATTTGCATTTCTGGAGAGAATTTAAAAACTGATGTGATCACAGCTTTCTTTGACTGTTACACTTGTCCATTCCTTTATGCTGTGGTGCTTCTCTGTGTAGGTTAATTGTATTTTCTATTTGTCTTTTGAGTACGATTGTATCATGTGATATTGAAGTTTACAAGCAAAATAAACATTTTACTACTGAGATGTGTAGGAGATAATTTAGAACTACAACAGTGTGTAAGGACACCAAACTGCATATTCTGTGGAGGAGAATTTATTGATATATTTGTTAACTTAATGTCTAAAAGTCTTAAATAATTTTTGGTAATGGAGTAATATCTTCTGGGCATTCCCCCTTCCATCACCACACCATTTGGGTAGAATATTTTACCCAGAATATGGACAAGTGAGCCAACATTTATAATTATAAAAAAAAAACTTAGAAAAATTGAATTCTGGGTATTATGACCCAAACCTGTAGTTTCACTGATACAGGAAATTTCCTGTACCAATGAAAATCTATACTGTCCTGGCAACTTGTGGTTTTAGAGCCATTTTAAACTTTTGTGTGTGTCATGGACCTCTTTGGCAGTCTGGTGAACCTACATAATGCTACAAGAATATTTTTTTTTACAATGCGTAAAATAAAACATGTACAAATGAACAAAAAGTTTTCAGACCCCATGTTTGAAACCCCAATAGGATTTGTCTTGTGGTTCTGGGAGATTAGATTACTTGTCTTGTCCATTGTTACACAGCCACTATGCAGCAGAGGCATAACCCAACCCCACATCTTCCTAACTCCAAGACTGACTGTCTACCCACTGTTTCTCTTTACAAGCTAAACGTCTTCCAACAGTTCCAGATCTGCAATTGTAAAAGGATTTTTATCATAGTGACTTCTTTACATCAATGACATTGGTGGTCTAGACAAAAACAAACAAATATAAACAAAATTGGAGTCAAGATGAGAAAACCAAGTCATATAGTATAGTCAGTAATTACAATGTTAACAGAACATTTTGATAAGGGAAGAAAACAGCAAGCAAATAATTCAGCTTCTGTAAAATGAACTTTTTGACTAAATTTGCAAAATTTAAGTAAACATAGCTATAGCAACAAAAATAGCCTCAATAAAGAAGTAGCCGTAATGCCCATCCAGCCTTGTGCTCCAATGAAAGTCATAGTAGAAAAAAAAACCTGAACAAACAAACAAAAACCATCTACAAGGTTTTTGAAAATTGGAATCTAATCTTTGCTTAAAAATCTCCTAGGTGTGATTCTACTTCCCAACACAACCCTCTATACTTTGGGATAGCTTTAAATGCTAGAAAGTTTTGTTCTATTCTAGTTTCATTTCCTTACATGAAATACCAATTTGCCTTTACACTTCCACCCAATGCTCTTCCATTTTGCTTCCTGAGTATAAATAGAATAAATTTTATCTTTCTTTCATGACAGACATTCAAAAACTTGCATACAGGTACTGTATTTATTCTCCAAAATCTTTTCTTTTTCAAGACAAAATGTCTTCACTTTCTTAAGTGGACACTCATGCTGCATTTTCTTGAGGCTCCTCACCATTCTTATCACTTCCCTTAGCCACTCTCAATTCTATCCAGCTTAGCTTTGTACTTTCTACAATGAGACATACAGGATTGAATATTTTTTATGTAGTCTGACAAAGGCAAAGTGCACAGAACTATTCTGTCTCTAGGCCCAGGCTCGATGCCTCTCACTGAAGCCTCATGAAACAAAACAACTTCACTGGGGCCTATGTTTCCTTATTTCTGAAAAAAAAATTCAGATAGTTTGGATTATGTAGTCTCTGACATCCTTTCTAGATCCATGAGCCTATGAATCATAACACCATTAGCCTTCTTGGCTGACATTTCACCCAGGTCTCGTGTTTAGCTTGAAATCCATTAAAACCTTCAGCACTTTCTGAGGAATTTCTTAGAACTTAAACTTCTGAAAGTGAAATTTTTTTAAAAATCATAAGACTTCATATTAAAAACCTGTTAATTTTTCTCCCATTAGAACTGTCTGAATATTTTGGACATATAACATATTTGTGTATCCTGACTGTTACATGTTATCTATCCCTCTTAGCTTTAAGTCATCTGCTAATATTATTCAGCATGCCACCTATAAATTTTCTACATATGTTCTATGTCTTTAAAGTACATAGATGACATTCTCATGAAATTTGCAGATGACATAAAGCTAAGAGGGATAGTTGAAGCTGGCTGACAGCCAGGATACAAAAAGACTTCAATAGGGCAGACCAACAAGCTGAATGTAGTAAAATGACATTTAATGGGCAAAATTTTAAAGTTGAAAGTTTGTCATGAGGAAAAGGAACTAAAACTTTTTTTTCTGCTTGGCTCCACTGCTAGTAATGGGAAGTAACTAAAAAGAGGTCACTTTAAGCTTAATTTTAAACAGCAATAATTTCCTAAGAATTACAGCTATTCAAGAACAGAACATGCCGATGTCAAGAGGGAGTAGACTTCTCCTCACTAGCCATCTGTGGTGGACTAGTCTTTACATATGATGTATAGTGCAGAGGGGATACTTGTTCAAATAGAGCATAAACCCAGTAGCCTCTGTAAGCCCTTTTGACTCAGATTCTATGATTTATCCCTTCACACAAATTGGTACCTAACTCTTGAGTACTTCTGACATTCCATTTCTTCATGCATTCTTGCAAAAAATTAATTAATATGAATTATTCAGATAATATAATGAATATTGACCTCATTAATATTCTGAGATGAATAAGGTATGAACTTATGATCAAGGACTTTTCAGTCCCATTGAGCTGATAAAATATGCACATGTATGTGTGTGTGTGTATATATATACATATACAAATATATACATATACATACATACATATATATATATATATATATATAGTGTGTGTGTGTGTGTGTGTACATATAGATGTATGTGTATCTAAACGTATATATAACACTTTTACTTGAGTGAAACAAAGTCTAACATAGATAGTAAGGGTGATGATGTGTTTGCATAGCTGAGGAAGGTTTCACGGAAGGAGTAAGACTAGGCATTTGGGTCATGTGTAAGATTGGCCAGACAGCAAGGGGAATATTCTGGGTTGTAGTGTAGGGGGGAATGAGAAAGATCTATTTGTTGAAAATTGCATAGTAGTAAATTAGGCTGGAATAAAGGGAAAAAAAAGACATAAAGCTGAAAAATATATATGTTTATATGGGGAAAAAGAGAGAAAGGAGAGACAGAGACAGAGACAGAGACAGAGAGAGAGACTATGAAGCTGAAAAAATGTTTGTGAGATACATATATATGTGTATACAGACACACATATACATATGCTGATGTCAGGTTGTGAAAGGCCTTCATTCCAGGCTTAAGAGTCAGACCTTTACTTTAGGCAAAAGAGAAAAGTATGATGGCAGTGGAGTGTTAGGAATATTAATCAGTCAGTATGCAAGATGGCTTGGAAAAAGAATAATTAGGGATTGAGAGAACCAAAAAGGATTGTCACTAGTCCTAGATGAAATTACAAAAGGTCTAGATTAATATAATAGTGGTATTATTTACATGGAAAACCAGCAATGAAGAGAGAACTTGAAGAAATTGGTAATTTATTAGATATGGGCACTAAGGGAGAAAGGATCATCAAAATGGTTTTAGGTTTTCGAGATTCTGGACTTTGAAGAAGGCTATCACAAAGGAGATTATTAGGAATCAAAGTCATTTTGAGGAGAGAGATAATTATTTTGGTTTTAGGATCATTTGGGATTGAGGTAATGGTAGAACATCAATGTGAACATACCCTATAGAAGTTGGAGATGGGAGATACTCAGAAGAGAAGTCAGGAGTGGAATTTGGGAGTCATTCATATAGAAGTAGTGGTTGAGGACCAAAAAGGGATAAATTATCAGAGGGTTATTATAGAAAGAAAAGAGCTAAAGGTTAGAACGGAGCATTAGTATGAACCTTAAGTGACTCCCTCACTTACTTGTGCTTCTGGAGGAAGATCTACAACAAGGGAGTGGGGACAGAGGGACAGGTGGAAGAAGTTAAGTGAAGCTAGGGAAAGAAAGAGATTAGAAAATTAGGAAGAAAGCCAGAGTGATATGATAAATTCAAGAAATGAGAGAGAATTTCAAGAATTAAGGGATCAGGGGGTCGGAGCCAAGATGGCGGCGTAGCAGCAGCAACATATTGCAGTTCTCACATAGCCACCCCAAAATACCCATAAAATAGGACTCTAAACCAATCCTAGAACTCCAAAACACACACAAAGATACTTCCCACTAAAGTCAGCTTGGCTATGAGGAACCATATCAACACTGCGAAACCAGCCTGGCCTGAAGCTGCTGCTGAGCCCCGGGGGCGGCCAGATGAGAGGAGCAGTGAGCAGATTAGTGGCAGCTGCGAGCAGCGTTCAGAACTAGGTCAGTGGGACTTGAGAAGTTGGGAGGGGAACAGTCTGGCCGAAAGGCCTCCAGAGCAGAAAAGCAAAAGGCAGAGGTTTTGCACCCACCTCTGTATTGCAGCTTCCTGCCTGCGGCCTGCAGACAGCAGGGGGACTAAGCGATTGTTCTGAGGCCAGTGTTCTCATGTTGAGCGGCCTGGATCCAGATCGCCATCTTGGGCCTTGGTCGTGGAGTCCTCATTACCCAGTGAGCTGGAAGTAAGTAGGAGGGGTCCCAGCACCTTCCTGAGAGCTACGGCAGCTGGGAGGACCCCAGCGATTTGGGACAGAGCTTTCCCTTCTGCAAGCAGAGCCCCATAGAGA
>CM053584.1:300785004-300801796 GCA_028627135.1 Pseudochirops cupreus | reverse complement strand
TTTTCCCCTGAACTAGGTAAATGGTATTTGATTAATTAAAGTAAGATTGTTAACCCATTTTGAGTTGCTTTCCTTTAGAAAAGCAGATCTAAGAACCTGTGCTAGTAGCCGCCCTGGGTGTGCTGGGGTGCTTGCTGTTACAGCTGATAACCCCAGGAGAAGCTGCTGTTGCTGCCTCAGGCCCTGCGCTTTCTCTTACCCAGATCCAACAGATATTCCATCTCACATTTAGAGGTCTGCAAATTGCCCCTGCTGTGGATGAATCTACTGACCACTGACCAGGGCTTACTCTTGCACTGCTGTGGTCTTGTCTCTGATCCACACTGGTGCAACCCTCCCATGCTCTGCGCTCCTTCTGCTCAGTCCTATGTGTGCACTCTCCTGGACTGGGAATATGCCACACTCTGTCTCCCAATGGATTCTGTCACTCTAAAATTCATGCAGATTCACTTTTTAGAGGTTACTGATGGAATTCATGGAGGAGTTCTGATAAGTTCTTGTTTTCACTCTACTATCTTGGCTCTGCCCCACTGTGAAAGATACTCTATTCTTTCAAACTATGTTAAATGCTTTTAGGAAAATGGGGCAGAGCTTGCCTGTCAAGAGTGATAATCAAACATGCACCTTTGGGGAGTTAGGTTTATTCAGCAGGCATAACTCTGTCAACATATATTTCCATATTCAAAAATAAATTTATGTCTAGGCATGTATGGCAATTTTGACATTTGGATATTTGATCATTGCTTCCTTAGATGCTATGTGGGAAAGATTTCTCATTTTTAAAGGCATTTCACCAAATGAAAAATTTAAGTCCAAAATTCTTCAAAATGTAGTCTCAATCACTTCTGAATTATCATTCCTGCTGATTTCCCAAAGAGTAAAATTTGTTGCATCATAGCAAGTACTTTTACAAAGATAACATCTGTTAAAATGGCGATACGTCAAGTTGCAAATAACAGGTGATATTGTTATTTCCAAGAAGCATGTAATAGTATTGTGTGGATCCACTTTTGTTGCTGCTGTGTGATCATAAAAAAGGATTCCAATTAATTTGTCATATTATTAAAAATGTAAAATTTGACAGATGAAACACTGATGAACAGTGCCATTAAAAGAGATAGTGCTATCAAAGGGACAGTAGCAGTTTTTCATTGATGCATCTGGTAAAGCTTCCTCCAAGTACTGCCTTCCAAACAGTTTCTGTGATGAAAATATCACTTGCACCCTCCCTTGGTCTGCCAAGTAATGATATGATATTATCCTTAAACTATTTGGCTTATTATAACTCTGTTCTGTAGATTAAAAAAAAAAGACATGTCATAATGAAATAACTTAAGATTTTGAAATTGGCAGGAATAAGATTAATTATAAAGAGTTGTGTGGGTGGATTTTTCAGTAATAAAAAAATCAAGGCAGAGGAAGGGGAAAGGAATAATGAGGGGGAAATGCCAAAAAGTAATGGACAAGTCCGGGCTAAGGTAAACATTGAATATTTACAAATTCATCATAAGCAAATGCAATATCCGTAGTCTTAGTCAAGGAAAAATATATGTAAAGATAATGATAGCTGACATTTACATAGCTCTTTCAAGTCACAAATTATATCACATATGTGATCTCTTTTGATTCTCATAATATCCTCCATTTTAATGATTAGCAAAAGTGTTATATGACTAATACAAGGTCATACCTGTTAAGTAGAAAGCAAATCCATGTCTTCTGATTCTATGACTTATGACCTTTCTACTTCCTTATACTGCTTCACCTGGTATTACATTTTCATTTTGCTGATTGAGTATGTGTACTCACTCACTAAAAATGAGTCTATAATGTCAAGTGCATTTCTTTCCACTCTCTTAGAGTTCCTGCCCTTCAAATGTTTTAAGACTGCTAATTTTGAATGACAACATGTATTTAAAACCTATATTGAATAACTTCCCTTCTTTCCTTAGAGAGGAGGAGGTCAATGTGTACAGAGTGCTGTGTGTGCTGTTGACGTGGTTGTATTGATTACTTTTGGTTGTGTGTTTTTATTTATACTAGGGAAAGGTCACTGAATAATGGAAATGTATTCAGAAATGACTGGATTATAAAAATAAAAAGGATTAATGAAACATCAATTTTAAAGACACTTGTCTATGACTGAAATAGTAGCTACAAACACATGATTAAAAAAAATTAAAGCCTAAAGTTCCAAAGTATTGATGAAGTAGTCTGAATCACTGCTGAAAGTATATACAAGTTAAGCTGCTGGGTTAGATGACCTGAAATCAAGTTCAATGGGTTCTTCTAAACATTCAGTGTAATATTTTCACATAGAAAGGTCCTGTTTGGAACATGCCACCAAAGACAAGATATGCCAAAGTATTTCACCAATTTAGAAAGAAGAAAGAAAGAAAGAAAGAAAGAAAAAAAGAAAGAAAGAAAGGAAAAAAGAAAGAAAGAGAAAGGAAGGAAAGAAGGAAGGAAGAAAGAAAGAAAGAGAAAGAAAGGAAGGAAGAAGGAAAGAAAGAAAGAAAGAAAAAAGAAAGAAAGAAAGAAACAAAGAAAGAAAGAAAGAAAGAAAGAAAAAGAAAGAAAGAAAAAAGAAAGAAAGAAAGAAGGTTGGAAGGGAGGGAAGGAAAGAAAGAAAAAAAAATTAATAATTAAATTTTACCAAAAACTATGGAGACTGTATTTTTTAATGACTTGCCTTGATATAATGGTAAAATATAATCATAACAGGTGAAGTCTTAATATATTGGGAATACTTTAAGAAAGTTTCCATTTGTGAACAATAACTAATGTCATCTACAATTTAGTGTAATTGGTTGTGAAGATAAAGACTTTAATATCATTGTCCTAAAATAGAGAAAGATATAGGGGAAAAATATTTGAAATAAACTTAAATTAACCAGTAAACAATTCAGACCTGAAAGTGCTACATTTTCAAGAAAGTGGAGTGTTGAAAAGCAATGATCTAAATGCTTACCCTTGGGAGGGTAGATTGAATGTCTGACAAAATACTGACTGCCTAGTGATCACACTGCATTTAAAGAGTGTTCGCCAAGTCTTTTCCTCATCTCCAGAGAAACTTGAAAATCAATCTCATAGCAGAGTTTTGTTATACTGTCCCTACTTTATTGAAACAGGAGATCAGATTCCTGGAATTACAACTGTCAATAAAGTATTTCTTCAGCTAGTAATATTCAAAGTGTCAACTGCCAACATATTAACTATTTAACAAACTAAAAAAAGGGAGAGTACAGTCAAAACATAAAGAATGGGATGCCTGTTTGGCTGTGTGTTGGAGAGACATATAGTATAGCTGAATGAACAGTGGAGTTGGAATCAGAGGACCCATGCTGAAAACCCAAGTTTGATGCTCAAGCATAGCATGTCATGTTTCTGGGTCTCAGTTTCCTCACATGTAAAATTAGGCAGTTGGACTACATGATCTATTAGGTTCTTTTTAGTTCTAAGCACTATGATTTTTCACCCTTAGGGAAATATATTTTAAAAGGACAGGGCAGTGATTTGGTCTATAACTAGTAATTAAGAAGGTAAAATATGTAAACATTGCCCTATACCTATCAATTTTGACTTAAAAGTAATATTTTTTTAAAAAAATATGTTCCATAGGATCCAACATCCAGAAAGATAAGTTCAAATAATTAGTCACCCTTTGATAGGCAAAACTTGGAAAGAAATATCTGAGAACAAGGAATGTGATTTGACTTTAGGTCATATATTAACTTATTCCTACCCTACAACTTGGTACTACATATGACTGGGGAGCTAGACCCACATAAGAATAGTTGTTCAAAAGTTTAGTGCAGAAAGAGGAGTTATGGATAGAAGAAGGCCAGAAATGTGAGGTGAGATAGCTTGTTAAAATAGAATCCCTTGTACAGATTAGAAATTCCTCTTATAACTTGAAAGTATGACATTTATTTTTTAAAGAAATTCATTATTTATTTTAAACATTCATTAAAAGAAACCCTAATTCTCTCCCTCTTGCTTATCCCTCCCCCAACCATTGTGAAACTACGATATATTTTTTAAAATCTTTTTAACTTTCATATTATAATGTCTTCAGTCCCATGCACAGTCTTTTGCAGATAATACAGACTGAATAAATGTATGTTGAATTATTTTTTGGAAGACTGTGAGAAACAAACATACTTGGCTTTATACACATGTAGAGTGGTTGAAGGAGGAAATTCTGAAGGGCTGGAGTAGCCCTGATAATTGCATTCACAGCAAGAGGGCTAGAACAGAGGTAACATAAAAGATAAAACCTTACATATGATTAAATAGGAAAGAAGGGGTGTAAATAAAAAATAGCTACTCATTTGAATTTATAGTTTATAGGATGGAACATGAATAACCCATCCAATGTGAAATGTCAAGATGGTATATGGAAAACTCATACTTTAATCTAGTTTTTCCACACTACTTCAAAATAGTAAGAAATGTTCTGACAAAAGTAAAAAACTAACAAGTAAAAGTAGAGGAAGAAACGGAATTTTCCCAAGGTAATCCCCACAGAACATTGGAAAAAGTAGAGTTGCACTATCAGTTCTGTACATATGCCTAATCTTGATCCCTGTGTTGTTCACTTCAGCAGCTCCAGAGACAGAAGAATAAGACTAATAGAAGATGAAGAAGAGAAGCCTAGGGCCTTCACTTTAAAATTTATGACTACTATGAACTCCAAGGGACAGCTAGGTAGCACAGTGGATAGAGTGCTTAGCCTGAATTCAGGAACACTCATCTTCATGAGCTCAAATATGACTTCAGACATTTACTAGCTATGTGAATCTGGGCAAGTAACTTAAGTCCATTTGCCTCAGTTCCTCAACTCTAAAATGAGCTGGAGAAGGAAATGGCAAAGTACTTCAGTATCTTTGTCAAGAAAACCCCAAATGGGGTCACAAAGAGTCAGATGTGACTGAAATGACTAAACAACAACAAATGAACTCCACATTATCTTTTGTACCCTGGGTACAATGGAAAGTGTGTTGATTATAGAGTCAGAAGACCTAGATTCAAATCCTAGCCTTGTCAGGCTCCACTCTACCTTCAGTCCTTGGTCAATCCTTTCTGGGCCTCAAGATGCTCATCTGTAAAGTGAAAGAATTTAACTAGGTTGATGATATCAAATTCAAATAGAAATGGAAGTCACAAATTTGTACATTAGGAACCCTGTGGGTCACATACTGACTTAGTTCTAAATGTAATATTATCTATATTTATTGTATTTTTTTTATTAATTGTCAAATGTTTCTAATTTATAGTCTAATCTGGTTCAGGCCACCCTCAAGAGTCTCATGGGCTACATGTGGTCTACAGGCAAGGTTTTTGACACATTTGAGCTAGAAGACTTCTAAGGCTTCTTCTTTCTAATATAAATCTATGATTTCTGATCTCTACCCATCTACTCTCATCCCCACTCAGCTCACTGTGTAACAGATTTAATTTAGTGGCATCTTCAGATGCTCCAAAGATAAGAGAAAACTAGAACTAAGGTGGAGAGGAAGAAGGGCAGTTCCTTACTTTTCATGGTCCTTCACCAGCTACCTCAATTCAAATGATATTAGAGACAACCTATGCTTGGTGCTCTGAAGTCTTACATACCTTAATCCCACTCTTACACTGGAGCCTGTATTATAAGTTTTACATAGTGGCAGCTCCAAAGACAGGAACAATCCACAGCAGGAAAGAACACCTATGAAGGAACCCTCATCAGATTTGTATAGGATTATGTATCTACAATGAAAAAAAAGGAAGCTATTAAAATATGATATTTTGAAAATCAATTGGAACTGGTTTGTACTTAAGAACAATTTATCATGAAATTTGAGCATAGTCTTGTAATGAGACAAAAATAGATTTTTAACAGAAATATTTCTAAGCATTGCTTTTGAGAAGATCAGAGTTAAGAAAAAAGCATAGGAGATGATAGAAACTTAAAATAATTTAAAAAGCAAGCAAAAAAATGGGACATCTTTAAAGGTCTAAACATTTATTAAATGCTTACATTCTGGAAAGAGAAGATATAATTGACAGGATTTTGCTGTCTTTTAAAGGTAAGTGATAAAACACAGACAAATTAAAGGTTTGGTCATTCGAAAATTGAAAACAATAGGAGCAATAACAACAAATAACAACACATATTCTAAGGAAAGAGAGAGGAGAACTAGGGAGCAATTTATCATTTGTTAGAATTGGAGCATCATGAGAGAAGATTTTTCAAACATAGAGGTGGACATGAGGGAGAGCAGAGTTTTCTTGACTCTTAGTATACCTGAGAAGGTTTTAAATAGAAAAGATCTTAGTGATAGAAGTGCAATAAAGAAAGCAAACCCTGGGTTGATTCAGTGAAGTGAAGGAAGGGACTTGAGCAGGGAGGTAGAATCAGAGAAGAGATTAACTAAAGGAAAATGAACTACAGCTTTCAAGACTTAGTTATGAAAGAACAAAAATAGAACAGGAAGAAAAATGGTGTGGTGATTTGGATCTGAACTGGGATAGAGTGAACAGAGGAGACAGAGATTAGAGTACTCTAAGCCATATGGCTACAGATACTGCTGATTTCATTCTTTTTTTTTATCTTTCTTTTTCCTTGTAAAAAGAAAAAGATAAGGTAGGGGGAAGAGAAATAATATGAGGGTATTTGATGATGGGAAAACAATCTGAACAATCCTAAATGCAAATAGGACTAACCTCTCCATAACTTTAAGTCAGGTAGGTGGAGCAATGGATAGAGTACTGGGATTGCAGTCAGGAAGACCTGAATTCAAATCTGGTTTTAAATACTTACCAGCCCTATGATCCTGGGCAAGACCACATAACTACTATTTGCCTCAATTTCTTCAACTACAAAATGGTTATAATAATAGCACCTACCTCCAAGGATTGTTGTGAGGTTTAAATAATATTGGTAAAGTGCTTAGTACAAGACCTGCCACATAGGACATAGTTAATAAATTATTATTGTTATTATTGGTGTGCTGTTGTTTATCCTTCATTTTCAAAGGGGATTAATGACATAATGGAGTGATATGTTGACTTGCATTTGAATTGGATTTTAATGAGACTTTTTTAATGAGAACTGAAAAATGGAGAATAGCAGAATGAATTAGGAAGCAAAACCTAATAAATTCTTATGTGAAATACACTTAAATAATAAGAACCTATACTTCACACCCAAATGGATCAGTGATCTCATATATTCATCAGTAGTTATCTATCCTGTAGATTACAACCCAAACCACTATTGTTTATCCTGTAGGACTTTTGTCCACGTCTATAATGCCATACATGAGGAGCTTCCCAAAAGAATGCTACTGTGAACAGCTTTTAAAGTTCTGATTACACAGTATAGTGAACACTCCATTTATTCCATAACAAATCAAGGCAAACATTTACAACAAATCACAATATCACAACATAACATTTTATCACAGAAAATCAGAATATAGTGTTCACAACAGCTTAATATTAGAATGGCCACATAGTTTTCACCAAAGTGGCCACAGTATTAAGAACAAAGAACAAAAGAATAATCATCTGGTTTCCCCAGGAGGTTTGCCTCCTCACTCAGTTATTCAGTCATCTCACAATACAATAATCAATTTTCCACTCATGGGGCAATCATAACAAGTCAACTTAATCAATCACTTATCTGTCAATCAGTTACTAAATATCACTAAATACAATCATTAGAAAATTACACAAACCCTCTACCCCTTAGTGTCTAGTAAACAACAATTTCATCAATATCCAAGGAGAGGCCTTTTCTTCATCTTGACTTGGGGTGGTCTCTCAGATTCCCTGGATACCTTTCCATGGTCCCAGCTCCTACCCGAATCCACCAGTCACCTGGATTCAGAGGCAGACAGCTCCCAGGTTCTCTTTCAGTCTTCCAGGCCATTCTTGTTACACACTGAAGTTCACAGGTTCAAAGCACATCTCAAAACCTTCACCACTTCTGTTGCTGGGAACTCAAGGATCAACCAAGCCACAAACAAGTAAAATCTTATCCTGGTCATGTTTCTTCAGTCCTTCAGCAGTTTGGCTGGCCCTAGGACACAGAGAAATCTCGGCCTTCCAGGTAACCTTCCAGGAGGCAGCAGCCACTTTGGCCTTCCAACCAACTTCAGCCTTAACCAGATTCTGATCTCATAGAAAACTCCAACTCAGTTCTCATTCCAGCAGCCCAGCTTCCACATGCTGTGAAAATTCTGCTCCCTCCACCAGGAGGAAAATTCTTGATTCTGTTTCTCTGTCTCTGGAACTCTTATATATACACACACAAACTGGTTTCCTGTCTCAGCCAACCACTTCCTGTTATGTCAGCAACAGGAGACAGAGTTCCCACCTTCTGATTCTTTCACAGAAGTACTTGGCCCTTAGGGCTAAGTACCTACTAAATTAATTACTGTTATAATGTCTTACTCAAAGTTTAGCACAAAAGGGTTCATCCAGTTTCCCAAAGGCCTTCCTCACTTTAACCTGAAATTTTGAGGGTAACAGTGGAATACTCTATCTCTCTTTAATTCTTTATACTGACCAATTGACCAATTTATTTCTTCCTATCATTAAATTTATCACTGACATCTTTTTCTCATTTTCATCTTCAGTCTCAACCACTGGTTATATATTGGGTAGCTAGGTGGCACAATGGATAGAGTGAAGGTCTTGGAGTAAGAAAGATTCCTCAGTTCAAATCTGGTCTCAGACACTTCCTAGATTTGTGACCTATGCAAATAACTTAACCTTGTTTACCTCAGAGGTCCTCATCTGTAAAATGAGTTGAAGAACAAAATGACAACCCATTCCAGTATCTTTGCCAAGAAAACTCCAATTGGGGTCATGAAGAGTAGATACAACTGAATAACAACAATCTCATTTTTCTCCAAGCATTTGTTATATTCTACTTCTTCAGATATGTTTTATCTGATATACAGATATATGTAAATGTCTTCATCAATAGATGGCTTCCTGTACAGATCACATTTACATACATTTAGTCCAAATCAGCTAATTTTCTTATCTTTGCTATCTTTCCTACCATTTCTACTCTTCTCTACAAGAGCAAGAACTATGTAGTACTTTGTTTTGTTTTGTCTTTCTCAAAGGAGAAAAGGTTAGCTAAACCTACTAAGAGTCTGCTAATCTTTTATACTTTCCTTCTCTTCCAAGACCTCCTTCCAATTTTGTAATGGATTGGTCTTTGAAAGACTATTCTTATTTGAGAGGCAACTTGTATTAGTGCAGAGATTTTTGGAATTGACTAGATGTCCTTGACAAATGGAAAGATATGGAAGTCATAGGCAAGTTGAGATTAGAATACAAATTCATTTGTAAAATCTTAAGAAGACAGATGATAGAAAGAAGAACTTCATTGTCCCTATTTTAGAATTAGATAAATCTATAAGAAAGGGGGGAAAAGAAATTAAGGATCTGAGCAAAAAATCAGAAAAATTAAATATAATAGAACTTTGGTGATTATTGAACTAAAGTCTTAAAGATAATACCTATTGTTTAACATTTAATTGAAACTTTAAAATTATTGATCATTTCTTCTCATATAAAACCTCATAAAAAGGGGGAAAAAGGGAAAATATTAAATTTATCCTTTCTAGACTATAATGCTGTAATGGCAATCATTCAGGAAGACATAAAAATGACATTCAAATGGCAAATAAATAATGCTATATTGTGAAATGGGTGAGTTAAAGAACAAAATCACAGGGATGATAAATAATTATATTAAAGGAAATAATGAGATGATACACTATAATTTGTGGGCTATAACTAAAACAGTACTGAACATTTTTATCAACAAAAGTGGATATGATGTGAATGAATTGGGTAAACACCTAAAATTTAAGAAATCCCAGAAATTCAGTAAATCAATATTCTCCAAAAAATGAAATGAGAAATATTCCAAATAAACAACTCTTTAGATAATAAATGTAACAAAGTTGGTTTTAATATCAATAAAGTATTAAACAATTACTCGACCATCAAATACTAAGGGAAGAAGAGAAAATAAATTTCCAAGATTAAAAATTAAAAGGGAGAACTTCACAATATGTAGAGAAAAATGAAAATTATGAGAAAGTATTTTACTCATATGCCAAAAAATGCAAATTTTCAGAAAATGGATAAAAATTTACAAAAATATAAAAAACTCAAATGAACAAAACAGGATATATAGAATCTAAAAAATCTTTCTCAGAAGCATAATCTAAACAAAGCACAAATGAACTCTCAAAGACAGGTGGGGAACAAGTCCAGATGTATTTGCAAGTGAATTCTATCAAACATTAAAAGAAAGTCTATCTTCTTAGCTTGTGATTAAGTTTAGGAAGGTTTGTTATCCAAGGATAATTAGTTTTGGGGGGGGGGAAATCCACTTAAAGCAAACCCACTAGCATTTCATAGTAAATAGTGAAAACAAATCGTTATTTTGGAACTTTATCTTGAAAAAAGGAAACTGAATGTGTTGAAAATATGTCATTTATATTTAACCAAATTCAGGCTATAATTGCTATAATTTTCTAATTCCTAGAAGGAACAATGGAAGAATAAAATGCTGATGACTTTTCATGCATTTTTTTCTAAACAAAATTGTATGATAGCGTGATATAATAAGCTTCTTTTCACATTTGACTTCTGCAGAAAGATAATAAAAAGGTTCATTGCCACAAAAATATTCTGTGACCTCATTAATTTTCCCAAGGGCTCCTCTTTGATAGAAGTCAAATTATACTCTTTTGAAGGCACACTGACAAAAAGTAGCAGAAAATATGTGGACATATGTGGGTATAAACATCGGGGCTAAGAAGGGAGGGATATCTGAGTAGGCATTCATTTTATAAGTGCTCATTTCACAAGGGAATATTTTTTTATTTTATGAAGACTTCTGCTTTCCTATTGAGAAAAGCAGACATTGATTTTTCTGTTTTCTTTTTGATTTTATGTTATAATTGATTTTGTCCTGTAACTGCCTAAGTCATAGTTCTTTGTCTCTGAACTTAGTTCAGAAATTTGAGTGGCCTCTAATGAGTTAAGTTTAGAAATCCAGCTCTGCTAATTGCTGTTCTTTTCTTACCTCAATGAAAAATGTTGTTCCTTGGGGAAGTAGGTAGACATCGGGGAATCTGGTCTAGTATCTTTATAACACTGAGCTAATCTTCAAGGATATCTGGTTTGTTATCCAAAGAATTTGTCCTACCACCACTAACCTCCCAGGTAGACTCCAAAAATGAATGTTTCTGTCACAGGAGGGAAGACATGGGTTGTTACTAGCCCCTCATTCCAAATTTCCAGCCAATCACATTATCCCCCATACCTCAGTTCTATAACCAATCATGTTATATGATTGATTCTGCCCCCATGATTCTGCCAGTCCTGTAATGAATTGTACTGCTTCCACACCTACCTATTCTATTCTTTGTTCTATGGTTATAAAAAGCAGGTGCCTCCCCATCCTGGATCTTTTGGTAAACTAAGGCTGTCATTAGAGCCACTCAATTGTCAGGTTTGTGCCCTGCTAATAAAATTTATCTTGATTAGAGAATATCTGCCTCAGTCTGCTTTAATTGAATTTCACTGGTGACACCCTATAACCTTATAGGGAGGTATAGTAGTGTAGTGGGAAGAGAGCTAAACTCAGATGACTATAGGAAGATATGAGTTCCAGTCTCCTTTTTGTTACTTTTGGAAAGTCTATATAAGATACAAAACAGATGAAGATATGTATTAGTGAAGGACATTTCCTCACTAGAAGTGCTCAACAATGAAAAAATAGATCCAATTTATTTGGATCTGTTACTGAATTCTGATATTTTGATATTGAATTCTCAAATAACAAGGGCCCCCTCTATTTCAATCTTGAAAATCAATGAAACTGTGATTGTGGCATGACATAGTGTACTAAGACTTCTATGAAGAAATCTGGAGTGGATTCCCTTCTACCACTAATTAACTAATTAGGTCAGTCACACAACTTCTTTGCTTTTACATGATTTTTTTTTTTGTGCAATCTATTTTTTTTTATTTTAAGCCATCTATTCCATCATCCTACTTACTATCTCGAACTCTTATAATAAAATGGAATGAGTTCCTTGAGTGCTTTTATCTTACTGATCAATTAACTTGGAGTGATTTATTATATACTTCTTGAAAGTCAGCATGGCAATTTGGATGGGACAGTCTTCTTAGACTCAGGAGGACCTGAGTTGAAATCCTCCCTTGCTTACTTTGTGACTCCAGGGAAAGCATTGTTCTTCAGTGTTCTCTGTAAAATAAGGAGACATTGTGATCTTTATAGTTCCCTCTCACTCTATATCTGCAATCCTCTGATCTCATGAACCATACACAACAAAGTTTCAGAAGGTTGTTTAGTTAGTTGAGATATGCAAAAATATCTAAGTGTGGAGCATTATTTATTTTCATTTAAAAATTATAAATAAAAATATATTTTCCCAGAAAGAGATGGGAATAAGAAGGGAGGGTGATGGGTAATAATGAAGTCAGTATGAAAAGAGGTGGCATCAGAGATAAGAAAGGATACCTGTAGGTTCAGGGATGGCCTTATATATAGGTTGAATAGGATAATGTGAATTTTAGAGGCATGAGGAAAGGTCTTTCTCACCTTAAAATTTCTCTCAACTAAATAAAGATATCATTATAGAAGTTTATTTTTTTTAAAAATCTTAATCCCCCTGAAAGGGGAATCCCTCTGAACCTTCTCTTAAGGCAATGGTTTTCAACCTGTGGGTTATGTTCAATTTAGAACAATGAAAATACATCCTGCCTATCAGATATTTACATTACAATTCATAACAGTAGCAAAATTACAGTTATGAAGTAGCAGTGAAAATAATTTTATGGTTGGGGGTCACCACAACATGAAGAACTGTATTAAAGAGTCGCAGCATTAGGAAGGTTGAGAACCACTGTCTTAAGGGTAGGTTTTAATATGGAAAGATCATGAGCATGCAGAGTGTCAGAGAAGAGAGTGAAGGGATATGGCTGACCTTGGGCCAACAGGGTACACAGGCATGAGAGGCAGTGCCCACAAAGCAAACTTCACCACCAATACTACTTTTTTCTAATCTAGGATCTGAAAAAGTCATTGATATCAAAGTTTTTTTTGATGCATGCTGGTGAACCTTTCCCTAACATCCCCTTCGTTATTCCCTCTATCCAGGTTCTTTACAGATTAAGTTTCTGTGCTAAATATTCCAATTTCCTCGCACTTTCAATCTTCTTTGAATTTTTTTTTCTAACTCCCACATATAAAGAACTCAGACTCTAGCTGTTTGATTATAAAAAGTTGTAGCTCATATGCCCACTAGCCAAATGCAGGCTTTACTTGTTATTAAGAAGCTATGAAAATTGTCTCTTTCATAATGTCAATATTAAAACATTCTAATAGATAAGGTATGGACTATGTATGGTGTTTCTCATATTTCTACAAACCTTTCATTGCTGAGAGTATACAGAGATGTTCAAATCATATATTTTCTTAATTCATATCTTGGATTTGGACAACAGTCATCTGGCTCCAAACTCAGTACACTATGCTGCAGGCATGTTGATTTATAATTTTAGAAAGGAGGCAAGCAGGTTTTCTCTCTTTTCTGCTATACATTTCAAAGGCCAACGAATTGTACCATTAGTGGTCTGATAAGAAGGCATAAAGAGAAGAAAAAAACATTTTTTTAAGTAGTAAAGGACTTCAACATGCAAATTGCTTGACGATAGATTCTTGAAACTCAGTGTACATGCAGATAATATGTAAATACTCGTGTGACCCTTCTAACTATATCAAACATTTGGATATGGCCCTTAATAAGCTAAACCTAGACAGAAAGGCATAGATTTACATTTAATAAATAATATTAAATGCAGTGTTACACACAAGGCAAAATTGGAAAGTAACATAAAAGGTTTTATTCAGTAAATACACTTCCCAGTTTTGTCTCATCAAGAACTCAAGTCTCTTAGTGTCTTCTATTTTGGTTTCCTCATTTTTCATTCTTGGAACCCTACTCCTCCCTCCAGGTACCTGCAACCCTGCAGTGCTCTATTTGGAATGAAGAAGACTTGAGCTGAGCTCCCACCTCAAACACATACTAGTTGTAGGACTGTTGGCAAGTCACTTACCCTCTCTTAGTTTTACTTTTTTTTATCAGCAAAATGGGGATAATCAAATTTGTAACAATTGCCTCACAGGGTTAGTGTGAGACTCAAATTAGGTATAATCTGGAAAGCACTTTTTGAATCTTAACATTTTATAGACATTTCAGTTATCCTTATTGTCCATCATAATCATCATGGTCCCCATCTTTCCTCTGTCCCTCTGGCCAGCTACCAAGGAATTCTAATTTAGATAGCAGAATCAGGTCTCCTCCACCTTGAACAATAACCTGCCTTTGCAGGTATGCACTGTTCTACCTCTCTTTATCCTCATTATACAGATATTTTGAGTTTCATTATTTAGAGAACTATCCTTAAAAATTGTAATTGGAAGGGACTGATAAACTCATTATGAAGAACTCATATCTGTTACCCCTTTGGGGATTTTGTTTTTCATATAGACATGGAACAATTCCATAATTATGAAATTAATTTCAGATGGTAGATTTTCAGGGACTGGTAAGGCAGGTGATTTTGAGTGGTAGGACTTACTTAATGCCCTTCAAATAATAGCACTTTACAGCATTAAAGCAACAAATGCTCCAAAGTCTTTGGTAACAAGAACTGTTTTGGGTGGTGGTGGTGGTGGTGGTGGTAGTGGTATATTCTTCAATATAAGTGGCTATAGCACCTGTGGGATCAGACTCAGGCTATGTTTCCTCAGAGGTTGAATTTATGACAATGGGTGATTAGTGAGTACCTTCCTTACATTTTTCAACCTTTTTATATTACTTCTCCACCATAAAGCCTCTTTAGTTCAACTAAAAATGTAGTCATGATTTTCACCAACTCTATCTTATGAGGATATGTAACTTTCATAGTTTATTTCTGTCTCTCTTTTATCCCATATCAATTATAATATAAATAAATTTGAAAATAATTCATTACCTACCATGTATCTCACACAGTGCTAGGTACTGTCTATAAAGGCTTACAGTGAGATTCTTATGAATCCATCATTTCATCTGATTTTTCCATTAATTGAGGTTATTTCTCTTCTCACCCTTTCATCTTGTGTGTTTCTTTCCAATGACTTTCCATAATTCTTCAACTAAAAAATACATCTAACACATGCAAACCTTTCTCTGGTTTATTTAAAATCTCTAAAGTCTTTGTAACACTTGACTTGTCTATAATTTGTCTCATATTTTCATACCACGATGCAGACATGTCATGATACAAAACTAACCCATATACTTTTTCCAGTCATGCATCTCCTTCCCAACATGATTCATGCAACTTTTTGAATACATGTTGCTTGCAAGGTAATTTATTTATTCAGTAGATCTGTTTATCATTGTGTCCATGTGCCTTTATATCTATATCTATATCTATCTATCTATCTATCTATCTATCTATCTATCTATCTATATGTTTGATAAGATGATCCCAAAATTTAATAGGCAAAATGAGAATAAGCACTATATTGATGTCATTAGGGGCAAATATAATCTCTATTTGGTATTTAAAGCCCTTTATAATTTGACTCTTGTCTACTTTTCCACCCTAAACACACATCACTCCTGTACAAACTCTAAATTCCAGCCAAACTAGTCCACTCATTTTTCCTTGTATACAACATTCCACTTTCAACCCTTATCACTCATGACCTGAATGTACTCCCTCTTCACTTCAGCCTCTCAGATCCCCTAGTTTCTTTCAAATCCTAGGTCCAATGGAACTTTTTTCATTAAGCCTTTTTTTGATGCTGCTGATCAGGTACTACTGGCCCTCCACTAAATTACTTTGTATTTGTTTTGGATGTGTGTGCGTGTGTGTGTGTGTGTGTGTGTGTGTGTGTGTGTGTGTGTGTGTGTATGTGTATATATATATATATATATATATATATTTACTTATCTGTGTAGCTTTTCTCTACCCCCCACCCCAGTAGAATGTAAATTCCTCCTTGAAAGTAGGGTCTATTTTAGTTTTTTCTTTGCATTTCTAGCACCTATGAGTGTTTGGCAGATAGCAGATACTTAATAAGTGTTTGCAGACTGATTTTACTCACTGGAATTACCAAAACATATCTTTTTATTTTAAAGCTATAGCCCATTTTTAAAAAATCCATTAAAATATTTATTATATTTAGAAAACAACCCTACTAACTTCAATCTTAAGTTCCTAAAATGCACATTTATTTTGTGTGTCTATGCTCATAGACAAACACACATATACACACATTTGGGATATGACTTTACTTACGTATATGTTAATGGGATTTTTAAAAAGCTATCATATAAAAAATATGGGTCTTTTTCTTGGAAAATATGAAATCATTAGCAAACTCTGCAATTTCCTAAAGGCCATCAAGACTTCCCTTGTTTGGCCCTTTATTTAGTTCTGGGTCCAGTTCACTGTGTATTGCAGTGTCTGTTAAAGATTTATATACAGATTGATGAGCTTCTGTAATAGTAATCTGTTTAGCAGGATACTTAGCACTTAGTACTAAGTGCTAAGTGTAGACAGGGCAAACCCTGTCCCACTGTTGAGAAGGCATGAACTCCCCTGTTGATGTGGAAGAAGGGGATTGGCTGAGGTGTGTATATAACCAAGAATTCCAGAGACAGACAGACAGAATTGGAATGTT
>CM053584.1:300758961-300784504 GCA_028627135.1 Pseudochirops cupreus | reverse complement strand
TGGGAGATCCATCCTGCCCTACCAAAAAATCAGAGGGGTGAGGGGGGAAGACATAGGAGAGAATAGACTGGGGGAGGGGGATACACTGGGATGGCTGTTTTGGGGAGGTGGGTAGGGGAAAGATGGGGAGAAAATATGTAACTCAAATTCTTGTGGAAGTGAATGATGCAAACTAAAATAAAATTTAAAAAAATAAAAAATAAAATAAAAAAAGATATTCATCTCTGAGACAAAGAGGTCATTATGGAAAAGGAAATTTATAGCAGAATAATAAGAGTTCACACTTACATACTATCTTATTCACACTGTACTCATGAGTTTGGTTATATATTTACAATCTCAGTTTATGCAAGAGAAAACTTAGGCTCAGAATGTTTAAATGACTTACTCAACAGGCCAATATTGAAACTGACATATTTTGACATGACATTCATTGCTCTTTGTACTTTCCTACGCTGCTTCTCCACAGAAACCCTTCTTCTGAAAACCTAGTGAATAAGAAAGCAACACATTAATGAAAGATTTCTTCCTTTACACAATATATGGTGAAGCTTCAAACAAGCAAAAATGGACCTAGACATGTTAGTTGTTTACAGGAATGGCACCCAAATTTGAGAAAAGTATAAGTTTTCAAATAGATAAGAATTCTCAATGAAAAAAAAAAAGTAATGTGAGAATCACCAAACCTTTGGAGAATGAAGGATGCTTGTAATTATCCTAATGTCATCTATTTTTACTGAAAATGGATTATACTGCTGCATAGAGGCAGCCTAACTGTAATAGAAAGTATAATTGAGGGAAAGAGATGAGGTAGCATTGGAAAAAGCAATGGATTTATCACTCTAGGTGTATAGCACAAATTATGCCACTAATCAAGTATCTGATGCAGTAGAATGTAGAGACAGGTAGCATGCCAGATAGGGCTCTGGACTTAGAGTCCAGTGGACCTAAGCTCGTATCTGGACAGCTAGGAAGCACAGCAGATAGAGCTCTGGACCTAGAGTCTAGAAGACCTGAGATCCAATTTGACCCCTGACACTCACTAACTATGATTTCGGGCAATTTGTTTAATTGTTGTTGGTTTTGGTTTTCTCATCTGTAAAACAGGGATAATAACAGCATGTAGGTCTGAGGGTTATTGAGAGCAGCAAATGAGAAACTGTTTGTAAAGCTGTTCGCAAACCTTCAAGTACTGTGCCAGTACCAGTTATCGTTGTAAGCTTCTTGAGGCCAGGGAATTTTTTTGCTTTTTTGCCTTTTTGGATTCCTAGCACTTATCTTGGTAACTATGAAATACATGTTTTCAATGAACATATGACTTAGGACTTAATATTTCTCATCTCTCAAATGAAGGGATTTAAACAAATGTTGCCAAAAATCCTATCATGTTTCTGTAACAAAAATGGAAAACCTCCCCAAACTATCCCAAGTTCCTATGTTCAAGCTTCTACTGAAAACCAGAGTTTAAAACACTCAATGAATTTATTTGGTCAGATCAAACAGAAGACACATCAGTTCTCAGCAAAACACATTTAATTAAACATAGAACAAAATAAATGACAATAAAAAATTCTCCTATACACACAAAGGCACACAGGTTCTTACATGCCTAGTTGGAGTGGGGAAACATATGGACAGAACACATATGGCTAGAGAACACTTAAAAGGAAGTGCATACCTGCATGAAATTCTCATGACCGGGGAACATATGTAGAGAAAGTATATATGTGGGAAATGGCATATGCATAAAAATGTGTAATGTCACTCACAAACTCCTATTCTTGAGTCTTTTCTTCCCAGTGGAAGAGGTGACAGTGCACTAAATGAAAATGAATTCAATGGACAGAAAGAGTAAGAGGCTATTCTAGTTAATGGAAACATAGTGAGATAATGCAGGGTAGTATGAAAGCACTCATGTAAGAAATCATTATTAAGTACCTATTGTACGCAGGGCACTGAACTAGGCAAATTTTAGATTATACAATCCTCCTGTTTTGGATCTTACAGTCTAATAGAAGAATAAAAATTTAGGTATATGTCTCAGCTATTCCACTAATTACCTATCTGATGCAGCAGGATGTAGAGCTTTGGACCTAGAGTCCAGTACACCTAAAGCTGAAATCTGGACATATCTCCTCTATATATCACTTTAATGCATAATTTTATGGAATTAGCATGGTTCAATTTTTATAATGATTAAGAACTGAAACTCTGAGATCATGTCACTTAAACGGTCTAATTTTATAGCACAAGGAACTGAAGTTGGGATCACTCATCCCATATGATGAGTATCAGAGCTAAGATTGGAATCCAGTTTCTTTAACAACAAATCCTATGTTGTTCCCAATGTGCCACAGAATTTTGCAAAGTTGTGAAACAGAGTACTAGTGAAGTCCAAGTGGTTCATGGATGGGCAAGGGGGGGGGAGGTCAGAATAGGCTTTATAGATTAGGTGAGACCAATTGCCTTTTGACAAATAGTTAGGAATTCTCCATGCAAAGAAAAGGGGGATAAAAGACATTTCAGGCATGACCTCTGCTGTAACTCCCAGATATATGATTGTATGATCCAGTGTAAAGAGAGGCACAGAAAACAGAAAATACAAGGTGTGGAGATTTTAGTTTGGTTAGAATATAGAGTTTGTGAAATAACGCTGGAAAGGTAGGTTAGTGACAGGTGATGGAGAGTGTTAAATGCTGAGCAGAATTTCAATTTTCTTCAACAGGCAATGACGAACTAGGAGGAAAAAAAAAGTATATTAAGGAGTTTGGAGCAGTGTTTTGAGAAGAACACTGAAAAGGATGTAATTAAAACCGTGCCTGCTCTGACATTTAGCTTCTCTGAGACTTCAGGCAGGTCACTTATCCTCACTGGGCCTCCATTTTTTCATTTGTAAAACCAAGGGTTTGAAATAAATGACCTCTAAGACACCTTTAAGTTGTAGATTTATGATCCTGAGACCAGAGCTATGCATAAGGAATATATTATTTCGTCAGCAGTATGAAGAATAGATTAGAGGGGAAATGATTAGCAAGAGGAAGATATTAGGAGACTACTGTAATAGTTGAGGAGGATGATAATGAAAGCCTTCACTATGGTGGTGGCGGTGGGAATAGAGATCATAGAGACAAGGAATATTTCAGAGATATAATAATGAGGACTTGGTCACTGGTTGGACTGGACAAATGAGGAAGAAGGAAGAATAAAACTTCCAGGTCCCAGACATGTGAGACTAGTAAATGGTAGTGTCACATACAGAAATACTGAAGTCCAAAGAAGGAGCAGTTGGGGAAATATAATAAATTCAATCTGTGGCATGTTACGGACTGCAACATCAAATGACCCATGAATGGGATCCATTCAAACTGGTTCAGAGCAGAATCTGTGACTCAATCATATTGACAGTCTGGTGGAAGTTCCAATTCATGTCGGAATAGTCCTGTGTATTCAGTAAATGTACCCGGAACTTTTATTCCAATCTGTTATCCTCAAGTGGGCTTAACTCACTACAAATGATTCTAACAACATAAAGATATTTCCTTTATATTTATTTTCCACACTACTGATTTGTGTTTGCTAATCTATTAACTAGACAAATGTGTTATTGGTTTCTGAGTAATTGCTTTTACAAAAAGAGAAAACCCTCTATATTCAAGAAAATGTTCTAAAAATATGTCTATTTGATCACGAGAAACAAAAATAGAGAATGTGATAGTAGCAGATTTCACTGAGCCCTGTTTCCCAACTTTCTCCTTTTAGAATTTCTCTTTGTTTGCAGTGGGTTTCTGACCTCTGTCTTTTGCAGGTGATGATATTTAGATTCCAGAATGCACAGGAGGGTATTGTAATTCTCTGCAGGGACCAAATCTCTGGTCATTGATCTGTGTGTCATTTCACAAGGCATTCAGGCGCAGCAATGTTACACACTGGCAGCAGATCATGGAGACCTGAAAAAAAAAACAAAGAAAAAAAAAAAACCCTGCACAATCTCAATCAGATTAATTTGAAAAAAATGTAAATTCCCCAAAGCCCCTTTCTTGTAGGGTCACAGACAGCCTGTAACACAGGGGACTACTTATTACAGTCTAGAAACCAACAAACATGCATAACCCAATTGGGGTTAGGTTCAACACAGGTCCATTGATTCATATACAGAATACTAAAATAAAGGAAAACATAGCATCTGACTATAAACACTGAAAATGGTGTAGACTGAAGAAGGTGGAGGGGGGAGGAGGGCAAAGCAGACACTTGAGAAATTTTTCAAGCATGATTCTTTGTCTTCTTCAACTCCGAT
Source organism: Pseudochirops cupreus (assembly GCA_028627135.1). Classification (NCBI taxonomy): domain Eukaryota; kingdom Metazoa; phylum Chordata; class Mammalia; order Diprotodontia; family Pseudocheiridae; genus Pseudochirops; species Pseudochirops cupreus. The sequence continues at coordinate 300,780,207 of CM053584.1, read as the reverse complement.
TTAAAGGTTGCTTAGCAACAGTGGCAGTAACAGCTGGGACACCCTTGATCTTGTTGTGTAAACTATTAAAAATAGGTGATGGAAAGTGGCACCATGGAAACAATGACTCTTCTGAAGCAGGTGTCTGTAATGCTGCTTTTCAGTTTAATGTCAGAGGTGTAAATTGCAGAAAATGCCTTTCTTCCCCACAATCTCACAACTTTAGAAAAGCCAGATTTCTTCTTCTTCTTACCCCTTAACCCCTGCCGGCTCCTCCTGTCCATAAAATGAAAGTTAGCATATCTGTCTTTTCAATATGGACTTCTTATTTATCACTTTCTCCAAAGAGAGATTTTAAGCAAAATCACAGGGTCCCTGGAATCCAAACATCCTTCTGTACATTATTTGGCACTAATGTCTCGTAATTGGCACGATGCATGTCTTCAGAGGTTTCCTATTATTAACCTCCATTTTTCAAAGACTGATCATCTTGTTTTCATTAATTTTCAGGATGGGAGGAGCCACCTGGGAAGTCTTTCCTGGAACTTGCTTTATAGTTACTCTTTCCTCTTTTGAGGGTTTATAAGCTATTGTTTAATAATAAAAAATGTGAAAATCTGGCATTTCTTTTCATCACTTTTTTTTTTTTAGTATACTGATACCACTGGACTTCTCACAACAATAGCAAAAACAAAAACATTCTTCGGTCTTGCCCAGAAATCTCCGTGAATTCTAATGCTTGGTGTGCTAGTGGAAAAACAGTAATATTAGTTCTCACTGTAGGAAAGCAAGCAAGCAAAGAAAAAGAAAACAAAATACCAAGTTACTTCACAAAGTGTTATGAGTCATCTTTACATAAAGCTCTCTTTGCTCTTCTCCTTCTTCCTTGTGAGACACTCAGATAATTCCACCCCTCTAGACTTCAATTTCCTCAGCTATAAGTTGAAGATTTCTGACTAGATGGCTACTAAGATCCCTTCAAAGCTCTAAATCCAGGGTCTTGTGGTCCAGATAATCTACAATACCCTTAAATGAGGGTGAATGGGAAGGATGGGGAAAGAAACCCTAATGAGCTTACCTACAGTTACTTCAAAATTTTGGAGGAAGAACAATATGTGCAATAATGGAGAAAGCTCTGGATTTGTACTCAAGAAAACCTGTGTTCAATTTTGGTGTTAGACATTTACTAGCTGTGTGACCCTGGGGCAGTCACTTAAGTTTGTCTCAGTTTCCTTATCTGTAAAATGAGTTGGAGAAGGAAATGGCAAACCACTCCAGTTATCACTGTCAACAAAATCCTCAAAAGGGATCTAAACAATGACAACTATATTTGAACATTTTAAGTTATAACCAGTCTCATTCACCAAGAACAGATTGGTTTACTAGCATAAGAAAAACCAGCTCAGAAGACTATTGCACCCAAGATAGATTAATTTCTCTTAGTTTAGCTATTCTATGACAATGGCTGAAGAATTATTCACTTGATGGCTACTGCACTGGTGATAAGCCTCTCTGCACCTAATTAGGCTGATCCTTTGACAGAGAGGCAGGTTGTCATCATGACCATTCTTCATACCTTTTGAAATTCATAGAACCTACCAGAGTTTATATACTCCATTAGCAAAACCTCAAGACCTCAGGAATGCAAAACCATTGCCATACTATCTGAGCTACTTTAAAAGAACTTCAGTAAAAGGTGAATGGCAATGAATGGCTAAGAATTTTTTTAAGGATATCAGTGATTATATAGAAATACATATATGCATAGATATACACATATGTATGTATACATATATGTGTCTATATACCATATATGTATGTATATAAATTTATGCCTTGTATATAATCACTTAATACAAGTTTGTTGAATGAATATACACACATATGAATATATATATGAGAAAGAAAAAAAAGAGAGAGAAAGGTCTCAGATGGAAGTAACATCAGAGATGTAAAAATCAGGACTTAGTCACTGATTGGATTTGACAAATGAGCCAGAGGGAAGAGCTAAAGAAAACCAACAGGTTCTGGAAGTGCGGGACTAGGTCAATGGTGATGTTATATACAGAAATTATGAATTCCAAAGAAATAGTTGTAGAAATATAATAAACTGCATTTGGAGCATGGTATGGACAAGAGAATTATGTGAGCCATGAATGGAATCTATCCAAACTGGCTTAAAGCAGAAGTAAAACAGAAGCCAAGACTCACACACACATATATTAATGAATGACAATTAAAGCCTCTTGATTATCCTTCCTTTGGCAAAATAAAGATCGAACATTTATTTGTACATTTTTTCATATGACAAATAGTGACTGTTCACTTGATGTAAGGGCAGTACCATGTAGATATAACTATACATTCTATACAGATGATACTTTTGTAACACTTGGAATTTGGCACTGCATATCACATACATTATTTCATTTAATGCTTTAAAAAATCTAAGGAAGCTTTTTTTTTTCCACGTGCTTAGCTAGAGTGATCACACTGAAGGCAGCTGAAGGCAGCGACCCTCTCCCAGACACCTCTGTGTGGAGGAAGTCTCCTCACAGTTTGTCTTCCCCAAAGAGTTTGAAACAGCAGAAACTCTTCTAAATTCTGAAGTCTACATACTTCTAGAGCATCGAAATAAACAGAATGAAAGTGCAGAGGATGAACTTTCAGGGGTTCTCATGAAAACTGTAAATTACACTGCACAGTTTAGTCCTTTTAAAAACATTGCTAATGTTTGGAGTTTGTTACTCCAGAAAAAGCTCCATAAGTTTGAGTTGGCCTGTTTAGCAAACCTTTGCCCTGAGACAACAGAGGAAGCTAAGGCTCTGATTCCAAGCCTGGAGAATTGATTTGAAGATGAGTAATTGCAACAGATTCTTGATGATATCCAGACCAAGAGGAGCTTCCAGTATTAGTAATAGGAACCCAGTCCTTCAGTGAAGACAGAAGGGAAATTTCCCAAAATTCTTCTGCAGCTAAGAAGAACTCAAGATTCCCTCCAGACACTGTACAGAAATTTAGTCACAAAAGTTGGTCAAGTGTCCTGTGGACAAGGCAATGCAAAATCTTGTATCAAAAAGTAATTCAAACTTGTGAACAAATGTGATTCTGATTGACTCTGAATATTCGAGATATGGCTAAGGCCAGGAATGCCATTGACTCTTAAAGGGCCTCTATATAGGCCTTTTGACCCTTCACCTGATGCTTTGGGGTGATTTCCTTTAATGAAGGGTTTTCAAATGAGGTAGTAGACCAGTACTTAGACGCTTGCATCATCATCTTCATCCCTTCTCTTAAAGGGAAATGTTTAAGGGGAAGGAGTGAGATGGGAGAATTTGGTGAGTAAATCCATATGGCATGTTATTGACTACCTCATATCACTGAATTTGGCACTTCATTTATATTCACATTTCTGGTTTGAATTTCAAGCTATTGTGAAGTATTATCAACACAGATTAGAATATGTAAAAATAGCCTGAGCGGGAAAAAAAAAGTGTCTCATATAAAAGATGGAAGGAAAAATCAGTAAACCTAGACCTGAATGTTTGAAATTCTTAAAAAACAGAAAAATTGAATACCTCACAATCTTGTAGGACCATATAGTCGATTAAGTAAAAGAGGGAAAAAGATAACTTACTGGCAGTCTTAGGGCATCACTGTATATAAATTCAAGAGTCTTCATATAGGAGATTCAGTTTGGCCTCTTGAATATCCTCAAGGCTTCGAGGTTTTGGAGCAGGAGGGAATTTGTGGGATTTATTCTTGTCTGAGAGTTGCTCTAGGATGGGTTACTTTCTGAGTTTAAGCTAGTCCTTGATCCAGATTTTTAAATGCCATTCAGATTTGGGATATCATAGGAAAGTATTGGGGAGGACCAAAAAGAATGAGATTTGATTCTGGTTGAGTTATCACAATGAACTAAGTTTGGGACAGTTTTCTTTTCTAGCCTTAAATTTCAGCATTGATTTCTGAAAGGTCTTGCAAATATATTTATTTTTTTTTGCAATTGCTTCTCCCACACTCTAAAATTTGTTACTGTAAGTTGATCTCATAATAGAAAGGGGAATGAGTGGATTCTGTATTGGATATCCAGTTAATTGTACAATTCCTAAGAAGTAAACTTACTCTAGGAAATAAAATTATTTTTCAATTTAAAAAATCCAGGGGAAATAGTTATTGTAGGTATTGTCATCAACATTTTACAGATTAGGAGACTGAGGTTTAGGGTGGTTAAGTGACTTACCCCATTTCATATAGCAAATAAGTGTTCCAGGGAAGATTTAAATCCATGTCTTCCTACTTCCAAACTGTACACTATGTAACATGATCACTAAAGAAATAGAAAGTACAACCTTCCCCCAGAAGCAAACAGGTGACATAGTAGATAAAATACTGGGCCTGCAGTCCAGAAGAACTGAGTTCAAATCCAGCCTCAGGCACTTTCAAGTTGTGTGACCCTGGGCAAAGTCAGTTAACCTCTGCCTCAGTTTCCTGAATTGTAAAATGGAAATAATAATAGCAACTACCTCCCAGAGTTGTTGTGAAGAACAAATGAGGTAATATTTATAAAGTCTGCCTGGCACATAGTGAACCCTTATGAACTGCTTATTTGCTTCCCCTCCAGAAGTTGATAATATTATTAGGGAAGCAAGGTATACCAACAGGTAAAAACATATTTTGCCTACATTCATGAAAAAATTAGATAAATTAAGCAAGTACAACTCGTTCAACATTCTAAGATTTGACAGCATCTAATTCACTTAGTTGTCTAAAACTTCTATAAAAATGGACAAACTGACACTTTTATATTTTGGCTTGACAGTAAAGTAAACCACAGAACAAATTCTTAGACCAGCTACCATGTTGAAGCTTACTTTTTTTTTTAATATGTCAAGAAAAATATATCAATTGCAAAAGAAAGGGCAGAGTATAAAATGTGCATTCATAATGAATCTAATCTCCCCAATGATTAAGTAATTTTCTAGCAGTAAATTAAATATCTAGGGAGCTACTTTTGTTCTTTCAGGAGACAGAGAGACAGGAGACACAAGGCCTATATAAATACCAAGTTATATCTGCATGGAAAAAAAACCATTTGAAAATTTGACTTATCATTTCAATCAATCAGAAGAAAAGATCATGAATACAGCAAATAAATGAATTATTTGATGACCTTAAAAAACCTCAATTGACTTTTTATAAAAAATTCTGATTAATTAAACCAATCATAGCAGTCAAATCTCTCTGAGAGCAGGCACTGCCTGCAGGCTACTTATTTAACTGAGCACTGTAACATAGATTTAAGGGTGCAGAACCTTTGTCAGGGAGATGAGTTCAACTATTAAGCAGCATAGATAGCTTGTCAGGGGAATATAAAATATGAGGTAGGGAAGGAAAGACGCATTTCAATTTTTGTTCTAATATGATTAATCCTTGATTGGAAATGAAATATTTGAGATAAAATATTGCTTCTTTTTACGGAATTCAGCAGATTTCTATTAATTACTGGGAGAAAGAAAAATCCTAGCAGGTTCACTTTGAAATTCATTTTGAATACATTCTCCTCTAAACCTTAGGCAGGTGTTTCCAAGGGGCTATTTTTGACCCCAAGCCACTATTTTCCAAGGTAGTGATGTTTCTTACTGTTATAGGTCTTAGAGGGTGGCAACTGTTATTACATTTCTTTTATTTAATTTTGGCAATATCATTACTTTTATTATATTGGTTCATCCTACCTATCAGCAATTCACATTTTTAGGGAGCTGTAAAACACTTTTAAACTTTTTTACAAAAAGAAAAATAGCAATAAAACTTTTTCTCTCTAAATTTGGGGGCACTCTTACACACACAAAGGATCAGTGAGAAGTTTACACCCAGAGCCACACTGAATACAGTAGCAGAAAGAGGTACCCTTAGGGAATACATAAAACTCAGGCAGGCAATTCAGACCTCTAGTTCTGCATGGCTTCAATGAACTTTCTTTTTTTTTGGATCCTCATGCTTCTTTCCTTGTATTTTTGCTGCATGACTCAATCAACAATGGTTTCCAGATGACCAGTTGGCTCTTGATTCACAGAGTCCATGTTCCTCAGATGTATCTCTTGCACCTATTCCTTCACTAAAGAGCATGCCTTCCTTTTAAATTTTTAAAATTTATTTTGTATTTTATTTTTCCCCAGTTACATGTAAAAATAATTTTTAACATTTGTTTCAAAAACATTCAGTTCCGAATTCTCTCCTTTGCTCCTTTCCCACACCTTCCCCTTCATTGAGCAGGCGAGCAATTCAATATAGGTTATACATGTGCAGTCATGGAAAAAAATATCCATAATAGTCATGTTGTTAAAGAAAACAGACAAGAAAAAAAAAACCTCAAGAAAAAATATAGTAAAAAGAAAATGTATGCTTCAATCTGTATTGAGACACCATCAGTTCTTTCTCTGGGGATGGATAGCATTTTCCTCATAAATCCTTCAGGGTTTTCATGGATAATTGTATTGTGAGAATAGCTAAGTCATTCACAGCTTATCATCTTATAATATTGCAGTTATTTTTTAAATAGTACATTTCACTTTGCATCTGCTCATATAAGTCTTTCTAGATTTTTTTGAGAGCATCCAGCTCTTCATTTCTTGTAGTACAATAATATTACATCACAATCTCATACCACAATTTGTTCAGCCATTCCCCGATTGATGGGGATTGTGAACTGATTCAACCATTCTGGAAAGCAAGCTGGAACTATACCCAAAGGGCTATAAATAAGTGCAGTTTTCCTTGATAATTGCTTGGAAGATGATGTCTAGGCTCCTTTTTTGATCATGGCTTTCAGGAAGTCCAATAATTTTTAAATTTTCTCTCCTGCATGTATTGTCCATGTCAGTTGTTTTTCCAATAAGATATTTCATGTTTTCTTGTATTTTTCATCCTTTCATTTGTTTTATTGCTTCATGATTTCTTATAAAGTCATTAGCATTCATTTCCTCAATTCTAATTTTTAAGGAATTATTTTCTTCTGTAAACCTTTGTAACTCCTTTTCCATTTGTCCAATTCTACTTTTGTAGGTATTTTTTTTTCTTCAGTGAATTTTTGTGCCTCTTTTTTCCATTTGGTCAATTCTGCTTTTAATATGTTTACATGACTGAACATTAAACAAATTATATCAGATTGCTTGCCATTTTGGGGAAGGGAGATGAGAGGGAGAAAAAATTTGGAACTCAAAATTTTATAATAAATGAATGGTGAAAACATTGTCCATAATCTGTATCTTTATTCTCACAGTATTGATATTGGCAAAAATGGAACTAAAAGGAGTATAATTTCATGCAAGTGTTATCTTTTTGTTCCCAAGAAACTGATTAAATAGGCATAATAAGTTTATGGGTATGCTAATGATAATCATTTCTATTTACTTAAATAAATAAATAAGCACTTTTTACACCAGATAGTAGTTTATCAAAGATAAGGTTTCTCAGGTCAAAAATAGGGAGACACACATAAATGGCAGTATGGCTGAAAAACATCTATATATTATATTGACTTCCAGAACATTGTAAGTCATTAATATGAAATGGAAGCCAAAAAAGCTAATGCAATCTTAGGTTTCCATTCCTTGGAAGCCATTACTTTCTAGATGTGACAGATGCTCTGTCCTCTGCTCTAGTCAGACCACTACTGGAATACTTTGTTTAGTTTTGAGTGGGATAGAACTGATAACGTCTCAAATTTTTAATAATAGATTGCCTGGACCCCAGACTTAAGTTTCTACTGTACCCTAAGATCTAGCAAGGTTTGCAACCAAAAACTAGAAGCCCAGGCTTGAGTTTGGAAGCTTGGGACCCTTGCCTTACTTGTTTGGTCATAAGTTGAAGTTTTTTCTAAGCTTAGCTAATGCGTCGAGGAGAAAGCAGAGACCCTGCAAATTTAACCACAGGCCCTGATATCCCAAACTTGTTTCCACTGACCACCATCTGACCTGTACAGATATAAAATTGGAAATCCTGTTGCAAAACTCCAGGCAGGTCACCATGTCCTAAAATCCCCATGATTCACGAAATATTGTCTGCTCTCATATCTACATTGACATTGTTAGAACAATCATCTTCTGCTTTTATATCTATCTTGATACTGATGACATACTTTGTCTGCTTTCATGACCATATTGATTCTGCTAGACATATATCTTCTGCTTTTATATCTGTTTTTGATATTGACATTTCACCTGTGGCACCAACAGATTTTTGTGATCAAGATGTTGAGCCTCAGTTCCTAATTTATGGGAATAGGACAGAGGAAGTGGTGGGGGAAGGGGTGGCCTTTTGGGTATATAACCAAGCTTTACATTTTGTATTTGGGGGCCTCTCTCACCAGACTGCTTCTGGTGATGATGACTCTGCCCTTCTTGAGGAAGGTAATAAAGATCTCACTTTGTTTCTCTGAAGAAACCTCTGAGTTACTGAATTTATTTTGGGCAAGGATCTTTTGTTCCACACAGTTTACAGTGCCACAGTTCAAGAATGACATAAAGAAATTAGAAAACATGCAGACAAAGGCAACTAGCATGATGAAAAGCCTTGAGTTGATGGTAAAGGAAGTTGAGTTTAAGAAATGGATGATTTTGGGGGGCAGCTAGGTGACACAGTGAATAGAGCACCAGCCCTGGAGTCAGGAGGACCAGATTTTGCATCTGGCCTCAGACATGTAACACTTACTAGCCATGTGACCTTGGGCAAGTAGCTTAGCCCCAGTTGCCCAGCCTTCTCTCCTCCAAAAAGAAAAAAAAAAGGAGGATTTTGAGCCAAGAGAAGACAAGACTTGGACAAACATCAGGGATATCTTTATGCATTTAAAGGGATCTAATGCACATTAGATGTGGTTTACTTTACAAAGAGGGCAAAATTAGGAGGATGGATTAAAGTCACAAAGACACAAATTTAAGCTTTCTGTCAGGAAAACCTTTCTAGTAATTAGAGTACTCTATAGGCAGAATGGTTTACATGTAGAGATAGGAGATTCTTCATCATTGTTGCGTATTTTGTTGGTTTTCTCTTTTTAGACTTCTCTTTTTAGGTTTCTCTCTCATTGAATTAGAAATAATTGGGGCATATGGTATAAGATATGGTGTGACCATTTTTCACAAATAGTATGTAGTCTGATTTGTAAATTTATAAAATTTTGTTCTATTTCCTTCTATAGTGAAAAATTAGGAGACTACTCCTCATTTTATCCACACAGAAATCAGAGTTCTCTTGTGTTTGTAATCTGGTGACAGAGTGAAAATGAGAGAGAGACAGAGAGAGAAAGAGAGAGAGAGAGAGAGAGAGAGAGAGAGAGAGAGAGAGTCCTAACAGAGACAGAAAAGAGAGAAAAAGAGAAGACTCCGAGACAGACAACACAATACTCTAGCACAGCCAAGTTGACTATTGAGCTCAATTTTTGATTCTTCTTATTAAATATCAGTAGACTTGTTCATTTAGATTTTTGAAACTAAGCACACCTTTTACATTAAAAAAAAAATAACACATTTAAGTGGCCAAGGGTTTTACATTGCATTAATGGGTTACTTTTCCTATTTCCCCTCAATCCCAAGCTTGTATCAACTCATAACCAAAATGTACCACCCTAAATGGACAATATCCAATGGTCAATATTAAATTGAAAATGATTTTATTATCTACTCAGTCCATAAATATGTTTCTCACTCATTCTTCCAGTATGAAGACTTAGAGGTCTTATTGCACACCCAAATCAGAAATGGTTTAGCTAGCTAAATTTTAGAACATTAACTATCAAGAATAAAATATACTAGGAATTTGGATGATGTTTCAAAATTTTAGGTTGCTTTTTCTGATGGACATGAGGAGAAAGAGAGAGGCCTTGAGTGAAACCAGGAAGAAAAATCTTCTAATGCCTTTTTAGTTTTCATTAATGTTCTGCTCAGGAGATGAGTAGAGGTTAGAGATTTGTCCATTGAAATTAATTAAGCTGGGTAAGGTTCTAGAGATCCTAGAAAATCTAAATGAAGAAGAAAAAAAACTAAATGTTTTTCTCACCAGATGTATTTACCTAGACTTTGGGCTGTAAAAATGATCTACAAGGACAAGGAGATTGAAGATTAAGAGACTAAAAACAGTTTTTTATCCCCTATTGTATTTTGTATTTATATTAGGAAGCTGTTTGAAGGAATATAATTATAACAAAGTGTCTTGTCAAATACAAGCATCCTTCACCAAAGAAATGCCTTTAGCATTTGGATCAGCTAACTGATAGGATGGAAACACACACACACTAATAAATGATAAAAAAACAAAAACAAAAACTAGAGATGCAATAAAAGTATAGTCCTATTCTATGTGTCTCATTGAACTGATAAGAGGAAGTAGATTTAACTCCTGAGCAAGAGGTAGATTTTATAAGAAAGAAGCATTAGATTTGTTCTCTTCTCCTCCAGTGTGTACTGTGGGGAATAATTGGATATTATTGGAAACAGATTTTGGGTTAATGTAAAGAGAAATTTACTAGCAATTAAAGTTGTTGGAAAAAAGAAGAACTGACAGAGGAAATTATGAGTGACCCACCACACGAAGTCTTCAAGGTCTTTGTCTACACCGGTATGTTGGAAAATGGAATTCATGATTTGGTTTCATTCACTTAGATCAGCGGTTCTCAACCTGTGGGTTATGTTCAATATGTAACAACGAAAATACATCCTGCATATCAGATAGATTCATAACAGTGGCAAAATTACAGTTACGAAGTAGCAACGAAAATAATTTTATGGTTGGGAGTCACCACAACATGAGGAACTGTATTAAAGGGTTGTGGCATTAGGTATGTTGAGAACAACTGACTTAGATGATATCAGAGGTCAAGTGAACAAGAATTTTTAAGCATATACTATATTGTAGATAACTGCATTGTTATAGGCACTAGGGAAACAAAGACAAACATGCTGTTCCCCTTTTCAAGGAGAGTCTCTTTCTACACTAGCATTCCATGATTTTATGAAGTAGGACAATGAATTCCCCTTTGAAGTATAGAAATAATAGACTACTTGTTACTATTAGTTAATTTATGAGTTTAATAGACCTTCTGGCAAGACTTGGACTGGCAGCTATATGTAAGGGCCTATATGAGTAAAGATTCTGGGAGCTGGATGTGTCCACATAGCTCAAGAAGAGAGCAATTTATAGTAAGATCAGTACTTGAGTGGGGAGTTTTCTGTAGGAGTTGAGGTTTATTGAAGGGAGAATAAAACTCTCAAAAGAAAACACACCTAGAGGGTTTGAGGTGGGGAACTGCAGGAAGGGCCTGTCTTCAAGCCACAAAAAATAATGCAGTTGGCCATGGCAGAAACAGAAGAAGTAGCAAAGAAGTACCATCAGCAGTACCCTTCAAATCCATGTTTCTGGGAGAATAGAAAGGTATAAGTGAAAGGGACAAGAAGCTAAGTATAAGACTGATGCTGAAATTTCTAAATCATAGGTGATTGTTCAGGTGACTATCATTCTGAGTGGGTCAGTGGGGACCAGATGTACTGTGGGGAACATAGAGTAACTAGTGATCCTTTTCCTCTTCTCTTGCCTTCCTTCATCTGGGTACTCCTGGCAACCTTTCCTAAAACTCTTTTTAAAAACTCTGTTAAGGACTACATTTGACTGATATAATCTTATTTCCCAGAAACACTGTGATTGACCCTGCCTTTTGTATTTTGCATAAAACTGTGCATATCCTTTGATCCAGCACTACCAGTACTAGGACTGTATTTCAAAAATATTAAAAAAAAAAGTGGGGCAGGGGACTTATTTGTACAAAAAGAATATATTTATAACAGCTCTTTTTGTGGTAGCAAAGAATTGGAAATTAAGGGAATGCCCAACAATTGAGGAATGACAGAATAAATTGTGGTATATGATTGTGATAGAATACTAGTATGTTATAAGAAATGATGAGAAAGATACTTTCAGAAAAATCTGGGAAGATTTACATGAACTGAAACAAAGTGAAATGAGCAGAACCAGAAGAAGATTGTACTCAGTAATAGTGTACAATGATCCGCTATGGATGATTTACCTATCCTCAGCAATATAAATGATCCCAGACAATTCCAAAGGCCTCATTATGAATAATGCTATCCATATCCAACAGAAAAAATGGAGGGAGTCTGAATGCAGATCAAAGCATACTGTTTTTCACTTTTTTAGATGGTTTTTTTTCTTTTGGTCTATTTCTTTTTTCACAACATGAATAATCTGGAAATTGTAACAAATCACCCTTAGGAAGAGGGGTACAAAATTTAGCACTCATTTTTAAGTAAATATTAAAAATTGTCTTTATATGTAACTGGGAAAATACAGTATTAAAAATCTAAATAAAGACAAAATATAAATTCAGGATGTCATTTTCAAAACAATTATAACCCTTACTGTAGTCCACTATAGGATTTAATAGCAAATTGCAATGTTTAAAAACTGGTTCCAATTTGCAATAATTTACAAATTAAAAGCAACTTTTGCAGAATGTAGTGAGGTGAACTCAAATAGAATATTCTTCAAGCGATGTTTTGGTATGATATTCATTTTGATTTGGTAAACTGAAAAAAGATAAGTGTTCTCAGGACAAAGACAAAGTACCTTGAATCTAATTTGATGGGAGAAAACAGTACTCTCAATTGTATTCTTTTACCTTCTGTTGTTGCCTTACCAAAATCCACTGATTTCCCCTTCTTCCCTACCTTACTGAATTTTTACATAAGTTTTAATAGACTCATGTTTTGTAGGTTTTCAAATATCAGCAAAATAATTGTGTTCTTTCTCTTTCATTTGGAGGTAGATCACAGATTTGCATATATTGAAGGTGTTCATTTTGCAGGACAGATGCTTGATGATGTGTGTCCAGAAATATAGTAATATGTCAATAGAGCTCACACAATCACTTCTTTCCTCCCATATGACAGTAGTGGGGCTACTTTTGCACCTTTTTCTCAGATTCATTATGTAGGAAACCCAAATAAGGTTTTCTCTTAGGAAAAACTATCATAGGGGTGGCTAGGTGGAGCAGTGAATAGAGCACTGGCCCTGGAGTCAGGGGGACCTGAGTTCAAATCCGACCTCAGACACTTAACACAAAAGTAGCCATGTGACCTTGCACACATCAATTGACCCCAATTGCCCTATCTTCCCCCATCCAAAAAAAATCATAAATTGTAATACGGAATTTAATTTTTAAAATATTTCATTTAAGAGAATGGTGTGAAGGATATTCATATCTATTTTTACTTGTTTACTGAGACCTAAATTCTTCAGGTCCAATTTTTCTTCATTCAATTTACACAATAATTTACCAAGTAGTTATACATACATCTAGAGATGAATCCTCCAGCCATGTTATATTCTGAAAATCTAAAATCAAATAAAATAGATTATCACTGGGCAGTTATGAACAACTTTTTTATATCATTGTTCATTAGCCTATAGTTTTCTTCACTCCAATTATCTCTGGTTTAATTGTAAAGAGTTTATTTATATCAAAAATAGACATTGAAAAAATCTCTTTTTTTCTTTTAAAAAGATTAGGTAAAATTGAAATTAATTCTTCTTTGAATGTTTGATAGAATTAACTTTTGAATTTATCTGATTCTGAGTTTACTTACCTCCCCCACTCCTCCTCATTTGGGGAGCTCATTTAGGGAATACTAAATTTCTTATTCTGAGATTGGGTTACAAATACCTACTTTTTGTTCATCCATTCTGTGTTTTCTGCATTTTGTGGGTATATAATCAATGAATTTGCAATTTTCTCTTTCTTCCTTATTTATCATGAAGTTTCCTTTTTCCTTTCCTTTTTGTCTTAATCCTTTCTTGCATCAGCAAATAGTTTTTATTACATAGTTTTTTCTACATTAAAACAACGGGTCCTAGTTTTATTTTTAATCAAATTTTTTTTGCTGTCAATTATGATAATTCTTTAATTTTCAGAGTTCCTCTTTCAGTATTTTAGTTATAAGAAATCTTTTTATTAGTTTTTATTTTAATTTGTTTGTTTTTTAGTTGTGTGTTTAATCCACAATATCTGGAGTCCTTTTTTGTTTATTCATTTTCCCAGCTTTATTTATCTTATTGGGACATTATATTAAGGCCAGCCTCTCCACACTCCTGAAAGGAATGCTAGTACCTTGTTTTGTCTCAAATTCTTTTCTTCAGAGACCCATTTCTTCTTTCTCCATGTATTGAGAGCTTTGTTCTTCAAGTAGCTCAGAAGTAGCTCAGGCGAGGGACCTGTAAGCTTTCAGAAAGTCACAGGTGATCTGCAGCAGGGTAAACTGTGATTGCTGCCCTCTGGGTTTCAGAGCCTGTCAAGCACATTGCCTTCTATACACTTTCACTTTAATATCATGCTTATACTTGAAAATCAATATGCTTAAAATTAAACCCATCATTACATATTTATCCTCCCAAAATATTATCCCCTAGTCTTTCCTACTTCATTAATATTACCACCATCTCTTAACTTTCTGTAATTGGCAACTTATCTATTTTCCCTTTTTGACTTGTTTTTAACTAATAAAGCTCAATCAAATTTTACTACTTCTGAATTGGAAAAAAAAAAACTAAAGGGGATTCATTTTGGCTAAAGTTACACAATTATGTAGTGGTTGTGCCAGCAAAGAAAGACAAAACTCTTTGTTTCAATTCCAGGATACTAGCTATTAGTTTCCACTGAGTATTCATCTTCAGTTTTACAAAAGTCTGCACCAGAATAATTTTAAATGGGTTTTTCATTTTGTTAATTTCACATAGAATGAATTCCATTCTGAGTGGGAAAGCCTGGTTCACTCAGATGGTCTAATTTCCATATATACTATGAATAAGCATGACATAGATCGTTGTACTGTCACTTGTGGGCCACTGTAGTGTTGAATAATTGAATTGCTTTGATATAATTTCTCTGTTTTCTATCTAATTTTAGAGATGTTTCTTCCATCTCTCTCTCCATCATGGCTAGGGTTGGGAATAAAGCACAAGAAACCTGTATTTATATATAAGTTTCGTTCGTCCATTTAACTCTACCTGGAAGCTATGAGGACAAAGCATTCAACAGAGAACTTAAAACTAAAATTCTATCTTCTATGGGAAATGGCAGGAATTTTTCTTGGCAAAGTACAATCTTTACCTTTTCTGATCCTATTCCTATATTGCTCACATCATTCATTTTCTAAAGTCACTTAAATAAGTATATGGGACATCTTCCCCTTAATATCCATTTCCTTCACTGGGCAATGAAAACATTAACATAGTCTCGGCACATTTTAGCCTTTGGAGGGCAGAGGCCTTCATCACTCTTATAATAATTTTACATATGTTTATATATCAATTGCTTCAGTTTGCCAGGTTATCTTGAAATAATTCTATCTAGTATGACATTCTATTGTGCCTTTCTGCTAATGTCTAGTGAGTCTTGTCTATGTTTCTACACAAATGATTCCCTTTGCTGTAACTTTTATTGTCCTGAAAGCTCTATGATTCAATGGATTAGAAGATAATTAATAATTGTAAGACCCAATTCTAATCTTAGCTTCATCAGCAACTGTGTGAACCTATGTCAGTCACTCAGATGCTCCATGACCCTGGAATATTCTTCATTTCTCTATTTCCTGCCTTCCACATAGGAATTTTCTGAGACTGAACATTTATTGAGTGCACTATAGTAATATATACATAATAAAGTAAAATCTTTTCAACTGTATTATAGCAAAGCTGGTTTTAGTTAATTTAATCACTTTCTAGACCTCATAGCCATGTGTTTGAGGCCTAGTCTTACTGGTCACACAATTCCAAAATGTATATTAGCAAATTGGACTGGTTGAATTTTAATTATTTGTTGCCATGGTAGCTCACTCTATAAAAGGCATTCTGGCCATCTATCTGTTATATTATCTTGTGCAATCTAAATCACTTTTTAGGAATTAGCCTTCTGCAAGACCTTGCCTTTGAAAGGAAATCAAATATGGGTGTAGACAGTCAGAATGATTTCTTATCCTGTTTCTGAAAAAGACTTCTCCCTCAATTTGCTGTATATATCAAGTAACTGACAAATGACATGTGTTTGGATTGGTTTATTTCAGTTTTGACAGGACTGAATGTTCTTTGCAGTCATTGGAGATATATTGTTAAATACTAAACTACATACATACAAGAGATCTTGATGGATATGAGGCATGCCGTCAAACTTTGTAGGCTCGACATCTGAAGAATATTTTATCATTCCCCAAAAGTGAGAGTTTACAACAACGATTCCTAAAGTTTATAAGAACCTCTAGTGCCCCTACTGAATTGTCAACAATTTTATTTCTGTGATATCTATGCTTTTAGCCAGGTGCACCTGTAATGGTTTCACACAACAGAGATTGATATTTTGCACTTGGATTTGGGGAGTATTCTGTCTCACTTGTGTGGCACCAGCTCATTTAATCTTTCCAACTTCTAAATCCCCCTCCATATTTCTTAATAAATGTAATAAAATGATAGCATATGGAAAAGTGATAAATTGGGCTCTGCCAGTTAACAACAGCAATTTTTACCTTTTTATCTTTGAAGTGCTGGTTTAGAGTGAAAGGTTCATTTTCCCTGTGCTTCTTTTTCTGTTGATAAGCCTGACACTTCTACTAGGGAGATTCAAATGTCTCTTGTGGCCTCTTATTAAAGTGAAACATGAAAATGAATAGCCAGAAAAGAAAATTAGCCAAACACTCCAAATTAGCAGCTAAGCAAAGTTATTTAATTCAGATTTATCACTGTAAGGCAAATCTTAGCACTAATGCAAGAGATTCATTAAACAAGTTGCTTGGAAATTTGGTACACATGTTGTCATATATATGTTCAATGACTTGCATTATTATTTCTCCTCAAAATAAACTTTATTCAATTTAAAGTATTTGAGCCTCATGTACAAGTACATGCCAGAGATGTATTTTTCTTCTTTTTAGTCTATAGCTTTCCAAAACCAAGACGTGCAAAAAATAACCTGAAAGGAAAAAGTCAATTATTACACAAATGGAAATTGGGTTATTTTTCATCTTTTCTTTATATTGATACACACATATATTTTATGATTACCTTAAAATATTAGTCATAGGTGGTAGCCCTAGACTGAACACAGAGAAGGTTCTAGATTTCTACTGTTCTATATCAGCATAAGATTACATTGTAGCATGCTAGATGGTATTTTAAAAATCACGTCCAATCCCTTAATTTTATGTATTTGTCATATAATTATGTAAGCATGCAGTCATAACTTTATTGCTGGGAAGGACTTAGAGATCACTTAGTCTAACCTTCTTTCTTACAGATGGAAAAAGTGAGGATCAGAGAGATTGAGTGATCTGTTCAAATCCTCAAAAGGATTCAAGAGTGGGAAACAGTATTTAACTCAATAAAATTCATATAGGCAGGAAGTAGAAAAGCCAAGACAAACCCAAATCTACTGACTTCAAAAGAAAAGAATTGTGCAAGATGCTAGAAATTTTTCAGAAGGAACATTTCGTAACTTGATGGATGATCTGTTATACTGGGAGAAACTTGGTTCCTTGATTCTTAAAGAGAAGATAATGATGGCATTCCAATGCTTGTGAGGAGAGCATCAGCGGGTGTATTTCTTATGATGGTCTCTCAAATATAAGAGATAGAGACTTAGTAACAGAGAACGGTCTTTGTGGTAGGAAAATCAACCCCACTGATTTTAGCTGTCAGTAAGTCAACAAACATTTAGGTGTTTGGTACATACCAAGCACTGCCCTAAGCACTGGAAATACCAAAACCAGAACAATAAAATAACAATAAAGTACCAAAAAAAAAAACCAACAACAACCCAAAAAGCACGCGCCTGACCTCAAGTAACTCAAAAGAGTAGGAAATAGACTGGATAGGTGAGAGGAATAGTTGTAATATGATACCAAAGTTGTCAACCTGGGTGACTGGGAAGATGATGGTGCCCTTAACAGTAATAAGGAATTTCACAAAGGCAATGTTTTTGTTTGTTTGTTTGTTTGTTTGTTTGTTTGTTTGTTTGTTGGGAAGGAAAGGAAAAGATAAGTTGTGTTTTGGAAATGTTGGATTTTATAGGTTTATAGTAATCCAGTTTGAGATATCCAAGAGTCAGTAGGTGATAAAAGACTGATGCTCAGGAAAGAAACTACATCTGTATATAATCTAAGAATCATCCACATAAAGAAAGTAATTGAATCTATTGAAGCTATTAGGGAGATCAATAAACAAAATAATGTAGAATAATAAGAAAAAAGTGTCCAGGAGGGAACTATGAAGGATACCCAACATTAGTGGGTAAGACCTCCAGCAAATGAAATGGGATTGTGCTCAGAAAGGGAGGAATAGAATCAGGAGGGAGGAGTACTACAAAAAAACTGAAGAAGAACATCTAGGAGTAGAGGGTAATAATAATTGTGTCACAAGCATAATTCTCAGAAAAGTTAAGCAGGGTAAGTATTGGAAAAAGGCCATTAAATTAGGTCATTAAGAAAAAATGTTAATTTTGGAGAAAATAGTTTTGTTGAATGATGAGGTCAGAAGCCAGAGTATATTTCTGTTCCTATATTGGCATCATATTATTCATTAGATACTCTACAGCAAAATGCCAAAAATAAGAACAAATTAAATATTGAAAAATATATATCTACTATGTGAAAAAGCACCTAAGAAAGTCAGTAAGGTTTTCAATTGTTGATATAAAATTATAAAGATATAAGAAGACTTAGTCTCATTCCCATCTTTGGAGTTTAGGATTTTGTTTTGTTGGCAAGACCTAATGACTTTGCCAAATAAACCTTCTCTTAAACAATAGGCTTCACTATTCATTCTGTAAAAAAGAGAATAAGGTAAATTAATATTAAGTGTAAAACATCTATATATAGAAGAAATAACAGTGGAAGATAGCTGATAAGAGTTTAAAGATGTGTTGAAACTCTTAACTATGTTTAATCAATTGAGAATTCATGCTCAATTTTTTAAAAGTTAATTTCAGAATAAATTACCTTAAAATAATATTTTCTGTATTTAATGTTCAAAGCTTTGTTTTCCCCTCAATTATTATCATCTATGTGGACTGCAAGTTTCCATCAAAATCATACAATATTTTGAGTAGGAAAGGGACATTAGAGATTACATAAAACTGACCTAATTTTATAAAGGAAGAAAATAGGGACTGGAGAGGAGAAGGTATATGCTTATAGTTCCAAAGATGTTTGTGCTATGTTTGTTACCTTGTAGTGTAAGTAAGGCAATGAACACCCCTACTCTTTTCTCTATTCTTTTTCTTTAGTTGCTCACTTATTTGCTATATGTTTACCTTGACTGGTCATGGATTTCCAGTGAGGGTAGCTGTTACCATAAATCACCCTCTCAGTGTTCCAGGGGTAAACTTAATTGGAGAATTACTCTTCTACTGAGGTTCACTGTAGCTCTGGAGCCCCAACAACTATGCTTCTCATTTAACTAATCAATCATGGTCACTTCGTTAACTTTTATTCAAATATATTAATTAAATCAAAGACAAAGCAACAACAGTACCAAGAGTGAGAATAGCAACAACAACATTCAACCTATAAACCTTGGATGCAGTCACCCAAAGATGCAGAGTGGCCATGGACAAGAGCAGACACAAACTTAGAGAAATGTAACACAGAGACATCAGGACATAGGACACATTTGTGAAGGTCAACTAACTCACAAATCTCAACTTTACGGTGTTTTTGTTTTTGTTGTTTATTTTTCTCAGCACTACCTTGCACAATAATTCATTAATGGGGGGCACTAATCTTCTCATATCAACTTGCCTCATATGCCGATCTTCTGACCTTTTCCACTAAGAGCTATTTCTCTCCTTGCTTTCTCACTTAGATTTCCTTCCTTTTGGGATGTTGCAGTTCCAACATGATGTTGGATGTTCCACAGAGGTATCTAGAGTTTTTCTAGTTCTGATAAATCTGGCTGAATTCTAAGGAGTTTCTACCTCTCAGCAGTAAGTGGCAATGCAGAGAAATGGATAGGTTTAACTTTTCCTCTTCTAATAAGCTATTTGAATTTTTTAAAAAGCCAAAGTCTTGCTTTCTCCAGTTAGTTTTTCCAAGCAGCAACCATTAGTGTAAGCTCTGAGTTCTCTTCTCAGACCAAATTGAAAGTCTCTCCTAAGATCAGATCACAAGTTTGAGTTATTTTAGAATTCAACTCAAATTGTCTACTCCAATGGTACAGTCTTCAATGAAGTGACTCACCTTGTCTCATATTAATAAACTAAAATGTACATCTTCAATCTATACTATAGCTAGGCAATATACATTTGTCTCATGGTTGCCAAATTATTCTAGAGACCAGGGTTTCCCAAATATTAACCTCAATTTTCCATATAAAAATTCTGTTAGAAAATAGAACTCTTTGGTCATCTTTACATTCTGTAAATTCCTTTACTTTGTGAGTAGCTTTTTAACTGTTCCTCATAAAAATTTACTTATTCCTACCCTTTTCAATAAAAAAGTTTATATTTGATGGGGTACTCCATTAAACTGAGAATAAAATTCAGATTTCATATATCTGGTGATTGTTGAATTGGAAAAGGTTTCACAACCTTTCTTTTGGTCTTAGGTCATGCATGGAAAATATTTCCCCATATGTTTGCCGAGATAGTGCATCCAATTCACTGCTACACATCATATTGACTCAACTGTAGCTATTTTTCAACCTAGCTAGGCAGAAAAAAATCAAATGAAAATTGAGAAAAACTTCTTTTAGATTGTATAGAAGTTAAACTTATCTAATTTAAACAGCTTATTTCCAAGTTTTAGAAAACTGCACATTAAAATATTCCTCCTATTCACTGGAATTATTTGTTTAAACACAAGGATATCTCACAATAAATATTAGGCACATTGATAAGCTTCACTCATTTGGTGTGATCTATTCCTTTTTTTTTTTATTGATATACATTTTTTTTTATTTTATTACACTTTGCATCATTCATTTCCACAAGATTTTGAGTTACATATTTTCTCCCCGTCTTTCCCCCACCCACTGCCCCAAAACAGCCATCCCAGTGTGTCCCCCCTCCCCCAGTCTATTCTCTCCTATGTCACTTTTCCGTAGGGCAGGATGGATCTCCCAACCACAGTGCCTGTGTATCTCAAGTTCCATTTGGATGTAGTCAATAATAATAATAATAATTGCATATATTTATATATATATATATATATATATACACAC
>CM053584.1:300733324-300758461 GCA_028627135.1 Pseudochirops cupreus | reverse complement strand
AGTGAACATAATTATTTCAGTAATCAAAGAAGAAAATTAAAATAATTATATAAGAAACAATTAAAATATATAGCTATATATAAAATAATATATAATTAAATGCATATAATTTAATGAGGTAATAACACAATTTTCTGCTTCCTTTCTTGAAGAAACTATTAATGATATATAAACACGTTTATTTTACTTTTTGATCCTGAGCAGTAATTTTCAAGATATTAATTCCCAAGTCACTCTTTGCATTAAAATTACTGAGTATTAAGATAAATGTTTATTTAATCTGAAATATGTTTAGTGTTTTGTAGAATTTCTCTACCTCCTGACCCTTTGTAATAGACGCTGTTATATAAAACTCAAATATCTTCTTGTTGACTTTTGACTTGCAAAAAAAAAAATTCAACTCTGCCAACCACTTTATTATTCTCTGAGGAGATATTATGAGCCATCCTTCTGTCTTTTATCTGCAACTTCCTGTCTTTCATCTATTTCCATGTGTAGTTAAAACTTTATGACTGATGCACTTAAGTTACTATAATAGTATATCAACTCATAGATCTTTAGATTATCTGCTCACTCATTTAGAGTAGGAATAGTTAGAGTAATGTTTATAACCTGTTCAAAACTGTGTGATTCATGTAACCCTTTGTTCTCCTTTTCACCATGCTGCTATATCACCATTACAGTAATTTAAAAGGCCCAAGAAAACTGAAGGCCATTTTATTTTCTCTGTATTTCATGAGTTGCCATGGCCAAAGATTTCATCACTTAGGTTTGCCAGCTGGCTGGCAATGAGAAGCTACATGCTTATTTAAGTTGGTACTAAGCAGCTAGATGGCAAAGTGAATAAAGCACTGGCTTGGAATCATGGAGGTTCATCTTTATGAATTCAAAGCCAGGTTCAGACACATACTAGCTGTGCGAACCTGGACAAGTCATTTAACCCTGTTTGCTTCAGTTCTTTATCTGCTAAATGAATTAGAGAAGGAAATGGTGGACCACTCCAGTATATTTGCCGAGAAAATTCCAAATGGGGTCATAAAGAATCAGACATGATTGAAATGCTTGAACAACAACTAAGAAAATAGAGATAATCCGGTGTTAGTCTCATGATTGAGGCTTTGGAAACATAGTAGGTAACTGGACCTGTTCTCTTTATTGAAAAAAGTTAAGTTTTCATCCTTGTCAAATCAAAGATTAACATGTATTTGCTGCTGTAAATTGTATGTCTACTCTTTTTCATTGATTTACCTTTCTATTTCTTAGGCAGTGCCAGATAGTTTTGATAAATACAGCCTCATAATATAATTTAACATCTGGCACTGCTAAATCTCTTTCCTTTAGATTTTTTTTATCAGTTCCTTTGATGTTCTTGACTTTTTGTTCTTCCAAATAACTTTTGTTACTGCTTTTTTTTCTAATTAAGTAAAAACAACTTTTTGGTAATTTAATTGGGATTGCATTGAATATAAAAATTACCTTAGGTAAAATTGTCATTTTATAATATTGGCCCTGACTAGCCCTGTAGAAGTAATATATCTCCAATTTAAATCTGATTTTATTTGTATAAAAAGTTTTTTAAGATAATTTTTTTCACGTAGTGCCTGGTCTTGTTTTGGCAGGTGTACTCTCAGAAATCTTATATTGTCAAGAGTTATTTTAAAAGGGTTATCTTTTACTTTCTCTTCTTACAGAGTTTTGTTTGCAATATGTAGGAACTGTGGTATATATAGATTTACTTTATAACCTACTTTGCCAAAATTATTGTTTCAACTAACGTTTTGTTGAGTCATTGGGATTTGCCATCATAGCATCTGCAAAAAAAGAGAATTAAATTACCTCATTCCTTATTCTGATTCCTTTTATTTCTTCTTCTTCTCTTATTATTATTGCAAGGATTTCCAATACAATATTGAATGATATTGTTGACATCCTTGTTTCACATCCAATCTTACTGGGAAGGTTTCTAGCTTATTTTCATCACAAATAATGCTTACTTATTGTTTTAGAATTTAAGGAAAAATCCATTCACACCTATACTTTCAAGTGTTTTTAATGGAAAGGAGTGTTATATTTTATCAAAAGCTTTTTCTGCATCTATTGACATAATAATATGATTTCTTAAACTTTTATTATTGATATAATCAATTGTGTTAATAGTTTTCCTCATTTTAAACCACCCCTGAATTCTTGGTATAATTCCCACTTGGTTACAATGTATAATCTTTGTAATGTATTGTAATCTTTTAGGTCAAATTTTATTTAGGATTTTTGCATCCATATTTATTAATGAAATTGAGCTATATATTTTTTCTCTTTTTTCTGGTTTAGATGTCAGTATCATATTTGTTTCATAAAAGTAGTTTGGTAGAATCCCTTTTTTACCTATTATTCCAAGTAATTTATTTAATATGATAATTAGTTGATCTTTAAATATTTGATGAAATTCCTTTGGAAATCTGTCTGGTACTAATTTTTCTCACCTGGAATATTCTTAAAGAACATCAACTCACCTGCTTGCCATGATGAGGCATTGCATTTGGACTTAAATGGAGAAAATTATTAGTAAGGCAATTAAGCCCTATGTTTGTCTGTCAAAATAATTAAACCAGTTTTGTGTATCTTCACAGAATGACTGGTTTATATACTACTTTAATTGGGCAGGTGAGCCCATGTGAGCAAGGGCCAACAGGCTGCTTAAGGAGGGAGAAACTACCTAAGGTTAGAAATAGATCACATCAAAACTGCTTTTTATTTTTTTTATTTTTTGAGATTGGGTTTCCCATTGTCACATGGGTTGACATATTTTGGCCACTCATGTGCTTGATCTAACTAATGATAGACATGGAGCTTTGATCTGATGCATTTCCAATCTTGGATGGTTCCCTTCTCCTTAAGTGGTTTGATTGCCCTTGATCATGGAGGCTCATTTGATTGCTGCTGAATTTAGGGTGGACACTTGCCCAATGTTTATGGATCAGGATCCTGAGCTCAAATGATCCACCAGCCTCATATTCGCAACTTTGAAGATTACAGAAGTGTGCCAAAATGCCTGGATATTTCAATCACCACATTACAAATTCTTAGTTGAAAACAGCCTGCCCTCAGCTCATGGGGGTGGGGAAATTGTTACAAGAATAGTCAGGATATTTTAAAAATTTTTCTACATAAGACAGAAAGTACCTAGTGCACCAATTTAGTGGAGTGTACCATTTTATAAGCATTTAAATTTTACAATTAAATGTTGATCACATTTTACTTTGATTCTCTCGTTCATGTAAATAGTTTGGTTTTTTTTTTAATCTATAAAATTAAAATTATGCTAGCTACCTTACAGGTTTATTGTGAAGAATGAAAAACATAAAATACATAAAGTTTTTTGCAAGCCTTAAAGTGCTATATAAATTATAACCATTATTTTATTTTGTTCCTACTTATTTGGTAAGCAAGAATTCTTTTATTGAAGTTAGTGTAGTACAGGCTGGGAACCAACTAGACTCTCCAAAAATTCCCCTTCAAACAACTTTAAAAAAATGACTCAAATTAAATTTTGGAATGGTATAACCAACAAAAAGTCAGAGGGAGACATTATTCTAGCCTACAATAATTTAAGAGGTTTGCAGAAGTCTGTAAAACCTGGGCTTGCACAGACCTGGAGCACCAGAGAAGCACCAGCAGTGAGCCTCAGAAGCAGCTCCTATGGCAGCAGCAGCAGCTAGGGGAGCTCTTAACTCAGAGACAGTAGTAAGGGGTGGGAAAACTGGTCCAAAAGAGATTATATGGGGATGCTTTGCTGTTACTGGGTGCAACTGGCACTGATGGGCAACTCTATTGCCCATAAGCAATTCTTGAGCACAATTTCAGGGCAGAGAAGAACACTTGTCATTGGTCACAACAGACCAGAAGCCCTGATCACAGTTTCAGGGCCAAAAGCAGCGCTAGTAATTGTAAGTGCAGGGAAACAGGGCCATTTGTGGGTAAAGATGAGAACACTGAGCAGGAGACCAGTGATCACACTTTTCACACCACCGTGGTGTGAAATTACACCACCCTCTAAGCACCAAAAAACTTTCAGGCCCCCAGAATCAGTTCTGAAAACAGCAGAATGAAAAAGCCTAACACATGGCACAGTGCCTCCTTACCTCCAGGTGAGCAGAGCTCAACTTTAACATAAAGTTCAATGTCAACCCATGGGCTGGGAAAAGGAACAAAACAAAAACTGAGAACTCGCCAAGTGGGGTCTTAGTGTCAGATATAACAACAACATACATGTGCAATTATGCAAAACATATTTCTGTATTATCCATGTTACTAAAGAAAACAGACAAAACATTATCTTTTCAAAAACATGCTTAGATCTGCATTCAGTCTCCATCAGTTCTTTCTCTGGAGGTGGCTAGCATTTTTCATCATCAGTCCTTTGGAATTGGCTTGATAAGAATAGGCAAGTCTTTAACAGATGATCATCATTAAAAAATTGTTATTGTGTACAACATTCTCATGTTTCTACTTGATTTACTTTGTATTAGTTCATACAAATACTTGGCAGGTTTTTCTGAAACCATCCTGCTCGTCATTTCTTACAGCACAATAGTATCGCATCACAATCATATGCCATAACTTGTTTAGCCATTTCCCAATCAAGGGGCATCCCCTCAATTTCCAGTTCTTTGCCAGCACAAAAAAAAAAAACCCTACTGTAAATATTTTATACATACAGGATCTTTTCCTTTGGAAAAAAAGTCTCTGAGATATATAGACCTAGAAGTGACATTTTACTGGGTCAAAGGATATGTACAGTTTTATAGCCCTTTTGGTATCGTTTCAAGTTACTCTACAGAATAATTGGATCACTCATCTTTACATATAATGTGATAAAATATTGAGCCTGTGTCTTATAGTAACATTTACTATGAGGTAGAATGTGTTCAAGGTTTAGGAATACGAATAGCGTACTCTATGTTATAATTGTGACGTTTGCTGTCCGTTCTTTAGGAAGCAAAGAGAGGATCTGTGTAAACGCAACAGAACCTGCAACTCACCTTGGAACACATACTGTTTTATTGATTATTTCCCACAAGTGCTAAGTAATCACATTTAGGGGTACACTACATAGTTGAGAAAATATGGGCATTTCTAAAATAGAAGTCTTACATTTGCTGAAATTCTGATCTTTTGCTTCTTGGAATTCATTAGAGGATTTTTCCTCTCTAGCATGCAGGGTATTTGAAGTACTAGGAATATGAAATATAAACTTGGGAAGTTCATAGAAAAATGCTATTTCCAAAAATCAATGTTTGCCAAGGGACTTTACAGCCAGTTTACTTTTTCAGGAATTGACTTTAGATAATAATTGTTAGGAAGGCAATAGTAGCTTAACATTGTATTTTTCCACCAGTTAAAGTGGTCTCAAATTGCAGGAAAACCCTAGTTCCTGATGGCTATTTGAGGCTCATACATTTTCTTAATCAGGAAAAGAAAATAATTTTGGCATCTCTTACACAATGTGATTATCATAATGACGAATGATGAAGCTTTATTCAATAAAGTGAATATGATTTACACTAAGGGGAACTTCTACAGGAAAGAGAGATTTGAAGATTTGAAGATGATGATAATCATAATCTTTCCTTAGTTAAAATATTTTACTGCACTTTTAGGAATCCATGAGGAAGCTATCAGTGAAAACAATCACTTGACTTAAAAAAAAAAGGCAAAACAAACAGCTCAAGAATTTGCTTTCAAAATTGAACAAGGGGAAGAAAAACCTCTTTCTTGGAAGCATAAGTCATTTTGTCTGAATCTAAGCAATTTAAACAGGATAAATTTTCAAGAAACCCACATAATAGAGTAGTTTTTGTTGAATAAACATTATCTTAAATTACATTTTGAAAATGCTCTTCATGATTTTCCATGAGTGTCAGGTCACAGAAAGTGGAATTTGACCATCTTTATTTGAAAATCCTTTGAAGAAAATGGTGAAACTTTGATGGCAGAAAAAGAGGGGAAATGTGAGCATTTTAGGTTTCTGAAACTATTAACTTATAACACTTCTTTAACACTGCCTCCTCTGAACTGAGTGAACTCAAACCTTAATTCTGCTACTGACTTTTACCTAAAGATGCCTAGTGTGGGGAAGAAAGGCAACTACCCCCCAAGCCAACCCTTTCAATGTCGGGATAGTTCTAATTGGGGGGAGGGGTTATTTTGAATAAAAAAATAATAATAACAAAATAGTAAATACTAAAATTTTCTACATATCCCCACTGTGGACTCGACTGGCAGTTCCTGTTGGGCAGCACAGCTATTTCCTTACTTCCTCCCTTCCTTGCCTTCCCTTCCTTCTTTGCTCTCCCTCTTCCCCCTCTGTCCACATAGGGAATCATTCCCTTACCTCTAGGTGCTCTGCCCAAATGAAGATAAATTTTGATGGTTCAAACCTAACAAGATAACTTGGGGTTTATCTGCTAGTTTTTTTGTTTGGTTGGTTTTTTTTAAGGATTATGCCTTAAACCTAAATCATTCTATTACTGATTGACCAACAGTAGGTCACAGCCTAAGCCTACTTTGGTCATTGTTGACTCAGAGTGAATGTAAATAGTAATTGTTCCTGTTTGGCCAGAAACAATCTGGATCTTCCCTCCCAGAATTTTTTTTTTTGACTAGGTAAAAGAGGCCTTTTTTTTGCCTTATTTCTGGTATTGTCTTGGACAAACTGAGACATGGGAAAGACCTTCACTCAAGAAGGCTAAGGTCTCCCACTTCATCTGGGGCAATCTCCAGTCTGCCTGATCTATGTCTTGCCACTGGACCCAGATGGCCCAGGAGGAGAAAGTGAGGCTGGTGACTTTGCAGAGCCCTGACTCACTTAAATCCAATTCACTTGCAAATCACTGCATCACCTTCCCAATGCCAGGATGCTCTTCCAGAATGAAGGGCAAACAATAACAATTTCACCTATGGTAACTCCTTATGAACAAGGGAGCTGATGAAAAGTGTAGTTTTTCTCAACTGTAAGAATGAATTGAGAAGATAGAAGCCATTAGAGAAAGAGGAAAGCCCAGGAACTTTTTAGTTCTATGTAGAAGAGATAGTATCACAAGGGTAAACATTTATCTCTGTGATCTTTATTGCAAGGGAATAGTACTGCTACCCTGAACTTAAAATATAATCACAAAGAGTTGGAGTCCTGTTGTCTCATTTATTTAAGGAGTAAACTGTCTGGATGGAACTTGGCTGTTTCCCTGGATCCCAGTTTCCACAACTGGAACCTGGTAAAATTTATCTATCCTCTATTTCCTCCCCATCCCTTTTCTATTGCTGCCTAGCTAATGTGCGTAAGTAAGTCTGGAGAATTTTCTGCTCTATTTAAGCATTATCTGTTGGCTCTGTGCTTTCATGATGGATTTTGTCTTAAGATAAAAATAAAATTATTTATGTCACATTCCAAAGAAATATTTTGTGTAAAGGGGTGAGCCATACAAGGAAGGAAAAGTGAGTCAGAACATAAAGATTTATTAAGTATCTACTACCAGTCACCAGGCTAAGTGTAGAGATGAAAAGAAAGACAAAAGATAGCTCTTGCTTCATGGAATTCATACCTTATTAGAGAATACAACATGCAAATAAGTATGTACTTACATCATACACATACACACACACACATAAACATATATACACAAATATAGATATATGTGTATTTATATACACACATATATAATACATACACACACATAATAAATTGGAGACTACAAATAGAGGAAAGTCCTTAGAATTAATGGGAAATGGGAAAGGTTTTCCTGTAGAAGGCACAGAAGCTAGGAGATAGAAACAAGGAGTGAGAACATTCTAGGCATTGGTAATAGCCAATGAAAATGTCTAGAGTAGGGAGATGTTCTGGTTTGTTTGAGAAATAGTAAGTAGGCCAGTGTCACTGGATCAAAGCATACATGGGAAGAGGGATGTAAGGCATAAGAAGATGGAAAGGTAGGGGGGTAGAGCAGGTTATGAAGGCTTTAGAGTGCCAAACAGAGGTATCCCTGGAGGAATGGAAGAGTGCAGGAAGCAACTAGAACTTATTGATCAGTAGGGTACCCTGGGCAGACTTGCACATTAGGAAAATTACTTTGGCAGCTGAGTGGGGCATAGACTGAAATGGGAGAAATCTGAGGCAGGGAGAACAACTAGTAGGCTATTGCAGTAGTTCAGGCTCAAGTACAGAAGGTCTACACTAGGAACTGGCCTCTAACCTGTGGGTGGCCAGAACCAAAAAAAAAGCAGGCTAGAGACAGTACAGTCAGGAATCAAACAGAAGTTTAATTAACTTTGGAGTGAGGAAAATGGCTTGCAAGCAAGGACACATGTGCTGGAGCCCTGCCCTTAATGGGGGTGGGGAGAACAAGACAGCGTGAGGAGGTTTCAGTACTTATGTCAAGGGCTGGTGCTGTAGCACTGACAATGAGGGATAACAGCAACAAGGCCACAAATTTGATTCATGTAACGACTTCATAACTCAAGCTCAGAGACCACCTGATGCTGATGTAAAACAATTCTAAGATTTTATTGGGGCTGAGGTTGTCCAGAGGGTGAGTACAAAGGACTGCTGTTATGCCAAGCTCAGAGTATACAGCTTGCTTGCTCAGCCTTACCTCTGGAAAAGAGGATGTCTTCTAATGTCTTGGGGAGAGTAATAGGGAAGTCATGAAGAGGGGAAAGTTTGGGGGAAGGAAGGAGAAAATAATGTTTGGACATTTTTGGTTTAAGATTTAAATAGAATATCAAGTTCAATATGTTCAAAAGGAAGTTAAAGATGTGAGACTAAGGCTAGGTAAGTAGATTTGAGAATCAATGAACAGAGATGATTGATTCCATGGGAACTGATGAGATTACCAACTTCAATTGTTCCAACTTCTATCCTCCTTTCTACTATACATACTGGCTATGTTATATTGCCAAGAAGGGTAAAAATATAGTTTTCTGCATTGAGAGCCAAACTGAGATCATATAATATAAATTTATAGTTAATTCAGTTAGCACCATTTCAGGATTTTTTCTAGCACTGTTCACTGACTATTGGTAAGGTAGGATATGTTATAAGATAAGGGGAAAGGGACTCAAGAGAAGCTTACATTATAGAGTTGACCTAGTTAACTAAGGAGTCAAGATTGAGAAAGGAAGAAAGTGAAGCTAGTGTATGGATAATGACCTGGGGAATAACATAGAGGTTTGGAATTGGAGGTCATGGTTAGAATAAAGAATAAGGTTTGAGATTATAAAGTAGAGAGAAAAAATGGGAAGACAAGAGATTGTGATCAGCAATGGGAATTTCAGAGCTCACAAATATGGAACTGGAGCACTTGTGGATTATGGTAAAGTCAAGGATATTACCATCTTCTGTGAGTAGCTTTGGTATGGTGGAGAAATAGGTCATAGAAAATAAACAAGTTGAGGAACTAAGACGTAGGGTTATGGGAGGGAGTATCAGTATTAAAGTTGAAGTTTTCCTGGGATAATAATAGGAGTTAGGGAGGAAAGATTGTGAACTAGGCAATGAACTCATTGAGGAAAGAAGTATATTGGTCTGTCCTGGGTTATTATATAGATTTAGTCAACAAATAAAGAACTCTCCAATTAAAAATAACTTCTATGCAAACCTTTCAATGCCACATTATGACTTAAACTACTGTTTCAACTGGGATATTTCCATCATTTTGTATATTAAAACGAGGAATAGGAAGGGGAAGACTTCAACCTGAATCCTCTGCCACCTTGGGCACAGTTTACATTTATATTTCTGTTACCTTGGGCAAGATACACGATGTCTCTGGGTTTCAGGTGTCTCATAAACAGAATAGAGGCAATGAAATGTAAAGCCAAAAGGATCAGATAATTTGTTGAGATTTCTTTCAGGTCTAAGAACAATGTTCCTATGATTGCAAATAAAATTTGCTGAACAATGATGAAAACAAAATTATACTTTTTTTTCAACTCAAATAGCCCTTGTATTGTATTAATTGAATGATTTGAACACATAGTAATCATATATGGGGAAAATAGAGGTCAGCTAGGTGGACAGAACATTGGGCCTGGAGTCAGGAAGACCTGAATTAAAACTCGGCTGCAGATACTAACTAACTATGTGATGCTGGGCAAGTCACTTACCCGCTTTTTGCCTCAGTTTCCTCATCTGTAAAATGAAGGTAATAATAGCAGGATTGTTGTGAAGATCGAAGGAGAAAATAACTGTAAAGCACTTAGCATTAAGCCTGGCTTATAGTAAACATTGTATAAATGTTAGCTACTATTCATATTAATCTATATTAATGCTGGAAAATACCCTAGCTGTTGTCTAGTACAGCCCTGTCATTTTATAGATGAGTTGTTTTATCATAGAGATGATATGTTTATAAAGAGGAACAGCTTTGGGAGTGGTTACTTTGCACAACTTAGAAACTTGACTTTACTCTGTGTGTCCTTATAACCTGGGAGAGATCAGTGAGATGTAGTTTAATGCCTTTGTGATAAAAACAACACTGCAGTTTGAGTCTTGAATGTACATAAAGGTCTATGAAGAGAACACTGATTGGTGCTATTATAAAAGCCACTGTCCTGATGTCAGGAGCCTAATTGAATAAGCCCCAGGTGCGTTTGGGAAAGCTCCACATCATTTCTTCACTAAGCAACCACATGAAAACTCTCCTCTGCTCATTAATGAGTGAGATTATCTCATAGGCTGAGATAACAAATTGAGACAGAAAATGCTCTGAAGTTCAGAATTGATTGAATGGCAAACTGTGGGCCCCACATGACAACTTCACTCCTTAATGTGCTGATGTGACAGTAACAGGAATGAAGAATCCCTTCATTCATCCCTTCATCAAGAATGCAGGAGTTATGCCTTAATATTCTCAAGCTGTGTGTATAGCCACTGATGCACTTTCCATGCCTATAACTCCATTAAGAGAGTCTGGATCCTTGTTGAGGTTTAGGGTTTAGGGGTGTTCGAGACCCCAAAATATCAACACACTGGGTCCTGCCAAATGAATTTGACTCAAATCTTCTCTCAACCAAAGTAAAACAAAGTTTATTAAAGATTCCCTATAATGGGTAGACTCTTAAGGAGTCTAAGTATATGTGAAGCTTGTATTGACAATCAGGCCAAAATAATCTGACACAGAGTGAGTCTGACCTAGATTGAATTCTCAGCCCTTTTCATGGAGGCAAGATGAATCTTATATACAGAAAGATTGTGGGAGGATTTAGGGGCGGTCTAGAGGACGGGGTGGGGGAATATCTTTGAGGAGGAGTCTAAGGAAGATCTTGATGGGACTGAAGTCAGACTCCAGTAATGAGATTTAGGGTGGGAAATAGCTGGAGGCTACCTGGAAAGGACAGACAGTGGAGGGCTAGGGTAGTTTAAGGGGTTTGTTAGAGCCTGTACCACATTACCCTGACTCAAGGAAACCAGAAAATTTATGTGTGGGTTTGAGAAATTCATTGTAATAGAGGGGTTATCAAATGAAAGATATTGAGAGGATCTAACCTAATATGACAGATTTTAGGTATGAAATTTAAAAAAAAAATAAGACTTTCTGACCTTTATATCTATCTTGTTGCAGTGTATACCAAAATTTGAGATGCAGATAAATTTTGCGGTATCTAATAAGATTTGCTGTTGAGTTAAACAAACAACTGAGATTTTACCATTTAGATGGTAGTTACTTAAACTCAGTATGTAGATTCAGAATATGTACTTTGTAAACACTGTAGTTAAAGGCCTACTGACCAGCATAGTAATATTTCTTTTAAGTTACAATTACCTTCAAATTGTTCACATTCAGATTTTCAAAACTTAATAACCTTTTAGCTATGAGTTAGGGTAGTAGTTCCCAGCTCTTTTTTGTTCCATAAACCTATTTCAACAACAACAAAAATGTATTGTGAACCCCTTGGAATAATTGAAGTCCTACTAACATTCTTTTAGATTTATTCACTATGTGCTTACAGTAACTACGACATTTCCTCCCAAATCTAAAAATTAAAATTTATACATTGATTGTGGAATTGTGTTCTACCTATAATTATAAAACCTCTAAACATAAATTTTAAAACTAATTGTAAAATAATTACAAATTATTTATATGTGGTATTCTATAAGAATTAAAGGAAAAATTCAGCAAAATCTCATATACTTACATTGTCTGCAAACTTCACATTAAGTTTAATTATTTTACCAATTTTATTGAGTGTAAATAACAATTTTAGTGAAATAATTTAAACTTTGGAGATATTTAATAAGAAAATAATCATACATAAAATTAATTTTGATTCTGGAATTATTCATTTGAATATTTGCAATATTTCTTTTCAACTCCCAACATACACAGTCTAAAATCTGGTTTCACATCAAGTTTATTTCTGTATTTTGATTTAAAATAATAATAAAGTGAAAATGCTCACACAAATATGCAATGGAAAATGGTAATTGACTTTTATAAGCTCCCTTGCTGAGACTTGAAAATATATTTATTTGTTATTCTGAACCCTATAACCAACTGGTAAATACATTTAAAATTCAGTTGCAGGTATTATTTCACTTTTTACAATGTGCATATATGAAACAACTTTGTCTGGGAAGAATCTCTTCAGATATGAGTTCCTTTTTTCCTACCACCAGAATACTGGTTGCCCTATCATAGAAACTCTCTTCAATGACTAACTACCGTTTTCAACCAGTTCATTTGAAAATTTGCCAGACAGAACAATAATAAGACATGGAAGAAAATGTTTAAATTGGAAAATTTCCTTAATATTTCAATGAAAGGCAATATAAGATTTGTTTCTACAGAACATTTTTGATGGTCTGTGATAATTTCAGAATGACTTTTAATATGCCTGCCCAGTGATCTTGGTTTTTCAAACAGCCTGATATTTGAGCTTCAAGAACACAAACATCCGTAACATCTTGATCACATGATTATACAGTTGATGAGGTATGATTACAAGGTATAGAAGGGAGTGATGGCATGGCTCTGGTTTAGTGTACAAAATATGAATTAAGATATGTGTATGTATCCATTGAGCACTGATTTGCTCTTGAATGACATACCCTAGAGGCAATTTGGAAACAATTTGGTGACAGACTGAGAAAGTGCATAAACACCTTGTGCTTAATCAGAAGGGGTCAGAGTTTGATGTAACTCTTTCATGAATAATAGAATTATTTTGCACAGGATCATGAAGATTTCAAATTACTGCAGAAACAAAAAGTGCTTCACAAACATTCATAGTTGTTGTTATAGAGGAAATATAT
Source organism: Pseudochirops cupreus (assembly GCA_028627135.1). Classification (NCBI taxonomy): domain Eukaryota; kingdom Metazoa; phylum Chordata; class Mammalia; order Diprotodontia; family Pseudocheiridae; genus Pseudochirops; species Pseudochirops cupreus. Next base: position 300,745,152 of record CM053584.1, on the reverse strand, counting down.
ATTTGTAACATAATGTGGCAATTATTTATTACTTAAGGCATCATTAAAGAACCCCAAATGGGTTCAAAAATTAAGAAATGGAAACAACTCCTTTTGGAAATTAAGGAGTTAGAGATTCAAGCATGTTTGTTTGCCAGATTTTTTTCTTTACTTAATGTAGTAATTTCTTTACCCCAATTAAAGACAATATTCTTAACCCTTTTACATCACTAGATATACTGTTATACTATTTAAAACAGTTCTTCCCATCTCAGTGTTTTGATGTTCTAAAATAAGACATAGAAAACTTCAGATTTGGTACCAAATAGAATAATACATTTTGAAATCAATTAACATAGATTACGTTTCAGAAATGTTTGTGCTTAAAAAGAAAAACAAAAAGACCAAGGATCTGAAAGCAGGTAAAGTCCCTATCTTCTCCCCTTTTTAATTTTTTTTAAGCATTTACAGTTATTCTAGTTCAGCGGTTCTCAACCTGTGGGTTATGTTCAGTTTGTAACAATGAAAATACATCCTGCATATCAGATATTTACATTCCAATTCATAACCATAGCAAAATTATAGTTATGAAGTTGCAATGAAAATAATTTTATGGTTGGGGGTCATCACAGCATGAGGAACTGCGTTAAAGGGTCTCGGCATTAGGAAGGTTGAGAGCCACTGTTCTAGTTTCAAGTCTTTGGGCTGATCTCAAAGACAAAAGAGGCTTTCTCTGATGATTAATTAAGAAGTAATATTCTTCTCCCTTCACTCTGGCTGATGACTAGTCAAGGACAAAAGCAAGAGACCTTTGATAGAGCCCCATAAAAGTTGTGTCCTTTTTCCAAATGCCAAGAAGGAATTAGGATAATGACCAATCTGAAGGAAGAGGTTTCTTTGATTAACTCAGGTGATCAATGGCCAGTTTGATGATGTTTATTGGGGTGAGGATCATTGAAGAAAATGGGATTGAATGGTCTTGGGAAAATTTTTCTCTAAGATTAAATGATTATTGCTCTAAATTGAAGTAGCAATATATTAACATTTACCTTTCCTTCAGTTATTATGTTTTGTCTAATTGTGAAGTTTTCCTTGTTCAAGATTCTTGTCAATGTCATTTCAATACATCTTGTTGGAAAGTCATATCTGAGCGCATAAGGGGACTGTTAGTTTGAATACTTCTTTCTCCATAAGAGCAATGCTTAAATTTAGAATAATGACAAATTAATAAAAATTGTTCCTGGAAGGGTTTTTTCTCACAATGCAGTGCACAAATTAATTTTTGTTTTCTTTAACTATATTATTTGGAAATCACTGTGCAGAGCACTGGCAATAGAAAGACAAACACAAAAACTGAGGTTTTTCCCTTAGGGATTTTATATTTTCTTGGGAAGTGGGTGCTGAACTGAAAATACAAAATACAATAATATAGGGAGATACAAAGTAATTTTAGAGGAAAAGTATTACCAAGTTTGTCATTAAGAAGGGGTATAGGCTCTGGGAAACCCCTTGAACTCTCCTTGAATCTTTCCACTTGATAAGGCATTTGCCTAAGGCCATAAGGCTTTCATTATCTCTAGGCCCAAATCTTTGTTACCCTTACCTCAGCCTAGCCCTCCATTGTCTAGCAACTCCACACCCTCTATCCTTATCAAAATATCTATACCCAAATCTGTAGTAGTCTAGCCATTCATTGTGTGTCATCTCCAGGTAGACTTCAGCTATTTCCCATCCTTAATCCCATTCCTTGAGTCTGACCTCAGTCTAGGCAGGATCCTCCTTTGACTCCTCAAGACCATCCCCAAACCCCAGACCACCCCTAGATCCCTCCCACAGTCTTTCTGTATATAAGATCCATCTTGCCTCCATGAAGGTGCTGAGATTCTATCTAGTGCAGACTCAAGTATGTGTTAGTTTGTTCTGGTCTGCTTTTCCAATACAAACTTCACGAATACTTAGGCTCCTTAAAAGTCTACTCAATATGTCAAATCTTTAATAAATTTTGTTTTACTTTGGCTGAGAGAAGGTTTGAGTGGAATTTATTTGGCAAGACCCAGTGTGTGGGTATTGTGGGGTCTCAACCATCCCTAAATCCTAAACCTCAACATTATTACAGTGGATTAGTTGAGAAGGAATGAGGATATGAAACTATTTAGTGTCTGAGAGATTAAGGAAAAGAGTACAGATGCAAGGGATGCTATGGAGTAGAATTCATGAAACTTGAGAATTTATAGGAGATGTGAGAAAGTAAAGATTCAAGGATGACTGTGAAGTTGTGAACCTCATTACCCAGAAACAAGGTGTTGTATTCTAATTAAATAGGGAGGCTTGGAGGTAGCATGGGTTAGGGCAGAAATATGGTGAGTTTTGTTCTAGACGTTTTGAATTTAAGATCCTGATGGAATAACCAATAATTGAGAAATGTTTATTAAGTACTCGTTATATACCAGGCATAATGCTAAACACAAGAAAAACAAATAATACAGTCACTGCCTTTAAGGAAGCTGGAGGGAAATGAAGAGATTACTGGAAAATTCTGAGCTCCACATTAAAGGACACTTTGGGTTGAGATTTTTCTTCACTCTTCAGTTCTTACATCAAAGTGGAGGGATAACTGAAGGTACTAAAGAGCTATCAAGAATCAAAGGTAAGGGGTAGCTAGGTGGCACAGTGAATAGAACACTGGCCCTGGAGTTAGGAAGACCTGAGTTCAAATACAGTCTCAGATATTTAACACACAAAAAAACTAGCTGTGTGACCTTGGGCAAGTCACTTAACCCCAATTGCCCTTCCTCCTCCCCTCCCCTGCCCAAAAAGATCTTAAAAAAAATTTTTTTTAAGAATTAAAGGTGAAGTAATCTCAATGATGATGAGATTTCTGGTGATGAGCTTATCATGGAGGAAAATGTGATGTTCTTGAGTTTGAAACCAAGGGGGAGAGGTGAGTGGGAACAATTAGATGAAGAAGGCCAGAGAGAACTTAATAACATGAAACTAGAATAAATAGTGTGAATTGAGTGCAGTATGAAATTAATCTGTGACCCCATCAATTCACAAGATATCTTCCATAATGCAGGATGTGACTACCTATGCTTGCCTATCTTCTGTGACTCATCCATATTATTGCAAAAGTTCCCCATAGAAGATTGGTCCAACATACAAGATTTCTTTTCTAACTGTTTTGTGATATTTCAAAGATACTATTAGAGCATTTTGCTTGTTCATATGCTACCCCTCACTTTTACCATATGACCAACTAATCTTCTCTTTCTGTCATAAAATTACATTATTAGAGTAGAGAAATAAAAGTTGAATTCTACAATCCTCTTCATAGATGATAACTGAACACATTGATCTGATAAAATCACTATGAATGAGTAGAGAGAAAAAAAGGGAAAAAAAATTATCCAAAGTAGAGTCTTTGGAAATACAGACATTTACTGTTTGAACTGGATGAGGACCCAACAAAGGAGATTGAGAAAAAATGGTCAGATAGGTATGAGAAGAAAAAAGACAGTGCCCTATCACAGAGGTCAAAAAAGGGAAAAAAAAAATATTAAACAAGGGCATAGTCAACATTGTTAAATGGTAGAAATATGTCAAATAGAATGATGGCTAAGAACAGGCCAGTGTATATTTCAGTTAAGACATTATTTACAACCTTGGAGAATTTTTTTTCAAGTTGAGTATGAGGTTGAAAACCAGATTGAAAGAGTATGAGAAATTAAGAAATGGAGGCAATGAGTGTAACTGACTTTTTCTTAGAGTTTGACAATACAAGAGAAGAAAGATATGAAATATGATATGTGAGCTCAAGAGAATCGCAGGAAAAAGTGATTTATTTAAAGGACAGGCAAAATCTGTTGATGTTTGTAGGTATCAAAGGAGCCAGTGTAGAAAGAAAGCTAATTAGGGAAAGAGGGAATTGATAGACAAAGCTAGTGGAAAAGACAGTAAAGGAAGGGCACAAGTAAAACAATTGTCCTTGCCAAAGACCACATCTTCATCAGAGATACAAACCCAGGAAATGAAAATGAATGACAAAAATAGGAGGATTTTAAATTATGGAGGGGAAGATAAGAGTAAGTTCATGATGTGTGGCATATTTTTCAATAAATTAGGTTAAGTCTTGTGCTGAAAAGAGGTATTAGGAAGGTTGTTTTTTTTAATTGTTGTTTTGTCTTGTTTTTGGTGAAAAGGTTTGAAATATCAAAATAATAGAAAATTAATTGAAGAGGACCCAGTTAAGATTAGATGAAATAAATTTATAGTGGACCTAGTCAACACTGTTGTTGTTGACTTTTTCCAGAAGTATTCAGAAGGACATGAATAGGAAATAAGGAACAAGATGATGGGATTGGGGGTGGGGGGGAGATAACTCATAACTGGGATTTTTTAAGACTTGATTAACAATTTGAAAACGAAAGAAGTTATACAAGAGTAAAAGATATAAAAAAGTACAGCTTGTTTACCATGCTCTTAAGACTGTGAATGGGAAAATAAGACCCCCAAACCTTATTTTCTCTGAGGAAAGTAAGACCAAAACAAGTTATGGTCATTCTTTTCTTATTTCTATGGAAAAATAAGGTAAAATGAAGGTTCAGATCTTGGGGAGGCTGATGAACTGAGAGAATAGATTGTTTGTGTAAATATTTTGGTACTGTGTAAAGACCACTGGGTTTGGAATCAAAGCCCATTGATTTGAATCTTTGTTTTGACCCTTCATGCTGATATTATGTTGGGCAAGTCATTTAATAACTTTTATGGGTCATTTCTTCATCAGTAAAATGAAGCATTCACACTAGATTGATGAGCTACAGTCTTATAATGCTGTGAACAATAAGCATTCAGGATCTTTTGGAGGAAATAGATCATTGTTTGCCTTTCTTTGTATTCTCCATACTTATCAATATTCCATGTGTAACCACAAGCTGTTTTTCTTTTGGAGTTCAGTTTCCCAGTCTCAAGTTGGCGAGGTGTAGGCTCTGGGATTCTCCTTGAGCTCTCCTCAAATCTTTGAGGTACAGGCTCTGGGAAACCCCTTGAAGTCGGATTGAATCTTCCCATTTGATGAGGTACTTGCACAGGCCATAAGTATTTCATTGTGGCTGGGCCCAAACCTCTGTTACTAGCCTGGCCCTCCATTCTCCATCTGCTTCCCACCTTTGAGCCCATCAAAATATCAATCCACTCTTGTACTGACAAAATATCCACTCTTGCATTAACTCCTCCTGAAGACCCTCCCCAAACTCCTCCTCTATACCACCCCTAGATTCCTTTGTATATAAGAATCCCATCTCCCTTCCATGTGGTGTGAGAGCACCACAGAAGGCCCTAGCACAGACTTGCTCTGTGAGAGCACAACAGAAGGCCCTAGCACAGACTTGGTCATTCAATACAACAGGAGGAGTTTAAGCTTTCATAAGTAGAAGACCAGAACTGAACAACAACAAAAAATTTGATCTCCAATATCAAGACCAAAGAGAATCTTAAAATAATAAAAAAGGGAAAAGAAAATATTAGGGATTCAATGAAGCTAAACAGTTTGCATTCATTCATGGGAAGATGATACTTTTAATTCTTAAATATTATACCATTAATAGTACAGCTAGAAGGAATGTGCAGAGACAGAGGTAAATTTGAAGGAAGAACATAAAGAAATAATGAAGGGATGAGAAAGAGTACACTGGGTGCAGAAGGAAGGGAGAGGTAGAATGGGTTAAATTGTTTCACATGAAGAGGTGTGAAAAAACCTATTACAATGGAGGGAAATAGATAGCAAAACTATATTAGTGGGGGACCTCAACTGTCCCCTCTCAGAACTCAATAAATCAAACCAAAAAAATAAACAAGAAACTAAAAAGTTGGCTATAATATTTGAAAATTTATATATGATAGACCTTTGGAGAAAACTGAATATCAATAGAAAGAAATAATACTTTTTTTTTTCAGAAGCACATGGTACCTACACAAAACTTGGCAATGTATCAGAGCATAAAAACCTCAACATCAAACACAGAAAGGCAGAAATATGAAATGTATTTTTTAGATTACAATGCAAAAAAAATACATTCAACAAAGAAGAGTAGAAAAACAGACTAAAAATTATCACAAAGTAAAAGAAGGAAAAAATTAAAAGAAGAAGAAGTCATAGAAACAATAAATAATTTTTATTAAAAAGAATGACAGCAATGAGAAAACATCCCAAAATTTATGGGATGCAGCCAAAGCAATACTTAAGAGAAAGTTTATTTCTCTAAATTCTTATATCAACAAGGTAGAGAAAGAGCAAATCAGTGAATTGGGTGTGCAACTAAAAAAAAATGAATAAAAGAAAAAATAAAAATCTCTAATTGAGCACCAAATTGGAAATCCTGAAAATCAAAGGTGAGATTGATAAAATTGAAAGTAAAAACAAACAAACAAAAAAACCTGACTATTCAGCTAATAAATAAAACTAGGAGGTGGTTTTATGATAAAAAAAAATCAATGTCATTTCTTAATTTGAGGGAAAAAAATAGAACCAAATATCTAGTATATAAGAAAAGGGTGCAATCACCAATGAAGAAAGTAAAGCAAACATTAGGAATATTTTGTCCAATTACATGATAATAACTCTGACAATATGAGAGAACTTAACAAATAGTTCAAAAATAAAAAATTACTTCAATTAATAGATCAGGAAATGGAAAGCCTAAATAACTCCATTTTTAGAAAAATAATTCTAACAAAGCATTAAATGAATTCCCTAAGAGCAAATCCCCAGGGCCACATGGGTTCACAAGTGAATTCAACAAACATTTAGAAAACAATTCCAATACTATACAAATGATTTGGAAAACTAGGTGAAGAAGGAGCCCTACCAAACTCCCCTTTTTTAAAAATACAAATATGGTGCTGATACCTAAACCAGGAAGAGTTAATACAGAGAAAGGAAATTATAGATGAATTTTCTTAATGGATATTGGTGCAAACATTTTGAACAAAATACTATCAAGGTGCTTATATCAATATATTACAGGAATTATACACCATGATGCGGTGGGATTTATACCAGGAATATAGGACTGGTTCAATACTAGGGAAAATATCAACATAATTGACCATACCAATAACAAAATCCATAAAAATATAATTATCTCAAAAGATGCTGAAAAATCTTTTAACAAATTATAGCATCCATAATCATATTAAAAACTCTAGAGACAATAGGAATAAAGGGAACATTCCTTAACATGATAAATAGTATCAATCTAAACTAACCAGCAATTGTTATCTGTAATGGGGATCAGCTAGAAGCTTTACCAAGAAGAGTAGGGATGAAAAAAAGGATGCCCATTATCACAACTATTCAACATATTACTAGAAATGTTACCTACAACAGTTAAGAGATGGGCGGAAAAAAGGAATTAGAATAGGCAATGAAGAAATGAAACTATCCTTCCTTGCAGATGATTTGATGGTATGCTTAGAGAACCCTAGAGAATCATCTAAAAAACTACCTGAAATCATTAACAATTTTAACAAAGTTGCAGAATATGAGATATACCCACATAATTAATCAGCATTTCTTTTTATGGTCAAAAAAGCCCAGCAGCAAGAGATGAAAACAGAAATTCCACTTGAAATAACTGTAAACAATACAAAATATTTGGGCATCTACCTGCCAAGACAAACCCAGAAATTATATTAACGCAGTCACAAAACACTTTTCAAATAAAGTCCTATCTAAACAACTGGAAAACTATCAAATGCTTAATGGCCGGCTGAGCCAATATACTAAAAATGACAATTCTGCCTAAATTAATTTACTTATTCAGTGCCATATCAATCAAACTACCAAAAAATATTTTATAGAACTACAAAAAATAACAAAATTCATCTGAAAGAATAAAAGCTCAAGAATATCAAGGGGATTAATTTTTAAAAAATACAAGGGGAAGATGACCTAGCAATATCAGATATTAAATTATATGATAAAGCAGTAATCATCAAAACTATTTGGTACTGGCTAAGAAATAGAAGGGTGGATTAGTGGAATACATTAGGTACACAAGACACAATAGTAAATTATCATAGCAACCTGGTGTTTATTAAACCCAAAGACCACAGCCTTTGAGATAATAACTCACTATTTGATGAAAATTGCTACAAAAATTGAACAATAATAGAGTACAAATTATATATTGACCAATATTTCACACCTTATACCAAGATGGGGTGAAGATGACTAAAAGATTTAGACATAAAGGGTGACACCATAAGCAAATTAAAAGAACAAGGAGTAGTCTACCTCTCAGGTCTATGGAGAAGGAAAGAATTCATGAGCAAACAAGAGACAGCATTACAAAATATATAGTAGATAATTTTGATTATATTAAATTATAAAACTTTTGCACTAACAAAACCAGTATAATTGAGATTAGAAGGAAGACAGAAAGTTGGGAAACAATATTTACATGAAGCATCTCTGATAAAGACCTCATTTCTCTAATATATAGAGAACTTAGGTAAATTTATATGAATACAAGCCATTCCCTACTTGATAAATGGTCAAGGATATGAACAGGTAGTTTTCAGATGAAGAAATCAGATATCTTTAGACATATGAAGAAGTGTTCTAAATCACCTTTGAGTAGAAAAATTCAAATTAAAGCAACTGTCATGTATCATCTCACAACCATCAGATTAGCTAATATGACAAAAAAGGAAATGAAAAATGGTGGAGAGGATGTGGGAAAATTTGGACACTAGTGCATTGTTAATGGGGTTGAGAATTGATCTAACCATTCTGGAGAGCAACTTGGAACTGTGCCCAAAGGACTATAAAACTGTGCATACCCATTGATCCAGCAATACCACTTCTAGGTCTTTTTTTCAAAGAGATGCTCAAAAAGGGAAAAGGACCTACATATGCACAAATATTTACAGTAGCCCTTTATGTGGTGGCAAAATATTGAAAATAGGGTGATGTCCATCAATTGGGGAATGACTGAAGAAGTCGTGCTATGTAAATATAATGGAATACTTTTTTGTAATAAGAAATTATGAACAGGCAGATTTCAGAAAAAAACTTGAAAGACTTGGATGAATTGATGCAAAATAAAATTAACAGACCAGGAAATCATTGAACACAGTATCAGCAGCTTTGTGTGATGATCAGCTGTGAATGACTCAGCTCTTTTCAGCAATACAATGATGCAAGACAATTACAGAGGACTCACAAAGGAAAATTCTATCCACGTAATGCAGATTGAAGCATACTCATTTCATTTATTCTTTTTCATGTTTTTTTTTATTCTTTTTGATCTGTTTCTTCTTTCTCAACCTTGACTAATATGGAAATATGTTTTACATGATAGCACATATACAACCTATATGCAATTACTTACCAGTTTAGGAAGAGGGGATGGGAGGGTGGTGGGAAAAAAATGGATGCTAAAAATGTCTTGACATGTAACTGAGAAAAAAAAAAACAACTAAAATACTATAAAAAAGAAACAAAATAAAAGAATGATGGCTTTTAAAATGTATGAAGTGAATAAGAACATTAATACTTTCAAAGAAACCCAAAAAAAAGAGTCCAATTTGGTTTTGCTATGGATCAAACAAGTTTTAGAAGAACATAGATAATGCTTTCTCCCTTTTGTGGAATACAATTCTATTTATCTTTTAAAACATACTCACAATACAAAACTAGATATATGAGTTACATGTTGACAAATCTATAACCTCACCCTGACTTTCTTGTCCTTTCACATTCTGCAAGTCCTATTTTCTCTTCTTTCCTTCCTTCCTTCCTTCCTTCCTTCCTTCCTTCCTTCCTTCTTTCCTTCCTTCCTTTTTTCCTTTCTTTCTTTCTTTCTTTCTTTCTTTCACTCCTTGTACAAATCAGGCACAGGGTTTTCAGAACTAGAAAGAAATATCAAAGTCACCAATTAATCATATAACCTTTGCCTACATGGCTCCCTTGAAGGGCCTGAACTCTGTAGGTTAAAAAAAAAAGTTTGCATCTTCATGTGTTCAGAAGTTGTGTCCTCTTTGTTGACATTATCAACATAATTAATGCCAATTATCATGCTCTTCTTTAGCAATTTTGTTACTTCACCAATTATGAACTAGATTCAGGCCATCAAGGTTACCGTGCAAATTTTGTTTAGGACAGGAAATAAGACAGATCCAAGCATATTTGTTTAGGGGATTTCTATCTGTCTGATAATGTTTCACTGTTAGCACTAATTATAAAATGGATTTCATGACCGAATATCTTTTGTTTAATTGTGAAAGTCCTTCAAAATCTGGCTCTTCCCTACAATCTTCTTACGCTTATACCCCATCATAACCTCCATGATCCAGCAACACTGATCTTCTTTCTGTTCTTCTCATTGGTCACACACTCCTGATTCCATGCTTTTTCCCTGATTCTGCTTCTGGGTTTCCCTGGTTTCCTTCAAGATTCAACTCAAATCTTATCTTCTGTTAGAGACCTTTTCTGGTCCAGCCCCTTTTCCCAACACTACTGTTTCCATCTTTCTTTCATTAGCTCCTATTTTCACTCTATCTCATGCTTGAAAATAGGTGTTTGAATGTTGAGTCCCTCATTAGAATGGGAGCTCTTTGAAAGCAAGGGCCATGTTTTTGTTTGTTGTTGTTTTTTGTTATCTTCAGGATGTGGCACTTTGCAAGAATTTAAAATATTGCTGCCTGATAATATGGGGGAGGAATATTAGAAAGATTGCAGATGATATTACACTAGGCAAAGGAATAACCTCCCATAACAGGCTGCTCACAGACTTAGAACAAATACAGAACTGTCAAAAGAGAGTCATTTTTGGAGAAGACCTAAAATCTGTGTGTCCTTAAGTAAACAATAGCCTTTCTAGACCTCAGTTTCTTCATCTGTAAAACAACGAGCTATTTTTAGATGACTTGTAAGATCCTGAGAAACTCCCTTAACCTTTTTTCTGCCTCTATACCCTATCTATCAAATAAGATAGTCAGAATAGAATATCCCTCAAGAACCTTCCTAAATTTGTAATCCTATGATAGATGAACTTGTGATCAAGGCTGGCTGAAGTCACTCTTGTCTTAACTCCCTGGCCACTGTCTCATTAATTGCATTTGGGAATCTCAAAAATAGTAATATAGGTCCAAGCAGGGAGCAACATGGCTACACAAGTTCATCTTTCAAAAACACACACAGACATATATATATATATATAAATATATATATGTATATATGTATATAAATATATATATGTACACATGCATGTATATACATACATATATACATACATGTATATATGTGTATATATTATATACTTAATAAGCGATTATATAATACATGTTATATTGAATATTTAATTATATTTATATATAATAATTTATGTATTATATGTTATATAGAAATAATATCTCTATATATATGTGTGTATGTGTGATCATGTTGGTTTTTTTTCTTTTTAATTTATTTTAGTTTACATCATTCATTTTTACAAAATTTTGAGTTACAAATTTTCTCCTCATCTTTCCCCTACCCACTGCCCCAAAACAGCCATCCCAATGTATCCTCCCTCCCCCAATCTATTCTCTCCTATGTCTTCCCCCATCACCCCTCTGATTTCCGGTAGGGCAGGATGGATCTCCCAACCACAGTGCCTGTGTATCTCAAGTTCCAGTTGGATGTAGTTAATAATAATAACAATAATAATTGTATATGTGTGTGTGTGTGTGTGTATACACACATCTATATTTTTAACATTTGATTATAGAACTTTAAATTCTAGATTTTTTCTCTTCCTCCCGCATCACCCACCCCCACTGGAAGGACAAGCAATCAAATACAGGCC
>CM053584.1:300717820-300732824 GCA_028627135.1 Pseudochirops cupreus | reverse complement strand
AACTTATTTAATGGTCAGACGCTGGAAGCCGTCTGCTGATCTGTTTTTCTGTTTGTAACTTCTGTTTGTATTCTCTGAAGTTCAGGGTGCTGACTTTTCCCCCTGAACTAGTTAAATGGTATGCTTGATTAAAGTAAGATTGTTAACCCATTTTGAGTTGCTTTCCTTTAGAAAAGCAGATCTAAGAACCTGTGCTAGCAGCCACCCTGGGGGTGCTGGGGTGCTTGCTGATACATATAGCCAGGTTCCAGAGTCCCCAGATCAAGAGAAAATATTACAGGCTGCTAAGAGGAAGCAATTTGAATACTGTGGAAACACAGTTAGGATAACCCAGGATCTAGCAGCTTCTTCATTGAGGGATTGAATGGCCTGGAATATGATATTCTGGAGATCAAGGGAGCTAGGATTAAAACCAAGAATCACTTACCCTGCAAAATTGAGTATAATGTTCCAGGGGAAAATATGATCATTCAGTGAGGTGGAGGACTTTCAAACATTCTTGCTGAAAAAACCAGAACTGAAAAGAAAATTTGACACTCAAATATAGGAAGCATAAGAAGGTAAACATGGAAAAGAGATCATAAGGAAGTTATCAAAGTTGAACTATTTACATGCCAACATAGAAGAATGATAATTGTAACTTATGAATCTTTTCTCAGTATGAGGATAGGTGAAGGGAATACAAATGTACATATATGTATATATACACGTATGTCTATATAGGAGCGTTTATATATGCGTATGAATACATATCTCAGTATTTGTACATATGTGTACATAGAGGGCACAGGATCAATGAATTGGAAGGCATGATACTTTAAAAGATAAAATTATGAGGCAAGTGAGGATTAGAATGAGAGGAGACAGTGAGAGACAGAATGGGGCTAATCATCTCATATAGAAGAGGCTAGGGATAATTGTTACTGGAGGGGAAGAACAGGAAGGCAAAAGGGAATGGGTCAACCTTACTCTCATTGTATTTGAATTAGGGAAGGAAAGACATAAACTCTAAACTGGGTATCTTGCCACCCAGGAGAGTAGGGGGGATGGGGATGAGAGGTGAGATGATGGAGGGGAGGGCAAGATGGGGGGGGGAGGGTTGCTGGAAGTACACACTTCTGTAAAGGGACAGGGACAGGACAGAGAATAGAACAAGGTGGGGGGTGGGATAGGAAGGAGGGACATAGAATCAATCTCTCACAATATGTCCATTGTGGAGAGGTTCTGCGTAACTACACATGTACAGCCTGTATTGAATTGCTTGTGTTTCAGTGGGGGTGGGTGACGAGTGAGGAAGGGAAAGAATCTAAAATTTAAAGTTTTATAGTCAAATGTTAAAAATATATATGCATACATATATGTATACACATATATATACATATATATTTACATATATACATTATTATTATTATTATCATTATTATTATTATTAACTACTTTCAACTGGGAATTAAGATGTACAGGCACTGGGGTAGGGAGATCCATCCTGCCCTACTGGAAAGTCAGAGGGGTGAGGAGGAGGACATAGGAGAGAGCAGATTGTGGGAAGGGTTATACAGTGGGATGGCTGTTTTGAGGTGGTGAGTAAGGGAAAGATGGGGAGAAAATTCATAACTCAAAATCTCGTGGAAATGAGTGATGTAAACAAGAAAATTAATTAATTAAATTTAAAAAATAATAAAAATGAACTTAACCAAAAGCATGTAAAAAAAAATTTGAATCCTATAAATTTGTTTGTAGAAATGGAGAGATTTGTGATGGTGATATTGGAACAAATGATATATACCAGAAATGACAGAAGGTAAGTTATCCTTAAGGAGCCCCAGCCACACTGATCAATGAAGATAACTCAAGAAAACAAAGAAACTATGACACATCATTGGAGTTTATGAAAATTTAGGACCTCCTGAATACTTAGCTAAAATTACGTATCAGAAGTGTTCCATCTTTCATGAACTAATCATATGACAAATTTAGGTCTCATATTATCCTTTAGACTTCAATAAACAAACTACTGGGAACAAGAGTATTATCACCAAAAAAATTATTACTCACAATCTCCAAGATATAATTTTGATCCACAAAAATTTAAGAAAAATATTTTTTAATAAATGTAGCCATACCAAGAGTTCATAGTTCTAGGAAATGGAAAATTTTTAAAAATTAGAGAGAGCTAGCAGAGTAAAGCAAAATCATGTGGGAACAAAATTATATATGTATCGTATTATCCTGTCCACTACAAGAGGTCCCCCAAAATTTTTCCACAGGAAATAAGCTTATATCCTAATAATTTTATTAAATTAAAAAAATAGCTCTCCAATAATCAAAAGAATATTAAATATGAAAGAATAAGAGCAGGAGTATGACTTACCCTAGGAACACTTCTATCTAAATAGTGTTGAAAAAGATGAGATGAATGAGATGAGCAAGACACTAATAATGAAAATACTTCAGGAATTCAGTGATCTGCAATTCCATTATTATGCTTCTTTCCTAATGCAGATTACAATTTTGGTATAAATTAGTATTTGATCCTTTAGACCAAAAACTTTATCTGCCTGCAACTGCCATGAAGATAATGATAATGATAATGGTGAATTTATCTAAATATATCAAAATGGTGCTTAGGCACTTGAAATCCAACCTGGTACCAGGTCTGTCCTTGAAGCATTCTAATAGGATAGAACATGTGCCTCACATGTACTATAGACCCAAATGTATAATAATATTAAATTGATCTTCTGACTACGGAGTAAAAAAAACAAACCCTCCCAATTAAAACCACAAAAATAAAGTTTTTCTCCATTTACATCATTTCTAAAATTTCTTCTAATACAAAATTTATATATAACATCTTTCTTTCTATCTCTGTGTTTGTCTGTCTCTCCGTGTGTGTGTGTGTGTGTGTGTGTGTGTGTGTATGTGTGTGTGTGTGTTAACCTTGGCAGAGGCATTTAGCTTTTTCAAATTGAATGCTTCAAATTAGGTTGTGCCCAGTTGTAGCACCAATACAATATTCATAGTACCTATGGTGACTATGAATATGCCAGCAAAGTTCTAAATTGCAAAATATGACATAATCTCCATACAGAAGAGAAAAGTAAAACATTTATTCAGAAACCAGAAAGCCAAATCCCAAAACCAAAAAGCCAAATCTCAAAACCAGAAAACTGATCCATCATAGCAACAAAGAAATTAATACACCATAATACAGCAGGGAGCCACACCAAACCTAGCTGTCTCCTTGCCTGCATATTCTCTTTCTTCCTCTAACTGCTCTGAATCCCAGCTTCCTTTGAGCTCTGTTCTACCCATTCATCAAGCATCTCCCATCACTGGCTTCATGTAATTATATTCAGCCTATTAAGGGGCAGGGAATATCTTCAACCCCTACCCATCTATGATTTTGCCTGTTTAGCTTGGATAGTATTTTTGGGGGGGGGGGGGGAAGGCAAGGCAATTGGAGTTAATTGACTTGCCCAAGGCCATGTAGCTACTGTAAAGTGTCTGAGGCCAGATATGAACTCAGGTCCTCCTGCCTCCAGGATCGGTGCTTTATTCACTGTGCCACTCAGCTGCCCCATGAGTAGTATTTGTAAGAGAATAAATTACACCATTCATTCATATAAACATACTATGCTCAAGAGTCAATAATCTCGCCAAAGCTAATGTTTCATTATGTCATAGAGGTTATGGTGAGTTCTCAAAGACTGCTAGTGAAGCATAACATAATGATAAGTTACCAACCTGGAAAATTCCAGTTTAACATAAATTCCTATAGAAAATTCCATGAAGGCAAGGATTGTTTACATTTTATCCTTTTTTCTCCAATGCCTAGCTTATTGCCTTACATATAGTAAACTTTTAAATAATGGTTGATGAATTGAATGTAGTTGATGTGAAATACACCTTTAACAAGGGGGGGGGGGCGGCTATATGGTGCAGTGAATAGAGCACCGGCCCTGACCTGAGTTCAAATCTGGCCTCAGACACTTAACACTTACTGGCCATGTGACTTTGGGCAAGTCACTTAATCCCAATTGCTCACCTTTCCCTGTGAGGGTTGGGAAACACGTGCAGGGAGCAAGCACTTGTGTTGAGGCACGGGAAGTGTTGAGGCCCTGGAACAAGCTGGGTCATGTGGAGAGCATTTCTTAAGGTTCTCCCACGTGCAGGTTACCAGGTGTTCCAGATTAGTGTCTCCACACCCTGGGGCCTTCATGCCCTTGTGAGTGCACCTCCCCTCTCACAATTCTGTTCAGCTGGGCTCTGTTTTTTCACATGGGGTACATGCATCTGGGAGATATATAAGGCTCAAGCTTTGGGGGTAGTTTGAAGTCTGCTTTAAGATCTGGCTGTAAGGCTTCCCCACGGAGAGGACTCAATAAACTTTCTCTGCTTGCACCTCAGAGCCGTGACTCTTCTGTTCTTAAAATTCGCTGGTGCCTTCTCAAGTGAGGTAAGTAACTGGCTGCCCCTGCAGGCAAGTTAGGGTACTCTGACAGATAACCCTGCCACTTCCCCCCTCCTAAAAGCAAAAAAATGGCGGGGGGCGGGTAATGTCTGTCTTCCAAAAATCAACCTAAGTAAATTTTTCTTCTTTTTATAAAATAATATCTAATTTCCACTCAGTTACATGTACAAACAATTTTAATATTCATTTAAAAATTGAGTTCTCCATTCTCTCCCTCACTCCCTCCTGCTACCTTGAGATGCTAAGTGATTTGCTATAGGTTATACATGTACAATCATGTGAAACATTTTCATATTAGTCATTTTGTGGAAGAAAACTTGAATCAGAATAAATAAATGAAAAAATAAAAATTAAAAAAAGAAAGGGAAAAATACTATGCTTCAGCCTGCATTCAGACTTTATCAGTTCTTTCTCTAGAAGCAGATAGCATTTTTCATCATGAGTTCTTTGGGATTGTCTTTGATCATTGTATTCCTGAGAATAGCTGAATTATTCATAGATGTTAATCACACAATATTGCCGCTTCTTTTTATGAGATTCTCTTGTGTACAATGTTCTCCTGATTCTGAGTGCATCATTTTGCATCAGTTCATGTAAGTCTCAGTTTGTTATTTCCCTCTGAAATCATCCTGTGTATCATTTCTTATAGCATAATAATATTCCATTACAATCATATGACATGACTGATTTAATCATTCCCCAAGTGATAGGCATCCCCTCAATTTCCAATTTGTTGCCACCACAAAAAAAGAGCTTCTATAGATGCTATAAATATTTTTGTACAAATAGGTCCTTTTTCTTTTTTCTTTTTTCTTTTTCAAAATCTCTTTGGAATACATATCTAGTAGTGATATCGCTCAATCACAGTTTTATAACCCTTTGGTCATAGCTCTGAATTGCTCTCCAAAATGGTTGGATCAGTTCGTAGCTCAGCCAATAGTGTATCAGTGTCCCAATTTTCCCATATCCACTCCAATCACTATTGTTTTCCTTTTCTGGCATATTAGCCAATCTGATAGGTATGAGGTGGTACCTCAAAATTGTTTTAATTTGTAATTCCCTAATAAATAGTGAGTTAGCTCATTTTCTTATATGACTACAGACACTAAAAACTGCCTCTTCGTATGCTTTGACCATTCATCAATTGACCAATTTATCTATTGACCATTTATAAATTTGATGTTATTCTTTATCTTAGATCTAGCTAAATTCCAAAAGAAACTCATCACAAGAAGGATGGCCACCAGATGACAAACTATTAAAGCCCCAGAAACTAATAAACACCATCTGCTAAGGCCCAGAAGGAATAATGAAATTTATGGTGATAGAAAGAGTACTCACATTGATGAAATTAGATATATGTGTTGTATGCAAGTGTGGGTAAGCAACATGCTATAATACTTATAGTGGAGAAATTTCTCTAGCTAACATGAATAAGAAGGGGAAAAGCAGAGATATACTGCAATCATGTGACTAGAAAAATCAAAGGTGAATTTTTGTATGTATATATGTTGGTACATGTATATATGTCTGGTGTTTTTGTTCAATCATTCAGCCGAATCCAGTTAACCCATGGCTATCTAGTTGCCCCGGTGAGTAGCTAGAATTAATTTTTTTAAGCATTGCCTAATTTGTTCTCCTTGCTTTCCATGGGACTCTCAAAAGTCTTCTTCAGGAACCACAATTTGAAATTGTGTATTCTGTAGCACTCAGCTTTGTTTTTATAGAATAACACTCACAATCATACACTGCTGATGGAAAAATTGTAGCTTTAACTATACAAACCTTTGTCAGCAAGGTGATAGCTCTGCTTTTTAGTATGCTATCCAGATTTACCATAGCTTTCCTTCCAAGGAGCAAGTGTCTTTTCAGTTCATGGCTATAGTCATTGTCTACAGTGATCTTTGAGCCCAATAATATAAAATCTGATATGGAGTCCATTTCTTCTCCCTCTGTTCACCAGAAAGTGATAGGAACAATTGTGATGATTCTTATTTTTATGTTAAACTTTAAAAGCCAGCTCTTTCACTCTCATCAAGTGGCTTCTTAATTCTTCACTTTCTGCCATCACAGTGGTATTATCTGCATATGTTGTTAGATTGTTGATATTTCTCCTGTCAAACTTTATTCTGGATTTTGATTCATCCAGGCTGGCATTTTGCATGGTGTACTTTGAATGTAAGTTAAATAAATAAAGTGACAATATACAGTCCTTTCCCAATCTTAAACCCATCAATTATTCCATGTTCAGTTCTAACTGTTGCTTCTTGACCCACATCCAGATTCCTCCAGAGAAAGGGAAGATTGGGGCTGCTAGGTGGCTTAGTGAATAGCACACCGGCCTTAGAGTCAGGAGGACCCAAGTTCAAATCAGACCTCTGACACTTGCCCTCACCCTCCAAAAAGAAAAAAAAAATTCAAATTTTAAAAAGAGTCAGGTAAAATGATCTGGTATTCCCATCTCTTTGAGGACTTGCCATATTTTGTTGGGATCCACACAGTCAGATCCTTTAGTGTAGTCAATGAAGCAGAAGTAGATGCTTTTCTGGAATTTTGCTTTCTCCATAATCCAGTAAATGTTGGTAATTTGGTCTGTAGTTCCTTTGCCTTTTTGAAAACCAGTCCACTGTCCTGGTAATTCTTATTTCACATATTGCATCATCTTGCAATATTTTAAATAGCTCATCTCGAATTCTATCACTTCCACCCGCCTTATTGTTAGCAAAGTTTCTTAAGTCCCACATGACTTCATTCTCTAGGACGCAGCATTCTAGATCATTAACCATGCCATCATAATTATCAGTGATATTAAGGTCTTTCTTGTATAATTTTTCTGTATATTCTTATCACCTCTTCTCTCTTCTACTTCTGTTAAGTCTCTACCATTTTGGTCTTCTATCATACCCATTTTTGCATGAAACATTCACTTGAGATTTCAAATTTTCTTGAAGAGAATGCTAGTCTTTCCCATTCTTTTTTCCCCCTTATTTCCTTACATTGCTCATTTAAGAAAACATTATGTCTCCTTGCTATTCTCTGGAAATTTGCATTTTGTTGGATACAGCTTTCCTTTCTCTTTTCGCTTTTGCTTTCCTCAGCTATTTGTAAAGCCTCATCAGATAACTATTTTCTTTTCTTGTTCTTTTTCTTTGAGAAGGTTTTTGTTGTTGTTGCTGTTGCTGCCTCCTGTGAACCTCTGTCCATACTTCTCCAGGTACTCTATCTACCAGATCTAATCCCTGAAATCTATTCATCACCTCCACTTAATATTAATAAGGGATTTTATTTAGGTCATATAAAATCTGATGTTTTTTCCTTCTTTCTTCAATTTGTCTAAATTTTTCAATAAGAAACTCAAGGAGCAGTTAGGTGGCACAGTGAATAGACCCCTGGCCCTGGAGTCAGGGGAACCTGATTTCAAAACCGGCCTCAGACACTTAACACAGAATTAGCTGTGTGACCTTGGGCAAGTCACTTAACCTCAATTGCCCTACCTTTCCCTCTCCAAAAAGAAAAATGAAACTCGTGATCTGAGCCACAGTGAGCTCCAGATCTTGTTTTAATTGATTATATAGACTTTCTGCACCTTTGGTTGCAAAGTATATAATCAATCTAATTTCTATATTTACCATCTGGTGATGTCCTTGCGTAGAGGTACATGTGGGTTGTTGAAAAACAGTATTTGCTATGACCAGCAAGTTATATTGCCAAAACTCTGTTAATCTCTTCCCTGCTTCACTCTGCACTCCAAGGCCAAACTTGCCTATTATTCCAAATATCTTCTGATTTCCAACTATAGTCTTGCAATCCCCTATGATGAATATGACATCTTTTTGTTGGTGTTATTTCTAGAAGATATTGTAGGTCTTTGTAGAATTTAGCAACTTTGGCCTTTCTGTTATCAGTGATTGGAGCACAGACTTGTATTACCATGATGTTCAATGGTTTGCCTTGGATTTGAAAAGGTATCATTCTGTCATTTATATGTATGTGCCAAGCAGTCGTATCACCTCACTGAAGGGCACAGCTGCACCGCTAAATTGTGGGGTGGCAGCAATATATATTCAAGCTTCTTGTGTTTAATGACATAAGGATTACATAACCTTTCAGATGACATCACCCTAGAATTTCATATACACTTACTTTTTTTTACCTTATAGGTCACAGAATTGACTCATTATGCTCCAATTGTCACTGGTACATAAAAGCTTTTCTGATTTCTCTCTTACAATTTTCTGTCTTTTTAAATGAAATTTTATATATACTTTGCATTTACATATCTGTGTAATATTTGTATCTTCTTAAGAGAATGCAAGTTCCTCGAAGGCAAAAATTGTTTTTTTTTTCTTTTAAGGAAAATCTCTACTGCATGGCATAGTACTTTGTACATAACAGTCCCTTAAATGAGTAAATGAAGGAAGTTAAATTTGTATGTGTATGTGTGTGTGTATATTGAACTGAAACTAATTTCATTAATTTGTTCTTTTGCTATATAATCTTAGAAAATAATAACAGAGTTACACTGGTCAGAATATAGCATGAAAGCCAAGTTTTGTTGCTCTCGGCAGATACGAATAAATAAAGCAGGCAAGCTGACCAGGGATGTAGGTGCCATGACCTTGCCATTTTTCACTTGGATTTTATTTCTATGCTACTTGATTTTCATATGTAGGGAAAGATGGACTTTATAGAATCTCTTCCTTCTTAAAGCATATGTAAGTTGTCTAACTTTCAGTCAACTAGCTTACTGTTCTATTTATCATCTCTATTATTTGGAAGATAAAATCCCCTTTCTTTAGCCACCACCCTCATATATGTTTTGATTTCTATATACATTATACAGCTATATACTTGAAGGCAGTAACTTTAATTTTATATTTTTAACCTCAGTTCCTAACACAGTGCTTAATAAATAGTAAGTGCTTATTTTATTATTATTCATTCATTCATTTAGTTATACGTACTTAGTGTCCATATGGATCCTATGTTTTCATCTTTTTTTTTTTGCTGTTGTTTTTATTTTTGACGGACTCTTCCAAATGGGTTGTAGGTGAACAGGATAGCAATAAGTGATATAACAGGAGTTAAAAGGATCTTCCTAACCCTAAATTAGACCATAGCCTTTGAATAATCACAAGGCATGGATAGTAAAAAGAATAGACACACAGCATGGGGGCATTCTAGCTGACATTTGTTGGCTGATTTCAAGCCTAATATTTACGGACTAAAAAATAATTGTCAACTCTTCTAGTTGCTGAACCTCAAAGGAATGAACAGAGAGCTCAGGAGATTTCCTTGTTGAGTTGAAGTTAAGAGGATGTGGGTAGAAAGCAACTGAGTGACCAGAGACTTAGCATATACAACACAACGCCCTAATAGAAGTTGGAGACCTTGCTTTTAACTGAGATAATATGACCTAGAAGAGATGATGTGCCAAGAGCATCAGAGAGCAGTGTGATGTCATCACCTAAGACACCAATAACTCTACTGTGTAAAAGAAATGATTTGACCTAGAAACTTGTCCTGAAAACTCTAAACTTTATCAAATATTTATTAATTTTTTCCATTATATGACACAGTCCATGCCTTTATCATTTTTGCACTATAGAAGGGAATATAAAACATGTATAAACATTCTAATAAAAATTATAAACGGTGAATGTGACCATTATGAATAAGGGGAGACACAGTATTAGTGAGTAAGAGGATTGGATAAAGGTTCAAAAAGGGGAGATGAAATTGTTTTCTTGGCTTTAAAGATAGAAATTCAATAGACAGAGATGAACAAGTTGGGATTAAGGGATTTTATACTCAATAGAATAAAAGGAAGAACAAAGGGAAGAAGAAAGAGCATTTTTGAAATTATGAAAGTCATATTCTCTTTAAAATGAATACTATCTTAGTATTATATAAATATCAATTAAGTTTATCTTTGTAATACTTATTTCCTTTTCATTACCACAAAAACAAATCTAAGCTCTTGAAACTATTTTTGCCTTTATGTTTTATATATATATTATATATATGTATATTATATATATTTTACATAATATATATTACATATATATTTTACATAATATATATTACATAAAAGCAAAAATATTAAAATATAGCTTATATATGTACATATACATATACGTATACATATATATATATATACATACAGCTATATTTTAATATGAGTCTTCACTGTGAGAACACTACAGCCTTTCTTTTTGGTTAATTGGATCACCTAAGGAATTAGATACAAAATAAATGGACATATATATATGAATAGGCCCACTAGTGGCATTTTTAAGGTTTCAGGATCCTGGAATAGACAAATCTCAAAATTCTACTTCAAAAAAGCTGGTCATATGAATCCATACTCTTTTAATCTAATTTTATATGCACCATTTAATTGGTAATCCACATAAAAGAAAGTTAAATGTCAAGAGCCATGTAGTCTTCCCCCCCAACCTTTTCCCCATCTCCTTTCCCTCCCCAGCCCAGGAAGTCAGAAGAAAATTCAGCCTGTGCCTTCTTTGAATTCTTTTGTTCCTGGGGTCCTAAATGATGTGCAAACTGACACAACAAAACTGCTGGTTCTGTAAAACTAATGTATAATTTGACAAATCTTCTATCCTAAAATTTTCTTCTTTCAGTTTCTTCCTGTTTCCATTCAAATTAAGTATAGTTCTAGATCTAGAATGTAGCAGATTGACCCTTACTGAAATATGCCCTATATTCACTATCATGTATAATTCAAGAACAGAAAGTAAAACTTTACTGTTTGGAAGATGTAACTTGGACATGAAATTTAAATCAGCTAATTATAGTCTTCCAAATATGTACCTAAGGTTCTTAAAAGTGAAGACACAGAGGCTATATCTTAAAATATAAGGAAGGGGAGAGAAAATGGTATCCAGCAATATAGTTGAGAGCTCTTTTAAGAGAAATTGAATAAGGTGAAAAGGAATGTTAACAGAAGGAAAGGAGATATGATCTTGAATGAAAATTACATCTTTGTTAAAACCGTCCCTGATTCAAATATCAAAAGGAAAACTAAAGAATATATTTTAAAAAAAGAAATTCTTATTAATAGAAGATTACATATTAACAGAAGAAAAAAATGTACTAGTGTTTGTGATAATAGAAATTGCAAATTAAGGAAATAAACACTTTTAATTTTACCAAAGCAAAACTAATGGATATTCTTACATTTCTCTGAATGTTTTCCTCCAAATGTCTGCCACCCAGCTCCAAAACTCCCCAGAAGGATATCAATTGACAATACCCTCCACCAATGAAACTCCCACATGATTGAAACATTCTATCTATGGAATAAAGTTACTGACCCCTAGGGCAAGACACTGTTTTTAGCAGCTTGTGAATGCTGCTATCTTTTCCAAATAAAACCTTTCATGGGGTCATATACATGACAGGAAGAATTTAAACATTCCTTGTTTTCATCCCCAAAGGTTTGTTTCTTTATTTAGAACCTTTCAAAGGTTCCCACTCCCTGAGGGGTATCCTATTCCAATTTGGCCTCTGAGACTAACAGGCTTTCAAGTATGTGTGTGTGGGGAATCTATTTAGTTAAAATAGAAGTCTTTTGATGATAACTTTCTAATCATCTAAAAATTCAGGTCCTCATATTTCAAGAAAGCCTCTTTATTTTGTTTTACTAGGCAATCTTTTTTGTAGATCATGGCAGTGAGAGCATAAAGAACTGAAACAAACCTCCTCCGACCCCTCAAGGAATACACTGAGAGTTGGAAACACACAGGAAATATAAGGACAAGGAGTAAGGAGAGAAGTGATGTCAAAAATTCAACTCTGCCTTTAATTGTTTTTTGTTTGTTTGGTTTGGTCAACCCACTGAGCTACCAAGAACACTGAAGTCAGTGTCTGTTATTATTGAACATAACAATGATGTAACAAAGAATTTAAGACCGAGTTTTCAGACAAGAGACAAAATGTAGAATTTAAATTTGATTTTGCCTTCTATTCTGTTTAAACCAATTCAGAGACTGCACAACAAGTCCTGGATTCCTATAATAATGACGGAATAATTTGACAGAAAAATAGCCCCACAACAATAGAGCAACTGTCACTTATCCCTAAAAAATGATAAATGGTGTGACATGACGTCTGAAGAAAGTGAGTTCCATAGTGTAAGTCACTGAGTTTTAAAAAATGATATATTGTGTTTTTACATCATCTTCATTTTCTAATATACCCCCTCTTTTACTTGGTTAGTTATTGCTTGCAACAAAGAGTAAGAGGAAAAGGAGAGTTGAGAAAGCTTATCAAAACATCAATTGATCTGATATTGACAGGATATGTAATATTCCACAATAATCTGCATCACCCCTAAAAAGAAGGGGAGTTGTTTATTAGCGTGCTTCTGTTTGTCAACCTTGACACCATTCCAACATGACACAGACATTAACAATGCCATCCACTCCCCAGCTTCCTTCACTATTTCTCATAAAAGTGTGGTAGAGGGTTTTCCTTCCCAAATTTTGAGAATAATTAGAGTATCATAAGCATTATTGCTCTTCAACCATTTTTAGAAATTTAGCAATTAAATACATCTGGATCAAAGTATCCTTCTCCCCACCTTTATGGTAGTTCATTTGCAGATGCATACATTCTGAATTTTGACTCATTTTTTAAATTGACTTAAGACTCTATTTCATGTTTTATCAATTTGATTATTTTGTGATTTCTGTAGATAATTCTTTTAAATTCTTATGTTTCCTGCTATAAAGTGATATAACACAAATTCTGATAATTCTATTTGGGATAAAAAAAAGCATATATGGATGGATGGATATATGTATATAGAAAGAGCAAATTCAAGCTTTTTGGTTTTATCCATTTAACTATCTAATATATTCATATATATATGTATATGTGTGTGCATATACACACACATATATGTACATGTATATGTACATACGCAGACATATATTTACACATATATATTGTTACAAATATTATATCTGTATTATAATAAATACATGTACATAGATATTTATTTATTTGTTTACAGTTTAAGGAACTGAAACATTTTTGAGATATGATTGGAAAACTGGTATGGAGCACACCAGAATCAACACTCTAAAAAGCATTATGTTTCTTCTTTGTTGTGACTTCATCTTGTTCCTTTTATATATTTTGGTATTTTCATTGTCTTTCCTCATCATTTTGATCAGGTTAACTATAGGAATATCAATTTAATTAGCATTTTTTCAAAGTTCATTTTATGAATTCTATAGTCTTTTGTTTTTATTTTAAACATTTCTCTTCTAAAAAATAATCATAGAAACAATTGGCAATTTCACCAAAGAAAATGACAATAATGAGAAAAAATAGCAAAATCTCTAGGATACAGCAAAAGTAGTAATTAGAGGAAAATTTGTATCTCTACATGCTTATGCCAGTAAAATAGAGAAAGAACAGACCAATGAAACATATGCAATTAAAAAAAAACTAGAAAAAGAACAAGTTAAAAATCCTCAATTAAGTATTAAATTGGAAATCTTATAAATTAAAGGGGACATTAATAAAATTGAGTGTAAGAAAACCAGTGAATTAACAAATATAACTAGGGGTTGGTTTTATGAAAAAACAATAAAATAAAATAGACCATTGGTTAATAAGATTTTTTAAAAAAGAGAAGAAAACCAAATAACTTGTTTTAAAAATGAAAAGAGTGAATATACCACTAAGGAAGATGAAATCAAAGTAATTATAAGGAATTATTTCACCCCATCACATGCCAATAAAGTTTACAAATTTAAGTCAATGGTTCTCAACCTGTGGGTTGTGTTCAATTTGTAACAATGAAAATACATCCTGCATATCAGATATTTACAGTATGATTTATAACAGTAGCAAAATTACAGTTATGAAGTAGCAACAAAAATAATTTTATGGTTGGGGTTCACCACAACATGAGGAACTGTATTAAAGGGTTGCAGCATTAGGAAGGTTGAGAACCACTGATTTAAGTGAAAGAGAAGAATATTTACAAGAATTAATAGAAGAGGAGACAGAATATCTAAATAAACCTATTTTAGGAAAAGAAATTGAACAGGTCATAAACGATCTTCCTAAGAAAAAAAGTATTAGTATTAGATGGATTTACAAGTGAATTTTACCAAACATTTAAGATCAAATGATTGTGTGTCTGTGTATGTGTAAAATCTACTAAACATATTTCTATTTATGAGTTTATCAGTTCTTTCTCTGGATATAGATAGGATTTTCATTCATAGGTCCTTCATTATTGATTTGAAATTAGTTGATTTTAAATGTTTGATGGAATCCATTTGTGAATCCATCTGATTCTGATACTTTCTTCCCTTAGGAAACACCTGCTTTTATTTGGAAATTGAATTTTTTCTTATACTCTGTTTTATTAATGCCACCTTTAATTTTTAAGATTTGCAATTTAGTGTTTAATGGGGATTTTTAACTTGTTCTTTTTCCAGTTTCTTTTTAAATTGCATACCCAATTCAGTGGTCTGTTCTTTCTCT
>CM053584.1:300697089-300717320 GCA_028627135.1 Pseudochirops cupreus | reverse complement strand
AACACAATGGGAAACTGAGTCAAGAGGATCTTACCTTTGCTTATTCAGGGTTATACTCTCAACTTTCCCAGGCATAGATATCTACCTGTAGCAGTTCTTAGATCTCAGTCCCTTTGGGTAGCATATAACGTTCCCAGTTAAATGATGGGACTATTGACTTCATGACAATTTAGACAATCATACCTCAAATCAAAATTTAGAACAGTATCAAATTACAATTCCATGAAATTTTACCTTAAATAGTAAAATTTCACTAATCACAGTTTAGGGCTAGGATACTATTATGTTTCTAATGTTTCCCTAACAGCAAATATAAGGACATTTTATTTATCTTTTACTTGTAAATTAAGAATAATCACATTTTGGAATTTCACATCCACAATGAACACATAGTTGGCTTAAAACACGCAGAAATTCTGGCCACTGTAAATTTCCAGACTAATATATTCATATTGTCTATTAACCTCTAAGGTAAAATAAAATCTTTGAATCCAAGTTCTATTGTTACTAAGTTGGTTCAAAAATGTAACTCCAATATATACTATTTATTAACACATAGAACATAATTTTCATAAGTTGTAGTCAAATAATCTCAGATGAAATCCACTCTTCAGTATAAGCAAACTTGTACATTTCCCACATTATCTTGAGGAGGTCCTAGTTTCTCAAACTTTCCTTGAGAATTTTACAACACACGGTCAGCAAGGCTGATAAGATCTTATGACTGTGCCCAGACACAATTAAGGATAACCTAAGAAGTCTGTGTTAATTTTCTCCTCAAAGTAAGTTATTATTATTAACCACTTTCAAGCAAATATACTATGTTAAATATTTAACAGTTTTCAAAAAGATTGTTTCCACAATCTTTTAATGGCTCAATTCATTCATGCATGCAGATTTAAAGGGAAGTTACTTTTCTAACAGCATTTCTGATATAGTGGTTTCCCAAATTTCACAATATAAGAAATATTTTAGAAACACAGTAATAACGTACATGATATCATGTATTTAAAACATGAAATAAAGTTTATTACCAGTAAGGTAAAATTAATTTAGTGGAATACATTTCAAAATCATCTTACATAGAAAATCATTCATTTTATACTTTTGGCATCTTTACTGATTGCATTGAAGACCAGTATAGAATACTTACCTTTACTAGCCTTTATATAGTGTTTATTATGTGCCAGGCCCTGAAATTTACAGTCATATGATCCTTACAACAACCTTGGGAAGTGGGTGCTATCCTCTTTACAGATTTGGAAACTGTAATGGACAGAGATAAAACAACTTATTCAGGTCACACATCTAATAAGTTTCTTTGACTACATTTTAATTTAGGTTTTCTTAATCCATGCTTGTTTTTGTTTAAGCATTATTGCCTTAATGCTAAATAAATGTATTTTGCATTTATTTTTTATTTACCACAATTATTTTAATAGGAGAATGTATCTTACTTTAAATGAGATCTTTATTTATGTTCAGGATAAATGTCAACCACATTAAATCTGGAATTATTACCACTAATGCTAACATTCAAAATCTCAATTTTCCTAAACACCATTAGTTGCTAGCACTTCAATTTTTTTCTAGTTACATGTAAAAACAATTGTAAGGATTTTTTTGTTTGTTTAGTTGTTGTTTTTTTTTTTTAATTTTGAGTTCCAAATTCTTTTCCACCTTATGTCTCTTCCCCTCTCATGAGAAGTCAAGCTATTTGATGAAGGTTCAACATGTACAATCACATAAAATCTATTTCCACATTAGTTAGTTGTCCTTTGTGCTTGAAGAGGTGCAAAATGACATCACTATGTGAGGGTCAAGGTATAATGTGTTCACCTGTGGCTGATCAGACCAATATGAGTTTGGAAGGCTCTACCATAAATTGGGCGCAAATAATCTATATGAACATTTAGAATAGAGTCATCCCTAAATTTTCACATCTCACATTTCTTTTGAGCTATTGCAATTCTGCTTTATTCATAGAGCACAGCCCTTTCTTTGATGTGGGCATACCATACTGGGAGGTCCTATGCCAGTGTCACCAAGATCTCAACAATTGATTCCAAAGTTCTTCAGAGAGAACTTCTTCTGACCTCTGCAAGCTCTTGCCTTGTGTGAGTTTTCCATAAAAATAGTATTTTAAGCAAACACGTTTGCCGTTTGAACAATGTGACCAAACCTATCAGAGTTGTGCTCTCTGTAGTAGAGTTTGAAAGCTTGGGAGTTCAGCTAGAGAAAGGACCTCAGGGTCTGGTACCTTATCTTTCCAGTTAATCTTCAGAATTTTCCTAAGACAATTCAAATGGAAGAGATTCAGTTTTCTGGCATGGCACAGGTATACTCTCCAGGTTTCACAGGTATACAACAATGAGGTCAGCACAAGAGCTCTGTAGACAGTTTGTTAGTCAGTCTAATCCATCTTCTCTTTCATATTATCTTTTGGCATCTCTCAAACACTTAGCTAGCTCTGGCAATGTGTGTGTGAACCTCATAAGCTATGTGTATATCACTGGACATGTCCTATTCAAAGTCCTATTAATTTTCTTTTGCAATCTTAAATATTTTTGGGAAAGGGGAACATGGAATAAGACGTTAAGTATTAGTCAAAGAGACATCAGCTAACCTCAAGAAGTCCCAGAAAAACAGGAAGACAGGTTCCCATTCTCATTCCCCCTCCTTTGGAGTTCAGGCGGTTGTTAAGTTCTTTCAAGGACAGGGCACTACCTGTTTAAAATTGCTAATAGGCATCAATTTTATTTTCAAATCTTTCTTATCTCAATAGAATCAAAATCCTTTCCAAATTCAAACCCTTTACAAAAAGTCAAGTCACCTTCCATTCACCTGACCTGTGCAAAAGGACTCCACCTTTCTATTCATTCTCCTCTCTCTACTTATTTAAACATTTTCTTGCAAATTTTGACTACCAACTTTGAAACTAACCTTTCCTTTTATACTCCAGTTCTCATTTTTCTTTATCTTCACTATTTTAAGTCCATCTCATGTTATTTCTCAATCATATTCTTGTCTAACATTCTACTGAGCATCTTCCATGCAGATTTCCTAGTCAATTTCAATTTAAGTGGCTTAGCTACTACTTACCTACTACTTTACCTATATAATTAATTTTTTTTGAATCATTGCAACTTAAATTCAGTTCTTCTCATTCTCTAGTAATTGGAATCAACTTCTGCTGAACAATCCCTCCAGTACCCTCCAAATCCCTATAACTCTCTGCAAACACAATCCACTAAAATGTTTTGACAGTTACCATAATTTGGAAATTCACAGTAATTACATTTTAGTTATTAATTTTAGTCCCTGGTTTATAATGATATAAATTTCTACAAACCTGGAAAAAAGAAGATTCCCTTCCTTTTCTTGTCTTTCTTTCTCTACAGACTCCATTCTGGTCACACTTGTAAAGATGAAAACAAAGAAAAAAATCTCACCATTTCCCCCTCCATATCTTCCACTGAAAGCCTAATTAAAAGTCAGTGAGAATACCTGCTTAATATTACCAACAGCTATGAGAGCTGTTTGAGACTTCATTAGCCTTCCCACCCTTCAAAGTTCCCCTTCTTTGTTATTTCATTGTATTTTTTTTTCCTTCATGGGTGACAAAATGTTCTCCTTCCAAGTTCTCCAAAGTAAAACTAAAGACATTTTGCATATGGGAGAACTTCTAACATCAAAGCCCCAATAAGTTCATCTCCCTACCAGCATTGACCCTGGGGCCCCACCAAAATCTTTACTTCTTCTCAAATTATTCTTTACCAGAGTAATTCCTTAAGATTGCCATGACCTTTTATTTATTTTGACACACATAGTTAATAATAATCAAAAGTCCCATATTTATCTGGTCAAATACCTTCCAGGTACCAACTCCAGTCTGAACTGACCTCCTCTTAGGCATTGTGCCAGACGCTTTACAAATATTGTCTTATTTGATCTTCATAAAAACCCTGTGAAAGAGGTAATGTTATAGTCCCCATTTTATAATTAAGAGAATGGAGTCAGACAAAGATTAAGTGATTTAGCCAGGATCAGATGGATAGTGATTTTCCAAAGCCAAACTGGAACTCAGATCTTCTTGACTACAGGATCAGAGCTCTAGCCAAGGTGCCACGTAGCTAAGATCCTTAAAGTATCTTAATCATTGGCCAAGAGTAGACTCTCATTCTGTTTTCAGTCCATTCTTAACTGCAACCTTTTCATCTCACTAAAATATATTCAGTTGCTTAAGATCATATTCTTCAGAAACATCTCAGTCATTTGTGGAAAATTCTACAATATTATTTATTATAAGTCAAGGAGACTACATAAATCTAAAATAAAAACCAAGTTATTCATCAGTAGAAAAGCATTTTTTAGCCAATGGGTCATAAAGGTAGTTATAAGTCTGTGTAACTTTATCTATATTGGCAAAGTGAGTTGCTTTGCCTTTTAGGGAATGAGAAAAAACTCAAACCAACAACAAAATGATTATTTGTTAGGTTTAACTTGAGGCTAACTGACCATCTGGAAGGGATTTCATAGAAGAAATTTTGATATTGTGACAAAAATTGGACTATATAACTCCTAAGGTATCTTCTAGATTCAAAATAAAATAAAGAAACTTTCTTATCAAAAACAGCATAGCCCTGCATCATGGCTACATGAACAACTGTTCATAAGAGATCAGAGGTTAGGATAAATTGAAGCATGGTACATCTTAATTCATGGCTGCTAAGCAAAGTGATCTATTTCACCATAGACACTGCTATTTTGTAAAATGCTAGACAAATGGACAATGTCTTCTCTGGCCCAGAAGAATAATGATATCTTTATAACTGAAGGCTATTTTCCTCAAAAATAATATATCTTAAAAATTTAACTGGAAACATTTTTTTTTTTGGTGGGAGAGGGATTATGGAACATAACAGGTCATTGACATGATGTGTCAGTGTTTTATGTATTTCCAAGTCCAAAGATTTTGTTTTAAGAAGACTTTTTTTTCCCCTCCTTTCTCTTATATGTGACTCAGAAGATCCACTTAGGATGAAAGAAGAGTCATCTTTTCCACTTAGGATTTAAGCCAAGAGCAAACTAAACCTGTGTAGGAGGATAAAAACATTTAGACAATCTTCCTTGCTCCTTTTACATTTTGTTCCTGCAACCTTTTACAATTCTGGGATTGGTTTTCACTGGAAACAAGGATGTCTAAATAGAACAAGATTTGACCATTCTCATATGTTTTACCTCCATAAAAATAGGTGTTGACAGTGTTTTATATTAGAGGCCAATCAGTCATGATTCCAGGGTTAATACATAGAATCCTTTCCAATTAGTTTAAAGTTTCTAGTAGCTACTTAATAAAATTAGTTTCTCATAATAAATATTTGCCATTATTACATGATAGTTTCAATGTTACAAAAGCTGCTTTTGTCATCTGTTCAGTCACTTAGCAGACTAGCATAAGATGAAATATAGATCACAGAATGTCAAAGCCGGAAGGAAGATTAAAATAGTTCAGTCCTCTTACTGTAAGGATGAGGATACTCTGACTCCGAGAAGGGAAGTGGCTGGCAAAAATTCACATAGGTAGCAAGCAAATGGTAGATCTGAGACTCAAAACCAAATCTTCCATGTGGTGGCTAGGTGACGTGGTGAGTACAGTACTGGCCTTGGAGTCAGGAGGACCTGAGTTCAAATCTGACCTCAGACACTTAATATGTACTAACTGTGTGATCTTGGGCAAGTCACTAAACCGTAATGGCCCTGCTTTTCCCCCTCCAAAAAGCAAAAAAAAACCAAAAAAACCTCTTCATGCAATCCCTTTTCGCACTGAACTGTCAGCAGAATTTATCACTAGAAAAACCCTTTAGATTTAATCAAGTCCTTCTTCCCAGCTGTCCTCATGCCACCTTTTTCACAGTAGAGAAAAAAAATACTGAAAGAAAAACAATAAAAATATCATAAGATCATAAATTATAGTATCAAAGATTTTGAGCTGGAAAGGACTAAGAGGAAAAGCGTCCAATCTGCTCATTTGACATTTGAGGTAACTAAGGTCCAGAGAATTCAAGCAATTTACCCATTGCCATAGAGCTAGTAAATGTCTAAGATATTTGACTCCAAGACTATCTACTACATCACTATCCTGAATTCAGACTGAAATTTAGAAGCAATTAAACTGGGAAGGAATTCACTTTTCATATTCAAGAAGGACTGGCAGGCAGGCAGCTGGTCACATGTACCACTTTCATGCTCTGGGTTTGTTGTGTTGGTCCAGGGCTCAGTCCTGGGCCCTACAGGGGATGGATAATTTGGCAATGACAGTGTCTTGGCCATCATGTGTAGTTGGAGTGTTAGAGTACATAGAATGCACTGTCCTACCTGCACTTCCTGTCACCTTGAGATCTCTAGGAAAAGGTGTTTGATGAGCTTGTTCACTTAGCTTTGACACCATTGGCATAGCTGTAGATATTCAGATCATCCTAGAATCATGCTTGGTTGTTTAATGGTTGAAGTGATGATGCTGAGATTGTTATTAGACCATACCTGCAGTACAGTTTCCCATGTGATAGACCCTTGCTCAGAATTATAATGCCTATTTCATAGAACTGAATTGAATTAATTCACCTAGTGGAACACTGATCACTTACTATGCATACATAAGACTTTTCACCAGGCACTGTAGGGGATACAAAGCTAAACATGATATGCCTGCCTTCAATCATTACAATTTAAGAAAAATGCAAATATATAATTTATAGATTATTACATGCGAAATTCCATTAAACTTAGTTCTAGGAGCATGGTAGCCTACAAATAACAGGCACAAAA
Source organism: Pseudochirops cupreus (assembly GCA_028627135.1). Classification (NCBI taxonomy): domain Eukaryota; kingdom Metazoa; phylum Chordata; class Mammalia; order Diprotodontia; family Pseudocheiridae; genus Pseudochirops; species Pseudochirops cupreus. The sequence goes on along the minus strand of CM053584.1, from coordinate 300,710,492 downwards.
CCATTGAAATCAACCTCCCACTGAACTCACTCTCCAAACACGACTCCAACACCTTCCATGTCATTGAAATGTGTCACCTGAATTAATTTCATTACAATTGCTAGGGCTCTCCTTCCATGCTTCTTCATCACTAATCCCAAGAAAGCCCTTTGGTCTCCTAATTGACTAGTACATTCCTGAGGCTACCTCCTGAGGTTCCTAAACACTCAACAAAACTGCCTATCTGCTTCTTCCAATTAAATCAATAACATTTTATTCACTAAGCATTTATGGAACACCTAAGCTCTGCTAGGCACCATGCTAGTCTCTGTGAGGTACAAATTAAAAATAAGTCCTTGAGGGTAAGGAGCTTGTATTTTAATGAAACAAAACAAAGCAGAGAAGCATATTCAAAATTATATAAAGGGTGAATACAAAGTGCTGGGGGAATGAGTGGGTGAACTAGAAACTGGGTGTGACCAAGAGAGACCTTTTTAAGGATGTGATATCTGAGATCTGCTTTGAAAAATGCTATAGATTATGTGAGGAATGGGTGAGGCACAGGAGAAGTCCAGATAGCCTATGAAAAAGCAAGAAGGCCAAAGATAAATCATACTATTCTGAAATATCAAGTTGGACATGTAGATTGGAATGCAGAGTGTGTACAAGGCAGTACTGTGTGATCATCTAGCAATAATAAATTGGAGCTAGATTGTGGATATTATACTAGATATAAAAGGGAACTACTGAAGGCTCTTGGTAGGAAAGTGACATGGTCAAAAAATATAGTTTTAGGAATATCATCTTAGAAGCAAAGTGGAAGATGGACTGGAGAGAGGGGAAGCTGGAGGTGAGGAGACCAACTAAGAGATAAAAGATTCTTTTAATAGTCTACATAAGAGGTGTCAGAAGACTGAAGTATATATGTATGTTGGTGGTTATATGAGTGGAGAGAAAGGAATGGATATGAAGGATGCTGTGGAAATAGAATCAATAAGACTTGGCAGTTATGGAAGGAAAGGAAGATTAAAGCATAGTTCAAATCTGGGTGAACAGAAGTATGGTGGTACATTTAATGAAAGAGGGAAGCTGGGAGAACAGATTGGGCAGGGAGGGAATGTAACAGGTTCTGCTTTGAAAATGTAAAGTTTCAGATGTCTATGGAACATGCAGGTGAAGATGCCTAGCAAGTAGTTAATGATGAAAGATTAAAGCTTAGGAAAGAGGTTAAAGTCAGTTATATAGATTTAGGAGTTATCTGCACAGAGATGGTAACTAAACCAATGGGAGCTATGATGATCACTAAGGGAGAGAATATAAAAAGTTAAGACAATAGTACTCACAATAGAGCCCTCAGGTAGAGCCATGGAAGATTATCCCACACAGAAATATGAGAAGGAGGAGACATTTAGGAGAAAAATCAAGAGAGAACAAAAAACACAGGAGTAGAGATCGGGAGGAAGCAATATGAAAGGTCAGCAGTATAAAAGGCTGCAAAGACATAAAGAAAGCTGAGGAATGAGGAAAAAAAGATATTTGTGTTTATTAGTTACATGGTTCTGTAAACTTCCAAGACGCCTGTGTTTTATTTTTCCTCTGACTCCCAGTTTTTTAAACTCTTGACAAATGTGATTTAAGAGCTTGGTTAAATTATTTTTGTTAGGTTTCACCAGGGAAGATTTTATGGTGAAGCTTAAATCTGAGCTGGGCCCTAAAGGAAAATGCCTGCATTTAAAGAGGCAGAAATTGTGGTTGAAAGACAGTAGGATTATATGATTAATTGGATATGGTGAATTAGGTGGGATTAGATGAAAGAGTCAAGGATGATTTTTCTGGGTAGTCCTATGGTAACATTAACATAAACAGATAAATAAGAGGCTCCCTATTATCTATGAAGTCAAATACAGATTCCTTTGTCACTTCAATGGCTTCACAATCTGGGTCCAACAGACCTTTCCAACCTTAGCATATACTCTCTCTGGTCTAGCCAAATTGGCCTTCTTGTTCTTCGCACACACAATGTTCCATCTCCAGTATGTGCGCCTGTTCCTAGTTTTGGAAATATGTTCCCTCCTCACCTCTGCCCTTTAGAATACCTAGCTTCTTCAAAGCTCTGTCCAAGTGCCATCTTTTACATGAGGCCTTTCCTGCTGTCCCCAGCTACCAGTACTTCCAAACAAAATGCTCGTATTTGCTCTCCTTTTGTTAAATCCCTTTGGGCTACCACAAGAACCTGGTCAAAGTCTGCATACAATCAAATGAACAATCAATAAATAGGCATTTATTAGTCACTTAATATCATGCCAAGCACTGTGCTAGACAGATGGACACGCAAAGATAAATAGGAAACAGTCTCTTCATTCAAAGAACATATACAGGGTGTCCCAAAATTCTTAGTTCTGTTTTAAGCTTTAATAGCTGTATATTATCACACAACAAATGCAAGGACAAGTGTATATTGTCACTTAGTGATTGATTGTTTACCTAATTAAGATATCTATAAGACTACATGGACATATCTAGTAGGTATTTGGAAATGTAGGACGAGAGCTAGGAAGTCAGGTCATAGGTTCCCAAAATAAATTTTTATTACCTACATAAAGGTGATGGCTGAAACTGGAAATGGATATGATTTTTATTGGAGAGCAACTAACTTTGTTCTCCATTCTCATGATGGCTTCCATCCCTCCACTTATTAGTTTTTTTATTTTTTCTTAAATAGGACATCACCCTTGTCTTGGCTGCAGTCTGTTCCCTTTCTCATCTTGACAATTGTTAAACTATGCTATCATTATCTCTTAATATTGAATCTTCAATATTATGCTGCCTTCTAATATTGAATCCCTTACCCCCTTATGATACTATTAATCACATTTTGCCAAACCCTAATCTCGATTTTTCCCATTATCATCTCCCTTTGATCCTAAACACAAGCTACTGAGCAAAGATGGGAAATATACTGAAACTGTGACAGTTGGGTGAACTATAAATTTGTTATCTAATCTCAACTGGAACCTCATTTTGTCAAGCTAATCATTCTACTCCCTTAATTGGTTTACTATCCCACTGTCCACATCAGCTCTTCAAGACCTTATCTTATTTCAAGCTTCCCATGATACCTGCTCTCACCACTCTCTCTGCTGAGAACTACACCTTCACTAAAAAAAATAAATGAAGGTATTCCCCTCTTCTCCCTTCTTGCTTGTCACATATCACTGAGGTATCTTTCCTTACTATCTCTTTCTTCTCCCTGGCTTTGGATAAAGAGATCTACCCTTCTATGTGCAACATTGATGTCATCTCCTCCTCTCTTCTCTAGTAGATTGTCCCTCTTCTCTGTCTCTAAACTTCAATATCTCCCTATCGATTCTTTCCCTACTACCTACAAAGATGTCTATGCCTACCCCTTCAATGGATAGATATATAGATAGACAGACAAACAGAGAAACTGCTTAAATATAACTGCTCCAGAAGAGTGCATGCATTTGTGTCATATCTTCCATTTGTTCTTTGTTCTTGAGTCACATGATTAACTTTATTTATAGATATAAATAATTTCTGCAGTAGTGTTGTTTCAAGGAAAGTGCTTTTGATCTACTGTGTCAATTTCTGGAATGCTTCTTTTCTTTATCTCTACCTTTTGGAAGCCCCATCCTTCTCCAAATCCAGGTCAAATGCCATGTCCTCTGGAGATCCTCCTCGGTGTCTTAGCTTTGCAGATTCATAAGATGCCTCAACTGATGGTTGATGGAGAGAGATTCCTGTAAAACTACTACACCGTTTCATGTGACTGTCTGCATTCTACTTTGAAATTAAGTAGGACTTGAAGTCCTAAGTGGCTAAATTTTACCAACTATTATACTTGTGGACATTATATTGTTTTCTCTGCATAAATCAAAAGACAGATTGAAATTGAAAAAATATTGAAAAAATATTGAAAAAAACTGAAAAAATTGAAAAAAAATCCTTATTTCTTGTTTAATTTTAAGCTTTTAGGCAAAGCAACTTCATATAAAATAAGCAAGCTTGATGTACTATAGTATATGACTTGATGAACTAGTACAAGTCATCAAATTCTGTTCTATTTTTAAGAATACTTGTGTGTCTGTAACTATCAAGTTACTGTTAGCATTTCTAATCTCAAAATGTACAAGTTATTTCTATAGATTGTGTATGTTCCCAAAGCCCATGTGTTTTTCCTCAAAAGTAAATTTATCTTTGTGAAAGTCATGTCTATCTTATTAAGTAAGATGGAAGTTACAGCAAGGTACTATCACTTATTTGTTAAAAGATGCTTAAAATAATTGGGTTGTCTGTTGGGAAAGCGGAGGCAACTTGAAATTGGATAATTTCAGCATAAATATTAAAAAGATATTAGTTTTGTCTTGATATAAATCTGTGATGAAGAAAAGCTGAAGCATATAGTTCTGCGCATGATCAATTTATTAGTAACGCTAGCAGCTGCCAATAAAGTGAGATCCAAAGCCCTTCAGTGGCCAGAAATGTATTTGACAGTCAGAGAAGTTTTTTATACAATTGGTTACGTAAGTTCTAGTGATACCAACCAAACTAAGACTAAGAAAGGGAATGTGTGGGTTATTTATTTGGCTTAATCATGATAAATTGTAAGGGGGAGGGTGGGGAGGGTTCTCCAGAATCTATAGAAAACATAGAGTTAAATAATATTGTCTGAAAAGTTCTAGGTCAAATACCACTTAATACCGGGGAGACCTAGTGCTAGGCAAAACCTCTCCTGACTGTGTTGACTCATCTTCCACCTCTCTTCCTTATGTCCCAAATGAGACAAGATTGTAGCCCTTAAAATTATGGAACCTAAACTCTTACAAACTCTACTGCTGAGTCCTATGCAATTAAATCCAAAATCTGATCCTTACATATTAATTAAAGTGCTAATTAAACTCAACTATTAATCGATAATCTAAATTTCATTGCTTGGATAATAATGTTATCTTGTTTTGATAAAACATCTCTATAAAATGTTTAGAATAATTTTCAACAATTGTTTCAGAATTTATATGCATAAATGATGACATACTCTTCAAAATAATTCCCCGGGGGAAATAAGGGGTATATTGGGGGAACAAAACTATACTTCCAGTCCCAACATGCTCAGCAGCTCCAGCCCAGTATCTTCAATTGCTTGCTGGGCCTCCCCATCTAGATATCCTGCTGCTACCTCCCCGACCACAAGAAGTTATAAACTAATTCCACTGTTGTTGCTGCTACTGCAAAGGTTTTGAGAACTCATACTCTGGGATTACTATGAGGGCCTGCAAGGCATTCTTTTCAATATTACTAATATTGGCAAATCTTTATCCTATAAGGGTGAATTTAATTTTGGTAAACAAGCAAATGTAATTTACAGCCAATTCTGGTGAATATGTTCTGATCAGAACAGGTAATAGAAGCTTAGGTCTTAAATAATGTGCACTCTGATGTCTGCATTGTGAGCAAAGTGGTTCTGATAACAATTACAAGAGAGAGCTTCCAGGAAAATTCTAAACAAGAAAAGAAGGAAGATTATTCAAAAAACCTCCTATGTTTGGATGTATACATTCTTATCTGATTATTTAAAAATCAGCCACATTACCTTAAAATCATTTCCTGTATATTACTTTGTTCCTTATAGCTGCAGTAGATTTTGAAATTCCTTCGCCATAGAAAAGGTAGAGAAGTTAATTTCAAGAATGAAACAGCTCAGTTTCTTTTGTATAAACCATTTCTCACTGTTCAAAGAGAATGCATGAATCAACTAAATCATTGTTTGTGATTGTATATGCGTGTGTGTCTGACTTTTTGCCACAGAAATGAATTTTGAGAAACTAGACTAGCTACTTAGGAAGATATTATTCCTTTGAAAAAAAGAACCATTAACCAAATAGTAATTAATTACTAGATGGGCATTACTGAGCCCATTATGAAATGTGTGTCCATTTATTCCAAAAGAGGGAAGCATAAAGAAGTGTGGAGAAATTATAGCAACAAACAATGTGGGCAGATGGTATCTGAGCTCTTTACTTGGTGGTGTATTTGTAAACAAATGATGTAAATTTTAAAAGAAAAAACAAATTTGCTTCTAAGACATCTGGTAAAAAAATGAATTTATTAAACTGTCACAGAAATAGTGGAAAATAAACCTGAAAGATGAAAGAACATTCACTACTTATTTTTAACTCTTTTAATACCAGAGAAAGTATGGACATTCATTTGAAAGAATATTTATCAAATGCCTGCTGTATGAAGGCATTATGTCCGCCAATGGAGCTATAGTATTAAAAAACTGTAGAATGTCTGCACACAAAGATCATACCATAGGAAGGAAAATAAAATGTGCACAAATCACTAATTTCTAAGATAGAATATGATGAGAGAATAGGTAAGATTCAGATAAAGAACTCAAAGAAAATTTGGGAAAGATAACTGTTTTAATGAATATGGTGAGAGTGATAGCCTAATCTCTGCTCCCCTTTACTTTATGCTAGTTTTTCCTTAAAAGGAATTGAGATGATCTTCTAGACTTGGTTGGATTTTAGGACCATTGACTATTGACGACACTCATCACCTAATTGAAAAGCTAAAACAAATTCCAGTTGCTTTCTTTTTATGGTGGGCCGCAATGGACAACTCAAGCAAAGGAGCACAGATGAAAAAATTGAAGGTGTTCTCAGTACTTATTCTTGTTGAGTATCCTTCTCTCGCATTGGCTAAGTATATCTCCATTTGTTTGCTGGTATTTTTTGAGTGTTTTCTCATTACAATTTTGCAATTAACAAGAATTTTGAGAATTATTCTTTCACTCTCAAAAAAAACCCCAAAATAAAGCCCATGCTGAATTGCTAACGAGATCATTAAATGACACAGAATAGAGAGAACTCTGTGGGACACCTTGTTTAAACATCATAATTCTGATGAAAATCCAGCAAGGGAGATTTGGAAGGAGCATTCAGAGGGCTGAGGAGAAACAAGAGAGAGTGTTATCTCAAATACTTAGAGAGAAGAGAAAATGAAACAGAAAAGTGTGATCAACAGTGTCACAGAGAAGTTTGGGAGAATGAGGACTGAGAAAAGGTCATTTGATTTGACAACTAAGAGATCAGATAATTTTGAAGAAAGCAGTTTCGGTGACATGATAAGGAAAGAAGCTAAATTTTAAGTGGTTAAAAAGAGAGTGAGAGAAGAGAAAATGGAGACACAGTGTAGATGACCTTTACAAGCAGTTTAACAACAGAGGACAAAAGAGATATAGGATGGAAGGATCAAGTGAGGGTTTTTTGAGGATGGCAGAGATATGGGTATGTCTGTAGGCAGTTAGGTAAAGAGAGAAGAGACAGAGATTGAAGATAAATGAGAGTAGGATGACAGAGGAGTCATTCTATTAGAGGAGACAGGGAAGAATAGGATTGCTTGAATACAAGTAGAGAAGTTAGCCTTAGTAAGAAGTAAGACCACCTCATCATGTGATATAGGAGTGAAGGAAGAGATGTGACAGAAGGCTTAAGAGTAATATGAGACAGGGAAGAGAGGAGAAGAGGCCTCATTTTTTTTCTTCTGTAAGATAGTAACAAGGTTCTCATTTGAGAAGGGGAGGGGAGCCATGGGAGGGTTTAAGAGGTATGAAATGATTTAGAATATATAATTGCTTTATCATCTCTCTATCCCACTCTCCACAGTTGCTCCTCCAAAGCTGCTGGTAGAGACTGAGATAATGAATTGATAATGCTTGTTGATATAAACAAATTGCTTAGCAGCAATATGGAGTCAGTTTAGGTTTTGTAATACAGATTTGTAGTGAACCCAGTCAGAATAGTTAAGTAACTTTCTCTACTATTTCAGTAGCACATGTAGGAGTGAAGATAGCAAATAGTGGGAATGATCCAAGGCTAAGTTTGAGTAGGGACTAATTGGTGATGTGATAAAAGTGCTAGGGATTCAAGAGAGGAAGACAGTGTAAAGTTGAATTGATTCACCAAGGCATCAAGGTGGGTAAAAGAGGGGAGAGTGGTTGGTGCAGAGAAGTTCACCTGGAGAGAGAATTGAGAGGTCAAGGAATTGGAAATTATGGTGGAGACAAAGAGTGAAGCTTTACAAGGGAAAGAAGAAAGAAGGGTGAAAATTTGATAGATTATGGTCAGACAAGGAGATTTTAGAATTTTTAAATGTAGAGCTGGTGCATTTGTGGATGTGGTTGAAGTGGGAGTGGGTCATGAGAAATGGGTAGGTTGAGGAACTGATTGGTTACGGTGTTTAAAGGAGAGTCAATATGTATATTAAAGTCCCTTAGTATTAGGGCAGGAGTTGAGGGGAAGAGAAAAATTAGGAGCCATGTGCCACTGTGCTCATTGAGAAAAAGGGAGTGATCTAAAGGTATGTGGACAACAGTTACCAGGATTTTAGAATCTTCTGGCAGAGAGACAGAAGTGTGAGATAACACTTGAATGACAGGTTAAAACTAGACTGCAAATGACCTATAATTAAAGAGTCTGGACTTTCATCTGTAAGCAATGAAAGATATTAAGTATGTGCAAACATACATTTAATGTTGATTTTTGATGGCATTAATATAGTGCAAACTTCTCTTTTATTCCTTTTTAAAATTAAAATGATTAAGCTAGTGGCACATTTGCTAGATCTTAGACATAATACTTATTTTCATTAATTTATTTTTCAATATTCATTAATGTGACTAGATGGGTATATGGGAATTCATTTATAAACTTCCTGTGCAATTAAGAACTGAAACCTAGGCTTGAGGATTCTTAGGGAATGAAATAGTTATACCACATCCCAATTTTTAAACCATGCCCAGAATAGGATAATGATGATGTTCTTCCTAAGATGATGAAGAAAATGAAAATTAGAACTATGACAACAGAAATTCTAAAGAGAATTAGCTATTCATTCCTTTAGCTCTTAATCAAAGCTGAATTTAATCAAACTATAAATGAAATCCCCTCCATTCATCTATGTTTGTTGATTTAACTCTACAAAACCAGCATAATTTGAAATATAAAAGATTCAAAACAAAAATGCAAGCTTGAATATGCGTATACTATACAATGCAACCTGGGCCTTCATTGACACTTGACTTTTATTCATCTCTTCCTGACATTTTATTTACAAAAGCTGCTCCAACCTTTGTCATCCAATTATTACTGGGAATGCAGATGTTTTTGCTTCATTTTTTAATGAGAAGGTTGAGGATAACATCAACTAATTAGTTTACTTTTTCTCCAGGTCAGATTCCCTTCATCAGTGGACATAGTGCTGGGTATGGAGTCAGGAAGCCTTGAATTTAAATCTAACTTTAGATATTTACTTGTGCCATACTGGACAAGCCACTTAACCTCTGTTTGCTTCATTTTCCTTAATTGTAGAGTGAATATAATACCATCTACCTAGCATGGTTGTTGTGAGAATTAAAGGAGATATTTGTAGCATGTCTTTTTACCTTAGCTCATACTTGAGTCTCACAGTTCTAAAGTCTCCCTTCCATTCATTACTGGTGAGAAAGAATCTAGGACAGAAAAAGAATCTATAACATTCTCTACATATATCTACCATAAGCTCTAAAGGAGGAGGTGAAGATGGGTGCAGTAAGAATCTATGTTACTTCATCTGCAATTTGTGAGGGTAGGGAGTCAGAAAAATGTACCTAGCATAGACTCCCACTGGATAAGTAAACCAAACTTTTATCAAACAAAGCTGACAACTAATCCTAGTGTCAGACCTTACATGAAGGAAAGCTGGGTGTAGTAATGGAAGGAGTGCCAGGCCCAGAGTTAGGAAGACTCATCTCCCCAAGTTCAAATCTGGCCTCATATACTTACTAGCTGAGTGACACTGGGCAAGTCACTTAAAACTGTTTAACAGCCTCAGTTCTTCATCTGTAAAATGAAATGGAGACAGGAATGGCAAACCACTTTAGTCTTTGCCAAGACAACCCCAAATGTGGTTACAAAGAAGTGGACACTATTGAAACGACTGAACAACAACCAAAAACAAGTGAAGAAAACAAGGTAAGAGTGGGAACAAAAGGAGGAAAAAAAAAGAACAAGATGGATATAAGTCACATTATGGGGTTATTGTTTTTCTTTTGTTCTTGAAGAGAACTATGACATCAGGAAGATGAAGGGGGAGGGAAGAAGGGAGCACTCATCAATCCATTGTGTTGGCAAATTGCAAAAAATTTGGTGGGCCCAGTCATTTGCTTTTACTATGACATGCAGAAGAGATCGATGATGCAAAGATTAAGAACAATTTAAGACTGATTCATTTAGGAATCATCCAGTAAGTTGAGTCAGAGAGAAAATTCTAAGTATGAACAAAAGGACATTAATACTGTGCATTTCTATAGGACATCATGCTTGTAAAACATTTTATAAATAATCCCATTTGATTTTCACAACCTAACGTAGACTTAACAAACAACATCTCCTTTTAAAGATGAGACGATAGAATACTCATTTTGGATCTTAGCAAAAGAGATGACATTTGGATTTAAGGTAAATTTTAGCCATTGACATTCAAATTTGACATTAACTTACAAGACTAATTCATGAAGCCAGCCCCATACCGATATTGACAAAAAAAATAAGACCTTCAAATTAAAGCAAGAGTTTTTAAAAACTGAAAGGCAGTAATGTAAATTGGTTAAATCAAAAACAACTAAATATAACTAAGCCCTAACAACTGCATGATTGATAGTTGGGAAGCGATGATTATACAAAAGTGGGGATAAAAAAAAAAGAAAGCAAACTAGGGAAATCAATATTAACAATAAAAAAGTCTCTAGATAACAATGCAAATGAATCAGGCATAACAAACAGGTAAAGTTGATGTCTCTTGAATGAATACTTTGGCTCAGTATTCACAAGAGATGTAACTAAAAAGAAAAAAGACCCAGAGACATTAAAGGAATTATGAGTCTTGCTGAGAAAGTGAAATGTTAAACAGTTTTAGCTATTTACTGAAATGGAAGTGTGTGAGAGGAGAATCAACACTGTTGTGAGCTATGGTATTTTGGGGCTCGTATCTACAGGTCTATGAAAGAAAGAGAAGGATACAACAAAAAAAGTGATTTTTTTCCCTTGTATCTTGAATTCACTTAACTTCTCAGTCTCAGTTTCCTATCCTTAAGTGAGGCTAATATAGTACAACTTATAGGTAGGTGAGCATCAGATTCAATAATATATGTAATGATCCATTCAAACCTTAAAATTACTTGATAAATATTAGATTTCATTATTATTATTAATTTACTTTGGAAGTCTTAATTCACATTCATGCCTGCTGAGTCACATATATGTGATTAACTCATTCCCATTAGTTATTCCCTTTACTTTCTTAGTGACTCAAATAGTAAACTTTGAAAAAAGAAAAAACAGAGCTATCTACAGCCTCCCACAATCCCCATCCCCCAAAAGAGCCTCACAATCCTCTAACAACCGATTCTTTTAAACAAATCATGAACATCCTTTTTCTTTTTTATTTTATTTTACATTTTGAACCCTAAATTATTTCCTTCACTCTATCCAATCCTGCATTAAATAAGGCCAAAATTTACATATCTATATCTATACACACATATATATACATATATATATATATACATATGTATATATGCACATTATATATAAACATATATATATGAAATACATATATATAGAAGTAAATGTTTATGTGTGTGTATAACCATACAACACATAATTCTATATCGTAACTCTCTGGAGGTAGATGGCATTTTCCTTTATATGTCCTTTGTAACTAATTTGAATAATCATATTACTCAGAACAGCTTAGTCATTCAAAGTTACTCTTCAAATGATATTGCTGTTATTGTATACAACATTCTCTTGTTTCATGCTGCATTTATTTTTTTCCCTAAAACCAATCTGCTCATCATTTCTTGTAACAAAGTAGTATTGCATCAAAATCTTATGCTAATACTTATTCAGCCATTCCTCAATTGATGAGCATCCCCTCAATTTCCAAGTCTTTGCCATCACAAAGAGAGCTGCACTAAATATTTTAGAACGTGTGAGTTCTTTTCCTTTTTCCCTGATCACCTTGGGAAACAGACTTATTCTTTAATATTAGATTATTTATTTTCCAATTAATGTTTAATCTGTGTTTCTATGGCACTTTATTAAATGTTATATTTATTGCATTATGAAATGAAAATTATGCATCTAGTATTTCTGCTGTTTTGCATTAGACTGTAAGGTTTTTATGCCTTAATATATGATCAATTTCTGTAAAGGTGCCATGTACCATAGAGAAAAAAAGTTATGTTCCTTTTATTTCCATTCCATCCTCTCCAGATGTCTGTTATATTTAGTTTATGTAAGATTATATTTATCCCATTGACTTATTTCTTATTTATTTTTAAATTAGATTTACCTAGTTCTGAAAGGGGAAAGTTGAAGCCCCCACTATTATGATTTTGCTATCCATTTCTTACTATAAATAATTTACTTTTTCCTTCATATACTTGAATGCTATAGCATTTGTGGCATATATGTTAAGTATGGATATTGCTTCATTTTCCAAGCATGCTTCTTGAGAAAGGGTTTGAGCATAGTTTCAATTACCTAAATTCTGCAAAGGATTCAAAAATACTAATCATTATATCAGACACACAAAATCCCAAATTGAACTTACCTCCTTCTGAACCAGTTCCTCATCCTAATACTACCTCTCCCACTCCTTTTCTTTTCAACTGTATCACTGTTCTCACATTAATCCAGTCTCAAATCTCAGAGTGACCTTCAATGATACCTCATCCCTCATATCTAATTTTCAAGTCCTATCATTTCTACTTGTTTGATACTTCTTAAATCCACTCCCTTTCTTGTACTTCCACTGCTTCTATCCCAGTTCTGTTTCAGTTTCAGATGAAAATAAGTCTTATGAAATATGTTTGGAAAGACTAAATTGAACAGATTGGAGCCAAATTGCAGAAGGCCATAGATATCATGCTAAGGAGTTAGGTACAAGAAGATTTTTTAAATGTTGGTAATATGATCAGGTGTTGGCTGCTCTGTAAAAAATTGTCTGGTGAGTGGAGAGACTAAGGTCAGGGGTCACTTAGAGACTAATTCAACAATTCAGGTAAAATTTGACAAGGGTGTTAATTATGGTGATAGCAGGGTAATGCAGAAGAGGAGGGATATAAAAGGTATGAGAAAGTTAGTGTCAATAAGATTTGGCACCTTAATGGATATGGTAGATGAGGGGGAAGAAAGAGTAAAAGATCAGACTGAGAATTATTCTCAATGGGTTATAAGAATAATGGCACTGTACATCAAAGTCAAGTCTAAATGGGTGTACAATCTAGGTATAAATGCTGATACTGTAAGTAATCTGGGAAAGCAAGGAATAGTTTACCTGTCAGATTTATGGAG
>CM053584.1:300678150-300696589 GCA_028627135.1 Pseudochirops cupreus | reverse complement strand
TGGTTTTTTTCAAAGAGATATTTCACATTGCCTTCTATTTTTTTCATTTGTTTGGATCTGTTTGATAGTATCTTGATTTCTCATAAAGTCATTTGCTTCCATTTGCTCCACTCTAATTCTGAAGGAATTATTCTCTTCTTTCTAGTGTTTTTAATTGGAATGGATGTTGTATTTTGTCAAAAGCTTTTTCTGCATCTATTAAGATAATCATATGGTTTTTGCTAGTTTTGTTGTTGATGTGATCAATTATACTGATAGTTTTCCTGATATTGAACCACCCTTGCATTACTGGAATAAATCCTACCTGATCAAAGTGTATTATTCTCGTGAAGATTTGCTAAAATCTTTTTGCTAATAGTGTATTTAGAATTTTTGCATCTATATTCATAAGAGAAATTGGTCTGTAGTTTTCTTTCTCTGTTTTGTTTCTTCCTGATTTAGGTATCAGTACCATATTTGTCTCATAAAAAGAATTTGGTAGGACTTCTTCTTCTCCAGTATTCCTGAATAGTTTGTAAAGTATTGGAGTCAATTGTTCTTTAAATATTTGATCAAATTCACTAGTAAAGCCATCTGGCCCTGGAGACTTTTTCCTAGGGATTTCATTGATGGCTTGTTCAATTTCTTTTTCTGAGATGGGGTTATTTAAGTAGTTTACTTCCTCTTCAGTTAGTCTAGGCAACTTGTATTTTTGTAAAAAATTATACATTTCACTGAGATTGTCAAATTTATATGCATACAATTGGACAAAATAATTCACAATTATTGTTTTAATTTCCTCTTCATTGGAGGTAGATTCACCCTTTTCATTTTTGATATTTGTAATTTGTTTTTCTTCTTTTTTTTTTATTACCCCTTTAGCCAATGCTAAAGGTCTATCAATTTTGTTGGCTTTTTCATAATACCAGCTCTTAGTTTTATTTATTAATTCAATAGTATTCTTGTTCAATTTTATTAATCGTGCCTTTGGTTCTCATTATTTCTAATTTAGTATTTAATTGGGGATTTTCAGTTTGTTCTTTTTCTAGCTTTTTCAATCGCATGCTCAATTCATTGATCTCCATTTTCTCTAATTTATTGATGTATGCATTCAGGTATATGAAACTTCCCCTAAGAACTGCCTTTGCTGCATCACACAAGTTTTGGTATGTTTTCTCATTATTGTTATTCTCTTGAATGAAGTTGCTGATTGTTTCTACAATTTCTTGTTTGACCCACTCATTCTTTAGGATTAAGTTATTTAGTTTCCATCTAGTTTTTTGTCTATCCTTCCATGGCCCCTTATTACATATAATTTTTATTGCATCATGATCTGAGAAGGATGCATTTAATATTTCTGCCTTTCTGCACTGAATTGTGAGGTTTTTATGCCCTAGTACATGGTCAATTTTTGTGTATGTGCCATGTACTGCTGAGAAGAAGGTATATTCCTTTTTATTCATATTCAAATTTCTCCAGAGGTCTACCATATCTGTCACCTCTAAGATTCTATTTACCTCCTTAACTTCTTTCTTGCTTATTTTGAGGTTGGAGTTATCAATCTCAGAGAGGTAGAGATTAAAGTCCCCCACTAGTATAGTTTTGCTATCTATTTCTTCCTCTAGCATCCTTAAGTTCTCCTTTAGGAATGTAGATGCTGTACCACTTGGTGCATAAATGTTTAGTAATGATATTTCCTCATTTTAGATGGTGCCTTTTAGCAGGATATAGTTTCCTCCCTTATCTCTTTTAATTAGATCTATTTTTGCTTTTGCTTTATCTGAGAAAAGGATTGCTACTCCTGCTTTTTTTTACTTTAGCTGCTGCATGATATATTTTATTCTAGGCTTTTACCTTTACCCTGTGTGTATCCTTCTGTTTCAGATGTGTTTCTTGTAAACAGCATATCGTAGGATTATGGTTTTTAATTCATTCTGCTATCTGCCTCTGTTTTATGGGAGAATTCATCCCATTCACATTCATATTTATGATTACTATCTGTGTCTTTCCCTCCATCCTATTCCCTCCCCTATTTATGCTGTTTTTCCCCTTCTCCCTTCCCCTTCTTAAGAGTTTTCCTTTTGACCACTGCCTCCCTCAGTATTCCCTTCTTATCTGCCCCCCTCCTTTTTCCTACTGTTCTCCCTTACTAGTTCTTCCTTCCCTTCTACTCCCCCCCCCATCCTTTTGTGGCACTTCCTTCTTCCTGTTGCCTGTAGGATATGATCAGTTGTTATACTCTATGTTGTAAGTTATTTCTTCCTTGGACCAAGACTGATGAGAATAGATCTTATGTACTGCTCCTCTCCCTCCCCTCTTTCCCTCTATTATGATAAGTTTTACATCTCTTCTTTATAGAGTCTTATCTTTAACTGGTTGTGTTATTTCCTCCTTGCACTAGAAGCAGTGAGGGAAAAGCTCATATCGTTTTCATCTTCCTCCCTTCTTTCCATCTTCCATATTGTTTTTATGTCTCTTTAGCATAATTTACCCTTTTCTGCTTCATTCTTTCCTCTTATTCCATTACAGTCCCTTAATAAGAATTTTTATCATCATTTTGAATAGTTATACCCACACCCTCTGTTTGTCTACATCCCTTTTAGATGTTGCCATAGGTATCGAGTTCATGATATTAACAAGTATCAGCTTCCCTTGTAGGGATGTAAATAGTTTGCTCTTGTTAAATAACAAGTTATGTGTGTGTGTATTTCCTTATTTACCTTTCTATGTTGCTTCTGGGTCTTGTAGTTGGAGGTTGAATTTTCCATTGTGCTCTGGCTTTTTCATCAGGAAGATCTGGAATTCTGTTATGTCTCTGAATGAGTATCTCCTTGCGTGGTAGATTATGCTCAGTCCTGCTGGATAGGTGATCCTTGGTTGTAGCCTGAAGTCTTTTGCCTTGCAAAAAAATCATATTCTAGTTCCTCCTGTCTTTCAGCATTGAGGCTGCCAGATCCTGTGTGATCCTCACTGTGGTTCTGCAATATCTGAATTGTTTCTTTCTGGCCATTTGTAGTATTTTCTCTTTTACCTGATAGTTCTGGAGTTTGGCCACAACGTTTCACGGACTTTTCAATTTGGGATATCTTTCAGGAGGTGTCTGGTGGATTCTCTCGATTTCTATTTTACCCTCTGGTTCTAGGATCTCAGGCCCGTTTTCCTTGATGAGCTCTTGGAATATATTGTCCAAGCTCATTTTTTCATCATGATTTTCTGGTAAACCAATGATTCTCAGATTGTCTCTCCTGGAACTGTTTTCCAGGTCAGTTATTTTTCCATTGAGATATTTTACCTCTTTTTCTAATTTTTGAGTCTTGATGTTTTGTTTGTCTGATTCTTGGGTCCTCATAGAGTCATTGGCTTCAGTCTGGTTCATTCTAGTTTTTAGTGAATTATTCTCCTCAGTTAGATTTTGAAACTCCTTTTCCATATGCTCAGATTTCATTTTTAGTTCACATATTTTACTTTTTAAGGAGCTGTTCTCTTCATGGTAATGTTTTTCTAATTTCACAATTTTGTTTTGGTAGGAGGTGTTGATTTTAACTTCTACCACTCTAAGCTGGATTTCAAAGTCCTTTTTGAGCTCATGTAGGAATACTTTCTGTGCCTGAGATCAGGTCATAGTCCCTGTTAAGGCTTCAGCTGTGGGTGTGGAGTCAGTACTCTCTCCTTCTGAGTTTGATTCCTCCCTCTCACCATAATAGGATCCCAGAGTCTTTGTCTTTGTCTTTGTAGCCTGCTTTCTTCCCATTTTGAGGCAAGACCTTAGTTATGCCCTTCCTCTGGGGTTCCTAAGCCTTTACTGCTTAAAATTTTTCTCTAAGGCATTAATTACTCTGTTTTTTTTTTTGGGGGGGGGTGCAGATTGGAGCAGCCAGGGTTCAGTCTGTCATCTTGGTCCCCTGAGGTTCAGCTAGGGGTTTTTTAAATTTACAGGCTATGAATGGGTAGTCCTAGGGGTAGCTGCTGCCCCTGCTGTGGGCTGTCCCTTTGTCTCTTACCCAGCTCAGTTCATCCTGCCCTGTGGTGATAGGCCTAGGAGTGGCCTTGGTGGTTGGTGAGTCAGCAGGCCATGTCTAAGGGTGGTCTCTGAGCCCACTACAGGTCTCCGGGGCCTTCCTAGTGGTTCACACTGCCCCCTGGATCTGCAGGCCTGCCTGGTGGGTCGCACCCCCTTGCTGTGTCTCGGGGCCTGCCTTGTGGGCTGCAACACCATGCTTGGTCTCTGCGCCTACCTAGTGTGTTGCACCTCCATGCTGGGTCTCCAGGCCCGCCCGGCGGGTTGCCCTGCTGCACTGGGTGTCCAGGGCCTCCTTTGTCCCATCAGTTTTGTAAAATTCTTTTTGAATTTTATTTTTCCACCAAATAGCATTTTATTTTTTTCCAATTACATGTAAGATAGTTTTCATCATTCATTTTTATAAGATTTTCAGTTAGAAATTTTTCTCCCTCTCTCGCTCCCCTCTGCCTTCCCCTCCTGTCTCCCTAAGATAGCAAGCAAGCCTATGTAGCTTATACATGTAC
Source organism: Pseudochirops cupreus (assembly GCA_028627135.1). Classification (NCBI taxonomy): domain Eukaryota; kingdom Metazoa; phylum Chordata; class Mammalia; order Diprotodontia; family Pseudocheiridae; genus Pseudochirops; species Pseudochirops cupreus. The sequence goes on along the minus strand of CM053584.1, from coordinate 300,692,086 downwards.
AATCATGTTAAACATTTTTCCATATTAGTCATGTTGTGAAAGAAGAAACAGAACAAGAGGAAGGAAAACCAGGAAAAATTAAAAGAAAGGGAAAAGTGTATGCTTCCATCTCCATTCAGAATCCATAATTCTTTCTCTGGATGTGGATAACACTTGCCATCATTAATCTTTTGGAACTGTCTTTGATCACTGTATTTCTGAGAAGAGCTAAGTCTTTCATAGTTGATCATCACAAAATGCTGTTGCTGTAACTGTGCACAGAGTTCTAGTTCTGCTCACTTTACTCAGCATCAATTCATATAAGTCTTCCTAGGTTTTCCTGAAAACTGCCTGCTTTTAATTTATTTTTTCCTCTCTTAATAGTATTTTTTCCAATTACACGTAAAGATAGTTTTCAACATTCACTTTTATAAGATTTTTGAGTTCCAAATTTTTCCCTCCTGCTTTCCCCTTCCTCCTCCCCAAGATAGTATGTAATCTGATATAGGCTATACATGTATAATCATATTAAACATGTTTCCACATTAGTTGTGTTGTAAAAGAAGAATCAGAACAAAAGGGGAAAACCATGAGAAAGGCAAAAAAATAGTATGTTTCATTTTTTAAAATTTTTTATTTTTAGTTTTCAACATTCATTTCCACAAGATTTTCAGTTACAGTTTTTTCATCCCGTCTTTCTCCTTTCCCCCACCCCAAAATAGCAAGCCTACTGAATACTCCTTCCTCCAATCTGTTTTCTCTTGTATCCTTTCACTTTATCCCCCTAACTTTCTAGTAGGGCAGGATGGGTTTCTATACCCCAGTAGCTGTATGTTTTATTTCCCAGGTACATGTAAAAAGCAAATTTTTAAACATTTGTTTTTAAAACTTTGGGTTCAAAATAGTATGCTTCAATATGCATTCAGACTTCATAGATCTTTCTCTGCATGTGTGTACCATCTTCCACTCTGAGTCTTTTGAAATTGTCTTAGATAATTGTATTGCTGAGAAGATCCAAGTCCATCATAGTTATTGTACAATGTTATTGTTACTGTGTACTATGTTCTACTGGTTCTGCTTACTTCACTCAGCCTCATTTCATATAAGTCTTTCTAGCTTTTTTCTGAAATCTACTTGCTCATCATTTCTCAGAGCACAATAATATTCCTTTGCATTCATATACCACAACTTGTCCAGCCATTCCCCCATTAATGGGCATCCCCTCAATTTCCAATTCTTTGCCACCACAAAAAGAACTGCTATAATATTGCCTGTTTATGTCCATTGACCACTTATAATTGGAAAATGTCTTGTATTCCTAAAAATTTGGCTCACTTCTCTCTATATATTTGAAAAATGAGACCTTTATCAGAAATGCTTCCTGTAAATATTGTTTCCCAGCTTTCCATCTAATCCTGTTTGCATTTGTTTTGTTTTGTTTTTTTTGTGCAAAATCTTTTTAAGTTGATGGAATCAAAATTATCCATTTTGCATTTCATAATATTCTCTATCTCTTCTCAGATAAGAACTCACAATTTGACAAAAAATGCTGGAAAAACTGAAAAATGGTACAGCAGAAACTTGGCATAGACCAATATCTTACACAGTATATCAACATAAAATCAAAATCAAACATGATTTAGACATAAAGGGTGAAATGATAAACAAACTAGGAGAGCAAGGAATTGTTTACCTGTCAGATCTATGGAGAAGGGAAGAATTTATGACCAAACAAGAGATAAAGAACATTATTTGCTCCATCCTAATTTTTAAGGAACTATTTTCTTCAATGAGTTTTTAGACCTTCTTTTCCATTTGGCCAGTCCAACTTTTTAAGGCATTCTTCTCCTCATTGGCTTTTTTGACCTCTTTTGTCATTATTCCTACTCTGTTTTCTATGGTGTTATATTCTTCAGTATTTGTGTGTGTGTGTGTGTGTGTGTGTCTGTGTGTCTGTGTGTATGTGTGTCTGTGTGTCTGTGTCTGTATCTGTGTGTCCTTTACCGAGCTGTTAACTTGGCTTGTTTTTCATGATTTTCTTGCATCACTCTCATTTCTCTTCCCAGTTTTACTCTCCTTCTGTAAAATTTCAAAATCCTTTTTGAGCTCTTTGCATTTTTCTTGGAGGTTTTGGGTGTGAGAGCTTTGATTTTGTTGTCTTCTTCTGAGTTTTTGTTTTGATATTCCTTGTCACCATAGTAACTTTCAATAGCCAGAGTTTTTGTTTGTTTGTTTCTTTTCCCCTACTGATTGCTCATTTTCCCAGCCTATTACTTGACTTTTTAAAAAACTACTAAAGTTTCTTTTTTTAAATTAAATTTTATATTTATTTTTAGTTTACATCATTCATTTCCACAACATTTTGAGTTACAAATTTTCTCCCTGTCTTTCCTGTACCCACCATCCCAAAACAGTGAATCCACTGTATACCCCATCCCCCAATCTGCTCTCTCCTATATCTTCCCCCAACCCTCCTCCCATTTTCCAGTAGGGCAAGATGAATCTCCATACCCCAGTGTATATCTTATTTCCCAGGTGCATGTACAAAATAACAATAATAATAATTTTTTAAAATGTTTGATTTTACAACTTTGAATTCCAGATTATTTTCCTTCTTCCCTAGTAATTCACCCTTACTGGGAAGATAAGCAATTTAATATAGGTTGTGCATGTGTAGTTTTGCAAAACATTTCCATAGTGGATATATTGTGAAAGACTGACTATATTTCCTTCTATGCTATCCTGCTCCCCACTTCTTCTATTCTCTACTTTGACCCTGTCCCTTTTCAAAAGTGTGTTCTTCTAACTGCCCTCCCCCCCAATCTGCCTTCCCCTCCATCATCCTCCCTCTAATCCCCTTTCCCCCTACTCTCCTGTAGATCAAGATACCCAATTTAGTTTGTATGTCATTCCCTCCCTAAGCTGAATTCAATGAGAGTAAGGTTCCCTTTTGCTTTACTGTTCTTCCCCTTCATTGTAACAGTTATCCCTTGCCTCTTTTATATGAGACAATCTACCCTAATCTATCACTCCCTTTCTTCTTTTATTATATTGCTCTCACATCTCTCCATTTCACCTTTTAAACATCATCCATTCCTATTTAATTGACCCTGTGCCCTCTGTCTATGTATACCTGTACATATACGTACACACACCCACATATGTAATCATACACACATACACCCTCATATATAGACATATATATGCATGTATGCATACATGTACATTTATATTTCCTTCAACTATCCTACTGAGAAAAGTTTCATAAGTTGCAATTATTGTTTTTCCATGTAAGCATGTAAATAGTTCAACTTTGATAAGTTCCTTATGATTTCTTTTCCCTGTTTAGCTTCTTATGCTTTTCTTGCTTCTTGTATTTGAGTGTCAGATTTTCTATTCAACTCTGTTTTGTTCATCAAGGATGCTTGGAAGTCCTCTGTTTCATTGAATGACCATATTTTGCCCTGAAACATTAAACTCAGTTTTCCTGGGTAAGTGATTCTTGGTTTTAAGCCTAGATCCTTTGACCTCTGGAATATCATATCCCAAACCCTTTGATCACTTAATGTAGAAGCTGCTAGATCCTGGGTTATCCTGATTGTGTTTCCACAATATTCAAATTGTTTCTTCTTGGCTGCTTGTAATATTTTCTCTTTGATCTGGGAATTCTAGAACCTGTCTCTAATATTCCTAGGGGTTTTCTTTTTAGGAACTCTTTCAAGAGGTGATTGGTGAGTTCTTTCAATTTCTATTTTGCCCTGTGGTTCTAAAATATCAGGGCAACTTTCCTTGAGAATTTTTTAAAGGATGATTTCTAAGTTCTTTTTTTGTTCATGGCTTTCAGGTAGTCCAATAATTTTTGAATTATCTCTCCTGGATCTATTTTCCAGGTCAGTGGTTTATCCACTGAGATATTTGACATTGCCTTTTATTTTTTCATTTGTTTGTATCTGTTTAATAGTATCTTGATTTCTTATAAATTCATTAGCTTTCATTTACTCCAATATAATAATTCTAATAAATAATTATAATATTATAAAATATAATTAAAATAAATATATTATAAATGTAATTTATTATAATATAATTATAATAAATAATTCTTAAGGAATTATTCTCTTCAGTGAACTTTTGGGATTCTTTTTCCATCTGGCAAATTCAGCTTTTTGAGGCATTCTTCTCCTCATTGGCTTTTTGGGCCTCTTTTAGCATTTGAGTTAATCTATTTTTAAGGGGTTATTTTCTTCAGTCAGAATGTTGTCTCTCTTTTCATGATTTTCTTGCATCATTCTCATTTACCTTCCCAATTTTTCCTCTACTTCTCTTACTTGATTTTCAAAATCCTTCTTGGGCTCCTCTATGACCTGTAACAAATTCGTATTTTTCTTGGAACCTTTTAGTGCAGGACTTCTGACTTCATTATCATCCTCCTGTTCCATGCTTTGATCCTTTTTGTTTCCCAAAAAGAATCTAAAGTTGGATTGCTGTGCCTGCTTTGCTTCCTTTGCTTGCTCATGTTGCCACTCAATTACTTGACTTTTGAGCTCTTTGCCACAGTAGAACTCTGCTTCCAGAGGGGAGAGCTTTGTTCAAAATCATTGGGGTTTTTACAGCTGCCAAAGCTATTAGTTGGGTGCCCTCTCATAGCCCCTACAAACTCTGGCTTACTGGTCATATACCTCAGGACCACCACCAAAGACCATGATCCAGATGCAGGCAGGCTAAGGCAAGGGTGCTTCACTTCTCAATGGCTGCTTGGCCCCTCTAAGATCTGTAGGCCAGGAGCTCTGAAGCAGCCATGTGGACATTGATGCAGGGCTGCCACACCTCCACCACTTCTAGCTCTGGGAGCAGGGGCCAGACCTGCTCCTCTGTCCCTAATTCCAACAGAGTTCTACACTGACCTCTCACTTTTTCTTTGGCATTTATGGGTTCATAATTCTGGAAACCACCACTGCTGCTGGTGATCCACTGTCCTGAAGTCTGATATAGCCACTGGTTGGGGCCACCCTGCAGCTAAAACTATGGGCTCACGTGGGGCTGTGCTCTGCAACTAGCTCTCTGCAATGGACCCTTCCTGTCTCCCTGCCAGGCTGCCTTAAGCAAGTGATTTGTTTCTCTCTGTCACTTTGTGGGTTCTGTAGCTCTAAAATTTCTTTAGAGTGGTATTTTATGGGTATTTGAGGTGGTTATGGGGGGAGCCATGGAGTTTTCCTGCTTCTACACCACCATCTTGGCTCCCCCCCCCTCCAATTTCTTGAGTTTTAACTCTGTGTTAAAATTGTACTGTACTTCCAGAGTGGAGGGCATACTGCCCCAGGCTTTAGGGGTTTTGAGCAGCTATTTTCAGAGATACTTCTAGGGATCTGTACCCTTTTAGTACTTCCAAGGTGTTATGATCTAAGGAGATGTGTTTTCTACTCTCTTGAACTGTGCTCTGGTTTATGAGTGATCACAAGCACTCTTTTCTGCCATGGAGCTATGAGGAGGGTCCTCCCTCCTTTGTGGCTGCAAGCTTTGCTGTGCTAGTGCTCCTCCTTGCCCAGGACTACAAACCAGGACTGTGATCCTGATCTGAATATGGGCAATAGAGTCCTGTCTCACTGCTAACCAAAAGACCATGTAGTCTCTTTCTGACCAGTTGTTTGATCCCCCTGTCATCTGTGGGCTGAGAGCTGTGGAAGCAGACATTGCTGCTATAGTTGCTCCTACCCCTCCTGCTGCTGATTCAATCACTCCCAAGGTCTGATCCTGGTTTGCTATGGTAAAGGCTGTGCTGGCTTGGAATTTGCTATCCTGTGTCCCTTCTCACCCTGGTGCAACAGACCTTTCCTGCCAACTTTCCAAGTTGTTATAGGCTGCAAATTTATTTCACCCCATCTTTTTGTGGGTTCTGCTGTCTAGAATTTCTTTAGCCATTTTGTAAAGCTATTTGGAAGGGTTTGGGGGAGATCCCTCAAAAGCAAAGGAATCTCTCCCTTTATTCTTCCATTTTGACTCTGTCCCTCTGTTTGACTGATTCTTAATGTCTCTTAGAGTCATTAGCTCTCACTTCCCCAGTTCTGATTTTTAAGGAATTGTTTTCTTCAGTTACTATTTGTACCACCTTTTATATTTGACCCATTCTACTTTTAAAGGAGTTATTTTCTTCAGTGGATTTTTTTCCACTTGGCCAATTGATTTTTTAAGGAATTGTCTTTTTCAGTCAGTTTTTATCCTTCCTTTTCCAAGCTGTTGACTCTCCCTTATAAACTTCTCATTTCTTTTACCAGTTTTTCTTCCACCTCCCTTATTTGGTTTTAAAATTCCTTTTTGAGCTATTCAATAAGACTTTTTGGTCTTTAAACCAATCTATCTTCCCTTTGGTGGCTTCACATGTAGGCATTTTAATATTGTTGTCCTCTTCTAATTTTGTGTTTTGATCTCTGTTTCCATATCAGCATCCTATGGTCAGGGCTCTTTTCTGTTTTTTATTCATTTTAAACCTGTTTTTTGACTTTTAAAGTTGCACTCTGTTCCTGGGGTACAGGGGCACTGTTCCCAGTTTCTTGTGTTTGGGGCCAGGGGCCTAGTCAGTGGCTTTAGGCACTGGGACCTCAGGTGCTGGCAGCTTGCCCACTGCAGTGGGATGGCCCAACCTAGCCAAGTCTGTTGTACTGCGCATTTTAGGGCTGATAATTTGCCTTCTTGCTGGGCTGGAGGCCTCACAGCTAGCCTGCTGTGCCACTAGCCTACTGAGCCAAGACTGAGGGGCCTAGGTTGCTAATCTGTGCTGTAGTTAAGAGCCTCCTGCTGGCTTGCCTGCAGACCATATGGATAGGACTGTGCTCCCCTTCTTACCCAGTGAAACAGACTTTTCCTGAAGTTCTTCTAAGTTGTCTTCAGCTGGAAATTTTTTTCACTCCATCTTTTTGTAGATTCTTTTGCTCCAGAAGTCCTGTAGAGGCTTGATTTAACACTGTTTCTGAGGGAAACTGGGGAGAACACAGGCAGCTTCCTAGTTTTTCTCTTCCATCTTGGCTTTACCCTTAGTTTTCCATAGTTCTGTTCCTCAAGATGTGGTTTAAGGGAAATGTCACTCATTTTCTTTATATATCAAGGGATACATTAATTTATCTTCTGATTCTTGTTTTTGTCAATTTATTTATATTTTCCCTCTTCTGAGTTGGCAAATTAGCCTCTGTAGTTACTGCAGCAGAGCTGGAAAAATGGAAATAATGGTTCTTTTCCATCTGTCACCATAAATCTACACAGGACAGAGAGTAAAACAGAATCTACCAGACTTTGGTGCTTGCATAGCTATCTCAGTACTATCAGTGTTGGATTTGCTTGACACTCTACGTATATTCACAGCATAAAATCATAATTGACTGTAGTGTTGGGTTTCTTTAGAATTGATGATGTATGTGGAAGTCTAGGCTGAAATTGTCAAAATATGGATATTCCAACAATTTTTCATGTGTATTTTTAATTTATCATTTGAGTAGGTATTCCAAGAAGAATAGATCTATTAAACTTTCAGAGAACCAGAGGGTATAGTAACATATTGTTCTTTCAAACATTGTGATTAAAGGAGAGGAGAGAGGAAGGGGAATGGAGAGAAAGAATAGTGGGAAGCAAAATGACTCTTTTGATACAGGGAATGTGAAGTCATTGGTTAAATGGGTTATGGGGAAAATGATGGAACCCTTGCAGTTCAGAGAAAGCATACTATAAAGAGAGAACAAGAGTATCAATTTACCTTGAAAGAAAATACAGAGATGAGAACATTGCAGTTTCAAGAAGATATTTCTTAAGAGGTCATTCAAATTAAAAGTCCCATAGAATTTGAAAATGGTGCATTAGGGACTCATCCTAGGTTTATAACTATGTGCAAATCACCGAACCTTCCTAAACCTCAGTTTTCTTAACAAAATAGAGGTGATATGAGCATTATTGTACTGCCTACATCAGAGGGTTATTTTGAGGAAAGCACATTGTAAACAAAGAAGTTCTATAGGAATTAGAATAGTCCTAATTATACTCTTACATATGGGAGAAGGATAGTTTTCTTCAGCAATTTCAGATTATCCAAGAAAGTATTTTAGTTCTAAATCTTAGTGTACCACAGCTCAGGGACAACTGAACCCTTCCTACAAAAAACTACAACCCATTAAATTTTGTTCAATATCTCAAGGAAGGCTAGTCATCCTGCTTCCACTTGCTTTCCGTTGACATTTCATCACCACCAGCGAAGCACATTGTGATCAAGAACTGACGGGAAGGGAATAAGCTTTAATATAGCACCTAGTACATGCCAAGCATGGTGCTAAGCATGATTCTAATATTGAATATCAGTCTTCAGGAAAAGAGATTTAATTGCAAGACCCTTTATTCATCCTGATGATGCATTCAAGGTGCTTTTGGAAGTGGCAGGAAGGAAGAGCTAAAGGGTATTTTTATTCCATTTAACAGAAAATGGCAAATAGTTCTCCAGGGACCCTGAGTGACCATTATTTGTCTCAGAAGGGGTAATTGGTCCAAAACTAATGGATTAGCCACTTATTTTTTTCCTAAGTGTAATAACCTGCTGTTTCCTCTCAGCTAGTCCTTAAATCTGATATGTCTCTTATGGTTTCCAAAATCTTTTCTAGTAGAAATTGGAGGGAAAATATAAGTTTCACTGATAAAGGTCTCATTTATTCAGGGAACTGAGTAAAATTGCTCTTATAAAAATAAGAGCAATTCCCAAATTTATAAATTGTCAAAGGATATGAACAGGTAGTTTTTTCAGAGGAAGAAAACAAAGCTATCAATATGAAAATATGAAAAAAAGTTCTACATCACTATTAAGGAGAGAAGTTCAAACTGAAACCCCTCTGAGATATCATCTCACATTCATCAGATTCACTAACATGACATTAAAAAATGACAAAAGTTAGGGGGGATGTTGAAAAATGGGGACATTGTGGAGCTGTGAACTGGTCCATGCATTTTGAAGAACAATTTGGAACTGTTCTCAAAGGGTTATAAAACTGTAAATGCTCTTTGACCTAAAAATACTACTACTAGGTGTATATACCAAAAAGATCAAATTAAAAGGAAAAGTCCCCACATGTGCACAAGTATAACAATTCTTTTTGTGGTGGCAAAGAACTTGCAATTGAGGAGATGCCCATTAATTGGAAAAAACTGAACAAGTTATGGTATATGATTGTGAAGGAATACCATTGTGCTATTACAAGAAATGACAAACAGGATGATTTCAGAAAAAAACTTGGTAAGATTTTTTTGAGCTGATGCAAACTGAAGTGAGTAGGACTAGGAGAATAATAATAGCAATATTATAACAATGGTCATCTGTGAAACACTTAGCTTCCCTGATCAATGCAGTGATCCACAATAATTACAAAGAAGTCATGATCAAAAAAGCTTTCCACCTTCAGAGGGAAAACTGATGAACTCTCATTACAGGTTGAAACATGTTTTCTTTCACTTGATTTTTCTTGTGTGTGTGTGTTTTTTTCTAGCATGGCTAATGTGGAAATATATTTTCATGACTTCATATGTATAATGAATAACATATGTCTTGCTTTCTCAACGGGTTGGGGAGGGGTGGGAAGGAGAGAGACAATTCAGAACTGAAAATAAAAATAAAAAACAAAATGTTTCATAGAAATTTTGGCGATAAATAGGAAAGTTTGACGAAGCCCATGGCCACTTCTGGTTCCTACCCCTTCAAGGTACATTAGTTTTATCCTGATTTGCTGTACGTATAAAACAAAACAAAGGGAAAAAAAAGCAAAAACAACCTCTTTAGAACGTAGAGAATATCTACTGTCCCTATTCATCCATCTCTATATTCCTAAACATGGAACCTTGGATGCTACACTCAAGTTAAAGGCATGAGTTGGGTTGGCATCTATTCAAAACCACACCCAATGCTGCTGTTACTTTTCTTCTTTTTTCATTCTTCTTCTCCTACTCTTCCCTCCTTTTCTTCTTCCTCCTCCTTCCATTCATTTTTGCCTCCCTCCCTCTCTACCTTTCCCCCTTCCTTCTTTCCCTTTTTCCTTCCTTCCTTCCCTTCTTCCTACCTTCCTTCCCTTTTTCCTTTCTTCTTTCCTTTCTTCCTTCCTTCCAAAAAATTAGAGCTGACCATTGTGCAATGGGCAGCTTCAGGAGGTGGCAGTTCAGATATCTGATCATTATTTTTAGTTATTTTATAATGCAGATTCCTTGCAGTTGGAAATTCTGTGTGTGTGTGTGTGTGTGTGTGTGTGTGTGTGTGTCTGTGTGTGTGTGATGAATCACATGAAAGAAAATAATGGGAATTAAACTATTGATTTGAACAATGACTTTTGACATAGCGTATGAGGAGAACCTCCCTTTAAATATTGAGCAGGCTTTCATCAACAAACACAGCCAGAAAGTAAGTGGTGGTTGTATTCCTTTACAAATCAACCTCTTGCAGACATTAGGTTCTTTACTTCTATTCAATATAGCAAAAAAATGACAAATCCTCTTAATCACACGCACACGCACATGCACTCACACACACACACACACACACACACACACACACACACCATGAATGACTGGTAGGAGTTAAATATAATTATGCCTGAGGAACAGTGGAATGGACAGACAACATAGATCATTAGAACAAAGAAGAGTCAAGAATGTATTGTGGACCACAATAAATAAATTTTCTTGCAGTAGCCATGCCCTTTCTTTAGCCCTAGAGTAGCCCCATGTAGATGAATCGGTGTTTGTCAGAGGGCAAATATTAGATTCTCAGCAATGTAAATTTCACTGTTGGTAATAAGATTGCTGGGTTCTGGTTTGTTATAATGTCAAGCATTACTGGTAATTTCTGTGAAGTACTTTACTAGTAGTAGTAGTAGCAGTAGTAGTAGTAGTTGTAGTAACAATAGCAGAAGCAGCAGCAGTAGTAGCAATAGCAGCATTAGCAGCAACGACAGAGGATGCCCAAGATGTCCCACAATTATTTTTTAAATTATTTTTCATTTGTCCTGAAGAGTTGTTTACTGATTTTATAATAATACTTTACAAAGCAGATGTAACTTTTGAAAACTGAAACAATTTATTTTTAATTTCATTAAGGAAGTCTGCATACACTTCCCCCACTTCACGCCCCCCTCTCCCATCCTACCAACCAATATCCAAAAATCTAGTAGAATGGCTTTAATTTGTTGGGAATACTTCCTCTAGAAAATTGGTAGGGGGATATTGAAAAGGGTTACGTAGTATGAAAATTTATGGCTTGCCACGTCAACATCTGAGGGAATGTGCACATCAATCAGATTATAGTTCCATTGAAGTACAGAAGCATAAAAGTACTTAGGATCTGTGAAAGCTAGTAGCTCATTAATAGCTCATAAAAGTTAAATGTATAGAACTAACAAAACACAATAATAAATGAATATCAAATGTATATTACTTAATGCAAGTGATTATTGATTTGTGCTCACTGGTGAAGGGTTTGGGTGGTGGTGCTGGTGGAAGAAGTATGAGATACACTATGCAACGAAGTTGAGTGAAGGAAAATATATTTGAAACAGTTGAGAAACAGAAATAAGAAAATTCTTCCTTATTGTGTTCAGTTTCAACCTCAAATTCAGCACATAGAGTCCAAAGGTAAATGCAAAAGTTTTGTTAGCTGTTTATTTACTGTCAAGACACTTCATTCTATAGGATGACATAAAATGCAAAGTGAAAATTACATTATGTGTATGTGTGCATGTGTGTTTGTATGTATGTATGTATCTATATTGCCAAGGGGAAGACACTAATACTTGGAAGGATCAGGCTGGTCTTCCTGAAAGACATGTTACTAGAGCTGAACTCTGAGAAAAGCTAGGGACTTTATGAGTAAGAGGGGATGAGGAGGGGATTCTAGGAATGAGATAGAGCCTAATCAAAGATATAGAGACTGAAATCAGAGTGTGGAGCAAAAGAAAAGAAAGCAAGCCCTTTAGGCTAGAATCCTTAACTAATATCACTTTGATTTCTCATAGATGTTGATGCCATTTGCTTATAGACCAAGCCATTTTAAGCTAAAGATTCCAAGAAGATTGTATAAAAGGCCAAGAAAACCAATTCTGAAATAGAGTTAAATAATCTTTGTTAAAATCCTAAGTCAAGTATCTTCATCCATTTCAGAACTCGGGGGGGAATATCAGAATGTGTGTGTACCTTGTTTTTCTTTAGATTAAAATAAACCAGACCCATCCTATGGAAAATATGGTGTAGTCTCTAAGATGTCTATGCTTACTTACCATAATGATAACTGGGACAGCTATACTGAAATCATTTTCTTCAGAGCCCATCATCTGTTCTTATCTTTGTGATGGAAAGGGCTTAAACAGTAAGTTATCATATTGTTGGAAGGGTGATCCCTCTCTCATCATCTGTGGATTTTAAAGTGTTCCTTATTCTTAAACTGAGAACATTAGTAGTTTGCCCATAACAAGAAAAGCCTGTCTAGACCACTGATCAAAAATATCAAAAATCTATCCCCACCAGGGAGCTGGCAGACAGAACTATTTGTCAACAGCCTGTATTCCCTCCAGGTAATTCAGAGTGTTTCTTTTTCTTATTTTTAGCACCTCTTTTATCGAGCCTCTTAAATTCATGTCTAGCATGTCAAATACCCTGTAAATATGACTGTCTTCTGGCTTTGGGGAACAGCGAGACTACCATGGGACTGAATGAGTTAAACATTCCCTGTTTTCACACTGAAATAAAGTTAATAAGCAACCAATGACATGGGTTATAGCTGCAAAAGCTAAACTTATAAGTAATCCTAAAGGGAAAGAGGAAAATTGTTCCTGACAAGCTGAAATTACATTATAAAACCCCTTATGTGTTGAGAAGCCCTGAGTTGTTCGGGGCACGAAGCTTATTTCAATGTTTAACTAAACCTGTTTATAAAGAAAATATCTTGCCCGATATCAGTTTTCCTAAAGCATGCCCTTTAACCCCAGAGTTTTTGTTTCTTTTCATTGTTGGCATGGAGACCAAGAGGCACTCCACTAGACTGATCAATGCATGGTTCTATCAACATCACATTTTCAGTCAAGTTCCCAGGAGCCTTCCTCCTGGATCTGTCATTTTGATTCAGATAGCTAAATCAGGCTAAGCACTGCAATGATAACGGATGACTTGCCTCATTAGCTGGCTCCTGCTGCTTTACTCTGCCAGGAACCTCGGCACTGGCTGCCTGGGATCTGGGGGAAGATAACTGTCTCTTTGAAATGATTTTAGTTCATTTTTTCTATTAATTCTTATCTCTGCTTTTTGACAATAAATATGTGGGGTAATGTAGACACCAGATCCATATGAGCAGGTCCTCTAGGCCCACATATGCATTTGGCTGCTATTTTTATACAGAATGAGAACAACAGGCTTAATTTAGTAAAGGGGAAGGGAGCAACAATTTCAATGGTTTCCTTCCAATATTAAAGGTCTGATAACGTTTTAATTAATACTATTAGTAATATTGTAGTATTCTTACCTCCTTTATTTTCTACAAATTTAAGTAACTATTGAATTCTAAATGTTGTTCTATCACCAAATATGTAAATTTTGTATATGTATCTATAATAGATACACACATTTCATCTGGGGACCCTGGTTCATTATGCATTTAATGATAAGAATGATGAATATAAATTAAAACTACTAGGATTTCTCTTTATTTCATGTGGGTTTGGGGGGGCAACAAGACTTTTATTTAGTCATCATAGTCTAAATTTAGGGTTCCTTGTTAGAAGCTTATGAAATTAGGTTTTATGCATGTGGCTAAAAGCTGCCTGTAGAAAAATAAAGAAAAAACACAATCAGAAGCAAAAGGAGGTAAAATTAGAGAAGCAGCAGTATTTTGGAGAGAGGGGATAAGAATCACCAAAGGAGGAACAATCACATTCAAGCATTGCTCCCCGTATGAATTAGT
>CM053584.1:300649341-300677650 GCA_028627135.1 Pseudochirops cupreus | reverse complement strand
TTTCCTTGAGAATTTCTTGAAGAATGCTTTCTAAGTTCTCTTTTTGATCATGGCTTTCACTTGTCCAATAATTTTTAGTCTCTCCTGGATCTATTTTTACATTTGTTTGGATCTGTTTAATAGTATCTTGATTTCTCATAAAGTCATTTGCTTCCATTTGCTTCACTCTAATTCTGAAGGAATTATTCTCTTCAGAAAGCTTTTGAGATTCTTTTTCCATCTGGCAAATTCAACTTTTTAAGGCATTCTTCTCCTCATTGGCTTTTTGGGCCTCTTTTGCCATTTGAGTTAATCTATTTTTTAAAGTGTTATTTTCTTCAGAAAGGTTGTTGACTCTCTTTTCATGATTTTCTTGCATCATTCTCATTTCTCTTCCCAATTTTTCTTCCACTTCTCTTATTTGGTTTTCAAAATCCTTCTTAAGTGCATCTATGACTTGTAGGCAGTCTACATATTGCTTGGAAACTTTTGGTGTGGGAGTTCTGACTGTGTTGTCTTCCTCCCATTCCATGCTTTGATCCTTTCTATCCCCAGAAAAGGATTCTAGAGTTTGATTGCTGTTCTTATTTTGCTTCCTTTGTCTGCTCATGTTGCCAGTGAATTATTCGATTTTTTTTAGCTCTGTGGAACTCTGCTTCCAGAGGGGAAAGGTCTGTCCCAAATCACTGGGGTTTTCACAGCTGCTGGAGCTATTAGGAGGCTGCTGTGGCCCCCACCAGCTTTGGCTCACTGAAAACACACCTCAGGACCACCACCCAAGACCATGATCTGGATCCAGGCTGCTCAAGGCAAGAGCACTTAGCCTCTGAATGATTGCTTGGCCCCCCCTGCAGTCTGCAGGCCGGGAGCTCTGAAGCAGCCATGTGGAGGTGGCTGCAGGGCTGCCACTTCTGCTGTTTCCTTGCCCTGGAGGCAGTTTGGCCAGACTGCTTTTCTCCCCCAGATTTAGCTGACTTCCAATGACCTTTCACTTAGTCCTTGTTTCTTATGGCTTGATAATTCTGGAAACTGCCACAGTTGCCACTAATCCACTCTCCTGAAAACTCCAGCTGCAGCTCGTCCTGGCCACCCCAGGGCAAAGTCACAGTTTCAGGCTGGGCTGGTTTCCACTCCCAGCATGCTGCGATGAGCCCTTCCTGCCGAGCTGCCTTCAGCGGGAGATGTTTTCTGTTGTGAGTTTTGGAGCCCTAAAATTTGTTTAGAGGCATATTTTATGGATATTTGACATGACTATGTGGGAGCTGCGGAACTTTGTTGCTTCTACACTGCCATCTTGACTCCTCATTCTTATTAAAAAGCAAAAATTTGAATATTCACTTCCTCTCTCTTGAGGTCAAGCATAGCTAATGGGTTATGTTTATATCTGTAATAAAATTATTTGGGTAGAATTCACACTAGAGAATTTTGAGTCCTTAAAACCCATTACTTCACTTCACCGCAAACAGCTGCAGGCTCTGTAAATAGTGACTAAGGCTGCAAAGAACAATCTTTATTACACGTGTGCACACTAGGTAAAGGTTTTTCACTGTGTGCCATTTTCTATCACATGTGATTACACCAGGTCTCTGTCAGCAGTGTCTTTTAAAATAACAATGTAGAAAATCATAGACTCTCACAACTATTGTGTTTATGCATTTTCTAATACTGTTTGGGTTTTTATTAAAATACACTAGGAATGAGGCTATATAAAGTAAATTATGAAAACATAAATCATAATTATCATAATATCTGCAGTCAAGGGGTTCCCTAGTTACGTTGGTTTTCAATACCAGATAAAGGATAAATTTTCCTAAATTTCAAAGGATTCATGTAATTGCCAAGCAAAAGGCAAGCAATGGATTATTGAAATTTATGAGGAGGTAATTATTGGATAAAAAAATGTCTGCTAACTCTTTTAAAGACAATGTCCCTTGTATATACAATAGGTCATACTCAAAGAGATACTTTTTAAACTAGGGAAAGTTGGGTGATCAGGGATCTTCTAAGTTTCTCCTTCACACCTTGTTAAAAACATGTTGACTTTAAACAGCATTTGGCTTAAATTGGTGTATTTTGATTATACAAATCATGCTTTTGTTACCTTTTGTATTAAGGATTCCTCATTTCAAGAATAAATTTTAAAAAAACAATCTTTTTAAATGGTGCCTGTCCTATTTTTCTCTTTAAAATTCCTTTTACAAAAATTGTGTCCTTTTTTTTAAATTTTTCATTGCTATAAATTAAGAACAGAAGAGATGTCAGATCAGTGGTCAGTATACCTCTGTATTCTATCTCCAACAGTCAAAACAAGAGGGAGTGGAAGATCATAGTTACTCTTTATATTGTCAACCTCCAAAGGTTACTGTGTTCTATTAAGCACCATAACTTTTCCTAACACTCTACTACTGGTCTTTCATCCAGAAATATATGCCGGAACATCAGGGATCTCTATCTGCCCAAGGTAGTATAGGTTCTGCTAATATTTTCAGCCACACAGATATTCCCTGAATTCTTTATTTATTAACTTACTTATTGTTTAATAGTTTCCTTTATTTAACCTAAAATTATGTATTATTCTCTCCTAAGTACTATTCTAAGATTTGTTAGACATTGCTCATATACACCATAATATCAGATGCTCTATTTGCATACTCTGGGAATTTTCATAGGCAATTCCTAGAACTCTTCCTCATCTCTGCCTCCTGGATTCCCTGGCTTCCTGAAATACCAGCTAAAATCCTTCATTCATTCTATGAGATCTAGTACCTTTCTTCTGTTGATTGTTATAAATATATCCTGTATCATGTTTGTACATAGATTTGTACATTTTTTTTTATATTTTCTCCCTCATTGGACTGTAAGCTCCTTTAGGATAGGGACACTCTTTTTCTTTCTTTTGTATCCTCAAGGCTTAGCTTGGTGGTTGGCACATATTATGTGCTTAATAAACACCTATGGACTAATCTTTTTATTGAGTACCAGTGAGCTGGATTTCCCATTAATCAGAATTGTAAAGTTAAATAATCAATCAAGGAAGAATTCATTAGTCCCTTGCTACATGCTAAGCACAGTTGGGCTCCAGATGTACAAACAAAAATTAAAAACTTGGTTTTTCCATTCTTCGGAAACTCACACAAAGAACTCTCTCTCAGTTAGAGGAGACAGAGGGAGAAGGGGCAGGGACATGGGCGGGCTTTGCGCATGCACATGCGCATGCGCATGTGGGTTTGGGAGCCAGAGCAAGCGCCATAGCCAGATAGCCAGATCTATATCCTCCTCTGCCTCCATAGCCTCACAGCCTTTGCCCTCTTTCCAGGCCCCAACTCAGTCCCATTCTCAGCGCAGCCTGGACCTCAGTAGTCTACCACCATGTGCAACAAGGGCAAGGATGATAATAGAAAGTCTTATCTCTTCATGTCTGTGGCCCAGAGATTGGGACAGCTGTATTTGGAGAAGCTGCTGCCGCTTGAAGAGACTTACCTTTTTGACCAGTTCCACTCCCCGTCGCTCATTGAGGCTGACTTTGAAAGCAAGCCCATGGTGCTTTTGATGGGCCAGTACAGCACAGGCAAAACGACCTTTATCAGTTACCTCCTCGAGCAGGCATTCCCGTGCATGCGCGTTGGGCCGGAGCCCACCACTGACGGCTTCATTGTCCTCCTGCACGGTGAGGTTGAGAACGTGATGCCAGGCAATGTGGCTGTGGTAGACCGACGCTTCCCCTTCCGCCACCTCTCCCACTTTGGAAATGCCTTCCTCAACCGATTTGTGTGTGTCCAGCTACCCAACGAAGTCCTGGAAAGTATCAGCATCATTGACACCCCAGGAATCCTTTCTGGAGAGAAACAGCGAGTCAGCAGAGGTTATGACTTCTCAGCAGTCCTTCAGTGGTTTGCTGAGCGGGTGGACCTCATCATCATGCTCTTTGATGCCCATAAACTGGACATCTCAGATGAGCTCTCCCAAGCAATCAGGGCCCTCAAGAACTATGAAGATAAGATGCGAGTGGTGCTGAACAAGTCTGACCAGATCGGAACACAGCAGCTGATGAGGGTCTATGGGGCCCTCATGTGGTCCTTGGGCAAGATCATTAACACCCCTGAAGTGATGAGGGTGTACATAGGGTCCTTCTGGTCCAAGCCCTTTGTGAATACTGAAAACAGCAGGCTCTTTGAAGCAGAGGCTTTGGATCTCTTTAGGGACATTCAGAAACTGCCCCATTATACTACTATTAGGAAAATGAATGACCTGATCAAGAGAGCCAGGCTGGCCAGGGTCCATGGCTATATCATCAGCACCCTCAAGAAAGAGATGCCTATGTTTGGTAAGGAGAACAAAAAAAGGGAGCTGCTCGCCAATTTGAAAGATGTTTACCAGAAAATTGAACGAGAGTATCATGTTCCTCCGTCAGATTTCCCAAGCATCCAAAAGATGCAGGAACTGCTTCAGAATCGGGACTTCTCTAAGTTCCAGACCATGAAGCCCAAGCTCTTTGATAACTTGGAACAGATGCTGTCTAAAGATATAGCTCGGTTGATGTTTATGATGAAGGAAGAAGAGGTTGCTGCTGCTGCTGCACAGGCTGCTGCTGCACAGGCTACTGCTGCCATTGTGGAGGAGACCCCCGCGGGTCTGGTTTTGCCTACCGTGACACTATGAATGGGGCCTTTGCCCATGACAACAGTAAGGGGGCTAAAGAGACAGAGATAGTTAGATAGATAGATAGATAGATAGATAGATAGATAGATAGATAGATACTGGATTTCTCTCTCCAAAGTTAGACAATGTTACACACCCTTTCCCGCTATTTGCTGCCAAAGGCCCTAAATATGAGATTTTTGTGGTGATATATGAGATTTGGAGAACTGCCATCTAAGACTAATGTGAATATACACATTTTCCTTCCATCCAAATTTTTTTTCTTGGTATTATGTTACTTAAATTGATGTATTTTCCTGGAAGCTCCATTATTATATAGTTCTAAGTATGATTTTCTAATAGGCTCAAACCCCTATAGGACCCCTATAATATGCATTTGGAAGTATTTCAAGCTGGCTGTATCATTAGCCTCTTTTTCTCATGTCACAGCATCTCTAGTCTAAAGCCTGAAAAAAGATGATTACCTAATTTTCAATTTGTTTGGGGACAGGCCATCATTTATAAAACAAACAGGGAGATCACTTCAAATAGAGGACACTCAGAACTAAGTGATATATTTCTTCAACTGATACCCAGTGACCTTTCAAGATGAAAGGATAATAGTCTACACAGAGAAGGGGGAGAAAGCTCTGTATGCTATTTACAGGGTTTAAAGGTCATTTGACTACACAGAGAAAAGGATACAATGGAGACTATGGAAAATACTAGAGAGGCAAGCAGGATTGTTAGTTTAGATAGTTTTCTAAGTCTGACCATTCACTATTAGCCCTTCTCTTTTAAAAAACCCCTCTGTTCCCCAAACTAAGGATGAGTTCTATTTTTTGTCTGACTGGGTCTACAGTTATTTATCATCTGTCTATCTATGGCCTCTTTAAGTGTGCAAGTAATTAGTCCAAACCAAGAAGCAAATGCCATTTCTAACTCATTCAGCATGCTGGTGATCATATGACAGAACTGAGAGAATATGATGGAGGTCTCCTAAAACAAAGTAGGATATTATTCCCAGTCAAGTTTTGTGGCAATATGCACCTCTGTTTGCAAGCACAATTAGAGTCTTTGTTTCCCTTCTGATCCTGGGGAGTCAGCTTGACGATCCCATTGACAAAACTCAAAAGAGTTTCCCACAGTCTTTCTAAAGCATCCCAACCCATATAGAGATGTCTCTGTCTTCAACACATGAAAAAAAAATAAACAACTTTAGACAAAAATGAGAAATTTCTTCCATTTCTTGAGGGAAATTAAAGTCAGGTCTTGCTTTCATACTTTTATTGACAATAGTGGAAAAAAAATACCTCATTAATTATATTTCATCTGAGATTAGCCAAATATTAATCATTTTAGATTTTATTAAATCTCTTGTTGTACATGAAAATACTAAATCAAAAGTCTACCTAACAACCCTGGGAAGTATCATTACTATCCTCATTTTACAGATGAGGGAACGGAGTCAAACAGTAAATGACTTGCCCAGGGTCACAAAGCTAGTTAGTGTCTGATGCTGAATTTGAACTCAGGTTTTCCTGAATCCAGGGAAGGTTCAAGGCGCTATCCATTGCAACCCCCTAGCAGCCTCATAAGAAGGAGATTGACATAAATGGTATCTAAGGTCACAGCTCTAATTCTATGACTGGTTAATTTTTTTGGCTTAAGAATCCAGTATTCTAAAGTCTGACAGAACTAGGAGCTATATAGTAAGTAGCATATTAAAGCATTTTATGCAAAGTCCTATGCAAAATGCAAATGTAAATTTGTAGATGAGGGGCCTTAAAGACCATCTATTTCAACTCATTTTACCAATAAGGAAACTTTTGGTTTGGTGTGCTTATATAAAGAAAAAGGGGAATCTGAAGCTCTTAATGCTAAACCCATTGTTGTCTTCATGTTGCCACATTGCTTTTAAATGATTTCCTCAAAGCACTAGATTTTTTTTTAATTTAAAAATTAAATAACTCTATAGTGTTGGTAATGTGAATTTACCATACTATGGCCAACATTTTAGATTGTTTTTAATTTTTAAAGTAAAAAAAAAAAGTCCATGATTCTAGGAGAAAGGATTTTAGATTAATTATGCTAATGTGATACTGAAAAATAAGCTTCCAAAATAGTCGTACATAAAACTCATAAACTCAAAACTAAACTTTTTTCCTGTTAACCTAAAGTTGATATTCACATTGACTTAGAGTTCCAACTTCAATTTCCTCATTTTTATTTTATTTTATTTTAGTTTTGGCTTTTTGGAGGGGGGAAGATAGGGCAATTGGGGTTCAGTGACTTGCCCAAGGTCACACAGCTAGTAAATGTTAAGTGTCTGAGGCCGGATTTGAACTCAGGTCCTCCTGACTCCAGGGCCAGTGCTCTATTCACTATCCCACCTCGTCGCCCTCCTCATTTTTAAAAAGAAGATAAAAATAGGACCTACTCGCTAGAGTTGTTATGAGCATCAGATGAGATCATATTTGTAAATTATTAGCACAATGCTTGAAATATAGTATGGGGCTATCTAAATGTTAGCTATTATAATTATTCTGTATCACAAAGCTCCATAAATTTGGAATTAAAAGGCAGAGAAAGCACCACTTGAGATCTACCTTGAAGGTAGGCCAGCTACATATAAATATAAACATTTTCCTTTTAATGCCCAAAGGAGGAAAGGGTTGAATGATTTTGTGTAGAAGCATAGAAACTGTGCCCAGCTGTGACTAAAGAGAAACTAGATAATTAGAAACTAAAGAGTTCCTAGATCCTGAAAAGATATAAATACAAAGTTCAAGAAAATGAGAGGAGGTGTAGGGATGCTGAGTATAAATAGCTGTCAACTATGAATGGAACATTCTTTTTAAATGGGATTGAGTAAAGAGAATGGAAATCAGGAGAGACAACTAGGCTGTACTCAATGAACATGCAAAGAAGTTTTTCACATTAGTTCTTCAAGGGTAGATTGGTAAAAATCTTTTAAAATTCTCTAGGCCTTTTTCTCCAAACAACTGATTTGCTGAGTTTGCACCCAAATTGAGACATGTGGAGGACAGGAGGGGGCCAGGCTGGGGGGTGGGGGGGTTAGAAAGCCTTTTTTATGCTATGTTATCTTGCTAAATTCTATAAATCACTACCTCCCTCATGCCCCAGCGCCTGAGGATACTTGCAAGCTATTGTGTATCCTGTATACAAATTATATAATGAAAAAAGTGAGGTTTTTTTTTATTTAGGACAAGATAAATTTCTTCAAGACTGTGTCTAGAAAAATGCAGCAGCCTATATTCTATAAGCATATGAGAGAACAGGCTACAAGAAGTTGACTAGTGTTGGGAAATTATGAATACTAATGTATAGGAATATAACACTTTATATCCATTATCTCTTTTAATTCTTATGATATTTCTATGAGATAGGTGCTACAGGTATAATGATATTCCAATTTAACAGATGAGGAAATTGAAACTGAGAGAGATTAAGTGACTTGCCTGCAAATCACAGAATCAGTGGATATCAGAGCTAGGAGTTGAACTTGGCTCTTCCTGACTCAAAGTCTAGCCCTCTAGCCACTATACCATATGGCCTTTCTTAGCTACCTGTGAGTTTATCAGTGATGATGAAATTTATCTTGAGCTTTTTCTGAGAAGAGTTTATTCAGTCTTAGCATCAATAATGGGACAGTTAGGTGGTACAGTGGATAGAGCCCCAGGCTTGGAGTCAGGAAGACTCATATTCATGAGTTCAAATACAACCTCAGCACTTAATACCTGTGTGACCCTGGAGAAGTCACTTAACTGTCCCAGTTCCTGTTCTGCAAAATGAGCTAGATAAGGAAACAGGAAACCACTCCAGTGTCTTCATCAAGAAAACCATAAATGAGGTCATGAATAATTAGAGATGACTGAAATGACTCAACAGCAACATCAGTAATATATAATACTATAATATTCTAACTTGGTTTATATTAGGTTTATCATCAAGAATAAACATTTTTAGCATGATAGTGTCTTAAGAAAACATTTCCTTTCAGAATTTTTTGCTATGATGCTCACAAAGGGGAATATATGATGTGAAAAAAATACAGAGGAAACATAAATGCACTATAGTTTGTACTTTGGCACAATCTGTACTTTACCAGTGTGCTTAGTGAGAGTAATAGATAAGGAGTTGACAACTCACTTCATCAGATACTTGCTACCATGAATGAAATTTTTGATTGAGTTTCAGAGCACATTCAGATGTTAGACTAGTTAAATCATTTTATTTCCGATCCCCTCCACATCATTCTTGAGGGGGAAAAAAAATACATGAAAATATACACATATGTATACACATACATGTCTGTGTATATATGTCTGTGCATATAGAGATGCAGAGACAGAAAGAAAGAAGCAAGCAGGCATGTATACAAGCACATGTTTATACATACAGTTTAGACTCTCTAAGTTCTGGGATCATACAGAATATGTCCAGTCTTAATGATGAACCATAAAATAATAAATATCTGAATAATATATGCAGGATTTAAAAATTTGGGAAACAGGGTCCCTAGTGCCAGTATAAACACTCTTGGTAACAGATGCAAATTTGGTAGAGAATAATAATAGCATTTATATAATGCTTTAAGATTTACAAATACTATTTTATTCTCACAACAACTGTAGAAGGTAGGTGCTATCATTTTCCCTACTTTACAGATGAAGACACTGAGACAGGCAGAGACTAAATATCTTGCCCAAGATCACACAGTCAGAGGCTGTATTTGGAACTTAGGGCTTCCTGACTTTTGACAGACAATCCCATTCCCACAAGATCCAAATCACTCACAATATAGGTCATATGTTTCCTCATTATATGACTTTGCTCCCTTGCTGTTTCCTCTGATTCAGAGGATCCTCTTCTTCCCATCTTTTCCCATCCTAAGGAGTATGCTTCCCAGGAACTCTTCTTGGCTTCTGTTTCAGATCTAATTTAAAAGTCTTGAATTTATTATACTATAACATCATACTTCCTAGGAAATCAACACCCCAATTTCCCCTATCAGGAGAGGAAGTTTCAGGAATGTTGTCAATTACTCTCCTTCAGAAGCCATTTGTGTTAGCACATAGGATTAAGATATTGAGTTTTAAGGGAACTCATAAATTACTTTGTCCAACCTCCTCATTTAAAAGATGAGGAAACTGAGCCCCAGAGATTCTAAGTGGTTTGGCCAAAGTTATACAGGTATTAAACTTCAGAGACAGGACCTGGGTTCAAGTTTTCTGACTCTAGAATTACATAATAGTGCAGAGTTAGTAATCCTCAGAGCTACATTTATAATTTGCTATGATAATATTTATTAACATGAAATAATTTAATTACATTTGCCAATTTTCCCAGCAGTCTTTAATCAGATAGTGAGTGAGCCCTTATCCCAGTTGATATAATTTTGTGTTTTTTGAACACTAACTTACTAGGTTTGTTTGCTTCTGTGTGTTGTATATACATAATATGTTCTTACTGATCGATCTCTCTATTTTTAAACAGATCACCACCTTACATCTTATACCAAGATAAGTTCCACATGGATAAATGATCTAGATATTAAAGGTCACATGATAATGAATAATGAAACACGGAACAATTCTATGAATACAAGAAAAATTTATAACTAACAAAAGATGGAGAGGAATCCAGAAGATAAAATTAATAATTTTGATATTTTAAAAAAACAAGTATTTCCTCCCCCAAACAAATCCAATAACTTTAAGATCACAAAGGAAACAATTACTTGGGGGAGAAATCTTTGCAACCTGTTTCTCTCATAAATTCTCTTTTTCCAAGATATCTAAGGAACTGATTCAAATTCATAATGAGCCATTCCCCAATCGATAAATTATCTAAAGATATGAACAGGATGTTTTCAAGAGTAGAAATATAGGCTAGATATATGAAAAATATCCTCCAAACGATTAATAGTTAGAGAAATTAAAATAAGGCTGAGGTTCTGTATCATATCCATTGATTAGACAAAGATGACAAAAAAGGAAAATGACAGATGTTGATGTACTGTTGGTGGACCTATGAATGCATATAAGCATTCTGGAAAGCAGTTTGCAATTATACACATACACACAAAAAATCACCAAATAGCACATACATACCCTTTGAATGCACTGTACCACTTTTAGGCCTATACCCAAAAGAGATCAAAAGACGAAAAGATCCTATATTTGAAAAAAAAAAAGTATGGTGCCTGTTTTTGTAGTAGGAAAAAAAAGAATTGTAAACTAAGGGGATTTTTCAGCAATTGGGGAATGGCTGAACAAATTGAAGCATATGAATATGATAGAATAGTATTGGGTTATAAGAAGTGAAGAAACGTATCATTTGAAAGAGATGTGGGAAGACTTGTTTGTACTGATCCAAAGTGAAGTAACCAGAACCAGAAGAAAAATTGATACTTTAACATCAATATTATAAAAATTAAAAATTTTAAAGAGTTTTATAAATTGAAGAAGGAGATGGGCAGAACTAGCAGAGTAGTTTATAGAATAGCAATAGTATAAAGACAAAGAACTTTGAAAACTACAAGAACTCTCAGCAAAATAATGATCATCTATGATTCCAGAGGACTGCTGATAAAGCATGCTATCTACTTCCTTACAGGTGATGGATTTCAGGGTACCAAATGAAAAATATACATGAATATTTTGGACACAGCCAAATTATTATTCTTTCCTTGGCTATGTGTATTTATTACAAAGAATTTTTGTTTGTTTGTTTTCCAGTGGAGTAAGGGTGGGAGGGAGAGATGATAGATTTCTGTTAATTAAAAAAATAAATAAGATTCGAAAAAATAAATAAAACATGAAATGATTGTTGACTAAAAAAATAGTTTCAGAAATTTCCTCTTTCCTAGCTGTTGACCAATATGATATTTGTTAAGCTTTAGATTCAATAAATAAATAGCCCTGATAGTACAATTCCTGTGAGTAGGCCTTAGAACTTTCAATGGTCCTGCTACATAATATATTCTAAATTTCTCTTCATCTCATAAATTGCTACATTCCCTATTTGTGAAACTGGAAATTCAAGAAAAATTATAGAAAGACTGAATCATAGAACAATTAAATGTTAAATTTGAGAGAGATATCTAACCATTCTGTTTAGAAAATGGGACAGATTAGGAAAAAAAAAGATCTAGAGTGGTTATAAGGTTAATAGGGCTAATAGCTCATGTAAAAAAAAAATTAAGTCTTCAAATTCCCATTTGCCAGTTTCCTTTTCCTTTGAAAGATGAAATACTGCACAGAATAAACTTCTCAATGGAAATTGACATGTGGAAACATTTTTCAACCAATTGTCTAATTTTTCACTTGTGAAATGATAATATGACTAGCTTAACCTTACCTCTGAGATTTCACAGAGAATAGGCATGGCATACCCCTCTCCTCTTCCAAACTTCTGCTCAAAACTTATTTCCTGTTAGATTAAAGTAAGACAGATTAACCAAGCTTTTGTATCTTCAGTCATCCCAAGATTCCCCACTTTCCTTTCTTGTGTAATTGAAAGAACATATTCTATAGAGGTCTAGATTTGGATCCCGGCTTTTACTTTTTTTTTAAAATACATTAATTTATTTATTTTCTTGTTTACATCCTTTATTTACACGAGACTTTGAGTTACAAATTTTCTCCCCATCTTTTCCCTAGATCCTGGCTTTTACAATGGCACAACAACATCACACAAGGCGTTTCACTTTTATGTGTTTCAATGTTCTTATCTTTTAAATGGAGATACTATGCCACCTACCTAGTTCCTCATTCAGTTCCTCCTACCCCCCTTTTTTTCTTCTTGATTCAGATTTGTAATTTTTTTCAGTTTTAAGAGTTCTCTATGTGGAAACTCCCTGCAATGATGGAAATAAATTCTGTAATTTATAACTATATAGATTTTCCTGTAGAACTAAGACAAAAAGTGATCAGAGTCTCTTGAATGAAGGTTCATAAAAGTGATTTATAGGCAAGGCAGGGCTTTACCTCACCTCTTCCTGACTCAAATACCTGCCCTTTATCCACTACATTGTGCTGTTTATATTAGTTTTTCCTCTGTTAATATTGTCAGCCTAAATTCAAGAGAAAACAGCTAAGATAGCAAAATGGAGGTCTTTAACTGGGACAAGTGAGTTGCAGTTTGGGGTGCCACACAGCAAGTGCTGGGGTATCCAAGGAGAGGCTTGGGAACTGGGGTTATGTAGGGTACTGAGAGGTATTAGCCAAGTTGCAGGGGGGGGGGGAGGTTAGGCAGAGGGAATGGTCAAGCTTCAGGAGTGAAGGGTTAGGCAGAGAAAATTGAAACACTCAGCTCTCACCCTCTCTAGCCAATTCTGCCCAGTTACAGGCTACTCAGGCCTTGGCCACCAAAAATGAGAAGAGAATCCTATACCAATGGCCTTGGAGTCTGATTACATGTTTTTCATGGCAATTATATTCTAGGAACAATTTATTCTCTATTCCTCAGTCAGGCTCATCTTTTTTCTTTACTTTGCTCTCTCCTTTATAATTCTTGTTAAAATTAGAAATGGAGTCCCACTCCCTACCTCAATATCTGTGCAATGGGCATCAAATGCTGCTATCTCCTAAGGAGGCTTTCTTGAAGGTAAGGAAGGCATTTTCTTCACTCAGCCTCAAATATATTGGTGCTTTTAGGCAGTTAGATGGACAAGTGGATAAGCAGATGTAAACTCAAATCCTGCCTCAGACACTTATCTGGCCTTCAGTCCTGGGACATATCACTCAACCACTATTTGCTTCAGTTTCTTCATCTGTCAAATGGGCACAATAATCACAACTACCTACCAGAGTTGTTGTGAGGATAAAACAAGACAGTTGTAAAGTGTTTAACAAACCTTAAAGTACTATATAAATGCTAGCTGTTACTATTCTCAATGACCTCAATGTAAATTCATATTACCCACTGTCCCATTTAAAATTATTTCAGTTTTGGAATAGGAGGCTTGAGAGCTTCAATTTTCTCATTCCCTCCTCTTGAGTTATTGTCTTGATTCCATGAGTCATGTTACTATTGTGTTTGAGTCACTTTTTAATCTGCCAGAGACTATCTCCTGTGATTTTCACCAACCCTTTTGGAAGATGCCTAACCACGAATTTCTATGTAATTCCTTGAAGGAATTGAGAATGTCTCATCTATGTCAGTGATAAGGGATATGGTAGAAATACAGTGCTGAAGTTTTTCATAGTTAATTTAGGATCTATTGGATGAAAAGTGTTACATTTAATCAGTCTCTGTTGATTTATATTAAACCGACAACAAAAAAAATGTTCTCCAGAACCACAACACTGTGGTTTAAAGTTGTATCAAATTCTCATTGCCAAATAATTTATCTCTCCATTCATTTCATTATTAAATATTAGCAGGAATGGGATTCTAACCTGAAATAATTGAGATATGGCACCATGTAAAAGTCCTTTCTAGTTACTTCCTTCATTTTAGCTAGAAATTTCATTTTTCTGTTAAGTAAAGATGGGGGGAGGGGGAGGAGACCTCCACAAACTATAATTTGGTGGCTCATTTTAATGAAATACAATTTTTAAAAATGTATTGTGTTCCCAGATGTAATAACTAAAGTGATGATCGTTGGCATTCCCCCTTAGCAAGAAAACTTGAAAAGCTGTTTTGATCACTGAGAGTTGTTTGCATTGCCACAGGTAATCAGATAAGTGCTGTCACATGGCAGGAAGCATAAAACAAGTGGTCTAGTCTAAGGTTACACACAGCCTAGGCAGTAACCCTCCATTCAAATGAACAGTTAATTGGACACCTATCAAAAATCCCTTTGAAAAGTGGCAGTTCCATTAAGCATTGAATCAATAAAAACACCATGGGCCTAATTTGTTTTTATTACCACACAAAGGGAAATCAAGGAAACATTTTAAAGCTGCTGCAATTCAGTATGGAACGCAGATCCTGTTCCACTCCTTTAGCCTCTTTGATTTGTGAATTATATTACTTTGGTGCTGTTCAGAGAGGTTCATTAATTTTCCTCATTCTGCCCTATTTCCTTTGGTTGATTAAAAGAATTTTTAGGTCCAGTCTGGGATCACTGAATCTGCTTTCTGTCAAATATTGATTTGTGAGATAATGTGATGTTATAAAAGGGGAAGAAAACATGGAGTCAAAAAATTTGTGTTTGAGTCTTAGTCCTGTCCTTTACTAGCAGTTTGACTTTGGAGAAGGGACTCCACCTCTCTGTGCCCTACCTTCCTCATCATTTTTTTTGCTAGATAACTATTTTCTGCTTAACCTTAGTCAGGTTTCTAGTCAGGTTTGTTTTTTTGGTTTTTTTTTGGAGTTGTCTTTGCCTTTCCATAGATTTTTCTGACCAAGGGTGCCTCTGGGATCTTTTTCTTGATCTATTAACTATGAGATTTGGTAGTTTAAAGCTCAGGGAAATCTTTACTACATATCCTAAAATTTGTGGAATACAATTGTGATGATAGTTTGGAAAAATACCCCCAGGTACTTTTTTTGGACTGATTTACTTCATTCCTGGGTTTCCGAACTTGGTGCTTCTTTTACCAGTTCTTGGGGTGGCTACCTGGACTGTTCCCTGAAAACTGGTCAATCTATCTTGTTCTTTATCCCATGTTATTCTTTATTTTATTTTTAAAAAAGGCTCTTTGTCTTTATATTAGTCCTTCCTATATATTTACCTCTCTCTTTGCCCTGACACAAACTTCCTTTTCACAAAAAGATAAAATTAAATAAACCTGTTATACACAAACACACACATACACATACACATTCACACACACATAGTGATGTCTGACCATATATTCAATGTTCTGTCCTAGGAATCTTCTGTCTTCCTCTGAAGATAAAAGCACTTCATCATTTTCCT
This sequence comes from Pseudochirops cupreus, assembly GCA_028627135.1. Classification (NCBI taxonomy): domain Eukaryota; kingdom Metazoa; phylum Chordata; class Mammalia; order Diprotodontia; family Pseudocheiridae; genus Pseudochirops; species Pseudochirops cupreus. Next base: position 300,662,136 of record CM053584.1, on the reverse strand, counting down.
CTCAATGTAAGATTTTAGTTGGTTTCTCAATTATTTAGAACTTGGCTTCCTTTTAATGATCTTTTCATTTCCATTGTGCATATAGATCTTCTAATTTTGTATCTTTCACTGTATTCATAAAAATATTTGAATGTTTTTCTGAATTCCTCATATTCATAATTAGTGCACAGTAATATTCAACCATGTGATATACTGATATCTATCAGGAATCAATGGATCAAATGAAGTGTGGGGTTTTTTTAGTATGTAGAAGAAATAGATATGTTTGTAGAAAGTAGCAGTCTCCAGTAGATGGGGAGAGATTAGAAATTAATTAAAGAGAATAAGGATGAAATCGGGGATAGTTTGCTGGAGAAAATGGGATAGAATGGTATTACTTGTGCATGTAGATGGGTTAACTTTGGAAAGTAGAAAGAATTAGAAAAAGGGACAAGGCTTAGGAAGGGTTTTATGTACTATTGTTGGAGGTGGTACTTTGAAAAAAGCTTGATATTATCAAGAGAATGCCTTAAGCTAATTTATTTCCCTTTCTTCTCCATCTCCCACGCCCATTCCATGTTAGGAGCCAAATCACTGTGAAATAGAAGCCAGGAAATAATTCTGAAGGCCAGATAGGAGACCTTTGGTCAAGAAGTATATACATACTACCCTGTGGATCAATCAGTAAGCTTCTGAACCTTCATATAACCTCTTTTAGGGTTTTTTTAAAATATGTTTTTATATGGAGATCACTAGAAACTTTTTAGTAAAAATATCATTAGTTTGAACCCCCAGAATCCAGATGATTCATTACACGATGTGAAAATACTAGAGATTCTAAGAGATAGTGAGGAGGAAGTGCAGTCCAGACATATGCTGAAATGTATGCAAAGGTATGGAAATGAGAGTTGTGAGTGTGTGTGTGTGTGTGTTTACACACACATATATGTATATATATATGTATGTATGTATATGCATGTGGTGGTAGTAAGGAGGTAAACAAAAGACTGCTGCTCAACTTATGCCTACCAATCCCTTTAATGAAATTATAAGATATAAAGAGATTTTCCACATCTAACCAGTAACATTGGCTAACATGACAAAACCAGAAAATGGTAAATGCTGGAGAAGATGTGGGAAAGCTGGAACACTAATGCATTGTTGGTGGACTCATGAACTAATCCAACCATTCTGGAGAGCAATTAGGAACTATGCCCAAAGGGCTATATAAATGTGCATACTCTTTGACCCAACAATATCACTTCTAGGGTTATATCTCAAAGAGATCATACAAGTGGGAAGAGGACCTGCATGTACAAAAATATTTGTAGCAGCTCTTTTTGTGGTGGCAAAGAATTGCAAATCAAGGAAATGCCCATCAATTGGGGAATGGCTAAACAAGTTGTGGTATATGAATGTAATGGAATACTATTGTGCTATAAAAAATAAGGAGCAGACAGACTTCATAATAACTTACAGAGACTTATGAAAACTGATGCTGAGTGAGAGGAACAGAACCAGGAGAACATTGTACATAATTAGATATGCATCATATCTGTGATGACTGATGAACTGGGCTCATTTCAGCAATGTAAGGGTATAAGACAGCCCCAAAAGACTCATGTTGGAAAAGGCTAACCACATCCACAGAAATATTTACAGAGTCTGAATGCAGATTGAAGCAAACTACTTGCTCACTTTTTAATTTTGTTTTGTTCCTTCTTTCTCGTTGTTCATTCCATTGGTGAAAATCCTTCTTCATAACTTGACTAATGTTTAATGTGAAGGTATTTGTAGAACATGTATTGGATTGCATGATGCCATAGAGGGAGAGAAGGGAAGAAAATGAGGGGGAGAAAATTTCGAACTCAACGGCTTGTGGAACTAAATGTTGTAAACTAAAAGTAAATAAATATAAATTATTTTTTTTAAAAAAGATATAAGGAGATGTTAACAGAAGAGTAAAGTATAAAGATGTTGTCTCTTTAGACACTGAGTAATTCAGTCAATAAACTTCACTAATAAACATTTAAGAACTTTCTATGGGCTAGGTACTATGCTAGGACTATAAAAGGAGTCAAAAGATATTTCCTTCCCTCAGGAAGCTTATAATCTAAGTGGGGGTGGGGGCAACAAGCAAATAAACATGAAAAAAAACCATACACAGGAAATAGGAAATAATTAACAAAGATAAAGTAAGAGAAATAAGAGAGACCGGGAGAAGCTTCCTGTAGAAGGTAGGATTTAAACTGGGACTGAAAGGAAGCTATGGAAGTCAATGACTGGAGAGGAAGTGAAGAACATTCTATGCACAGGAGATAGCCAGAGAAAAGCCTTGGAGCCAAGAGATGGAGTGTCTTATTTGAGGAAGAGCAAAGAAACCAGTATCACTGGATTGAAAAGTACATAGTATGGATTAAGATATAAGAAGACCGGAAAGATAAGAAGGGGCTAGGTTATGAAGGGGCTTTGAATGCCAAACAGATGATTTTGTATTTGATCTTGAAGGTGATAGGACACCACTGGACTTGAGTAGTGAAATGACATGATCAGATCTTCACTTTAGAAAAATCACTTTGGTGGTTGAATGGAGGACGTATTGTAGTGTGAAGAGTCTTGAGGCAGGGAGAACCACCCACAAGCTATTGCAATAATCTGAGCATGACATAGTAACAGTATCAAAGGAGAAAAGAGGTATAATAGAGAGATTTGTCAATGTGAAATCAATAGACTTGATAGGGAGGTATAATAGATTGGTCTAGCAGCGGTTAGGGTCCAGTTATCTGTAAAATACATTTGTAGTAGACCCAGTCAGAATGGTTTCATGATTTTCTCTACCTTCATTTAGCAGCATATGTGTAAGGAGAAGAGTGGCAGATGGGTGGGATTGATCTAAGGCTGAGATTTGACAGAGTGTAATAAGATTTATGATAAGGGATAGGGACTCCTTGAGGAGAGTACAATAAAGAGTTGATCAGGTTTGCCAAAGTGTTGATGGGGAAAGGAGTAGAGAATGGCAGTTATGGAGGAGATGGCCTGGGAAAGAACTGTGGGGTGGAGAGTTTAGAGGTCATGATGTGGACAGAGTAGGATTTGGTAATAGAGGGTAGAGGGAGAGGCATAAAGCCAATAGATTATGGTCAGATAAGGGGATTTTTGATTTCATGAACGTGGAGCTGGAGTATTTGTGGGTGATAGCAAGATTAAGAATGGGACCCATCTTCGTGTGTGGTTGAGGTGGAATGGAGGAGTAGGTCATGGGAAGTGAGTTAGGTTGAGGAACTGAGTGACTGGGATATTTGAATACAGTCAATATGTACATTGAAGTTCCCTAGAATAAGGGCAGGAGTTTGGTAGGGAAGGAAAATTGTGACCTAGATACTAAACTAATTGATGAAAAAAGAGAAGTGACCTAGAGGTCTGCAGACCAACGGTGTCAAACACAAATATAAATGGGTCCCTGTAGGTTGCTTGTTGACTTAGAAAAGCACAAATTTACGTTTCTGTTTTATTGGATTTTTGTTTATTTTGTTAAACTATTGCCAATTACATTTTAATCTAGTTTGGGTCTCACTTAGAAATTTTTTGAGGCCATAGGCAGCCTTGAATTTGACACCACTGCAGTGTAGACAGGAGCTATCAGGATTTTGATTGAGTGGTAGATATGAATAGCATGGACCTCATTTGCATTGATAATTTGTAACTGTGAATTTTGAGTTGTTCACACTCTTCTGAGATGGTTGAGGTACAAAAATGGGAATCATCTATTCTTACCTTGTAAAGGATTTAATCATTTTCAACTTACTGGGAAAATACAAAGGAAAGATAAAGAAATATTTGCATTTCTTACTAACCCTGGGAACATATGAAGTTCCTCAATCAATTTTATGGAATTATAGGCAGCTAATCATTGTGTAGATGACCAATCAGCCATGTCCCTGGTGACTTTCAAAACCGCTACCAAGCACTGAAAAAGAATTTGCTTTGTTTTTAGCGACAGAGTAAAGAGCCAATTATGGAGGAAGAATATAGTTTTTGAGAGGAAATAACTTTTCATCTTTGCTCTTCCTCCTCTTCTACAGTGTTACAGGGGAAAAAGGGAGTTTCTCTCCTGTGTCCCCTCTTCAACAATGGTAGCTTGAAGTGAAACAGCTTTTTCAGTAGCATATATAGTGTTTCACAGAACACAGATTTCCAACTAAAGATATGAGTTGAGAAATGAAGGGAAGAAGGGCCAGAGAGCACAAAACACTTAGCAGATCAATAGAGCCATCCTGCTATCTGAGGATACCAGAAAAGGAAAGATCATCAGTCATGTGAATTGTCTTGGTCATGGGTGTTTCTCACAACTAATATTCTCTGTGTTTACACAGAATTGTAGATTTGGAGCAAAAGGAGATGTTAGAGGCTCTTGAGTCCATTCCACAGTTTTACAGATGAGGAATCTAAGGTTGAGAGAAGTGAATGACTTGCCAAAGGTTACAAAGTAAATCAGTCTTAAGATAGCATTTGAACTTAGATCTTCTCACTTTTCACCCAGTGCTCTATCCACCGAACTACAGTGATCCTAGCCTTGGGAGAAGTGGAGGGGAAGGGAGGATGTTTTCTTACTACTCTTCATGCTATGATATTTAAAAAAAATGTCTTTGGTGAAGGGTAATAACATCTTCTGGAAGATGGCTAAAAAAAAAAAAAGTACTTTGAACCCATGAAATTTTCCACAAGGGACCAATAATGAAAGTGGAAACTGAAGTTTGAGATCTGAGTGGATACTACATGAGAAATAGTAATAATGTCACCTTAACTGAAGGGTTCAGTATATGAAGGAGGATAATAAGCATAGCAGCTTTAGCTGAATTGTGAAAAACCTTAAAATGTCAAACAAAGAATTTTTTTTATTTGATCCTACAGGTCATATGGAGCTTCTTGAGCAGAGAAGTCATATACATTTTTAGGAATATCATTGACTGGCATCTATGGAGCGTGAATTAGAGAGGGGAGAATATAATAATAGCTAACATGTATGTAGCATTTATTATGTGCCATACACTGTGGTAAGCACCTTACAATCATTCTCTCATTTGCTCCTCCTAACAACCCTGAGAGGTAAGGTCTACTATTATCTCCTTTGTACAGATGAGGAAACTGAGGAAAACAGATAAAGTGTCCTGCTCAGAGTCACAACTTGTCTGAGGCCAGATTTTTTTCATTTAGTATCTTTTTTTTCCTCATTTACATGTAAAAAAAATTAACATTCATTTAAATTTTTTTTGAATTCCAAATTCTCTTCTTCCTTTTCAAATCTCCCTTTGTTAAGAAGGCAAGCAATTTGATATAGCTTATACATGTGCAGTCATACAAAACGTGTTTCCATGTTAGTCATGTTGTGAAAGTAAACACAGACAAAAAAAATAGAAAAATAAAGAAAAAGTATACTTTGATCCTCATTCAAATTCTACCAGTTATTTTTCTGTAGATGGATAGCATTTTTCATCACAAACCCTTCACAATTGTCTTGGATAACCATATTGCTGAGAATAGCAATGTCATTCACAGGTGATCATCATAACAATATTGCTGTATACATGGTCTCCAAGTTCTACTCATTTCACTTTGTACCAGTTCATGATAATCTTTCCAGGTTTTCTGAGAACATCCTGTTCATCACTTTTTCTAGCACAATAGTATTCTATTAAAATCACATACACTTCGTTCAGTAAGTCCCCAATTGAGGGACATCTCAATTTTCAGGTTTGTTTTTTTTTTTGCCACCACTAACACAGCTGCTATAAATATTTTTGTAAATATAAGTCCTGTTTTTTTTTTTTAACTCTTTGAAGATCTAGTAGTGGTATTGCTTGGTCAAAGGGTGTGCATGGTTTTATAGCCCATTTGGCATAGTTACAAATTGCTCTACAGAGTGGTTGAATCAGTATACCACCTCACTAACAGAGCATTAGTGTCTCAATTTTCCTACATTCCCTCAGATTTGTCATTTTCCTTTTCTGTCACAATAGCGAATCTTATAGGTTTGGGGTGGTAGCTTGCAGTTGTCTTAATTTGCATCTCTCTAATGAGTAGTAATTTAGAACACTTTTTATATGATTATAGATAGCCTTGATTTTTTCACCTGAAAACTGCCTCTTCATATCCTTTGACTATCAGTTGACAAATAGATCATATTTCTATAAATTTGACTCAATTATCTATATATTTGAGGAATGAGGGATCAGAGGAACTTAATTTAATTTTTTCCACATTTATGCTTATTATTTTCCTCCTGTTTATCCTACTCTTCCTCTCTTTTCATCCTGTCCATCCTCAAAAGTGTTTGTTTCTTAATTTTACCTCCCCTAATCTATTCTGTCAGCCCTCATCCCACCCCACTTCTCTTATTCCCTTTCTCTTCTACTTTCCTGAATGGTAAGATGGCAAGATAGACTTCTATACCCAACTGAGTATGTAAGTTATTTCCTTTTTGAGCCAATTATGATGAAGAGTGAGGCTCACTCACTTCCCCTCACGTTCCCCCCTTCCACTATATAAGCTCTTTCATGCCTCTTTCATGTCAGATAATATACCCTATTCTACCTCTTCCTTTTCCCTTCTCCTACTGAACTCCTCTTCTCCCCTTAATTTTAATTTTTTTAGATAATTATCCTATCATATTCAATTCAAACCCATGCCTTTTATGTATACTTCTTCTAACTGTCTTAAGAAGAAGAAAGTTTTTAGAAGTCACAAATATAATTTTCCTTCATAGGAATGTAAACAATCTTATCAAATCCCTTATGGTTTTTCTTTCTTGTTTGCCTTTTTATGTCTCTTTTGTCTTGTATTTGCAATTGGAATTTGGCTTTAATGTTCCTGGGAGTTTTCAGTTTGGGACCTCTTTCAGGTGGATTCTTTCAATTTCCATTTTATTCTCTATTTCTACAATATCAAGGAAGTTTTCCTTGATAATTTCTTTTTAAAAAATGTCTAGGCTCTCTCTCTCTCTCTCTCTCTCTCTCTCTCTCTCTCTCTCTCTCTCTCTCTTTCTCTCTCTTTGATTATGGCTTTTAGGTATTTTGCTAATCCTTAAATTATCTCTCCTGGATCTATTTTCCAGGTCACTTGTTTTTCCTATAAGATGTTTCACAATTTTCTTCTAATTTTTCATTATTTTTATTTTGTTTTATTGTTTTTGAATCTCATAGAGTCATTAGGTTTCACTTGTCCAATTCTAATTTTAAAGAATAATTTTCTTCAGTGAGCTTTTGCACCTCCTTTTCTATTTGGCCATTCCTATTTTTTGAGGAGTTCTCTTCAGTGAATTTTTGTGTATCTTTTTCCATGTGACTAATTTTGCTTTTCATGACATTCTTTTCCTCATAATTTTCCTGTATCATTCTCATTCATCTTCCCATTTTTTTCCTCAACCTCTCTTACTTAATTTTTAAAATCCTTTTTGAGTTCTTCTATGACCTGAGACCAGTCCATATTTTTCTTTGAGGCTTTGGATGTAGAAATTTTGACTGGTGTTTTCTTCTGAATTTGTGCTTTGATCTTCCGTGTCACTACAGTTACTTCCTGTAGTCAGGATCCTTTTCTACTGCTTGCTCGTTTTCCAGCCTATTTCTTGACTGTTAATTCTATGCTAAAGTGAGGCTCTGCTTCTGGAGTACAGAGGACATTGTCCCAAGCTTCAAATTTTTCATGCTGCTGTTTCAGAGATAATTCTGGGAATATCTAAGGTTTTTTTTTTTAAGGCAATATTATCTAGGTAAAGGTGTTGTTTACTATTCTTCTGACCTGTGCTCTGATCTGTAAGGGTCAAGGTCACAGGTTCCCTGTAGCCATAAGTTCTGGGTTGCTAGTGCTCTTCCTCAACCTGAGACTGAGACCTAGGACTGCAATCCAGATGCAAATATGGACAATGAAAAAGAGTTTTATTACTGATGCCAGCAAAGGGACCTGTGTAATCTCCTTGTTACTAGCTGTCTGACCTCTTTACCCTCTGTGAGCTGAGAAGTCTGGAAACTGCCACTGGGACCACTGATTCAGTCACTCCTAAGGCCTATTGCTGGTTTGCTGATGAGCTGCCTATATTAAACTGCACTCCATTCTCTCCCCAGTGTAGTAGACCCTTCTTACTGATCTTTTAAGTTGTCTTGGACTGGAAATTTGTTTCATCCCATACCTTTGTGGGTTCTGCCACTCCAGAATTTATTTTGAGGCACTAAAGATTTTTTGTGTTTTTTTGTCTTGAGGAGAGGGGTTAAGGGAGAGCTCAGTGAGTCTCCTCCTTTTCTCTGCCATCTTGGCTTTGTCTCCAGATTTTAAAAGAAATGTAGACAATGCAAGACCTATTAGGTGTCTACTACAAAAGTTTACGTAAGAAATAAAGAAACCCTAAATTTGGGTCATAGGATGTAAGTTAAAGAGAAAGGGATGGATGCTGTAAAACTGGAATCAACAAGACTTATACATAGCATATGTAGGATGAGTAAGAATAAGAAGTCAAATATGATTCTAAGCTTGTATACCATTTTGAATAGGAGTATCCTGTTACCTGCTTCCTAAAGAGATAGATTTGGTTCTTTTTTCAGTTCCGGCAATTTAGTCATGGAGAATGTCATTCAGTTATTTTCTACTCTTTGTGACCCCATGAATGGTAAGGTACATGGGGATTTCTTGGAAAAGATACTGGAGTGATTTGCCATTTCCTTCTCCAGTGGATTAAGAAAACAGAGATTAAGTGACTTGCCCAGGGTCATACAGCTAGTGTCTGAGGCCATATTTGAACTCATGTCTACCCTGACTCCAGACCCAGTGCTCTATCCATTGAGCCATCTAGCTAGCCCTAGTCATAGAGAACAATCATAGATTATTATATAACAAGGTGTTAACAAGATTATAACATATGAATTTTTTTACTGCTTGTTTTCAGGTCTGTCACTGTGCTAAGTGCTATGGATATAAATGTAAGTAAACAATATAGCCCCTTCCCTTAAGAAGCTTGCATTCTAATGGAAAGGGGTAGGGTGGGGTTGGGTAAAGATAGCATCTAATAGGATCTGGAATGGAGGTGAATGTGGGAGAAGCAGAAGGGGAAGTAAAGAAGTCCAGAAGGGAGTGGCTCATTAAATGCTAGTCTGAGTCCTTTACTCACCAACAAAGAGAGTAGGCCTCAGGTCAGAGACATCTCCAAAGTAGGAAGATTGCTGGTGAGAAAATGAAGGTTTGGAGAGATACTGGAATTAGAAGTTATATAATCTAGAAAGTTCTTTTCAGCTTTAGATTTACCTTTTGTCTGGTAGATGCAATTTAAAGAAAAAAACTAAGTGTGTGTGTGTGTGTGTGTGTGTGTGTGTGTGTGTGTGTGTGTGTGTGTGTGCATACTTATATATACCCACATCTATGTTATAAGTTAAGATTTCCACACTATAAGAGCCAATTCTCTAAATGCTTTATAGGCTTTTGAGCAAGATTCCTTTATTTTAGTTGTTATTACACTTTCAAGCTGCTAGCTCATTCCTCAAATAAGAAGACTTAATAGATGTTAATATTGGGGGAATTTAAGATTCTTTCCAAAATCTATGACATTCACTTTCAAAGTGAAGGATGGTCCCCAAAGCCAAAATGATAAAAAAAATAGTTATTGAAGAAAGAATCAAAATCTGACAGAAAGCCAAACTTATTTTCTTCCTAACACTGATCCCCACAGAGAGCTCAGGCACATATATGCCATACATGTCTATTAGGTATATTTATATCTCATTCTGTTTGCTTTTTTGCATTAATTGTTCAATTTGTAGAAGATTTTTAGTCCTAATTGCACATAGATATTTTCAGAGTTGTCTTCATTAAGTACATTAAATCTCATAATTGTCTTTTTAAAATTTAACTGCAAGTTTTTTTTTTCCTAACAGCAGGAAAACCAGAATGTTTCTTTCTTGTTTTTCAAATGAAAAGATGATTGGAACATTGTCACCAAACATTCAGATATTTTTCTTTTGGATTTTAATTCAATTTTTGAAGTAATTAAATATATACAATTATTAACATATTTCACCCAAGTAATGTGCTCAGAGCAAGAAACTAATTGACTTTTGAAGTGATTGCTACTAATTGAAATCAATATCATTAGCTGTAATGCAAAAGCAGAGGGTAGGAGTTCTAGGCTTGTGTCACCATCTACCTACTAGAAACTTCCTCTTCAATATTTCTCTGTCTTCTCAAACTAACTTTAACCAAATTCAAACTCATAGTTTCTCACATTCCCACCATCCCTGTCTCCTTCAATGGAAGCACTGTACTCCCACTTACAAAGGCATAATGTCTTAGAATCATCTTTAATTCTTCTCTCATTGATTCTTTGCACCTAATCAATCACCAAGTTGAACAGACTTTTTTTCATTCAAATTGTCTGTTGCATTTGTCTCTTCCTCTTCATTTTTTTCTGCTTAACTTCTCATCATTGTATTATTATAATCACCTCTCTACTATCTTTCTGACTTCCCTCTCTTTTCTTGTTAATTCATTTTTGAAGGTTTTTTTAATGTTTTTTTCCAGGTCATTCAATTTTAGTTGAATTCATTACATATGTAATTGTGTCTACTACATCCAAAGTACTGTGCTAGCTGGTAGCGGGTATAGAGATAACATGGATACATTCTCTGCCTTCCAAGGCTTTAACAATCTAGTAGGAGTCATTAAGATACATACAAAAATAATTATTTTTTTTTATTTAATTGATCTGTTTATTTACTTTTAGTTTACAAGTTTCAGTTCCACAATCCCTTGACTTTAAAATTTTCTCCCCTCCCTCCCCCTCACCCCCATGGTGGCTTGCAATCAAGTATAGGCTCTGCAAATACTTTCACATTGGACATTAGTCTGGTTGAGTAAAGGGGTTGTAACCGATGGAATGGACAATTGGAAAGAGGAAACAAAACCAAACATGGAAAAGAAAGAGAGCAAGTAGTTTGCTTCAGTCTCCATTTAAATTCATTCTTTCTAGAGCTTTCACTGAATGTAGATATCACCTTCCATCCTGAGTCTTTTAGAGTTGTCTTATAATCTTGCATTGCTAAAAAGAGTCCAGTTTATCAAAGCTGGTCATCACACATATGATGTGTCTGCCACTGTATACACATTTCTGCTGGTTCTGCTCCTCTCACTCAGCATCAGTTTACATAAGCCTCTCCAGGTAAATATGAAGTCCATCTGATCCTCATTTCTTATACCACAATAGTATTCCATTACATTCATATATGGCAACTTATTTAGCCATTTCCCAATTGTACACAAATAATTATTATAAAAATTGATTGTGATGAAGTATGTTAAGAGACAAGAACTGGACCTTTGATTTCATTGGTCTAGAGAACACCTAGAAGAGGAAACAGCTTCTACAGTTATCCCTTCCACATAATGACTTTCCCCATTGCAGGTTTCAGTACATCACAGATCAGCATAAGAAATTAAATGGGAATTTTGGGAGTTCTGTGGAAATCACAGACAACACATGAAGGCCAACAGAGAACTCCGAAATCCATGAACTATGTGTGTAACATCAATCCAAATTTTATATGAAGGTACCATAAACACCCCATTAAAAAAAAAAAAAGAAAAAAATTTCGTACTTCTCTGATATGAAGGGAGGGCCAAAAAATTTTACATAGATTTTCCAGATGGCAGTGGCGCAGGACTGTGGAAGGGATAACTACTAATCCAGGTTGATGTGTTCTTTGTTTCACAATAGTACTTAGAACACTAATCACTTAATGGATTTGTCCAGTGTTATAGAACCAGTATTTATTTGTCTGAGACTGAACTTGATATCAGATCTTTCTAGCTTCAAGGCTAGGATTCTCTCCATTCCTGTTGCTTCTTTGATTATGTTGGAGGAACAAAAAAGAATGACACTATAGATTTGAGGATGGAGGGATCACTTCCAATTGGGAGCAACAAAGGAGACTTCATGGAGAAGGAGGCATCTGACCTGGGTCTTGAAGGAAGAGGATTTCAACAGATGGATATGTAAAGGTCTTCTGTTCCAGAAATATATGAGATAGTATGGTGCAATGAACAGAGTGCTCATTTTAGAGTAAGAGGGCTAGATTTCAAACCCTGCCTCTTCATTTATTATCTATTACCTTGGGCAAGTCACTCTTTGGGTTTCAGATGCTTTCTCACAAAATGAGGGGTTGTATTTGAAGACTACTAAGGTCTTTTTTAGGGACCTAAATCTATGCTCCTATGATAACATGTGGAAAACATAGAGGGAAAGATTTGAAAAATGTTGTCCTGGTCAGGGTCCCACATTTGCTGCAATAGATAAATAAAAGCATGAAGTTTAAGGTACTTAATTTCTTTAATCAAACCATATTCAGCAAGCCCTAGGTAAATGCAGTAAAATAAATCCACATGGAAATAAAAAAAAGTAGCCTGCAAAGATATAAAAGTAGTATTCAAGGAAGTTCCTTGGGATCTCTAGAATTTCTACCCAAATTCTAGAACTGGCTTTCTATGTTCACTTCTCAAGGGCACATAACAAGACTTGTCAGGTAGGGTAGGGGTAACGGTAACCCAAATGCATCCAAATCTTTACAGGACCTTCATTACCTTAGCTCACAGCAGCTCAGGTTGGTGGTAAGTTAATATGAGAGCTAACAAAAGCCAGTTCCTTTTTTTTCTTTTTTTTTTAAATTTTATTTTAGTTTGCATCATTCATTTCCACAAGATGTTGAGTTACATATTTTCTCCCTCTCTTTCCCCCACCCACCACCCCAAAACAGCCATCCCAGTGTGTCCTCCCTCCCCCAGTCT